>OY728127.1:837078653-838328653 GCA_963277665.1 Viscum album | reverse complement strand
CCTTAGAATCTACTAGGATCTTACTTCAAATAGTTGACGGTCCGACCTCGCCATCACCAGGTGCAAACTGAACATCCTGAAGGTGACCTACCCCTCTACCCGGGCCCCAGCCTGAACACCCTCTGTTGCACTACCCTTCTGTCATAAGCGATCTTTCCCTGGAGTTCCACGTCTGCATCCCTTGCCATTATGGCCCATGGAGCTCCAAATTATTTCCTGATTGGGGTAAACTGATCCCCTTCCCATACATTGTTCCTAGTTTTCATCATAATTTTAACCCATCTACCGAGGGTTCTTGCAGAACATCTACACATGCCCCATCCTTCCGTATGAACGACACTCAATTGGAGGTCAAGGACACTGACCACGCATATGCCCCGGCATACTACACTAATAATAAAACACCTGGTTCCGACTCTGTGAGGCTGACACTCTCTACCGACCACTTTTCTGGAAACATTCCAAATGACTTTTTTGACCTTCGGAAGATGCACCACTTGTCTGCCCAGTTGGCACGACAATCCCACCAACAGATGCTCTCTTCGGGTTCCCTTCAATGACGAGTTCCTGATCTATCACCTCTGGAAACCACTTCATGAAGAATATATTTACTACATACCTGATATCATATCTCAACCCATCCTGGAAATGACGTGCTACCGCTGCCTCAACCCCTGCTAACACTGGGACAAAGCACCGAAAATCAGTGAAGTGACTAGCATAGTCCATCACCGACAGTGATCCCTGAGTCAGGCTCATAAACTCTACAGCCTGCTCCTGCCTCAATGTCACTGGGTAGAAATGCTCCAGAAACTTCTCCTGGAAAACTTTCCATGACATCCCCTCAGCCTGCCCGGTCTGAGCCTAAATGTCCCACCAATGCCTTGCCTCACCCCACAGTATATAAACGGACTACTTTACTCACTTTTCAACATGGGTCTCCATATGATCTAGTATCGTATAGAAGGACTCTAACCAGAACACTGCTGCCTCTGGCACACCCTCTCCAGTGAAGGTCGGAGGGTGCTGTAGTTGGAACTCCCTGGTTAGCTCAATCATACTCAATGCATCCCGCCCTGGGCCCCAATCCATAATATGCATTAGGTGAGCCATGTTATCCTAGAACTGGTCTTATCTTCCTTCATTGATCACCACAATTTCATGATCTTCTACCAATGGTGTATTCTCAGCAACATCCTCCAATTTCCCAAATGGTAATCGACATCGTTGTGGTATTTCACTGCATTCCCAAGCACAAGATTCAACAAGCATACCATAAAAATTTCATGACATATTCAAAAGCTCTTTAATAGAAACAAAAACTCATTTTCATATAATTACTCAATTCCATTAACACCGCAATTTCACCTCCCCGACCATACCTATCGTGGGCCATGGACCACAGGGGGTAAACAAACATGCACTACCACTAAACACACACAAAATTTTACAAAAACATTTTCCCTTTCATTTCAAACCGTTATTTTTCATTAAACATCATTTACCCACTTATTTTATTTCATTATTCTGATTATTTCTTGGTTTCATGAAATTCATGATGCACCCTACTTTTCGGCCTCACACACCCATCCCGTGCGTGTGCATAACATAATGCTTGTCTCCTATCTCCATAGGTTCCTAAAATGATTCATGAGTAGTAATCCTCGTTCCCTTAAGGCCACGAGCCGAATATAATAAAATAGTTACATCAAACGACATATGCATTACCCAATGCTGAAATATCATCAACGGTAACAACACACAACCAATAACAACATTTCCCACCCATGGTGACTTGGGTTTTCCCTCGTACATGGGTTAGATACTCCATAGCACGATCTCATTTACCAAGGCCCGACACATCGTAACCCATGGAATCATATCCCAAATAACAAGACCTCAGAGAAGGAGAAGAAAGACATCCTATGATACCACTTTGTGACGTCCCCAACTGGTACGCCAAAGGCTACCGACTAGCAGTGGGGGTCTATATGGTCACATGAGGAGACTATACACCCTTTTTATCAGAGTAATCCACATTAGAAATAAACCAATAGTGGAAACAATAATCCTTAAACAAGGAACATGTATAACAACCATTTACAACAATAAATATTCCATGTCCTACTACAAGTGAAAAAGTGAACAAAAGCCCCAAATAAAGACAACTGTAAAAATCATCAAAATGGTCCCGACTCCATGTTTGGATCATCCACCAAGTGCTACCCATGTCCACTCAACAATCTAGCAAGGTCCCTTGCCCTTATATGGATTTCCAAGCATGATGTTTTCTTGGGTACCCAATGGTGGCTTGAGCAGGGTGTGAGTAAAACTCAGTAGTCCACCACCAACAGTGTCTACAAAATATCTAGTATAAACAGGAAGTGCATGAAAAAGTAATATGAATTATAATTGCCAACTAATTATTTAAGGTTCCATTAACCAATTTAGAGCCACATCCATTTCTACATCCATTACCATTCATTTCACACCAATTATCATTACTTTCCATTTCATCAGATTTCAATGGGTTAGACACATACATTATATTACATGTGTATAAGGCCAACAGTCACATGCAAGAGGGTAACATAATCATTATCCAATCTCACTAGCACCAACTCCCTCATGGAATCCATATTCTAACCTCAAAGCATCAGTCCTGGTGGATGAAACCATTAGGAGAATAGAGCATCAGTCCTCATTCCTAACTTGTGCATTTAGGGTGGAGTTCAGAGCATCAGTCTTCACTCGACCCATGGGCGTAGATTATCAAGTCATACCCCACACTACCAATCCATGTGAACATTATTATATTTATAAGTAACCATCAACCCACCATACCATTTCCCTTTGGAAAACACCATTCACAATAAACCACATAGAAATTCACATTATTCCTTAACCCATTAACACATTACCATTTCACATCATTTAACCATTCACCCAATTCCCATTTGTTATGCCTATCTCACTAAGCATTCAACACTAGACCCATAACCTACCCCGTTATGTTTTTTAATCATTTTTCACATTATCCAATTAAACTCGTTCATCATTTCCAGGAATCAACCACGAAACCCATTCCAAATAACCCTTAGTTTATTGCCAAGTCTAGTTGCATCACCTAACTTATATTCCATGTTCAACCAATCATGCAAGCATATTCTTCGAGGTATATACCATTTATTACAAAAAGGTCACTAGTTTAATAACAATCCCTAAGCCTGGGAAAAGCCGACACATCCCATGGATGGCCCCAATTAGGTCAAGTCATTATCAACGCATCCCATAGGGATCTTGATGGTTCCCATGTACCATTTTTAAGCATCCTTTATACCAAACACATCCAGTTTGATCAAATATCATCAAAAGAAAACAATGAGTAATGCTACACAAGAATAAATCCTCCAAAAACTATGGGATAATTTTTATAGGATAACTACCTCGAAACCGTGGTTGAACGCACACTCAATCCACTCCTTAGACCTCAATCCGACCAGCCTTTGGAGGTTCCACCTAGAACTCACCCAAAAGATAGGGTTTTAGGGATTCGGAACAAGAGGAAGAGAAGACACAAACCATAAACCAAAAAGAGAAGAAAGGATGGGATTAGACTGACTTGGAGCTTCGATTCGCATCCAACGACTCCAAAAACGCCTTAAAACAGGGGATATCGACATCTTGGACATCATGGGAAATTTGGTTCGTTCCTATGGTGAAGAGGGAGGAATGAAGAGGAAATCCCGAGTGGGTTCTTAAAATCATGGGGTGGAAATTTTTTAATTTTTTCCCACATTAAGAGGATTCATGGTTTAGCCGCATATTTTGACAAACCGTGTGAAAACCGTGTGCATGAACTGTCGGGAGGAGGAGGGTTTCACGGTTTTTCAGGGTAGGCCGCACAGTTTTCCCTGGTCGTGCACAAGCTATGTGTCCAGGCTTGTCTTGCCCCGATTTCCTTTCATTCATGCCCCGAGCTGATAAAACACCCCCAAGGCCTCTCACACATTCAGAAGTCTTTCCTTGAAGCCCGAAATAAGGAATTAAACCAAAAAATATTTAAAACACACCTTCCCAAAAACCGGGATCATACATTAAACGTCGCGTTCTACACTCAACCGTGGCCCCAAATTTCTAACTCATGTTTCTGTTTATGATTTAACTTTTTTACTTTACATTATTAGAATAAAATATACTTCATGTTTTTATAAAATTAATTACGTGCACAGTGAGACTCAAAATTGCACGCCGTCTTAGCATCCAACTCTAGAAATTTATATAGAAATATTTCAATGTATTATATGTTGAAAACATGTATCTATAAATAAAGAAGTTTTTTCTTTAACCAACTTATTATATTATAATTTATATAAATTCTATAAAATTGTTAACCTAAATGATATGTGGGTATGTATGTGAACCAATATATTAGAATGATGTTATATGTTTTTGATATAGAAAACTGGTTTAGGTATATTTGTATTAAATCCAAAAATGTAAAGATGATGTTTTTAGAACTAGATTTGGATGTGTGGGATTGGGGTTGTTATAAGAATCATGTCAAATTATTTTTCTAAAAAATAAAAAAATTATAGATGATCATCCCATAAATATAAAATTTATAGAACAAAAGCTCGAAGTATATCCTATAATATTTTTATTGTTCTATTGGACTATCTATATATTTGAGGATAATAAAATGTACTCAATATCATAAAAGTACTTAGGTCTTGTTGAAGGACCTAAAAAACTGTAGATCATCTGTATTTATTAGAAAATAAAATCTTTAGAACTCCATGAAATTATGCAATCTCATAGAAGTATATCATTCCCATCACAACCGCTATGTGAGTCTCTCTGATTGGTAAAAACGGATCAATCTTCTTCATCCAACCAATAATCACTTAGACAGGGGAATGAATCCATATAGTCTTTGTGAAACCCTTAAAAAGTTATATTGTGACATAATCTCACTTCCATATTGGATCTTGAAGAGGCTTCCGTAAACCAAAAATATGGTAGTTCTCAAACTTCACCATATGGATGCTAAGGCATCGAGAGATGAAACCAACAATATCCCACTTCATCCCATGCCACCAAAATATTTTTTCTGAATTCATGGTACATCATGGTCACACTAGGATATACGATCCATCTATAGGTATAGAAGTCACATATCCTCCCTAAAAGAATCTGGGATTACTTATATCATATAAACAAGGATCATATCATTCTTTTCCAATGACCAACCGAGTATCAGGTCATTACTAGCCAGTTATCCCCTAATCACATCGCTCTAGGAATGAATCTAGTAATTCCTATAGCCGGTTTAGAAGATAATATATTACCACAAGTGGGAAAAAAATTAATAGTCTCTAATCCCCATAATCATACAACAGAAATTCATCTAAACGGATCATTAAGCACTACTACGCCTCTGAAGGCGACAAACCAAGGTCTTACTAAACCTGTATATTACGAAAAAGATAATTATCAATAATTATAGAATTCCATAATGAAAAAATTATCTCAAATTAAAACATTTGATGATATTCAACAAAGATCCTTTTTTGGATTCAGGTCCCTTGGTTTTAATATATAGGAAATTCTCTTCTGGACATTATAGATGACAAACCTCTCACCAAAGAGATTGTTTTCCCATTATTTTAGTGGTGGATAAAAACTACCCTCTCCATATCATGTGTGGGGTAGTAATTCAAATGAGGTCTTATTTTTAGTGACACATAATATTTTAACTAATATTTCTATAACATTACCTCTCTAGGATCAATTCTTGATTCATCATTGTATAATGTATGTCAAATCCTAGGACCAGGAAGTATCAGTACTGGAGCAGTAGATGAACTCTTCTTCAGTATAAAAAATGATTCTTCACACTATATTATCCACCAGAACATGTCTCTATTATTAGTTATAATATTCATGGGTACTGATATTTATGAAAAGTGACAGTTAAAGTGTCTATAATATCTTTTAGGCCTAATGTGATCCTAATCTCAAGCGTATTTTAGTGAGGTTTCCAGGACATCACTGCCTCCACATTCTCTAGGTCTTTGAATATTCCTTTCTTAGACACTAAATTACCATGAAAATCCACCTCCTAGTTCTAGAAGTCACACCACATGTAACAATCTGGGAATTGATGTTATATTCCTCTTGAAATAAATTTAATTTGTTCGATATTATGTGTTACACTCTACAATGAGTTTAAATGATCTATAATATATTATTAAAACATTATTATTTAAATGTGAAAGGTATTAACCAAGAAATTTAAATTTTAATTATGAATATAAATATATAAATTTTGAAAATTATTTCTATAGTTTTATAATAAGAAAAATATATTTATAAATAAGTATTCAATTTTCACGAAAATAATTTTATGCTTCAAAAATAAATTTTTTTAATTTTTTTATTTCTTCATATGGGAAAATATTATAATTAATTTATAAAATCATTAGAAATTTTATTTTATAAAAATGATACAAATTTTAAAAATATCATATGAATATTATTTTATAGTGAATGTTTTGGATTTTTCTAAAATGTTTTATTTTTCAATCAATAATATAAAATAATGATTTGTATAGAAAAATTTTATTTCGTTTCATTTATTTTAAAATCAATTAATTGTTTTAATATGATTTCAATGTAACATTAGTACATTTATATTATTGTTAATTACTTGAATTTCATTGGAATCAATTTTTAATTATATTCTTGTTTGAAAAATTGTAATACTTCAGAAAAAATTTGTTTCTAGAAAACTACTTAGGTCTCATATTGAGGGTTTAATTTTAAATTAAATTATTTCAATTATGTGAATTTAATTTCATAAAATGGATTTAACATATAGAATTAGAATAATTAATATTATTTAATAGTTCCAACTAATTTTTGGACATTATGAATAGTAACCATATTAAATAAATTTTATATTTGTAAAAGATGTAAAATTTGTGGTAAAACAATATGGTAACGAATTAAAATATCTATAACACATGATTGTTTCTTATTTTATGAGTGGTTTTGAACAAAATATATGTTTAAAAAGTTTAATAGTTTATTTCTAGACATTATTTTGAATTTTTTAACCCAATGTCGACTTTTGTAAAAAATGTTATATTTTATTAAAACTAAAAACTATTTTTGAGTCTCCGTGATTAATGGCATGGTTGGAAGACTAAATAAATTTTATATTGGTCCAATACTCTATATTTTTTTTATTTAACCATATAAAATTTCTACATCCTATTTATTTTCTTACTTTAACATGATTTTTTTTACTCTTAAATCATGTATTTTCCAAAAAACTGTATTCCTGCATTTATCATTCTTATATTAAAAGTAATTTATTCATCATATTGAAATAAAATACGAGAAAATTGATTAATATTTTTTAAAACTAATGTCTAAATAATTATAGATAACCCTTTTAATTTTGTCAATATATTTAATTTATCAAATTATTTAAATTAGAATGGTTAATGGTAAAATAGGTTTTCAGTGGTTCAACTAGAAAATAAATATTAAAATATATCTAAAAATTGGGAAAATGTGATTGGTTGAGTTTATTTCACACTTTATAATATTATATTTAAATTTAGTGTTCCCTGGTGGAAGTTTTCTGTGATTTGGAAATTTATATTATTTTAAAGAAAAAATAAATATAAAATGTCACTCTCTTGACTTTCATATCTATAAATTATTTACATAAGGATAAAAGGTGGATAAGTATTATTAGAAATGGTTATCAAATATATAAATTAATTTATTACCATATCAATTTATTTTTAAATTTTATTGATTGAATAATTACCATAAATTCATACACAATGTAGACAAAGTATTTTTTTTATTAATAGAAAAATAAAAAAAAAATTTAAAAAATTTAATGTAATGAAATTTGGAGGAATTATTTTTTGAATGAATTTTTAAGATAAATGTAATATATTAGGGATGTGTGAAAGGTTTATATTAAAAATCTATAATATTCATGATGAATATAATGTCATATTAGTTGAATAGTTTGATAAATCACAATAATTTTATTTTATAATTAATAATATTTCATTGAATCATTTAATATACATAAAAATCATAACATAATAAATTTTAATGGGATATGGTTTAATAGATAATACCCTTTCAATTTATGGGGAATTTTTCCTTTATGGTAACATTCCTAACCTTTTAATAGTACAAGGCTTTAAAATTGTGGTAATTTTCAAAAGGAGTAACGAGGGGTTAAAACTAATAAATAACGACTAATTTTTTCAAAAAATGTCTGAATATTATTTTAGGATAGTATTTATTGTCATATTCATGATATATTTTAAATATGTCAATTTTGAGTCACATGACTTTAAAAATTAAATTAATTTTTATTTAATACATTATGTAATTCAATGTGTTCCCCTAACCTCACTTATAAAAGGTCACCACTTGTCACTTAGTCACACCATTTAAGCCTTATAACTCATAAAATCCCATATATAATAATCAAAAAAATTATTAATCACCCAAAATAATTATAAGAATAAATGATTTTCATCCAACATGTGATAAGATGTTATAAATTAATTAAATGTGATATTATATATATGTATAATGTTTTGATATATAAGTATAATAAATCTAAATTTTTTATATATGATGTTAAAAGAACATGTGAGGAAATTATAACTTTAAATATGTGGTTTTTTATGTTGATTTCCATTATTTGGCTTATAATTCTACTTCATTGACTATATTTTTCGATTATTATGTTTGAAATGACATTTTATAGTATTATATTTCATTTATACATTATTTAATTTACATTTTTTTTCACATAATCACTTCATTGATTAATTCTCACTTCAATGATATTATCTTTTCAAGGGATTTCATCCCAATTTCCCCTCAATTGAGTCATATTTGTTATTATACAACTATTTATTTTTATATGTTGTGTATACTAGCCATTTTATGTATTTAATAATAATATCTATTTATTCATGATTCTTAATGTTTAAATTCATATTTTTTATTTAATGGGCTAATAGTTTGATGGTTACCAAATAGATAGGGGTTTATTTTACAATCTAATTTTGGTTATTTATATTATTTAATTTATTGAATATTATAATCCATACTTCATAAAATATAGCTATTTTATTATATTCTAGATTTTTTATGAGTATCCCTATTTTTTCTCGATATTTCTTCTCTTATTCCCTTGAATCAAATAACTATATTTTTTAATGAAACTGATCTTTTTTCTCTTTTTGAGCAGGTATATTTTTCATCCATATCCATATGTTTCAAAATTGTTTTTAAAAAGAAATTCTTATTTACTCAAATGATTTATTAAGAATATTTCATTTTATCCTTAATTTTTAGAGGGTTTAAAATAAATATTTCATTTTTCTCACAAAATCATCATTTTATTATTTATTTTAAAAAACAGTCAAATGTAATATTTGTTTTTAACATATATGGAATTGATAGATTTTACCATCTCTATAACCATCTTCTTCTACGGGTTTTTATTGGTTTTTCAAAGAATACCATTTTATGTAATATTATTTAATTTCTTCACTTCTATTTTGTTTATTTATAAAAATGGAATAATTTCCTTACAAAACCTATTTTTCTAACGAATTGATGGCCATTAGTTATTAATTTTGTGTTCATTATCTTTATATTAAAACATTCAATTTCTTGTAATCATTTTGAATTGGAAAATGCATTTCTATTAAAAATACATATTATTTGTAACATGTTTATTCTTATTTCATATACATTATTCCATTATTATATATGTTATTTTTCTATATAAGTTACTTGATTTACTATGGAAATAATTATATTATAAATCCTTTACTAAATATCAGTTTTATCTATTAAAATATATTATTTATGAATTAAATTTATTATTAAATATATGTGGAATTTATTAGAAATTGAAGGGTGGATATGGATCATAATTATATAGACCCTTGATACATCGTAATGTATCATGAGACATACCAGTTTTTTAGCCTTATTAATTAGGTTTTTGGTGTATGCCTACTGATAGCTTAAACTGTATTGATGTAATGCCTTGGTGGTAAATATATCATAATGTTTTAATTCATGATGTCTGACATTAATAATATCATTCATTGAGAATCCATATATTATATTACATGATAATAACATTGATATAATCAATGGACTCATTTCACACTAAAGTTATTGATCAAATGGAATGTGTTTCAATTATTTTCCTTTCTATGTTTGTGATTCCTTATTCACTAATGAAATAATCTGCTATATTTAACCATTACTAAGAATTTGAGATCACCCTTATTTTTTTTCCTTTCCCAAGGATATGAATAATAAATCATTTAATGAGTTCAAGTATGTATAATATTTACTATTACTATGTTTTTTTTAATATTTTTGTGTCAAAAATTTGAATCAAATTTGTATTTTGTTCTTAATGATTATTAAACTATTCAGTCCTTTTGGATGTGATTTCTTGTACCTTATTACAATTCAATAAGGTAACCACTGAATCATAACAACTGGAGTCTTGGTAGTAATAGTTTATATTTGTAAAGGTTTAGTAGATTCTATGGGAAGTAAATTTTTGAAAATCAAGATTACTGAATGCAAACCTATGAAAACCAGTCTCGATGTAATTAATTATTGAAAAATATCATAAATTTTTTACAAGGTAGTGAATATGTGGTTTCACTAGGAATAGATAATTTTATGGACAATATAAGTGGATTTAGTTTTTGTACAAATTCATTTTGGGCTATAAAAACCAGAAATAGTATGTCAAGTATAAATATACTATTAATATGGTGCAAAGTGAGTGCACCCTTACTACATAACTAGCTTGTAACTCTCAGGGGGATATTTTAAGGTCAATTTACATTTTCTTTATGAACCATTATGTTAAATGAGATAATAATAACTATTGAATCCTATGATATTCCATAGTGATACTGGATAGACATAATGTGTCTAGATTGATAATTATAAGGATTCACTTACATTTAATGACATATATACCCCTTTCAAGGTTGTATGATATGAGAGTTTACTGTGATTAAGGATATTTTGGGAGAAATTAATTGGAATGAAAACATTTTGTTAGTTTATGTTTTACTGAAAAAATTATTTGAGGGATAATTATTTTATATTATATAGACGTACGATTAATGTTATTGATAATATTTAAGGTTAATATGATCATTGATTATGAGTCAATTCTTTTTGATTGAAAAAAATACATATTATAATTTACGAATATATCATAGATATAACCATCGAAATAAAAAGTGATTTATTGAAGAAGTGATTAATGTTAAGTAAAATTTATTTGAAATATTATAATATTCTGGTAAAACTAATTTGTGAAATTAATATTGAGTAAATATATGGAAGAAAATATTGATCATGACAAAAAAAATATCCAATCACTTTTTATATGAGAAAAATAAGCATTCTTTTCAAAAAAACATCATAAAATGGAGCCAAAAGTGACTCATTTATAAAATGATAAAAAATTTACATTCAAACCCATTAAACCTAAGGTGAAAGACGACGTAAACTATCTTTCTAAAATCAATTATTTTATAAAGAAAATTTTTGGGACCATTTTGGAAAATGTGTACGTGGAAGTGAAAGATACCAAATCTAAAAGAATATTAAAGATCAAAATCACATAAAAACGACATTCATAAATTTTCTCCAATAAATAACGATGTAAATGAAAATAAAAAATGATAAAAAAAATAATATATTATGCATATGAGATAGATATTGTTAGATAAAATAAGAGAATATAAATTCCTCTAAAGGAGTCATGAACATAAGAAAACTAAGAATGTATGGATATTGTAACAAAAAGCCTTTTCCACATTGAAAAATATTCAATATTAAACCCCATGTACAAATAAAATAAAATAATACATTAAATATCAAGAACATAAGGATTTTTATTATATAACATTTCAAAGGGCTGTATATACACATCATACATGAATATAGTTGAATATACTAAATGTATCTTTCAATAATGAAAATGTGGGATGAATAACCCCTACGAAAATAAAAATATTGAATTTGAGAATTAATATATTAATAAATATTGTATATAAAATATAAATCCACATAATAGAATATTAAATTCAAAATAATATAATGTGAAATAATTTCAATAATATTCATATTATAAAAAACAAAATTAACTCACTCTTTGGGTGAATTGACATCATAGGTCCTCTATGTGGATTCACTCTCACATCTACCTATTATATGCCTTCATCCAATAGTGATTAGGAGGGGGAGGCTGCATGAAACCGTCGTATAGATCTGCCCTTATATACCCTTATATTTTCCCTCTTCACTTCCCCTTGGTGATTTATTCACTCGATGATCCCAATGCTCATGTCTCCCCCTTTTCACTCCCTTATTAGGATTTTGTGGTTCCTTCCAGCAATGAAGGGGAAACTCACTTTTATCCAAATGATTTTATATTTTATTTCCACTATCCTACCCCCTCTTTCTGGTTTTTTTCTCTAGTGGAACCCCATTTTTCTATTACAGACCCTATTTCTGCCTTTCCCGAGGCGACATACCCCTATTTTGGGTCTCTATGCGGGTTTATAAAGAGAATTGGGTTGCTTTGGTGGGGGTTTTCAAGGTTATTCATTTCATATAACCTTTTTTTACAACCCATTGTGCTTGAACTCATCTTGGTCTTGAAAAATCCGGGTTTTGGGACATTATGTGTTAGTGTTGGTTTTGGGATGGCAGTGGTCTCAGTGTTTTTTCAACCCCGAAGATGGTTTCTGCCTCTCTTGTTTAGTTTCCTTCTTATATTGTCAAAATAGTGTTTCTTTTATTGTTGAATTCCTATTTTTCGTTGATGGTTTTTCTATTTTCTGTGTAGTTAGGAATCTTTTTTTATTTTTAATCAATTTTCCATGTTCTGTTGTTCGGTGGTGGTACCTAGTGGTGATGACGATGACACATCATTTCTGATGGTATCTTCGAATTTGATGTTTGGCCTTATGATGAATTCATAGGGAATCGATGAAAGAAATGTTTGATTCATATATTTGTATAGTGTTATGATAATGGAGAGATGGAATGGGTTTTTGTGATAGTTTTTTGTTACTGTGGAGTGAAATTCGCTGATAGGTTATTGCCAAAAGTGGTTCCATCAATGCTATGTTCAAATGATAGTGGGAACTGTTCAAGTCCTCACATTCGAGCTCTCATATCCCAAAAAGAATCGATGCTATTTTTTCTGATGTGTTATATTTTTATTTTCATATTTGGTGTCAACAATTTGAATCACTGAAAATGACTTGAGGTGGTTCGGGTGCTATGATGGTTTCTGTTTGAATTTTGAATTTTGAAGATTATGTTGTTTTATGTTTTTCTCAATGGAGGTTGTTTTTTGGATGTGGATGGTGCTGACAAATTAAAGATGTATGTGATGGGTTGTTTTTATTTTATTTATGAAGTGTGAGGTTACCACTAAACATAAAGTGGATTTTAGAAAATTGTAAAAGGGATTTGAACAAATGCAAATAAGATTTAACATATCCCAATTAGAAGATATTGAGTTATGAAATTCTTTGCCACTTGGTAACATTAAATTCAAATTTGATAGGATGAAATAATTGAAATTGAAACATAAAATAACATTATTTATGATTTATTTAAGATATTACTTGTAAAATATAATGTACATACACCACAAAATAATAAAATGTGGAGAATATAGCATATATCACATAAAAGTACCAAAAAGACAAGAAACTATTACACTGAGTCCAAACATTATTTTTATGTACTTTAACTCCTCTATAATAACCTTACATAAATTATTTTATTTCATAATAAAATTTTATAGTTCTAATACCTTATAAATGAATAATTTATTCTATTTATTTTCAGTAATATGTTTAATTATTTAATTAGTTATGTCCATCTTGGGTGTTTTGACGAGGCCTCATTTATTGTTCCAAATTGCATCAGTATGTTGATTGTGCCAAAAATTTTCAATATTTTAAAACCTCTCGAACAATAATCAGTACATAATTATCCCAATTATTCATCAATTATCCTTTGACACCCATCATGAAAAATGGTAATGAAAATTGAACTATTTTACGATCATAGAGATGGTAGACCGTACGTATGCATGAGTAATGTTTCCAGTTTTCAATGATGATTATGGAAGGATGTTATGTATTATGTTATATTTATATTATTATAATATTATAATAAATATCACTATAATTTTTTAAATATACCTATAAATATCATTCTTATTATGTGATGAAAAAATAATTACATCGCTTCGTGGAGTCAGTAGTCCATTCGTACAAGATCACCATTATAATTTTTCAATGTATAAAATAAAATGCTATATTATCATTAAATAATTATAAATATTTTATTAATATCATTATAATTTCATTCATATCACATATATTCATTAATATTATCCTTATTAACTTCCATGTAATGCATTACTTAAAAATGAATCATATCTCTTCATGAGGTGTTAGTTCACTATACACATGAGAGATGTTATCCTATCCCCCAAGGAATGGAAATTAAAAAGGTATATGTGATATAATAAATAGATAAGTATAAATTTTTTATAAATATCACATATATATAATATTTAAATCCATCATTACAAAAATTTGTGGGAGGCAATGATGAATGTTGAATGTCAAGTGTTCACGAGGCAGTAGTCCACTGTACACACAAATGTTGATTTCATATCGCATTTTATTAGAAAGAAGATGAATATAGGTTATTCATCTAATATAATAATGTATAATTATATATTTGTTACTAGTGATATCATATGATAATATTTCATTAATATATTATGTGGTTAGAATAATAAATAATAATAAAATGTATAGTTATGAATTTTACCTCATCTCATACCACTTCTTTAGGATTATAAATAATGCATTCTGAAAATGTATTTATGACCATAAAATTGATTCTAGGATTAGGAGAAATAATAGAGAAATTTATTTTGGATGGTCATGAATGAAAAAAGGGTTTTAACATCTAAGTAAGATAGGATAAGGGGTGGCCTTTTATGAGTGAGGTGAGTGGAACACTTATAATGTATAAAATAAAGGTGTACCGACATTTTTCACATACCAAATCGATAAAAAATGGAAAAATATAGATGATTAGAAATTATAAGATATAAATGTTTCTATAAAAACATTTTTATACAATTCTTTATTATATTTATACCCAGATTTTTTTTGTTTAACACCTATTAAGCTCATTTTCACCTTAATCGTGATATTTTATTTTTTACTATTTTAATATTCATTATGGTAAAAATAAGTTAAACTTATTAGAAATTAGTAATAATTCTAATTTAAATTATTTAAGAAACATTACACAATTCAATTCATATAATTGAAATTTTTAATTTTAAATTTGACCTAGATACGCGATAAAAATGAGGCTATTCAAGAAGTGAATTTTTAGAAGAAATTTTTTAATATTAAATCTTGGAATAATTATAATTAATATATGAATATAAATTAATATTTATTTATATATAATTTGAAAATTTCATTTAAATAATATCTCATGAGGTTTTTTTAATTAATTTAAAATTAGAAACTTTATACACTTTAAAAGCATTTTAAACAAAATCATATTTTTAAACCCCAAGGAAATCGTATAATGAAAACAATATAAAGATGATTTAAATTATATTAATTGGATTAAAAATAAATATACAATAAATATGTTTCATGAAATCATATTCAAAATAGAATTGTATTTTTAAATTTCATAATTTATTGAAAATAAATTACATTTTTACAAAAAGTCATACTATTCATTATTCACTAAGAAATCAATATTTTCCAATAAATACCAAAAATTATTACAAAGTAAACTTTTATATTAAAATTTAAAAAATGAAATTAATTGTATTAAATAAATTTCCTTTGATTTAAAGTAACTATTTATAATATTATTTCATGAAAAACAATAAAAATCATTTATGAAGAAAACATATTTTTGATGAATAAAATTACTTTACAAAATATTTATTAATTATTTAATATGAATTTATAAATAATTTATATTGACTTGGATATATATATTTACCCAAAAAAAAACACACACACACACTCATATATTTCATAAATTAGTTAAAATTCTTCATACAGTCTTGTTTAAGATTGGTGTTTTGTGTCTAATACTCTATTAATCATAGTTTTCATTTATAAAATATATGGGTGTTAAAATTAAACAAAAAAAATTCAATTCATGTGTAATCCATAGTATTCAAAAGACCGAAATGAGTTTGTTGTTGGAATCACTGAGCTTGTGATAACTCCTACAGTGAGTCATGTGGATTTGATGACAATTATACTAAAGATAACTTAAAAAAGGGGTTGTGGAATGCTGATACAAGATTAGAGATATGAGAGTATAATGTGGTTTATCTTTAGGGGACTCTTTTTTGAGGATTCATTCCAAATTTGTTGAGATCGGATAAATATTTGGAGTTCATAGGGCTCTAATAGGGAACGACTTAAGTGGACGATAATGCATCCCGTCTAGGGGAGTAAATAAATATTGAATAACTATTAGATAGAAATGAGGCTAAGAAATATAAGAAGTTTTAGATTAATTTTTAATTTAGATATGATCCATCGATTTCACACATTTGACCTAACAATATATACAGCCATGATCTGTAAGGATATTTTTATAGGAAATTTCCACAAAGAGTACACCACCATTAAGATTACTCACTCATTAAATGGTTTCCTTATGATTTAAATTGTGGATGTTTATTATAGAAATAAGAAGAGGATATTATATGGGATACACTAGGTATTTAATAGGCAATTAAGGAAGGGTAAGTGTTTTAACCTTGGATCTATATGGGGACACATCCCTTATACTTCCAATGTAGGCAGCTAGGGAATTACCGCATTATTTTCACTAGTTGTATGAGAGAGTTTCATTATTATTGAAAAATGGGGAATATCATGATATTTTGTTATATATTATCACCATCAGGTGTTGTTTGTGTTTTTTAATAAACACAATCATCAAGAGAATGACCAGGAGGACACCAGTTAGATTATAGGGCTATGTCTGTGTGGTCTGGTGGTGGAGAATAAAGAGGGTCTCTGAAACCATAAAAGTGTAAGTATTATGGTTCAGTACTCTATGTGGGTTGGGGATAATAGGGGAATTTACATGGATCCATGTTAGTTATGTTTTATGTATGGAATTAGGTAATAACAGATGGTGGAGGGGGACCTTTGATGGTTAGAGGTACAATTTTTGTTATGTCGATAATCTTTACAACCATGTTTGATACATGAACATCTCAATTGTTTATTTATATCCAATTTCATATTGGTTTATAGTTTTTAGTGAGGTTTTACCTAGCTTTTTAATCGTTGATACAACAATATGAAAAGGTAAATTTTATTTATTGGTTCTCAAAGTGTCTTATAGTATTTGAAGACGTTAGAAATCTGTTGGATTTTTTTTATATTAGAAATGAACAGTTCTAGTGATATTTTTAGGGTAGAATTATGTTCTCACTACAGAGTAGAACTTAGAGAAATGAAGATGAAGAAAAAAAAACATAACCATAATGAGTCCATTACAACATAGTCGGTAGGTACAGTAACAATAATAGGCTTAGTGATTGTTCCATACATATTACATCATTTTTTTATCATTGTTTGGATATACTTATGGATGATTTCCCAGGAATTCCACCTAATTTGTGGATTTATATTGATATTGAACTCATGTTGGGTGTATATCCGATATCGAATGACCCAAACTATTTTGAGATATTTTTGTTGTACCTTGATGAACTATAGGTGAAGGGATTTGTTTGGACACTAAATTATAATTTGGAGGTTCTAGACTTATTTACTAAAAATGTTAATTGTTTATTTATATTTCATATGAATTACCTAAAATTGAATCATGTCATGTTGAAAAATAAGTATCCTTTCTTGAGGATCAATGATTTTTTTGACCAATTGAGGGGAGCCTTATTGTTCTCTTGGATTTATCTTTGACTATGAAACTATTTTCTATAGGTTAGGTTTGATTATATAATAAAGTTATTTTTGAGAAACTAAATGTTATATGGGAAGATTCTGATTCTATTTGGTATAATTAATGTGAAAATAATGTTCATGTCTCTCATGAATCATGTTTTTCACCCTTACCCAGACACTTTCTGTATAGTCTTCATTGATGGTATCCTAATATATTAATTATCCATAGAGTTACATTATAATAATATGGACATTGTTTTGAGTAAAATAAAATAACATTAGATTTAAGACTTACCCCCAAAAAGTTCCCTAATAGATCTAGAAGGTACCCTTCCTTGGGATAATTTTTTTGAGTAAAGAATCTATAATGATCCAAATAAGGTTATTTTATTTATTTTCCATACAAAATCAATGAATATGATCAAATTAATGTATTTTCTCATGTTTTAGGAATTATATTCAGTTTATTATTGAATTTTCTCACATGGTAGCTCCTATGATATTGATGAATAATATAGGGGTCAAAATAGCATTTAATAGTATGTTTGAAGATTTCTTTTATGAGTTAAAGAGGTTGTTGACTTCAACTCTGATTATTATTATTCCAGAAAAGGGATTGGTTATATAGTATTTATGATTCATCAAGACTCATTTTGCTTGATTATTTATGTGGGGAGGTCGGGTTGTTTCAAATGGGATAACTTATTTAAAACCCCATGAGTGAAACTACACCACTCATAAATTAGTTTTAGTTGTATTAGTATATTAATTGAAATATTTAAATCACTATCTCTTCGATGACTTATTTATCATTTTACTGACCATAAAATTATTCTTTATATCTATTTTTCAATGATACATAATCCATAAACAAAGAAATCATATCAAGTATCATTAGAAATAAGACTATGAGATAAAATATAACCTGGGGAAGGGGAATTTTTTTTCCGATGGCCTCAGTAGAAAAATATAAGAATAATGAATATGATTATAAAATGTGGAATAAAATTTTATAATATTTAGAATAGATTTAAAAATTGGATTTTCTAAAGATAAATTTGTAGGGTATTAATCTCTCACAATGATTAATCACTCATTGGTTGATTAGGAAAATAGTAGAAAATAATCTAATTTATATTTATTGGTGAAAAAAAGTTATTGAAGGGATATGCTCCTATTCTAGAATGGTCCTTAGATTGAAATAATGTTATATATATCCATGAAAGAGTTCTGTTTACCACATACATGAGGGAGGATATTATGAGATAATCATATGCATCAAAATGGATGGTAAATCATGGATCAACCAATTTTTATTTTGGCGTGAAACACTATTTTAGGTGGCCTGTTATAAGTAATGATATTTTAGAGTTTTTTGCTAATTTACAAACATTTAAACAGGTGAATTTAGAGAACCCACAAACAGGTTCATTACCTCATCCACTTCCAGAGCTAATTTGAAAGTGGAATGAGGTTACTGTGGAATTATTCATAGGACTAACTAGGAATATGTGGAGTGAAGATGCAGTATGGGTGGTTGTTGATCAACTGATGAAATATTCACAATTTCTTCAAATTCATCAGAATCGATATATAGATGAGTTGGGTAGGATTTTTAATGGGAGAAATAGTAAGATTGTATGATTTTACTACTAGAATCACTTTAGATAAGGATTCACTACTCATGACAATGTTTCAAAAATTCATATAGAATGTAACGAGATCATAACTGAAGAAGATTATAACATATCACTTGTATATGGATGGATAACCTGAGAGGATGATCAAGATCCAAGATAATACACTAGGATTTTGTGTAATTGACTTTAGTGGGTCATATGCTTACAATATTAATATTTCAAATTTTTTATATGATTACATGTTTCTGTATTTTATTCAAATGAATCCTTTTGAGGGTCTATAAGGTTGACCATGTATTTCACTACTTTTTAGGATTAAGGTGGGAGATTCTTCATTGATCAGGATGATCCTAGTGTAGGAGACTTCTGAGTTGTTGTAGTTTATTTAGAGGTTGTTCATTACTACTAAGGGATGGATGTATTCATAACTCTATTAGAGGTGATGGACCATATTGTTAGCCATGTGTGATTTCATGTTTTTGTGAGTATTACCTCATATGTGAAATTTTTGTTTTAGGTTGTTGAGAAAGTTATCACTATTATTTGATGATCCATTTGATATTATAGAATGTATTGGGATTGGGGATTATCAGTTCGATCATCCTCTATGACATCATGATGGTTATGATCTATTAATTTTTTTACATCTCAAAAATCATGATTCAGACATTACAAACATTATTGATAGTAGTAAGTTGTTGTTAGATGTTGATAATTCATTTGAGAAACATATAGTGTAGATCGTGGAATGAAGGGATAAGGTACTATGGGGTATGATGGTTCCTCTTATCCAGGTTTAGTGGGAACATGGATTGACCCAAAATGTGATTTGTAAGTGGGAGTTAGACGTTCATGCCCAATTTCCAGAGTTATTTGCTTAGGAAAACAATAGATGTTTCTTTGGGATGAGATATATTTATTGGAGGATTTTATATTTTCCACTGGGTTTTATGGAGTGTAAATATTTAAATTTTGGAATAATGATATTTATTTCACTTGATTACTTTTGATTGAGGTATTAGAGAAGATCCAGAGATGATTGAGGAGGAACGAGTTGGACTTATAGATGATAGAATACATTAGGCTGGTATTTATGGAATCAAAAATGATTTCACACCAAGACATGTTTGGGACAAAAATCCTAGGGTTCTATCTATAGTGGTTCATATTGTGAACAATGTGTTCACACATTGAAAGGGACCCTGGAATATTTTTTAATGGAAACCTAAAATTTTTACTGGAACCTCAATTTGAGATCCCCATAACATCCCTTAACCACTTAAGGGATTATTGCATGTTGGGGACATCTCTTTGTGATTCTGGATCCTAATTATTCATCTCTTCACTGATTCAAGTGTCATTCATTGAGATGAGCTTCTCGTGACGAGTCTAACATCATCCATTACATGGATTCCCCTTTCCATATATATTTCATGGATCCATGGATGTGAACCATAATTTGTGAAGATTTGTTTTTATTTTAGGTATTCAAATTTTTTGCATGTTTTTGGTGGTGATTATTAGCAATTTAGCTTCAGTACACTTGAGTTATGAAGTCATTTCATTATTAGAACACTATTATGGAATTTTATACATTGATTTTATTTTGGGTGTGTGAGTAGACTATGATAAGAATCCTTTTTATCTTGAAGTAAAAAGGTGGGGTCTATATTGAGATATTTGGCCCCATATAGGTGGATTTCAGGTTTCATTTATTGAAATTGATGAGAATAATACTTGTATCAGGGATAATGGTAGGGCTATCCCTTTGGTTGTTTAGTATTTGAAAGTTATGGTTGGGTTTATAATGGGATATAATGACTTTTTAAAATCATAGACTGATCCAGTTAGTGAATTCCATTGCTTTTATTGTCCTTTTATTTATTTTTTTATATATATTATATAAGGACACGACCAAAAAACATTGCATAATATTGAATTAAATGAATAAATCACATTGAGGATATTTTCATATTTATAGTTTTAGAGAATTAGGAAATAACTATTACATCTCAATGGATTAAAAAGTAGAAACTTCTACTGAGTTTCCATTTTTTTCACAAAATAAAAACTAATGAAAAAAAGAGTGAAGTCTAGTTCCATGTTTTAGATAGCATGACTTGTCTATGATCCCATCGTTGACCCTATTCGTCTTTTAGTCCTATGAAAAACATTTCAAAACATGGTATGAGCATAAAGAGCTCAGTAAGAGTTATAAAACAAAGAATTAAAACATTAGTTCATCATTACATTCATAAAATATGATCTTTAATATACCACATGAAATCATAAGATTTATGAACAATACATAGAAACAAAATGATTAAAGTAACTTGTGGCATCCATATAACACTAACATTGTAGCTATCACAGCTACATAGGGAGTTACATTTGAAATACACATCATAGTATATTATCAAAATCTCTTAGGAGAAACGTTCACGTATACCTCCATCACATTACCCAATTCATTGGAGAGCTATCTCAGGATCACCCGCCCTAGGATTATCATTGAACCACCTTTATGCATAACAATTCCCACGAACCATAACATATTCATAAAACAAAAAAATTAATGGAATGATAACATTTCCAAATTTTAATCCATATTCATAAGGAATAAAAAATCCATTATCAAAATCATATTCAATACCAAAATAGATAAATGTGTATATGGAATTTATTTTTCTTCTAAAAACATTTAGGCTTGTTAAAGAAGCCATAGATCAAATAATACTCAGGGTAGCAGAAAATGTCGTTATCACCGATTACATTAAAAAGAAACATTCTTTTTTTGTTGTTTAGTAAAACAACTCTTAGGAAAAGATTCCATTTTAATGAAATGAAATGTCAAAGATATTTATACACCGTATAAAATAAATTTATGAATAAAACAAAATATGAATCAATGAAAGGATATTGAGATGAAGTCGCTTACCTCATGTCTGACTTGACCTGATCGTTATTTTAACTTTTTTGAATCAGGTAACTCCATTTGTTTTGAACCAAAATAGTTTCTTGAAGTGTTTTATGCCTATGGTAAGGATTCTAGGTTGAAGAGAGGGATATTAGGATCTTATTTGAGAAGAGGTGGCACGATAGAAAGGCTTGAGAAGGGTGAGAAATGGTATATAAGTGATGGATTTTTATAAGAGAGAGGAGGGGATCTTTAGGAATGTTTGAAACAATTATTTTATTATAAGATCATATTAGCTTTAAAAAGGTAAAATATTTGTTAATATCAAAGTTAAGAATAATCATGGTAAAAATAAAATAATCCAATATGAATTGGACAGGTTTTGGAAATTGATTTAATATTTATAATATTCTTTATTTAAATCATTTAGTAATGAGGTAAATATTGCATCATTATTATGTCATAAATAATTTAATTTATTTGATGTCAAAAAATTATAAAATAAATTAAATAATGTATAAAATATTTTTATCTAACCAAATAATATTTATATTTGAAATTATAACTTATATTACCCCATGTAAATAATTATTTACTAAAATATTTTTGTCTCTATCATTTTTATCATTACTTTAAATTATTTAATATAAAATGTCCTTATTACTCCCATGTGGCTCCATGGGGTCCGAAATTAAACCCAAGGATGCTCATGGACGGATATGTATCATACAATAGGATTAGGATACATGTTATTGTAATTTTATTTTATTATAATATTATATTTTACCCTTATTTACTATATTTACCCTTCAATCATGGTAAAATAAAATATTTACTTATGTAAATATTTAAAATGTATAAAAATAATAGTTACAAATTTACATAATTTGGACCTACTAATTCGAAATATGGAATCAATTTTCCAAATTCAAAACCCGGAAGTGGTAGAAAATAATTTAAAATGAATTCCAGCTGTCAAAATAAAAAGCATGTTTTTAAGAAATAATAACTACGAAAAGATGAACACTTGTTTATGTCTAATTTCAAAATAAAATTACTTCCAAAGACCAAAATTAGATTAAATGGAAAAAATATATTGCAATTACACTTTAAAACCAATTAAAAAGATAATATAACCATATAAATAAATTTGATAAAAATGCACTTTTGGATTAAAATACCGAAATATTCATTATTTATAAAAAAGAATTTTATCAGAAAAAATGCATCAATTTCCACCAAAGTAAATTTTTATGTCCCGATTCTAAATAAAAATTCTATTTTTTCAAATAAAATATATATGAGTGACAAAAAAATAGATTTAATGAGGGTTTACCACTAAAAGGCTCTAAATCTACATTTTAATGAAAATTTTGCTTAAAATTATAATTTTATTATAGTTAGGGATGTAGGGAGGATATATTTTTAGAGTGTTTCTGATCTAATTTGATTTATATTCATTAATATGGGAGAGGAATGAGTTTCTTTTTATATTGCTTGAGGAGTGAAATTCTTTAATATTTTTTAAAATGGAATTCCACCCACATTTCACACATGTATTGTTACATAAATAATGGTGAAAATATGATAAAAGATAGGATATGGTTGAAATATTAACAAAAAATGTATTTTATTAATGTTTTTAGGTTCTTTGAGCCTTATATTTAAGGTTAAGTCCTTTGTAAAGAAAATGTTTCTATCAATCACTGCAAATAACTTTAGTCACAATAACTAATATTTTTTGTGAAAAAGATTAGAACTTAATAAAAATTATAAAATATTATTAATCAAAATTTTGAATCAATTTTATAAAAATATAATCACATAATTTGTCAAAAATAATTTAACGTTAAAGAAAAAAACATGACTATATAATGTGTTTTAACGTGAAAAGTTCCAAAAGATTGAAATATTTTTATATCCAATTTCAATGTGAAAATTTTATAAATGGCCTAAATTAAATTATTTTAAATTCAATATATATAATTAAACTATGAAAAAAAATTATAATATAAATTTTAAAATTAAATAAATTAGATGAAAATGTAGTTTGGAATTAAAAATCTATGTTTTTCAGTGTTCATCAAAAAATGAAACTTCTCATAAAATTACCAAAAATTTACCCAAAGAAAATTTTTATGTTGAGATTTAAAAATTAAAGTATATTTTTAAAAATAAAAACTATAAAAGTGTCAAAAATCATAATTAAAATTGATTTTACATTAAAAGGGGGTAAAATTACCTTTTAGAAAAATAAAACTTTTTATTCTTAGAATGGGATTTATTCATATCTTATACCTATAAAATATAATCAATGAGTTTTAAAAGATTCAAATGAGTATATTGTAAATAATTTATATTGGAAACATAAATAAAAATTGGTTTATAATATATTTGAATAAAATTGTTTTTGTACATGAGAAAATATTTTTCGTTGAAAAATAATTTTTATAATTTTCAAATAATTTTTTCATTAACTTATAATAATTGATAAACAAATAATTAATTTTATATACATGTGTAAATAATATTTTTAAAATTCGATTAATATTATTTATAACATCCATTCTGATAGCTAGGTGGTATCTATAGTAATAATTAATTAATAATATTAACAGTATTTTGTAGTTCGGTAAAACTTGGAATTGTGTGTAACACAAGCTATTGAAACGACATAGTATTGTGTATAATACAATAAAAACATTATATTTAGTGTACCAAAAGGCCATATAGGTGTCTTATATAGTGTAAGATTAAATTTGTTTTCTATGAAATATAAACAAAAAAATTTTAATTCTTATAACAAAACAAATATAGGGTATTGTGTGAAATAAAAAACATCCAAAATGTTAAATAAATTTTAAAATAATAATTCAAAATACTTTTTGGTGTTTTATTATATTCCCATAAAAATGACTTCCTCCCTTGAAATTCAACTGGGATAAAAATTACTTAATACATGAATTCACCCTTTATAGAAACCCACATCCTTAAAAATGAATAATAAAACAAACTATAGAATGGGAAGGATGGAACCATAATGGTTACCCAAAGTAACTCATAACCAGGTTTCCATGTAAAAAGGCATTGGTTGGAAGTGAATATCGAAAATCTAGGAAAATCGTATCTAATCATATATATTTATAAAGATCTGTGGTAACCAAAATGTGAATGATCAATGGAAGTTAATGGCCTAAAAAACACAAATATATGATGATTTAGAAGAACCTTGGTTCAACAGAAAATAAGGTATTAGGATAAATATTTTTCAATATCCTTTTACTTGATTTTGGGAATTCATTTACTATCTATGAATATAAGGAAATATACTTACATGATTTTATTACTTTTCATTTGAATAATGACACCCTTTAGTTATGCCTTGAATAATTTACACTTCATCTCTTATTACAATAAATGAAGGTGAAATTTTCATTCCTAAATCATTAAAAAATAATGAGATCCATATGTAGAATAAAAGTTAATTCAATATTTCTTTCTTTAACATCGCAAAAAATGGTCATCACGTTTTATTCAATATGAATAATTATCATATGGTGAGATAATACATTAGCCTCACAAACTTCACCCAAATTTTAACCTCAACATTCCATACATGGATAAACTTATAACCCTTCTGAAATATGGAAGTCCAAAATAGTAGAAATAAGTTCATTAAAGTTCTCCAAAATGTCTTTTCATTGACCCTCGTAAATCATAACTCTTTTTCATACAAATATGGGAATACCTTCATCATGTATTCTACTAAAACATTTTTATATCCTAATTTATCACAAATATTTACTGAAAACATACCTTGTGTCTTATTACGATAAATATTGGATATATTTCTTAAATAAAATATGTTTTAAACTTCATCTATGATAACATATATTTTTTAAAAAATAAATAAATAATCAGTTCCATGGAAATCAGTACTGACCAATTCACTTTATCAATATCAATCATCTCTTTATGCAAGAAAAACACAATTTTCTCATCATCCAGAACATATTAAGGGTTACCTTACTTCAATAAAAATGAAACCATTCTATTAAATATATTTACTATGTAATCAACACCATTTAATATAATTTTTAAATACATAATGTAAAACATATCCTTAGTGATTCATATTACATAATTCTTGAATTCCAATACACATACACTTCAATAATCAAACATTATTATTAATAAATTTCTCATGAGTCATCTTTTTATTCCTTAATACCAATTTACAAGAATGTGGAATATGAATAATTTCTTAAGGTTCCTCAACCTCAATCTAATCATGCCCTATATGTTTAGTGTAAAAAATCCTATTATAACGTATTATACATTTCACATATCATTTATTATCCCTTGATAATCATTATTATAACAAATAATCATACCAACTTTTAGATTCACGTCATGATATTTTCTTTTAGGTCATTAATTTTTTTTACTGAACACAATTTCGACATCTGAAATAATAAATATTATCCAGTTTCATTAATTATATCACTATTTACTATGGCCAGATTTTATACTTTAAGAAACACTTATCATAGAATAAAATAAAAAAAATCATTAAAAATTAATTATAGGAAGCCAAAATAACTAAAACCTAATTTAAATCTTGTAAAATATAGTCTTATATGTAGATATATCCATAGACATATCATTTGAAATATCCAAATTGATCTTAAATTTTTTTTCCCATCCTATTTTTGGAATTATGAATAAATATTTCCTTTGATACCAATTGAAGTGACAAAGGATTAACATAAATGGATATTACAATATTTAAGATGAATATTAATAATATTACAAAAAACATGCTTGTGGACCATATTATTTTTGTATATTGGGAAACACAGAACACGTTATTCTAATTTGGTGAATGATCTTCAAAATCTCCGAAAAAATGATCTTCCCCTTTTGTAATGTTACATGAAACATTATTTAATAATATATGGAATGTAAAAACTAAAAAATGGGTGAGTTCCAATGATCAATAATGGTAAAAAAGGGAGACATGTAATCCTAACAAGAGTATAAGGATATGAGAACATGATCATATCATTAGATTATCAAAACCTTCATATCAATGATCACAATCAACAGTAATGGAATAAGGATTGGAATTTCATATGACATAAATCATTAAGAAGTAAAATAGAATTGGTCATGATATAATAATATAGGCCTAATATAATGACATTGGGAATAGACATCAGATTATAACATTTGAAACATGTGTAAATAGAAACATGTTTACTCATTTAGTTAAGGACATGAAATCATGCCATCTCATAAACATATGGGCATGAAACTAGGTCCACGCATAACATTGTGAACATGTAAAAATGTTCGTTCAGAAAAACAACCCATAAATGTCAACTATCATTAAGAAACTTATTATGGAACTTCATGGGGAATTAACCTATTTTTAGAGACACACCATTATCCCCAATTGTAGTCCATTCCTTTTAATGGAGTGGATTTGCCAATCCTCCCATAGTGGATATAGATTCCCTATCTTCGGATAGTAGATCAGGTTTCCCTATATTCAAATAGTAGAACAAGCCCATCGAATTTCTTCCCATAATTATCTCAGTAGATATAAATCTTTTTCCAATAAATAAGAGGGTGTTATAGGTCCCTCCCATCATATAATAAAATCATACATATGTGTTACATAAGATCCTAAACATTCATCATATCTTAATGCATGAAATAAAATAAATATCATAAACTTGTAATCATATCATAACCTATGGAAAATATAATCGATCTATAATCATTTTATCAAAAATATAACCAATGAAATGAAATGTATTTCATAAGAATATAACCCATGATAGAGAATTAGGATTCATAAACATATAACCTAATAAAGAGAAATAGGTTTTATAAATATCATGCCAAACAAACATAAACCATTAAAATAATGAAAATTAATGGAACCATTAGATTATTTCCACATAACTTCATGTGTAACACAATCAAATATCACCATAAATGGAAAATAACATGGAATTATATTTTTAAAAAAAATCTTCTGGAAAACATGTTTTCTTAATTAAAAAACACATTATAAAACAAAATACCTATTTAAATCTATTTTCATTGAAAATAATATTTAAAAATTATAATGCATTCTTTGAAAACATATTGAAAACCATATTTATTTAAAAATTACTGAAGAATCATGAAAATATTTGGAAAATGTTTTTTGTTGAAAAGTTATAAAAGAAGCATGAATTTTTTTTGAAAACTATTTTCTTGTTAAACTTATAAATGAAGTGTGAAAACATTTTAAAAACCATTTTCATTTAAAAAGTATAATATAATATTGAAAACATTTTGAAAACCATTTTAAATGAAATTTTTTTAATGAATCATGAAAATATTTTTAAAACTATTTTTCTTGAAAAAATATAAACATAGTTTGAAATGATTTTGAAAAAAAATTTCCTTGAAAACTTATAAAAGAAGATTTAAAACATTTCAAAATATAATTTTCATGAGAATTTATAATATATGATTGAATAAATTTTGAAAATATTTTACTTAAATAAATATAAAATAATATTGAAAATATTTTTAACAAAAGTCCCATTAAAAATATTTTGAAAAATTATAAAAAATTTTGAAAAAATTGAAATTCTTTTATTTTAAAATCGCCATTTGAAAACATATAACGAATGATTTGAAAATCATTTAAAACAATTATTAAATATAAATCCTTGTTCATCACCTTTTTCATAGAAAAAAACATTTAAAAAATGAATTTAAATAATATTAGGAAAAATATTATCTATAAACAACATTTTAAACTTATTAAGGGTGATACTATAAAATTATTGTCATGATGGTGGGTAAGTACATATTCCGAAAATTCCTTTTGAACATTAAAATGTTTAGAAAAGTTTTTTTATTAGAAAATGAAAATAATATTCCTTTTAGAAAAATTGATCAAAAAGTAAAACATGGGTAATAATATATTTTAAATATCATAGTATAATATTTTAATATTTTTGAAATCATTTTAAAAAAATGTAACTCGAAAACGAGATAAATCCTAGCTCGATTTGGTCATTCATCATTGACGATGTGATCGTTTCACCCCTATTTCATTCTACTAAGGTTTTGTCGGAGTTTTCTCCTCGATCTGATGGAGAATAGTGAAGAATGGTATAGAGAGGAGAGATAGAGGGCTTCATATATAGAGAAAGTGGATAAAGGGTTAAACCTAATCTAAAACATTAAACTTCTATTTATATGCATATATCATGGCATGGAAATTTGAATCCTTCACGCCCTCTACTTTTATGTTTGGGCCAGGAAAAAAACCCCATTCCTAACTCAATAATGATATCAGATTTCCAATCCTAGTCCCTGCTCGAATGTCATTTAATTCAGAATTAGGAGTAAAATAATTAATTTTAATTTTAAATTTTCCCATGGGTGGATTTTCCAAAAATGTCCCACAATGAGGAAAGTTAAGCCCCGCCTATACTAAATGTAATGTCCCCAACCCAAAATCCACTAAACTGGTGCTCAGAGCTAGGTAGTTACATAACCATAAGCACGCCTCCCCGTATTCCAATGGTTGCCGACTAGCAGTGGGTGTCTATGTGGTCAAGTGAGGAGACTATAGCCCTCTTTTATCGGACTAAGACACAATAGAAATAAATTTATAGAAGAAAAAATAATCATTAAATAAGGAACATGTATAACAACCATTTCCAATAATAAATATGCCTTGTTATAATACATGTGAAAAAGTGATCAAAATCCCCAAAATAAGGACAATAGCCAAAATCCCCAAAATTGTCCTGACTCCATGTCTGGATCCTCCACCAAGTGCTACCCATTTCCATTCAACTATCTATCAACGACCCTTTCCCTTATGCTGACCTGCAAGCATGAAGTCTTCTCAGGTACCCAATGTTGGTCGGAGCAGGGTGTGTGTACAACTCAGTAGGCTACCACCAACAGTGTCTACAAAATATTCAGTATAAACAGGTAGTGCATGCAAAAGGAATATTAATTATAATTTCAAACTAATTATTTAAGGTGCCATTAACCAGTTCAGATCCATTGCCATTCCACATCCATTACCATTCATTTCACACCAATTATTGTTACTTACAATTTCATCACATTTCCATGGGTTAAACACATACATTATGTTACATGGGTATAAGTCCAACAATCACATGCAAGAGCATAACCACATCATTATCTAATCTTTATGGGACCAACCCCATCATAACAACTATATTCTTTACTCGAAGACTCGGTTCGGGAGAATGAAACCGTTAGGAGAATAGATAATTAGTCATAATTCCTAACTCATGCATTTAGGGTGGAGTTCAGAGCATCTATATTCACTCAACCCATGGGATTAGATCCTCAAGTCATACCCCACACTACCAAGCCATGTGCACGTGCTTATATATATAAGTAACCATCAACCAACCATACCATTTCCCTTTGTCAAACACAATTCACAATAAACCTAACGGAAATTCACATTAAGTCTTATCCCATTAACACAAAACAATTTCACATCATTTAACCATTCACCCAATTCCCATGTGTTATTCCTATCTCACTAAGCATTCAACACTATACCCATAACCTATCCTGTTATGGTATTTAATCAGTTTACACATTAACCCATTAAACCAGTTCATCATTTCCATGAATCAACCATTCAACCCATTCCAAATAACCCTTAGGTAATTGCCAAGTCTAGCTACATCACCTAACTTCTATTCCAAGTTCAACCAATCCTAGCAACATATTCTTCAAGGGCCATACCATTTGTTACATCAAGGTAACCTATTTAATAATAATCCCTAAGCCCAGGAAAATCCAGATTATCCAATGGATGTCCCAAATTAGGTCAAGTAATTATTATGGATCCCATAGGGATTGTGAGGGTTCCCATTTACCATTTTTAGAATCCTTTAAACCAAACACATCTAGGTTGATCGATGTTCTTCAAAATAAAACCATGAGAGAATCCACACATGCCTAAATCAACCATAAACTATGGGATACCGTTTTATACCACATAACTTGAAATCGCAGTTGAACACACACTCAATCAAGTCCTTAGACCTCAATCCGACCAGCCTTTAGAACTTCCACCTAGAACTCTCCCAATAGATAGGGTTTTTGGGTTTCAAATCAAAAGTAAGAGAAGATACAAACCCTAAACCAAAAAGAGAAGAATGGATGGGATTTGCCTTACCTAGAGCTTCGATTCACATCCAAAGGCACCAAAAATTCCTTAGAAACGGGGGAGATCATCCTCTTGGAGATATTGAGAGATTGTTTTCGTTCCTAGGGTGAAGCGGGAGGAATAGAGTGGAAATCCCAAGTGGGTTCCTAAAATTCGTGGTGGCAATTTTGTAATTTTTTACCACTTTAAGAGGCCGTAGGGTTTAGCCACACGGTTTGACAAAATGTGCGCAAACCATGTGCATGATACTGTCTGGAAGAGGAGGGTTGCATGGTTTACCTGGGCAGGCCGCACTGTTTTCCTTGGTTGTGCACAGTCCGTGCACCCTATCTTGTCTTGCCTAGCTTCCTTTCATTCATGTCGTGAGCCCCTGAAACACCCCTAAGGCCTATCACACTTTCAGAAAACTTCCCATGAAGCCTGAAACAAGGGATTCAACCAAAACATAATTAAAACACACCCACCCCAATACCGGGATCTTACAACCTCCCCACCTTATAACTACTAGTCCTCGAGCAGAGATTCCAAGCCTCATTGATCCACTGAAGGGAAGAGTTCAGGCCACTGAGCCGGCAAATCTGATTACCGCTCCCAAGTTTCTTCTTGAACATTCTCGTTCTACCATATTACTCACACTAATGGAACAACCTTTCCTCGAAATACCTTTTCACTATGATCCACCACATGAACTGGATAATCCCCAAAGGACGCATCAGCCTCAAGCTCTACATCTCCCACCACAAACATGTGAGATGGGTCAAGGTGATAACGTCAATGCTGCGACACATGAAACACATCATGTATCCCACCATACCACTATGGAAGATCCAATAGGTAAGGCACTGGTATGATCCTCTCCACAATCTCAAAAGGTCCAACATAACTTGGTGCCAACTTACCCTACTTTCGAATCCGATGGTGACCCAACCTTGGCGACAACCGAAGTAACACTTTATTACCCACCGAAAACTCAAGAGGTCTACTCCACCGATCTGCATATGAATTCTGCCAACTCTGAGCAGTAACCATCCACTTCCAGATCAACATAACTCTCTTTGAAATCTCATGCACAAGACTTGGCCCCAATAACATAGATTCACTGGCCTCTAGCTAACACAACGGAGATCTACATGGTCTCCCATAGAGAGCATCAAACGGTGCCATCTGAATAGTAGCTTGAAAACTGATGTTGTCAGCAAACTCAACTAACGATAGGTGTCTCTCCCAAGAACCACCAATTTCCAATACACAATCTCTAAACATGTCTTCCCACACATGGATCATACGCTCCAACTGCCCGTTTGTCTGCGGGTGGAATGTCATACTCAAAAACACCTTCGTACCAAGCGCCTTCTGCAACCCCTGCCAGAAACATGCTGTGAAACATGGGTCTCAGTCCGAAACAAGGGTCTGCGGAACTCCATGAAACCGCACTATTTCCGAAACAAACAGCTCACCCAACTCGTTGACTATAAAGGTCTCCTGAATTGGTAAGAAATGATCCACTTTCGTTAACCGATCCACAACCACGCAGATTGCATCATTTTTCTGCAGTTTCCTCGGAAGTCCCATGAAAAATTCTACTGTTACATTATCCCACATTATTCAGAAATGGGAAATGGATGCAAAAAACCATCGGGTCGTTGATGCTCGACCTTTACCTGCTGACATGTAAGGCACCATGCCACAAAGCCCACAACTTCCTTCTTCATTCTAGGCCACGAAAACTACCTTTGGAGATCAGGGTACATCTTGGTCAAACTAGGATACAATGCCCACGTTGATGCATGGAACATCAGATATCAACTTTTCCGGCACACTCTTTGGCACAACCACAAGAATACAAACAAGAAAAACACATTCCACGCTGGTGGACCAACCAGATGGTAGCTACCCACCTTTATGCTTTTCCTTCATGATAAAACACTCAAGATCATCAAGATGGACTTCCTTAACTCAACTGAAAATCGTCAACTACAACATTAAGGATGCCAGAGTGACCTGACCACTCATCTCCTACACCTCTAGGTGCATCTTTTCAAAAAAAGCCATCACCTTCCACTCAGTGATAGACTCATGAACCACCTGATTCTAAACCTTCATGATCAGTGCATCAACAACACTATTTCCCTTTCCCGGCATGTACACCAACTCAGAGTCATAAAAATGTTGATAATCAACCCATCATCACTATTGAAGGTTCAGATCCCATTGGGAGAAGATGCACTTTAAACTCTTATGGTCGGTAAAACAGTAAACCATTCTCCCAACAGATAGTACCTTCAACACTTCAAAGCTTACACCACTGCAGCCAACTCAAGGTCATGAGTGGGATAGTTCTATTCCTGGGGTCTCAATTTCCTTGACCCATAAGCCACAATCCGCTCATCCTACATCAACATAGCCCCAATTCTGACTCCAGACGCATCAAAAAACATGATGTAATTCTTACCTGGCTCAGGTAAGGTCAAGATAGGTGCGATCGTCAACTGCTTGTTCAACTCTTCAAAGGCATTCTCACAAGCCTTAGAACACTCGAACCTAATACATTTCTTGGTCAATCCTGAGAGTGGTGCTCCCAAGCGAGAGAGATCCTGAATAAACATTCTGTAATACCTGGAAAAACTCAGAAAACTCCATACATCAGAAACTTTTTGGGGCTTCTCCCAAGATACAACTGCCAGCACCTTCTCTGGATCCACTATCACACCTAACTCTGAGATCATATGACCTAGAAAATGCAACTCACCTATCTAGAGTCGACACTTTGATATCTTTTCATATAGATGATGCTCTCTTAGCGTACCAAAAATGATGTCAAGATGTTGGGAATGATCATCATGAGTCTTCGAGTACACTTAGATATCATCTAGAAAGTCAATCAATAACTGATCTAGATATTGATGAAAGATTCTTTTCATCAAGGCCATAAGCACTGCCAGTGAATTGGTCAAACCGAAGGGTATTACGACACACTCAATCGACCTGTACCGACTCCATAAATCATTCTACGGTACGTCACAAGACCTCACCCTCATCTTGTTTTTAACCTGACCTCAGATAAATCTTAGAAAACAAAAATTCACCCCTCAACTAATCAAACATATCATAAATTCTAGGAATAGGGTACCTATTTTTCACCGTCATCTGATTCAACTTTCGATAGTCAACACGTAGCCTCAACGTCCCATCAGCCTTCTTTGCAAAAAGCATAGAAGATCCCAAACAAGATGTACTAGGACGGATAAACCCCTTATGCTCCAACTACTCAACCTGAACCTTCAGGGCCTAGAGTTATGTCGATTTCATTCACAATGGCGGAATAGAAACTGGCTCCACTCCCAGCATCAACTCGATTGTGAGCTCGACATCCCTCTTGGGTTGTAATCCCGAGAAATACTCCGGAAACAAGTCATAAAACCGATCCACCATTGGAGGAAAATTATATGGTTCCCATATCTAATCATCATTAAGCATGAGATAGGACACTTGAGCCATTATTCCACTCATATGTTGACAAAACGGCCCCGCACACCCTGCTAGAACATCCCGTTCACCCCGGTGGACATAAACGTCATCCTCAAGTGTCCTGAACGATACCCTACGCCGATAACATTATGTGTGCGCCCGATTCCACACCAACCAATCCATTCACAATATTAGATCAAAAACATAAATCTCAAGAATGAACAAGTCCCACAGAAAACGATACCCTCCAACTTCCAAAACACATCCTTTCACTGCTTGATATCATCAACTAGCACCACCAACAGGGTTTCAATAGACATAACTCCACACACCCCCTCCACATGTAATCCCAAAACTACCACAAGTTGAGATGAAACAAAAGAGTGTGTGGAACCTATGTCAAACAATGCACTATAAAATGTTGAAGCGACATGGATCGTACATCAAATAGTTGACTATCCGGCCTCACCATCACCAGACACAAACTGAGCTACCTGAAGCTGACCTGCCCCTCTACCCTAGGACCCAGCCTGAACACCCTACGTTGCGCTGTCCTGCTGGCATGAGCGATCTTGTGCTAGATTTCCTCGTCTATATCCCCTTCCAGTAAGGCCAATAGATCTCCAAATGCCTGCCTGATATGTGCAACTAATCCCCTTCCCATACATGGTACCTACTTTTCATTATAATACTCACCCGTCTACCGAGGGATCCTATAGAACCTCTACACATTCCCCATCCTGCTGCATGAACGACACTCAACTGGTGGTCAAGTACAATGGTCATGCATATGCCCCGACCTAACACACAAATAACAAAACACCTGTTTCCCACTCTGTGACGCTGACCCTATCTTCCGACCACCTAGCTGGAAGCTTTCAAAATGATGTTTTCGTCCTTTAGATGATGCACCACTTGTCCACCTAGCTGGCATGACAAAACCACCACCCGATGCTCCCTTTAGGTTCCCTTCAGAGAGGAGTTCCTATTCCATCACCTCTCCAATCCACTTCATGCAGAATATTTTTACTTGAGACCTGATATCATATTTCAACCCATCCTGGAAACGCCTTTCTACCACTGCCACATCCCATGCTAACACTGGGACAAAGCGCCGCAAATCAGTGAAGCGACTAGAATAGTCCATCACTGACAGCCATCCCTAAGTCAGGCTCATAAACTCTGCAGCCCACTCCTACCTCAATGTCTCTGGGTAGAAATGCACCAAAAACTTCTCCTGGAAAAGCTTCCACGAAATCCCCTCAGCGTGCTTGGTCTGAGCCTGAATGTCCCACCAATGCCTTTCCTGGCCTCACAACATATAAATTGTCCAATTTTAATGATTTTCAACAGGGGTCTCCAGATGATCTTGTATCGTCTGGATAGACTCTAACCAGAACTTCACTGCCTCTGGCCCACCCACTCTGGTGAAGGTCGGAGGGTGCTGTAGTTGGAACTCCCTGGTTATCTCAAACATACTCGATGCAACCCTTCCTGGGGCCTGATCCATAATCTGCATAAGGTGGGCCATGTTCTCCCAGAACTGGTCTTCTCTACCTTCACTGATCTCCACTTTTTCATTCTCTTATACTGGAGGAGTGTCCTCAACAACATCCTCATGTTTCCCAAATGGTAATCGACATCGTGGTGGCATTTCTCTACATTGCCAAGCATGAGATTCAGCATGCATACCATAAAAATTTCACGAATACATAAAAATCTCTTTACTAGATACAAAAACCCATTTTCATATACTAATTCAACGCCATTAACACCTCAAATTCACCTACCCGACCATCCCTACCGTTGTCCATGGACCACATGGGGTAAAAAACCATGCACTACCACTAAACTCACAGAAAATTTTACATAAACATTTTCCACATAATTTTAAACACTTATTTTTCATTAAACAACATTTACCCACTTATTTTATTTCATTAATCTTATTATTTCTTGGTTTCATGAAATTCTTGATGCACCCTACTTTCCTGCCTCACACACCCATCCCCGTGCGTGTGTATAACACAAAGCATGTCACCTATCTCCCTAGGTTCCTAAAATGATGCATGAGTACAAATCCTTGTGTCGTTAAGGCCACAAGAAAAATATACTAAAATAGTTACATCAAACCACATGTGCATCACCCAATGGTGAAATATCAACGATTGTAAAAACACACAACCAAGAACAACATTTCTCACCCAGGGTGGCTTAGGTTTTCCCTCGTACATGGTTTAGCTACTCCCAAGCATGAGCTCATTTACCAAGGCCTCACACATCTTAACCCTTGGAAACCTATCCCAAATAACTTGACCTTAGAGAAGGAGAAGAATGACCTCCTCTGATACCACTTTTTAACATCCCCGACCTGCATGCCAAAGGCTGGAGACTAGCAGCGGTTGTCTATGTGGTCAAGTGGGGAGACTATACCCCCTTTTTATCAGAGGAATCCACAATAGAAATAAACCAATAGTGGAAATAATAATCATTGAACAAAGAACTTGTATAACAACCATTTACAACAATAAATATTTCATGTCCTACTACAAGTGAAAAAGTGAACAAATTCCCCAAAATAATGGCAACTACCAAAATCCCCAAAATGGTCCCGAATCCATGTCTAGATCCTCCAACAAGTGCTACCCATGTCCACTCAACTATCTAGTAAGGACCCTTTCCCTTCTCCTGACCCGCAAGAACGATGTTTGCTATGGTACCCAATGGTGGCCCGAGTAGGGTGTGAGTAAAACTCAATAGGCCACCACCAATGGTGTCTACAAAATATCCAGTATAAAAAGGCAGTGCATTCAAAAGTTAAATGAATTATAATTTCCAAGTAATTATTTAAGGTTTCATTGAGCAGTTCAGAGCCAAATCCATTTCCACTTCCATTACCATTCATTTCACACCAATTATCGTTACTTAACATTTCAGAAAATTTCCATGGGTTAAACACTTACATTATGTTACATGGGTCTAAGGCCAACAATCACAGACAAGATGGTAAAAAAATAATTATCCTATCTCAGTAGCACTAACCCTCTCATAATAACCATATTCTAACCTTGATGCCTCAGTCAGGGTGGATGCAGCCATTAGGATAATAGAGCCTCAGTCCTCATTCCTTACCCGTGCATTTAGGGTGGAGTTCAAAGCATCAGTCTTCACTCAACCAATGGGCGTAGATCCTCATGTCATATCCAACACTACCAATCCATGTGCTCATGCATATATATAAGTAACCATCAAACCGCGATACCATTTCCCTTTGAGAAACACCATTCACAATAAACCACATGGAAATGAACATTATGCCTTAACCCATTAACACAATACCATTTTACATCATTTAACCATTCATCAAATTCCCATTTCTAATTCATATCTCACTAATGATTCAACACTAGACCCATTATCTATGCCATTATGGTTTTTAATTAGTTTACAGATTAACCCATTAAACCCGTTCATCATTTCCATGAATCAACCATTAAACCCATTCCAAATAACCCTTAGTTTATTGAAAAGTCTAGTTGCATCACCCAACTTCTATTACAAGTTCAACCAATCATTCCAATATATTCGTCAAGGGCTATACAATTTATTACAACAATTCCACTTGTTTAATAACAATCCCTATGCCCGGGAAAAGCTGACACATCCCAATGGATGGACCCAATTAGGTCAATTCATTCTCAACGCATCCCATAAAAATCGTGATGGTTCCTATTTATCATTTTTAAGCATCCTTTATACTAAACACATCCAGGTTGATCAAATCTCACAAAAAGAAACCATGAGAATCCACACATGCATAAATCCTCAATAAAATATGGGATAAAGTTTATAGACTACCTAAATCGAAACCGATGCTGAACAAACACTCAATAAAGTCCTTAGACCTCAATCTGAATAGCCTTTTGAGGTTCCACGTAGAACTCACCCAAAAGATAGGGTTTTAAGGCTTCGAAACAAGAGGAAGATAAGATACAAACCGTAACCCAAAAATAGAAGCAAGGATCGTAATAGCCTTACATGGATCTTCGATTCACATCCAATGGCACCAAAAACGCATTAGAAATGGGGTAGATCGACATATTGGAGATCATGGGTCATTTGGTTCATTCCTAGGGTGAAGAGGGAGGAATGGAGAGGAAATCCTGAGTTGGTTCTTAAAATCCCAGGATGGAAATTTTGTATTTTTTTCCCACCTTAATAGGACGCCTGGTTTAGCCACATTGTTTGAAAAACTGTGTGAAAACTGGGTGCACTCTACTTTCTAGAGGAGGAGGGTTGCACAGTTTACCTGGGCTGGCCGCACGGTTTGCCCTGGCCGTGCACAAGCCATGTGCCCTAGCTTGTATTGCCCAACTTCCCTCTCATTCATGCCCTGATCCCCTAAAACACTCCCAAGGCCTCTCACACATTGAGAATACATTCCTTGAATCCCGAAACAAGCAATTCAACCAAAACATAACAAAAACACACCCTCCCAAAAACCAGCATCTAACACTAAACATCGCGTTCCGGACTCAACAGGGGCCTCAATTTTCTAACTGGAGTTTTTGTTTAGGATTTAGCTCATTTCCTGCACATTCATAGTATAAAATATACGTCATGATTTTATATAATTAATTCTGGGCTTAATGAGACTTGAAATTTCACGCTGTCTTAGTGTCCAGCTCTAGAAATTTATATAGAAATATTTCAATGTATTATAAGGTGAAAATGGGTCTGTACAAATAAAGAAGTTGTTTCTTTAACAAACTTATTATATTAGAATTTATATTGATTCAATAAAATTAGTAACCTAAAAGGTACGTGGGTATGTAAGTGTTTCAATATATTAGAATGATGTTATATGTTTTTGATTTAGTAAACTAGTTTAGGTCTATCTATATTAAATCCAGAAATGTAAAGATGATGTTTTTAGCACTAGATTTGGAAGTGTGGGATTGGGGTTGTTTTAAGAATCATGGAAAATTACTTTTATTAAAAATAAAAAAATTATAGATGATCATCCCATAAAAATAATTTTTATAGAACAAAACCTTGAAGTATATCCTATAATATTCATATTGTTCTCTTGGACTATCTATCTATTTGAGGATAATAAATTGTGTTCAATCTCATACAAGTAGTAAGGTCTTGTTGAAGGAACAAAAAAATGTAAAAAATATGTATTTATTCGAAAATAAACTCTTTAGAAATCCATGAAATTATACAATATCATAGACGTAGATCATTATCATCAAACCATCTAATTGAGTCTCTATAATTGGTAAAAAGTGATTAGTCTTCTTCAGCCAACCAAGAATCACTCAGACAGGGTCATGAATCCATATGGTCTTTGTAAACCCCCTGTAAAGTTCTATTGTGACATAATCTCACTTCTATATTGGTGCTTGAATAGGCTTGAGTAAACCAAAAGGATGATAGTGCTCAAAATTCACCATATTGCTAGTATGGCATCGAGAGATGAAACCAATAATATCCAAATTCATCCCATGACACCAAAATATTTTTCTGATTTCATGGTATTACATGGTCACACTAGGATATATGATCCATCAAGAGGTATAGAAGTCCCATATCCTCTCTAAAAGAAGTGGGTATTACTACTATCCTATAAACAAGGATCATATCATTCATTACCATATACCAACCGAGTATCAAGTCACTACTAGCCAGTTCTTCTATGATCACATCACTCTTGGAATGAATCCAATAATTCCTATAGCCCGTTTATCAGACAATATGTTTCCACCAGTGGAGAAAAATTTAATAGTCTATAATCCCCATAATCATGCATCATACATTCATCTAAAAGGCTCATTACGAACAACTACGCCTTTGAAGGCCACTAACGAAGCTCTTACTAAACATGTATATTATGAAAAATAGCATTATCAATAATTATAGCATTCCTTAATAAAAATATTATCTCAAAGTAAAAAATTTGAAATTAATCCACCAAGATCCTTTTTTCGTGATTCATGTCCCTTGGTTTTAATATATAGAAAAGTCTCTTGTGGTCAGTATAGATGAAAAACCTCTCACCAAAGATATTGTTTCCCCCTTATTTTAGTGCATGGATAAAAATTGCCCTATCCATATCATGTGTTGGGTAGTAATTCTAATGAGGTCTTATTTTTAGTGACACATAATCTTTTAACTACTATTTAGGTAACATTACCTATCTTGGATCAATTATTGATGCATCATAGTATACTGTTTATAAAATCCTAGGACCAGGAAGTATCAGTACTGGAGCAGTAGATGACCTCCAATTCAGTATAAAAAATGATTCTTCACACTAGTTTAACCACCAGAATGTGACAATATTATTAGTTAGAATATTCATGGGTACTGATAATTATTAAAAGTCATAGATAAACTGTATGTAATTTTATATAGGCCTAATGTTCTCCTAATCTCAAGTCTATTTTAGGGACGTTTCTAGGACATCCCTGCCTCCATATTCTCTTGGTCTTTGAATATTCCCGTCTACGACACCAAATGCCAAAGAAAATCCACCTCCTAGATCTAGAAGTTACACAACATTTAACAATCCGGGACTTGATATTATATTCTTCATGAAATAAATTTAATTATTTGATATCATGCTTTGCACTATACATTGAGTTTAAATGATCTGTGATATATTATTAAAGGATTATTATTTAAATGTGAAAGTTATTAACCGATACATTTAAAATGTATGTATGAATATAAATATTTAAATTTTTTAAATTATATCCATAGTTTTATAAAAAGGAAAATATATTTATAAATATGTATTCAATTTTCATGAAAATCATTTTATACTTTAAAAATAAAATTTTATCTATTTTTTAATTTCTTCCTATGAGAAAATATTATAATTAATTTATAAAAATTTTCGAAATTGTATTTTATATAAATGATACAAATTTTGAAACTATAATATGAATATTATTTTATGGTGAATTTTTTTTGTTTTCTGAAATGATTAATTTTTCAGTCAATAATATAAAATAATGATTTGTATAGAAAAATTTGACTTCGTTTCAATAATTTGAAAATATTTTCTTTATTTTGAAATGTTTTATATGTAACTTTACTAAATTTATATTATTGGTAATTCTATAAATTTCATTGGAATCAATTTTTAATTGAATTCTTGTTTGAAATCTTGTAATACTTTAGAAAACATTTGTTTCTTGAAAACTACTTAGGTCTCATATTGAGGGTTTAATTTTAAAATAAATTATGTCAGCTATGTGAATTTAATTTGATAGAATGTATTCAACATCTAGAATCAGAATAAATTATATAATTTAATAGTTCTAACTTATTTTTTGGACATTATGAATAGTAACCATATTAAATAAATTTTTCCTTTGTAAAAGATGTAAAATTTGTGGTAAAACAATATGGTAATGAATTAAAATATCTATAACACATGACGTTTTCTTATTGGATGAGTTGTTTTGAACGAAATATATGTTTAACGAGTTAAATAGTTTATTTTTAGACATTATTTTGAATTTTGGAACCCAATCATGACTTTCGTAAAAAATTGTTATATTTTATTATAACTAAAAACTATTTTTGAGTCTCTGTGATAAATGTCATGGTTGGAAGACTAAATTAAGTTTTATATTGGTCCAATAATCTATAATTTTTTTAATTTAACAATATAAATTTTCTAAATTGTATTTATTTTCTTAATTTATCATGATTTTATTACTCTTAAATCAAATATTTTCCAAAAAAATGTATTCCTACATTTTTCATTCTTATATTAAAAGTAATTTACCTATCATATTGAAATAATATAAGATAAAATTGTTTAATGTTTTTTAATATTCATGTCCTAATAATTATAGATAACACCTTTTATTTCTATCACTATATGTAATTTATCATGCTATTTAAATTAGAATGGTTAAGGTTAAAATAGGTTTTAAGTGGTTTAACTAGAAAATACATAATAAAATACATCCACAAACTAACTAAATGTGATTGGTTGAGTTTATTTCACTATGTATAATATTAAATTTAAATTTATTATATATGATATTATATATATGTATAATGTTTTGTTATATAAGTATAATAAATCTAAATTTTTCATATATGATGTTAAAAGAACATATGAGGAAAGTTGAACTTTAGGTATGTGGTTTCTTAACTTGATTTACATTCTTTGTGTTATACTTCTACTTCATTGACTATTTATTTCGTTGATTATGTGTGAATTGACCTATAATAGTATTATATTTCATTTATACATTTTTTTTGATTTACATTTTTTCCCATTATTACTTAATTGATTAATTCTCTCTTCAATTATATGATCCTTGCAAGGGATTTCATCCCAATTTCCCCTCCATTGTGTCATATTTGGTATTTTACAACTATTTATTTTTATTTTTTTGTGTATACTACCCATTTTATGTATATAGTATTAATATCTATTTATTCCTGATTTTTAAATGTTTAAATTCATATTTGTTAATTCATGGGGTAATAGTTTGATGGTTACCAATGAGGTAAGGGTTTATTTTACAATCTCATTTTTTATTTATATTATTAAATTTATTGAATTTTATATTCCATACTTCATAAAATCTAGATATTTTATAATATTCTTGACATTTTAAGAGTATCCCTACTTTCTCCCAATATTTCCTCTCTTTTTCCCTTGAATCAATAAACTATATCTTTGAATGAAACTGATCATTTTTCTCTTTTTGACTAGGTATATTTTTATTCTATATCCATATGTTTCAAAATAGTTTTAAAAAGTTAATTCATTTTTTACTCAAATGATTTATTAAGAAGATTTCATTTTATCCTTAATTTTTTAGAAGGTTTAAAATATATATTTCATTTTTCTCACAAAAGCATCATTTTATTATTTATTTTAAAAAAATTCAAGGGGAATGTTTATTTTTAACATAGATGGCATTGATAGATTTTACCATCTCTATAACTATCTTCATTTAAATGTTTTTAGTGGTATTTCAAAGAATATCATTTTATGTAATATTATTAAAATGTTTCACGTCTATTTTCATTATTTATAAAAATGTAATAATTTTATTACAAAACCTATTTTTCTAATGAATTGATGGTAATTAGTTATTAATTTTGTGTTCATTATCATTATATTAAAACATTAAGTTTCTTGTAATCAGTTATAATTATAAATTACATTTCTATTAAAAATTACATATTAATTGTATCATGTTTATTCTTCTTTCATACACATTATACCATTCCTATATATGTTATTTTACTAATAAGTTACTTGATTTACTATGGAAATAATGATATTAAAAATCCTATACTAAATATTGGTGTTATCTATTAAAATATATTATTTATGAATTAAATTGATTATTAAATATATGATGAATTTATTAGAAATTGAAGGATGGATAGGGATCATAATTATATAGACCGTTGATAAATCGTAATTTATCATGAGACAAACCAATTGTTTATCCTTATTAAATATGATTTTGGTGTATGCCTACTGATAGCTTAAACTGTATTGATGTAATGACTTCGTGGAAAATATATCATGATGTGTTAGATCATGATGTCTGAAATTATGAATTTAATTCATTGAGAATCCATCTATTACAATACAAGATAATAACATTAATATAATAAATGGATGGATTTCACACTCAAGTTATTCATTAAATGGAATGTGTTTCAATTAATTACCTTTCTATATTTATGATTCCTTATTCAATAATGAAATCATCTTCTACATGTAACCATTTCTAAGCATTTGAACTCACCCTTATTTTGTATTCCTTTCCCAAGTACATGAAAAAGAAATAATTGAATGAGTTCAAGGATGTATAATATTTATTATTACTATGTTTTTTATTATTTTTGTGTAAAAAATAGAATCAAGTTTGTATTTAGTTCTTGAAGATTATTAAACTATTCAGTCCTTTGGGGTGTGATTTATTGTAGCTTATTCCAATTAATTAAAGTAACCACTGAATCATAACTACTTGAGTTTTGCTATTAATAGTTTATATTTGTGAAGGATTAGTATAATCCTTGGGAACTAGATTTTTGAAAATCTAGATTACTGAATGAAACATGGTGAAATGCAGTCGTAATGTAATTAATTATTAAAAAATATCATAATTTTTTGACAAGGTAGTGAATATATGGTTTTACTAGGAATAGATAATTGTCTGGATACAATAAGTGGATTTAGTTTTTGTAAAAATTCATCATGGGGTAAAAATACCAAAAATACTATGTCAAGTATATATCGACTATTAATATGGTGCATAGTGAGTGTTCCCTTACTACATAAATAGTTTTTAACTCTCTTGGGGAAATTTTAAGGTCAACTTACATTTTCTTTTTTAAACATTATGATAAATGAGAGAAAAGTAACTATTGAGTCATATGATATTCCATAGCGATACTGGATAGACATAATGTGTCTACAGTTGATAATTCTTAGGATGCTCATACATTAAATGACATATATACCCCTTTCAAGGTTGTATGAGATGAGAGTTTATTGTGATTAAGGATATTTTGGGAGAAATTAATTTGAATGAAAACTTTTTGTTAGTTAATGTTTTCGTGAAAAGTTTATTTTATGTATAATAATTTTATATTAAATAGACAGAATCTTAATGGTATTGATAATATTTAAGGCTAATATGATCATTGATTATGAGTCAATTCTGGTTTATTGAAAAAAATACTTATTATAATTTAGGAATATATCATATAGATAACCATGGGATTAAAAAGTGATTTAGTTAATAAATGATTAATGTTAAGTAAAATTTATTTTAAATATTATAAAATTATGGTAAAACTAATTTGTGGAATTCATATTTAGTAAATATATGGAAGAAAATATTGATCATGACAACACGGAGATCCATTGATTTTGTAAATGAGAAAAATAAGCATTCTATTCCAAAGATTTCATAAAATGGAGTCAAAAGTGACTCATTTATAAAATGTTAAGAAATTTACATTCAAAACCATTAAATAAAGGTCAATGTCGATGTAAAATATATTTATAAAATCAATAATTTTATAAAGAACATTTATTGGAACATTTTGGAAAATGTGGATGTGGAAGTGAATGATACTTAATCTAATAGAAAATAAAAGATCGGAATCACATAAATACGACATTCTTGAAATTTATCCAATAAATAAGGGAGTAAATGAAAATAAAATATGTTAAAAAATTATAATATTATCCATATTAAATAGATATTGTTTGATAAAATAAGAGGAAATAATTTCTTCCAAAGGAGTCATGAACATAAAAAATTAAGAATGGATGGAGATTGTAACATAAAAACTTTTCCACTTTGGAAAATATTCAACCATAAACCCCATGTTAAAATATCATAATATAATACTTTAAATATCATGAACGTAAGGATTTTTATGATGTAACATTTCAAAGGGCTTTATATACACATCATACATGAATATAGTTGAATAACATAAATGTATATTTAAATAAGGAGAATTTTGGATGAATAACCCATAAAAATATAAATATTGAATTTGAAAATTAATAAATTTAATATATTTTTTATATTAAATATATATCCACATAATAAAATATTAAATTCAAAATAATATAATGAGAAATAATTTCAAGTATAATCATATTATAAAAAACACAATTTACTCTCTCTGGGTGTGAATTGACATCAAAGGTCCTCTAAGTGGATTCACTCTCCCATCTACCAGTTATACGCCCTCATCCAATAGTTATTAGAAGGGGGAGGCTCCATGAAACCTTAGTATTCATCTCCCCTTATCTACCCTTCTATTTTTTCTCTTCACTTCCCCATGGTGATGTATTCTATCGATGATCCCAATGCTCATGTCTTCCCCTTTTCTTCCCTTTATTTGGATTTTCCAGTTCCTTCTAGAAATGAAGGGGAGCATCTCTTTTATCCAAATGATTTTATATTATATTTCCACAATCCTACCCCCTCTTTCTGGTTTTTTTCTATAGTGGAGCCTCATTATCCTATTACAGACCCTATTTTACCTTTTCCTAGGCGACATACCCCCATTTTGGGTCTCTTTACGGCTTTCTAAAGAGAATTGGGTTAGATTTGGTGGGGGTGTTCCTGGTTATTCATTTCCAATACCCTTTTTTAAAACCCATTGTTCTTAAACCTGTCTTGGTCATGAAACATTTTGGTTTTTGGAAATCATTTGATAGTGTTGGTTTTGGGACGGCAGTGGTCTCAATGTTTTTCCAACACCGAAGATGGTTTCCTTCCCTATTGTTTAGTTTCCATCTTATTTGGTCATGATAGTGTTTATTTTATTGTTGAATTCATATTTTACATTGATTAATTTTCTATTTTTTTAGTTTTTAGGATGATTTTTTTATTTTTTAATCTATTTTTCCATGTTTTGTTGTTCGGTGGTGGTTCCTAGTGCCGTTGATGATGACACATCATATGTGATGGTTTCATAGAATTTGATGTGTGGCCTTATGATGAATTCATAGGGAATCGATGATAGAAATGTTTGTTTCATATCTTTTTATGGTGTTATGATAATGGAGAGATGGAATAGATTTTTTGATAGTCTTTTGTTACTGTGGAGTGAAATTTGAGGATAGTTTATCGCCGAAAGTGGTGCCATCAAAGCTATGGTAAAATGTTAGCGGGCACTGTTCAAGTCCTCACACTTGATCTCTCATATCCCAAGAATATTTGATGGTGTTTTGTTCGATGTGTTATATTTTTATTTTGATATTTAGTTTCAGCAATTTGGGTCATTGTACATGACTTGAGGTGGTTCGGGTGCTATGATGGTTTCTATTTGAATTTTGAATTATGATGTCTATATTGTCTTATGTATTTCTCAATAGAGGGTATTTTTTGGATGTGGATGGAATTGAAGAATTAAAGATGGATGTGATGGATTTTTTTATTTTATTTATGAAGTTTGAGGTATCCACTAAACATAAAGTGGATTTTAGAAAATTGGAAAAGGGATTTGGACCAATGCAATTAAGATTTAATATATCCGAATTAGAAGATATTGACTTATGAAATTCTTTACCACTTAGTAACATTCAAGTCAAATTTTATTGGATGAAATAATTGAAATTGAAACATAAAATACCATTATTTATGATTGATTCATGATATTACATGTAATATATAATGAACATACACCACAAAATAATAGAATATGGATAATATAGCATATATATCATAAAAGTAAATTCAAGACAAGAAACCATTACACTAAGTCCAAACATTATTTTTATGTACTTTGACTCCTCTATAATAACCTTACATAAATTATTTTATTTCGTATTAAAATTTTATAGTTCTAATACCTTATAATTAAATAATTTACTCTATTTATTTTCAGTAATATATTTAAATATTTAATCACTTAAGTCCATCTTGGGTGTTTTGAGGAGGCCTCATATATTGTTCCAAATTTCATCATTATGTTTATTGTGGTAAACATGGTCACTATTTAAAAAGCACAATAAAAATAATCATTACATAATTATCCCAATTATTCATCAATTATCCTTTAACACCCATCATGAAAAATGGTTATGAAAAATGAACTAGTTTATGATCATAGAGATAGTAGACTGTACGTATGGCTGAGTAATGTTTCCATTTTTCAATGATGATTATGGAAAGATGTTATGTATTATTTTATAATTTTATTATTATAATAGTATAATAAATATCACTTTAGTTTTTTAAATATACCTATAAATATCATTCTTATTATGTGATGAAATAATAAATACATCGCTTCGTGGAGTCAGTAGTCCATTTGTACAAGATCACCATTATAATTTTTCATTGTATGAAATAAAATGATATATTATCATTAAATAATTATAAATATTTAATTAATATCATTATTATTTCATTTATATAACATATATTCATTAATATTATCCTTATTACCTTCCATGTGAATCATTACTGAAAATTGAATCATACCTCTTCATGAGGTGGTAGTTCACTATACACACGAGAGATGTTATCGTATCCCCCAAGGAATGGAAATTAAAAAGCTATATGTGATATCATAAATAAATAATTTTAAATATGTTATAAATATAACATATATATATAATTTAAATACATCATTACAACAATTTGTGAGAGGCAATGATGAAAGATGAATGGAAACTATTCACGAGGCGGTAGTCCACTGTACACAAAAATGATGATTTCATATCTCATTTGATTAGAATGAAGATGAATATAGGTTATTTCACTAATTTAATAATGTATAATTATATATTAGTTACTATTGATATCATATGATAATATTTCATTAATATTTTCTGGGGTTGGAAGAATAAATAAGAACAAAATGAATTGTTAGGAATTTTACCTCATCTCATACCACTTCATTAGGATTATAAATAATGCATTCCAAAAATGTATTTATGACCATAAAAATGATTCAAGGATTAGAATAAATAATAGGGACATTTATTTTGGATGGTCTTGAATGAAAAAAGGGTTTTAACATCTATGTAAGATAGGATAAGGGTGACCTTTTATGAGTGAGGTGAGTAGAACACTTATAATGTTTGAAAAGAAATGTGTACCCACATTATTCACATACCAAATAGATAAAAAATGGATAATTATAGATAATTAGAAATTATAAGTTATTAATGTTTCAATAAAAACATTTTTATACAATTATTTATTTTATTTATACACATATTTTTTTTTGTTTAACACCTAGTAAGCCCATTTTCACCTAAATCGTGATATTTTATTTTTTACTATTTTACTATTAATTATGGTAAAAAAATTAGTTAAACTTATTTGAAAATAGAAATAAATATATTTAAAAATATATAATAAATTTTACATAATTCAATTCATATAATTGAAAATTTTATTTAAAATTAAACATAGAGTCACGATAAAAAAGAGGCTTTTCAAGAAGTTTATTTTTCAAGGAAAATGATCTTATATGAAATCTATGAATAATATTAGTTACAATAAGAATATAAATTAATATTTATTTATATATAATATGTAAATTTTATTTAAATAATTTTTCATTGGGGTTTTATAATTAATTAAAAATGAGAAATATTATACACTTTAAAAGCATTTTAAATAAAATCTGATTTTTATACCAAAAGGAAAATTTATAATAAAAACAATATGAAGATGATTTAAATTATATTAAGGGGATTAAATATAAATATAAAATAAATATGTTAAATTTAATCATATTCAAATTAGAATTGTATTTTTAAATTTCTTAATTTATTGAAAATAAATTTCAATTTTACAAATAGTCATACTATTAATTATTCATAAAGAAATAAATATTTTCCAAAAAATCACAAATATTCATACAAAGTAAATTTTTATATTAAATTTTAAAAAATGAAATTAATTTTATAAAATAAATTTTATTTTAATTTAAAATAAAAAATTATAATATTTTTTCATGAAAAACAATAAAAATCATTTTTGAAGAAAAAATATTTTTGAAGAATAAAGTAACTTTACAAAATATTTATTAATTATTTAATAATAATTTATCAATAATATATATTGACTTCGATTATATATATATATATACCCAAAAAACACACACACACTCTCAAATATTTCATAAATTAGTTAATATTCTTCATATATTCTTGTTTAACTAATTGGGTATAACATTAATACATGTCAAAGTTAATTTAAGATTAATATTTTGTGTCTACTACTCTATTGAACATAGTTTTCATTCATAAAATATATCGTTGTTAAAATTAAACAAAAAAATCAATTCATGTGCATTCCATAGTATTCAAACGACCGAATTGAGTTTGTTTTTGGAATCACTGAGCTTGTGATAACTCCTATAGCGAGTCATGTCGATTTGATGACAATTATGGTAAAGAGACCTTCAAAAAGGTAGTGTGGAATACTGATACAATATTATAGACATGAGAGTATAATGTGGGTAGTCTTTAAGGGACTGTTTTTCAAGGATTCATTCTATATTTTTTGAGGTCGGATAAATATTTGGAGTTCATGGGGCTCAAATATGGGACGACGTAAGTGTAAAACTATGCAACCCGTTTAGGGGAGTAAATTAATTTTGATTAACTATTAGATGGAAATGAGGCTAATAATGTTTGGAAGTTTTTGATCAATTTTAATTTAATGTGATCTATCAGTTTCTCACATTTTACCGAAAAATATATACAGACATGATCCCTAAGGATATTATTATAGGAAATGTCCATAATGAGTACACCACCATGAAGATTCCCCCATATTTAAATAGTTTCCTTATGATTTGAATTGTAGATGCTTCTTATAGAAATAAGAAGAGTCTATTACATGGGATACACTAGGTTTTTTATATGAATTTAAGGAAGGGTAACTGTTTTACCCTTAGATCTATATGGGGACTACACCATTATACTTCCAATGTATGCAGTTAGGGAATTACCGCATTATTTTTACTAGTCATATGAGAGATTTTCATTATTATAGAAAAATTTTGAATATCATGATATCATTTAATATATTATCAAAATCATGTGTTGTTTGGGTTTTTTAAACATTACAATCATCAAGAGAATGATGAGGAGGACCCTAGTTATGTTATATGGCTATGTTTGTGTGGTCTGGTGGGGGAGACTATCGAGGGTCTCTGAAACCATAACAGTGTAAGTATTATGGTTATGTCCTCTATGTGGGTTGTGGATAATAGGGGAATTTATATGGATCCATGTTATATTAGGTCTATGTTCTGGATTAGTTAATAACAGATGATGGAGGGGGGGCTTTGATGGTTAGAGGTACGATTTTAGTTATATCGATAATCTCTACAACCATGTTTGATTCATGAACATATCAATTGTTTATTTATATCAATTTTATATAGGTTTATAGTTTTTAGGGGGGTTTTACCCAGGTTTTTAATACTTGATACACCAATCTAGAAAGGCCAATTTTATTTATTGGTTCCCAAAGAGTCCCATAGTAGTTTAAGACTTTAGAAATCTGTTGTATTTTTTGATATTAGAAATGACCAGTTCTAGTGATCCTTTTAGGGTAGGATTATGTTCTTACTATCGAGTGAAACTTATAGGAATGAATATTAAGAGAAAACTATAACCATAATGAGTCCATTACAACATAGTTGGTAGGTATAGTATTGATAATAGGCTTAGTGATGGTTCCATACATTTTCCATCAGTTTTTCAATAATTGTTTGGATATAATTATGGATGATTTCCCATGAATTCCACCCAATTTGGGGATTCATATTGATATTGAACTCATGTTGGGTGTATATCCAATATCGAATGACCCAAACTATTTTGAGAGATTTTTTGTTGTACCTTGATGAACTATAGGTGAAGGGATTTGATTGGTCACGAAATTATAATTTGGAGTTTGTAATCTTATTTACTAAAAATGTTAATGGTTTTATTATATTTCATATGAATTACAAAAACATGAATCAAGTCATGATGAAAAATAAGTATCCTTTATTGAGGATCAATGATTTGATTCACCAGTTGAGGGGAGCCTTATTGTTCTCTATGATTGAACTTTGACTATGAAACTATTTTCTATAGGTTAGGGTTGAGTATATAAAAAAGAAGTTATTTGGGAGAATGTAAATGTTATATAGACAAATTCTGATTCTATTTTGCATAATTAATGGGAAAATAACGTTCATGACCCTCATGAATCATGTTTTTCACCCTTACCCAGACACTTTTTGTATGGTCTTCATTGATGGTATCCTAATATACCAATTATCCCTAGAATTACATTATAATTATATTGATATTGTTTTGAGAAAAATAATATAACGTCAGATTTAAGACCTATCCCCAAAAATTTCGCTAATAGATCTAGAAGGTACTCTTCCTTGGGATAATGTTTTTTGAGTAAATAATCTATAATGATCCAAATAGGGTGGTATTTTTTATGTCCAATACTAAATCACGTAATGTGTTCAAATTAATGTATTTTCTCATGTTTTCTAGGTATTACATTCAGTTTATTACGGAATTTTCTCACATGGTATCTCCAATGATATGGATAAATAATAAAGGGGTCAAATTTTAGTCGAATAGTATGTTTGAAAATGACTTTTAAGAGTTAAAGATGTGGTTGAATTCTTCTCTAATTATTATTATTCCAGAAAAGGGATTGGTTATATAGTTTACTATGATTCATCAAGACTTTTTTTGCTTGATTTTTTTTGTGGGGAGGCCGGGTTGTTTCAAATGGGATAATTTATTCCCAACCCCATGACTGAAACTACACCACTCATAACTTAGAGTTAGTTTTATTAGTATATTAATTGAAATATTTAAATCACTATCTATTCGATGAGTTATTTATCATTTTATTGACCATAAAATTATTCTTTATATCTTTTCTTCAATGATACATAAACCAAAAACAAAGACATTATCTTGAGTATCATTATAAATTAGACTATGAGATGAAATATAAACCAGGGGAGGAGAATTATTTCACTAATGGCCTTCGTTGGAAAGTATAGGAATAATGAATATGATCATAAAATGTGGAATAAAATTTTATGATATTTCTAATAGATTTAAAAATTGGATTTTCTAAAGATTAATAGGTATTGAAGTAATCTCTCACAATGATTAATTACTTATTGGTGGACTAGGAAAATAGTAGAAAATAATCATATTTAGATTTATTGGTGAAAAAAAAGTTGTTTAAGGAATATGATCCTATTCTATAATGGTCCCTATATTGAAATGAAGTTATATATATTCATGAAAGAGATCTGTTTACCACATACATGAGGGTGAATTTTACGAGATAACCATATGCCTCAAAATGGATGGTAAATCATGGATCAACCAATATTTATTTTGGAATGAAACACTATTTTAGGTGACCTGGAAGAAGTAATGAAATTTTATAGTTTTTTTTCTAATTTACATACATTTCAAAAGGTGAAATTAGAGAACCCACAACTAGGTTCTTTGCCTCATCCAATTTCAGTGATAATTTCAAAGTGGGATGAGGTGACTGTTGAATTCATCATGGGACTAACTAGGAATATAAGGAGTGAAGATGAAGTTTTAGTGGTTGTTTATCAACTGATGAAATATTCACAATTTCTTAAAATTAAAGAGAATCGATCCAAGGATTACTTGGGTAGGATTTTTTGGGAGAAATAGTTTGTTGTATGATTCTACTACTAGAATAATGTTATATAAGGATTCAATATTCGTGAAAATGTTTCAAAATGCATATAGAATATAATGGGATCATAACTAAAGAAGATTGTAACATATCACCGGTAGGTAGATGGATAAACTGAGAGGATGATCAAGATCAAAGATAATACACTAGGAGTTTGTGTTGTTGACTTTAGTGGGTCATATGATTACCATATTAATTTTTCAATTTTTTATATGATTACATGTTTCTGGATTTTATTAAAATGTATCCTTTTGAGGGTCCTAAAGGTTAACCATGTGTTTCACCACATTGTTGGATTAAGGTGGGAGATTCCTCATTGATCAGGATGATCCTAGTATAGGAGACTTCTGAGTTGGTGTAGTTGATTTAGAGGCGGTTCATTACTACTAATGGAAGGAAGTATTCTTAATTCTATTAGAGGTGATGGACCATATTGTTAGCCATGTGTGATTGCATGTTTTTATGAGTATTACCTCATATGTGGAATTTATGTTTAGGATGTTGATAAAGTTATAACTATTATTTGATGATACATTTGATATTATAGAATGGATTGGGATTGTGGATTATCAGTTCGATCATCCTCTATGACATCATGATGTTTATGATCTATTAATTGTGTTACATCTCTAAAATCATGATCCAGACATTACAAACATTATTGATAATAGTAAGTTGATGTTAGAGGTAGATAATTAATTTTAGAAACATCTAGTGTAGATCGTGGAATGACGTGATAATGTACTATGGGGTATGATGGTTCCTCTTATCCAGGTTCAGAGGAAACATGGATGGACCCAAAATGGGATTTGGATGTGGTAGTTAGAATTTCATGCCTAATGGCCAGAGTTATTTTGTTGAGGCCGCAATAGTTGTTTCTTTAGGATGAGAAGTATTTAGTGGGTGATTTTGTATTTTCCATTGAGTTCTATGGAGTGTAAATATTTAAATTTTGGAATAATGGAATTTATTTAACTTGATTACATTTGATTGAGGTATTAGAGAAGATCTAGAGATGATTGATGAAGAACGAGTTGGTCTTATAGATGAGAAGATACATTAGGCTGTTATTTATGGCATGAAAAAAGATTTCACCCCAAGACATGTTTGGGACAAAACTCCTAGGGTTCTATCTATATTGTTTCATATTGTGAACCATGTGTTCACACATTGGAAGGGACCTTGGAAAGTTTTTTAATGGTAACCTAATAATTTTATTGGAACCTTAATTTGAGATCCCCTTAACTTTCCCTAAACCACTTAAGGGAGTATTGCGTGTTGGGAACATCTTTTTTTGATGATGGATCCCAATTCTTCATCTCTAAACTGATTAATGTTTCATTCATTGTGATGAGCTTCTCGTGGTGAGTCTAACATCATCCATTACATGGATTCCCCTTTCCATATATATTTCATGGACCCATGGATGTGAATAGTTACATATGAATAATTTTTTTTATTTTAGGGATTCGAATTTTTAGCATGTTTTGGGTTGTGATTATTGTCGATTTAGCTTCAGTACGCTTGAGGTATGAAGTCATTTCTTTATTAAAACACTATTATGGAATTTTATTCATTGATTTTATTTTGGATCTGTGAGTAACCTATGAAACACTTATTTTTATCTTGAAGTAACAAGGTGGGTGTATATTGTTATATTTGGCCCCATATAGGTGGAGTTCAGGTTCCATATATTGAAATCGATGAGAATAATACTTGTATCAGGGATAATGGTAGGGGTATCCCTTTGGGTGTTTAGTATTTGAATGTGATGTTTTGGTTTATAAAGGGATATAATGACTTTCTAAAACCAAAGAGTGATCCAGTTAGTGAATTCCATTTCTTTTATTGTCCTTTTACTAATTTATATATATATATTATATAAGGACCCAGCCATAAAACATTAAATAATATTGAATTAAATGAATAATTCACATTGAGGATATTTTCAGGTTTAGAGTTTTAGAGAATTAAGACATAACTATTACATCTCAAAGGATTACAAAGAAGTCACTTCTACTAAGTTTCCTTTTATTTCAAAAAAAACTCTTGATAAAATGAGTCCAGTATCATTCCATGTTTTAGAGAGAATGACTTGTCCATGATCCCATCCTTGAACCTATTCATCTTTTTGTCCTTTGAAAAACAATTAAAAACATGGAATGTGCATAAAAATATCTGTAAGGGTTAAAAAAATGAATGAAAACATTAGTTCATCATTACATTCATAACATAAGATCCTTAACATATCTCATTAAATCATTAGATTTATGTACACCACATAGAAACAGAAATCATTAAGGTAACTTGTGGTATCCATATCATACATACATTGTAGCTATCATAGCTACATAGGGAGTTACATTTGGAATACCCATCACAGTATATTATCAAAATCTCTTATGAGAAACATTCACGTTTACCTCAGTCACATTACCCAATGCATTGGAGTGATATCTCAGGATCACCCGCCCAAGGATTATCATGGAACCACCTTTATTCATAACAATTCCCAATAACCATAACATATTCATAATGTATAAAAAAATAATCTAAAGATAACATTTCCACATTTTAATCACAATATATCATTTAAATATATTGGAATAACAAATCCATTATCAAAACCATATTTTATACTAAAATTCACAAAATATTATATGGTATTTATTTTCCTTTTAAAAAAAGTAAGGCTTGTTAAGGAAGCCAGAGATCAAATAATACTCACGACAGCGGAAAGGGTCGTTGTCACCATTTACGTTAAAAAGAAACATTCTTTTTTTGGTCGTTTAGTAAAATGCGTCGTAGGAAAAGATTCCATTTGAATGAAATGAAATGTCAATGATATTTATACACATTATAAAATAAATTTTAGAATAAAACAAAATATGCATCAATGAAAGGATATTGAGACGAAATCCCTTACCTCATGTTTGACTTGACCCGATCGTTCTTTAATCTTTTTTAAATCGGTTAACTCCCTTTGGTTTGAACCAAAATGGTTTTTTGATGTGTTTTATGCCTATGGAAAGGCTTCTAGGATGAAGAGATGGATATTGGGAGGTTATTGGAGTAGAGTTTGTATGAGATAAAGGCTTGAGAAGTGTGAAAAATGGGTTAGAAGTGAGGGATTTTTATAAGGGAGATGAGGGGCTCTTTAAGAAAGTTTGAAATAATTATTTTATTATAAGCTCATAATCGGTTTAAAAAGGTAAAATATTTGTTAATATAAAAGTTAAGATCAATCATGGTAAAAATAAAATAATCTAATATGAATTGGACAGGTGTTGGATATTTTTTTAATATTTGCAATCTTATTTATTTTAATCTATTATTAATGAGGTAAATATTGCATCATTATTATGTCAGAAATAATTTAATTTATTTGATATCAAAAAATTATAAAATAAATAAAATAATGTATAAAATATTTTTAGCTAACCAAATAATATTTATAGTTGAAATTATAACTTATATAACCCCATGTGGCTCCATGGGGTCCCTAATTCGACCCAAGGATTCCCATGGTTGGATATGTATCATCCAATATGATTAGGAAACATGTTAGTGTACTTTTATTTTATTATAATATTACATTTTACCCTTATTTACTATATTTACCCTTTAATTATGGTAAAATAAAATATTTACTGAAGTAAATATTTAAAATTTATAAAAATAAAATTTACATATTTACACAATTTGGACCTAATGATTCCAAATATCAAATCCAATTTTCCAAATTCAAAACACATATGTGGAAGAAATTAATTTAAAATTAATTCCAGCTATCAAAACAAATAGAGTGTTTTTAAGAAATAATAACTATCAATAGTTGGACACTTGTTTATGTCTACTCTCAAAATAAAATTACTTCCAAAGACCAAAATTAGATTAAATGGTAAAAATATATTCCAATTTCACATTAAAAGAAATTAAAAAGATAATCTGACCATATAAATCAATTTGATAAAAAGGAACTTTTGGATTTAAATATTGTATTATTCATTATTCATAAAAAATTATTTTTATCAGAAAAAATACCAAAATTACATCCAAAGTAAATTTTTATGACCCGATTCTAAATAAGAATATTATTTTGTCAAATAGAACATATTATAGTGACAAAAACTAGATTTAATGAGGATTCTTCATTAAAAGGAGGTAAATCGACCTTTTAAAGAAAAATATGCTTCAAATTATAATCATATTGTAGTTAAGGATGTAGTGAGGAAATATTTTTAGAGTGTTTCTGATCCAATGTGATTTATAGGCATTAATAAGGGAGAAGTATGAGTTTCTTTTTATATTTGTAGAAGGAGTGAAATTTTTGTAAATTTTTTAAAAGGGAATTCCACCCACATTTCACTCATGTAATGTTACATAAATAATGGTGAAAATTTGATAAACAAAATGATATGGTTGAAATATTAACATAATATGTATTTTATTAATGTTTCTAGGTTTTTTGAGCCTTATATTTATGGTTAAGTCCAATGTAAGGAAAATGTTTCTATCAATAACTGTAAATAACTTTAGTCACATTTACTATTTTTTTTGGTGAAAAATATTTGAACTTATTGAAAATAATAAAATATTATTATTCAAAATTTTGAATCAATTTTATAAAAAATACAATCACATAATTGGTAGCAATTAACATAATTTTAAAGCAACACACATGATGAGATAATGTGTTTAAAGCGAAAAGTTCCAAAATATTGAAATATTTTTATATCCAATATCTTATTGAAATTTTAATAAATAACCTAAATTAAATTCAATTCAATTCAATATATATAATTAAACATTAAAAACAATTTAAAATATATTTTCTTAATATAAATTAATTAGATAAAAATGTAGTTTGGAATTAAAAATCTATGTTTTTTAGTATTCATCAAAAATGAATCTTCTTAGAAAATTACCAAAAATTTACCCAAAGTAAAATTTGATATTGAAATTTTAAAACTAAAGTATATTTTTTAAAATAAAAACTATAAGAGATTAAAAAATAATAAATAAAATTTATTTTACAATAAATGGTTGTAAAATTACCTTTTGAATCGATGAATTTCAAAAGTTTCAAATGAAATTATTTTAAAGAAATTATATTGGAAACGTAAATAAAATTTGGTTTATAATATATTTAAAAAATATTGGGTTTGTACATGAAAATATATTTTTCTTAGAAAATTAATTTTTATAATTTTCAAATTGTTTTTACATTAACTTATAATAATTGATAAACAAAGGAATAATTTTATATAAATGTGTAAATAATATTTTTACAATTTATTTATTCTTATTTATAACATCCATTATGATAGCTAGGTGGTAGATATAATATTATTTTATTAATAATATTAAAAGTATTTTGTAGTTCGGTAAAACATGGACTTGCATGTAACACAAGCTATTGAAAATACATAGTATTGTGTATAATACAATAAAAACATTATATTTAATGTACCAAAAGATCATATAGGTGTATTATATAGTGTAAGATTATCCAGGTTTTGTGTATAATATAAACCAAACATTTTGAATTATTAGAACAAAAGAAATATGCAGTATTGTGTGAAATAAAAAACATCGAAAATATTAAATTAATTTTAAAATAATAATTCCTAATATTTTGTGGTTTTTTATTATATTACCCTAAAAATTACTTCCTCCCTTGAAATTCACCAGGGATAAAAATTACATAATAAATGAATATACCCTTTATAGAAACCCACATTCTTAAAAATGAATAATAAAACCTACTGTAAAATGGGAAAGATTGAACTATAATGTTTACCTAAAGTAACTCATAACTAGGTCTCCATGTAGGAGATCATTGGTTGGGAGTGAAGATCAAAAATCGAGAAAAATATTAACTAATCATATATATTTATAAATATCTTTGGTAACCAACATGTGAATGATCAATGAAAGTTAATGGCCTAAAAACCACAAATATATAATGATTTATATGAACTTTAGTTCAACAGAAATGAAGGTATTATGATAAATATTTTTCAATATCATTCTACTTGATTTTTGGAAATCATTTACTATATATGAATATAAGGAAGTATACTTAAAGGATTTTATTACTTTTCATATGAATAATAACACCCTTTAGTTATGCCTTTAATAATTTACACTTCATCTCTTATTACATGAAATAAAGGTGAAATTTTCATTCTTAAATCATTAATAAATCATGAGATCCATATGTAGAATGAAAGGTCATTCAATTTTTCATTCTTTAAGTTAAAAAAATGGTCATCATATGTTATTCAATATGAATAATTCTCATTGATGAGATAATACTTTATCCTCAAAAACTTCACCCGAATTTTAACTTAAACATTCCATATGTGGTTAAAGTTATAACTTTTCTAAAAAATAGAAGTCCAAAAAATATAAATAAGATCATTAAATTTCCCCAAAATATCTTATCATTGACCCTTGTATATAATAATTCTTTTTCAAACAAATATGGAAATACCTTCATCATGTATTCTTCTAAAATGTGGTTATATCCTAATTTATCACAAATCCTTATTGAAAACATATATTTCATATTTTTAAGATAATTATTGTATATATTTCTTATAAAAAATATGTTTTAAACTTCATCCATGATAACATATATATATATTTAAAATATATAAAGAATCAGTTCCATGGAAGTCAGTACTGCCCAATTCAGTTTATCCATATCAATCATCTCTTTATCCATGAAAAACACAATTTTCTCATCATCTGGAACACATTCAGGGTTACCTTCCCTCAATAAAAATGAAACCATTCCATTACATATATTTAATATGTAATCAAAACCATTTAATATATTTTTTAAATACATAATTTAAAACATATCCTTAATGATTCATATTACATATGTCTTGAATTCCTATACACATACACTTTAATAATCCATCATTATTCTTTATAAATATCTCACAAGTCATCATTTTATTACTTAATATCAGTTTACTAGAATATGGAATATGAATAATTTCTTAAGTTTCCTCAACCTCAATCTAATCATGCTTCATATGTTTAGTGTAAAAAATCCTATTATAACATACTATACATTTCACATATCATTTTTTCTCCCTTGATAATCATTAGTATAACCAATACTCGTACCAAATTTAAGATTCACATCATGATATTTTCTTTTATATCATAAATTTTTATAATGAACATAATTTCTACATCTGAAACAATAAATATTATACATGTTCGTTATTTATCTCACTATTTACTATGGCCAGATTTTATAATTTAAGAAACATTTATCATAGCAGAAAACAAAATAATCATTAAAAATTAATTATAGGAATAAAAAATAATTAAACCACAATTTAAATCTAGGAAACCATAGTCTTTTACGTAGATATATCCATAGACATATCATTTGATATATCCCAAATGATCTCAAAAAAAATTTCTCATCCTAGTTTCCGAAGGATGAATAAATATTTCCTTTGATACCAATTATAGTGACCAAGGATTAACATAAAAGGATAATACATTATTTAAGATGAATATTAATAATATTACAAAAACATGATTGTGGACCATATAATTTTAGTATATTGGGAAACACATAACACATTATTCTAATTTGGTGAATGATCATTAAAATCTCCAAAATAAGATCTTCCCCTTTAGTATTGTTACTTGAAACGTTATTTAATAAGATAAGGAATGGAAAAATAAGAAATGGGTGAGTTCAAATGTTGAATAATGGTAAAAAAGGGAGAAATGTAATCCTAACAAGACTATAAGGTTATGAGAACATGATCATATAATTATATTATCAAACCCTTCATATCAATGATCATAATCAAGAGTAATGGAATAATGATTGGAATTTCATAAGACATGAATCATAAAGAATTCAAATAGCATTGGTCATGATATCATAATATAGAAATAATATAATGACATGGGTAATTGACATCAGATTATAACATTTGAAACATGTGGAAATAGAAACATATTTACTCATTTATTTAAGTACATAAAATCATGCCATCTCATAAACTTATGGGCATGAAACTAGGTCCACACATAACATTGTGATCATGTAATTTGGTTCATTTATAAAAACAACCAATAAAAGTCAACTATCATTACAAAAACTTATTGTGGAACTTTATGGGGAATAAACCTATTTTGAGGGCCACTCCACTATCCCCAAATGTAGTCATTTATTTATTAGGGAGTGGTTTTCCCCATCCTCCCATAGAGGATCTATATTCTCCATCTTCCGATATTAGATCAAGTTTCCCTATATTCAAATAGTATATCATGCCCATCAACATTATTCATATAATTATATCAAGAGATATAAATCATTACCCAATGAATATGAGGGTGTTATAGGTCCCTCCCATCATAAATGATATCATACATATGTTTTACACAAGATCCTAAACATTCTTCATTTGATAATGCATGAAATAAAATCGATATTATAAACATGTAATCATATCATATCATATTGTAAATATAAAGGTTTTATAATCATTTTATCAAAAAAACCCAATGAATAGACATGAATTTCATAAGAATATAACCCATGATAGAGAATTAGGTTTTATAAACATATAACGTATGAAATATAAATAGGTTTAATAAATATCATTCCAAAAAACATAAACCATTAAAAGAATGTAAATGAATGGAACCATTGGATTATTTCCACATAAATTCATGTGTAACACCATCAAATTTCATCATAAATGGAAAATAACATGGAATTATTTTTAAAAAAAAATTCTTCTGGAAAACATGTTTTTTTAATTAAAAAACACTTTATAAAATACAATACATATTGAAATCCATTTTCTTTTAAAATAATATTTAAAAATTATAAAGGATTCATTGAAAACATATTGAATCCCATATTCATTTTACATTTACTAAAGAATAATGAAAATATTTTGAAAATATTTTTTGGTGAAAAGTAATAAAAGAAGCATGAAAAATTTTCAAAACTATTTTACTTTTAAACATATAATTGAAGTGTGAAAACATTTTAACAACCATTTTCATTTAAAAAGTATAATAAATGATTGAAAACATTTTGAAAAACATTTTAAATGAAATGTTTTTAATTATTCATGAAAATATTTTGAAAACTATTTTTCATGAAAAAATATGAAGTTAGTTTGAAATGATATTGAAAACAATTTTCCTTGAAAACTAATAAAAGAAGATTTAAAACATTTAGAAATATAATTTCCTTGAAAATTTATAATATATGATTGGAGAAATTTTGAAAAATATTTTCCTTAAAGAAATATAAAATAATCTTGAAAACATTTTTAACTAAAGTTTCTTTATATAATTTTGAAAAATTATAAAATATATTATAAAAATTGAAATTATTTTATTTTAAAATAAACATTTGAAAACATATAACGGATTATTTGAAAATCATTTAAAAAAATTATTAAATATACACCATTTATTATAACCTTTTATATAGCAAATAACCTTTAAAAAATGAATTTAAATAATATTAGGAAAATATATTATCTAGAAATAACCTTGTAAACTTATAAAAAGAGATTATATAAAATTATTATCATGATGGTGGGTAAGTCATTACGCCGAACATTCCTTTTGAACTTTAAAATGTTTAGAAAATTTCTTTGATTAGAAAATGAAAATAATATTCCTTTTAAAAAAATTGATCTAAAAGAAAAACATGGGAAAAAATATAATTTAAATATCATTGGATAATATTTTAATATTTTTGTAATCATTTTAAAAAAACATGGTTTTGAAGGAAAAAATATATTTTGACTGAAGAAAAGATAATGTAGGATTTTTTTAAATACACATTCATAATTATATTAATTCAAAAAGAGTGAAAAAAATGTTACTAATACATTAAGATATCATTCCTATCAAGAGGATAAAATAATTTATGATTTTTCTTGAAATGTGGATAATACTATTTCTTCAATAAATGAATTATCACAATCAATATTGATAAAATATGATATCGTTGCAATAAACACTTACCATTTTGGTAACATTGAATCATACCATCAATGTATGAAAATGTAGTTAAATGAACCATAAAAAGATATGAAAATAAATATATTCAGGATATAAAATTTCAACAGGATGTGTATACACCTCATAGAAGAATATAGGTTCATAACATGGCATGTGCTCAATGGATGATAATTGAGACAAAATTACTTTACTGATTTGGTATATTTTGACACATAAAAACCACCATAGGAATATCATAAAATGGATATGTAAATACCCATAAATTTTACTTTAATAATCATTTAACACATCCAAGGGTAGTATATAGGCCACATATAAGAAATAGAAGGTGAATGGGTTGTGTATAATGGAAAATAAATGTGCGACAAGAAAACAATTACCTTAAGTCTTCAATTTCCTCATAAATGTTAAAAAAACATTTATAATAAATAAATTTTTATTATAAATATACCATAGAATCAAATTATAATATATAGTAAAATATATTATTTGGTTATGAATTAATATTACCCTTTTATTAACAACACCAGGTTAATGATATGTTTTAGGTAATAACTAGATTGTTTTTCAAATATGATTTTTCTTATTATTCATGATCCTATAACTTAGATCAAGATTTAATTATTTAAATAATGTCAAACATTATATAAATTTCATATTAATTAATTATATCGTTATTTATAATAATCTATAAAATATATAAATATGAAAGTGAATACACCTTTCAAGGAGATGGTAGGCCATACACACGTAGGAACACTATTTCCAATATATGGTATATTGAAAAAAATTTATAAAAATTAAATAAATTAAATATATATATATATATATAATATCATTAAATTAAATTTTTTATTTCATATTTATTCACTAAATTCATCCTTAATGTATTCCATTTAACGTCTGAACGAATCACATCACTTTGAGGAGGTGGTAGTCCACACGTCTACTAACAAAGTGATCATATTTACAAAAACCTTAATGCATGAAGATATGTCTTATATAATAATTAAATAATATTAAATTAATAATAAATTTCATAAATTTCATATATAAAAATATTTACCATTATAATACCCACCCATGAGATGTCGTAATGGAAAAACGAACAACATCGTTTTGAGAGGCGGTATTCTACTGTACACATCAACAGTAAGCTCATTGCCCATTTGATGGAAGTGTGTGGTAGTGTATTTTGAACACTTAGAATAAAAATATCCATATATTTATGATAAATCGGTTATCATATAATCTAAGAATAAAATAATTTAGGTGGTAGAGAATGAAAATGAAACAAATGAGCTTGAGGAACAATTTTACCACTTCTTTGGGTAACTTCTTTTGGTTTTCACAAAATAGATTCCATGATTGTATTTATATCAAATGGAAGGATTATAACATCAATTTTGGGATATTTAAGGATATCTATCCAGATTATGGCCATCAAAAACAGATTTAGAGGTTTGAATAAGGGGTATAGAGAGTTTATTTTTATAGTGGAGGAGTGATATTCTTGTAAATTTTTTAAAAGGGAATTATGTTGAAATTTTTTTCCCAAGTAATGTGGTTCAAATAATGGTCCAAATCCAATAAAATAGAAGGGAAAAAATCTAAATTTTATTAAAAAAATTGTATTAGAAATGTTAATATGTTATTTTGGGCATCAAGTTTATGGTTTATTCCTTTGTTAATAAATTTTTCATCTTAATCATAGTCCTTAATTTTAATCACATTCACTAATATTTTTGGTGAAAAACTAACATAACCATATTAGAAATTGTAAATAATTATTATTAGTAATATGGAAATTAATATTTTCAAATTATAATCACATAATTGGAAAAAATTAATTTAATGTTAGTCTCACAGATGGGATGAGAAAACGATTTTTTAATGTGAAAATGTAAAAATATATGAATGATTGTTATATACAATTTCAATGATAAATTGGTTAAAATGGGTTAAATTGGATTAATTAATGTTTAATTAATCTAAATATACTTTATAACCAAATTTAATCATAATTCATCTATATTATTATATTAGATGAAAATATGTTTTTGAATTAATATTTTATATCTTTCGGTATTCTTAAAAATATGAAACTTCTCAAGAAAAATACCATAAATATACCCAATGGATATTTTCATATTTATATCTAAAAAAGGAATCAACTTTTTTCCTATAAAAATGTAAAAATATTCAAAAATAATATTTTAAATTGGTTCACTAATAAAAGTTAAAAAATTATATTTTTGAAAAATACATAATTTTATTTATAAAATTGGATTTATTATATTCTTATTCCAATAAAATATATTTGATGAGTACAAAAAATATTTATTGAATATATGATGTAGATATTTTATTTAAAACATTAATATTTGTTTTAATTTATTGAAATAAAATTGTGTTTCTACTTAAAAAAATAGTTTTCTTAGAAAATTAATTTTATTATTTTCAAATAGTTCATATATTCACATATATTGATTGATAATCAATGGATTCCTATAATATACATGTTTATATATTATTTTCAAAATTTATTTAATCTCATTTTTATCTTCAATTAAAAATGATTGGTGGTGGATATTATAAGTTTTTTATCAATACTAATAGTGTATTTTAGTTTAGTAAAACTCAACTTTGCTTTAACAAAAGCTATTGAAGTGACTCTATGTTATATATAATACAAACCAAACATTTTGTTGTTTAAACCAAAAGATAATATAATTTTTCTATGAAGTGAAATATTAAATCGGTGATTCATGAAATGCTAGCCAAGCTTGAGATTTATTATAAAAAATTCCTTATTTATTATTTTGTGAATTGAAAAATATCATATAGATTAAATTATATTTTATGAAAAATAATTGAAAAAATTCTAGGGTTTTGTTGGAGGGAGTTATTAGGATATTTGGTAGAAACTTGGGAGATATATAGAAAGTGAATATCATAGTAACATTATGATCCATGGGTTTTGAGTGTAGAGGAATGGGAGGTTTGGTGGGTTTATGAATAAAATGGTTGTGGAATTCATTATTAATGTCTAAACATAGGTTCTAGAATCTACATAAATTATTAATCCAAAATAAAAACCATATCATGATTTTTTGCAATTGTTTCTACCAAATATGGATGTATTTTTTATTTTATAAGGATAAGATAAAATTAATTAAAATAATACCCTCAGCGATGTGGAAGTGAGTCACATCTAAACAGAATGTATTTAAAAACATTAAAATATAATATAGGTCTTCGAAAATTCAATAAGGATGTGAAAAATTAATCAAATTACATAAAATATAATTATTTATAAATTTTAAGCATTATGTTGTTCATGGATAGTATTTTTAGTGTTTATTACATGATTATTGGGATTTTATGACATCATAATACATAATATATAATTATGTATTATATTATATTTAACAAAAAGTTCAACTATCACAAAAAATAAAAAAAATCACCATTGGATAATTTTTACGTGATGATTTCTAAAATAATATATATTTTATAAAAAAAATTTAACTATTTTAATTTCATGGTTAAAATTAAATATACCCATATATTAAATAATAATGGTTTGTTGAGAATAACAGTTTCATGACCCTTATAAAAATCACATTTCACTTTATAAAATTATATTATCATTTATATTTAGAAAATATTATCTAAAAATATTATTTTATTATGATATGACTTAATTAAAAAATTATTAAATCCATTAAAAATGGTTTCATGAGTTAAACTATATATTTCCCAAAATGAAATTGATGTTTCAACAAAAAACTGTCTATTTTTTTTTAAAATCATCTTATAATCACAAAAAATAATATTATAGATGGATAATAAAATCCATGTTTTAATTAATATAGAACATAATTTCCTAATATTAGGGCCTATATATTTATCCCTTCATTAAACCAGTGAATTGTTTAAGGGTAAGGTGTGTGTTGGTGAGATTTTTATGGTGTTGTTTGAAGAGCATGGCTTGAGAAATTATTTTGATGAGCATGAACTTCTACAGTAAACAGATTAACTTATTCGAAAGGATTTAAATCTTGTCTTGGGATTGTTTTAGGGCTATATTTCATTTTATTTTAGTAAGTTAATATTTTTTTAGTGGATTATGTTTTGATTTCTATATATTTTTTATAAATTCCTTGAATATGATGTCACACTTGAGAAATCATCAATGTTGTAATTAAGATTATTGTTTGAACAGATCTTTAATACTAAGAGTCATGTTTAAAGAAGTTTTCACATTGGATATAATTGTGAATCCAATGAAAAAATAGAATTTCAAGTATATTTTTCATGAATAATATTTGAGGATGTTTAAGAGAATTTGGGAGCATGTTAGTTTGGTATATTATCTAAGGATAAGAAATATATTTATATACTTAGTTAATTATTTTATTTTATTCCAATAAAAAGGATGTGACAAAACACATGGAAGTCAATTCCATCTAAACTGATGAGAATATTTGGGAAATAGAGGTCAATTATACTCTTGAGGTGCCTTCCTAGGCGAAGCTAGATTTCAAAATGGATGGGCACATGATCACGCCCACATATGCCCCTCTATAAGGCCAACAATTCATTGGGGAAGAGGCACCACCACATTGTGGGGTGCCATGGTGGAACGAGATTTTGGACTTTTGGATAGTCCATGGAATTCCTTGATTGATATAACAAACATGTGGTGCTTCATAGTTTCGATATGGGATTCAAGGCACATGGGAACTTTTCATCAATGTTAAAATGTTTTACATAATCTAGACCATATGAATCTGTCGACTTCTACCATCATATTAGGTCCCATGATATGGTTATGTAAATGAAATGTATTCTTCAACCTCTAGAAGAGTTCTATTCATTAAATATCATGTTAAATGGACATAATGAGTGATCAATCTTGGAAAAGAAGAATGATTCTAGTCGATAGAACAAAGAAAGGAAAGAAAATTCATCTTTCTATCCTTTTAAGAGATGAGATCATCACAATAACAAACGATGAAGTCACAAAGTCTCCTAATGAGTCACACCGTAGAAACGAGGACATGTCACAAGAATAAGTGGAAATTCATAAAACCATCATGTGATGATATTTTGATCATACGATCGAGTGAATACCACAACTAAAACAAAAACATTAAAAACATAGACCACATGAACCTTCTATCTTATAAATGTGTTATCAAATTAATTATTATTATTTTTGAGAGAAATTAAATGGGAGAAATCACATGATCATCATTGCATTCATGTGATGAAGAAGTAGAGATCATGTGGATAATGTGATAAATTTCCCAGCCAATCGAGATTATGAGAATATCAACATTCACTTGATCCTAATATCTTTTTTAGTCCTCATGTAGCCTTAATAATTGGATCTACATTACCTATAGAGGCTATGGAATAACCATGTTCTTATTTGTTGAAATATTTTTGAAAACTAGGTGGATATATGTATTAAAAATGGAGCAGCCTCAAGATTAATTCATGTGAATAAGAAAAGGCCCATATTATCCAATCACGTGAAGGGATCCAATGAGCTAATATGGACTCATGAAGAGTTTATGACACCACCCAAAATACAACATGTCCCAAAATGTTGGTTACAAAGGTTCCTACAGACACAACCTATGTCATGGGGAAGAAACCCATAAGACACAAGTAATATGATGAAACTATGACAACAAATAATTAGTCTCCAGGTCTTGCGATGTTTTGGATACAGGCTCATGAATACTCTATGTAAATTTGTAATAAGTATTCTTGAGGGATAACCATCATGATAATATTGTGATTGAAAGAGGAAAATGTGAAAGATGTGGAAGACAATCATGAGATCCCTCTATGGTCACACATATTAGGGTGTTGAAAAGTGGAGGAGGAAATATAAATTTTTATGCAAACCATTCCGATTTAAATGAATATGCGATCAATGTAGGTAGTGAGATAAGAAGATATATTAATGAAAAAAAATACAAACTAAGTATCATTGATCTTTATATGACACATCAGTTGAACTTTGGGGCAATCATGTCTCATGGGAATGATCTTATGAATCACTTGTTAGATTATGCGATGAAATTGGGAAAGACTCACACATATTACTGAAAGTTAGTGAAAATATAACAAAAACAAGATTAGATCACGAACTTATCATAATATAGTGATGTAAATACAAATATAATGGTTGCATGTAGCCCATGAAATATATTACATGAACATGTGAATAATCACTTGAGAAGATGAGATATTAGAAACCTAATTAAATTACACATAAAATAATAATGTTTAGGGTGAAATGAAATCCATTAATGAAGTGTGTTTGATTTCAAATTGAGGTAGGAACTTCATTATAAAGGATCTATAGCCCATGAATTTGTTGAACTGAAGAAACTTATCAGATAAATTTGATCATAATTTATTGTGGAAGACCTAAATACTCTTCTAAGAGCCATTTAAGATACTTAAGAAGTACATGGTTAAGTGTTATCTAGAAATATCTTAGAATAAGATAAATATATGAACCTACAATGGACAAAAAACTGAATACCCGTGGAAGTATTCTATTAGATCTAGGTCAATAAGTGTCTTGTGTGATTCAGGAGTAGAAGTTTCTAGTTTCAGTTTTATTAGAGGAAAATGTGGATTCTAGTAACACTATGAGGTGTAGTATAAAAAAACTCTTATGTAGATTAATGAGAGATACTATGTGACTCTATATTATCCATTGTAATCACAGAAATGATATTACAGTGGAGATTTTCAATTGGGGAGAATAACTAACATGACTAGGAGTAGATATTTTTATAAAACGTTATAAATCCTTGTTTTATTTTCCTTTAAATTTATTAAATTATTTTAGGTAAGGCTGAGATACACAAGAAGAGTCTATCAAGGTATTAAACAAGGGGTTTTAGTTTAAGAGAATCAATTTGAAAAAAGAAAATGAGATAACTGATTCACCCCTCTATATCTCAATGATCTCAGAGATATTTTTTCACTACATGTGGTATCAAATAAAATGTATCCTCTGAAAGATCAAACATAATTTTGAGGATGTATAATATAAATTCAATAAATAGTTTGGGTATTCTCATTTTTAATTTTGATAACTATCATGGATGGAAAATTGGATTATACCATATATCCAATAACTTTGGGTATGAGTGAGAGATGAAGATATATTGGGATATCCAAGAAACATTGAGGATGTTTCTAGGAATTTTTGATATAAAAATAATTTTATGATTTTTGGAAAAGATCAAAATAAAATATTGATATCTTTATCATAAAAGGCATACACTAATGTGTTGGTTCTCCAAAACACCATATATATCTAGGAAAAACTGTGAAGTGGTTATGAAGGGAACCTTAATGTCAAAGAAGCTATGATGAAAATTTTGAGATGTTGATTTGATGATATTAAAATAGGTGATGAATAAAGTGTTTGTGACCAATTTACAAGATTAAATGATATTCTTAGTAGTATCAGAGGTTTTTCTAAGAAGATGGATGATTCAAACAATGTTAAGATGATAAACATTCTAGATTGATTTTATTTAAATGTTTATTCACAGGAAGATTTGAGAAGATCTACCACTGTATAAACTCCATAAAACTATCATTTCAAATGATATCATAAAAATAATTTCTTTTAATAATAATTAAAAAGTTTTCATGAATTATAATTAATGAAAATTTGTAAAATTAAAGTAGTGGAGAATCCGGAATCATGTTATTATGAGGATGGGGAAGATAAAGAGCACTAAAATCAATAGAGGGCCCTGTTTGCATGGATATATAAAAGATACATAAAATAAATAAGGAAGAAGAAATAAATGTGATTCAAATATCTTGGGTTTGGACATTCATTAATATAACAATAAAAATAATAAATCGTATGTCACTAAATCTAATGAATGGGAAGACCACTTCAATAAAAAGACTATGAAATATGAAAAGTTCAGTACAATAAAAAAGAAGAATCAACAAATTAAAAATATAAGAAATATGAGGACCAAATAAGTTGATGAATCATCATCATGTAAAATTCGGATAGAATATGAATGAACTTACCAAAATCGTTTGTGTTTTATGGAAAAATCCAAAACATCTAAAACATATTTGAACATTAATAAGGTGAAGAGAGAACTGAGCCAGAATGGTATGTGAAAGATAATCAAAAAGCTACTCTTCAATATATCATTAATTAATAAAAATGAAAAATGAAAAATGATAAAATGAAATGATTAACATGTTATTAAATAATATACACATATTAATGATATAATAGTATTTGTGATGAAGGTGGTTACGCTAGAAATGAAACTAAAACATTCTTATGAGGATTCATCTAGAAGAAAAGTATTAAAAATTGATTATACTAATTTCATTAATGAGAATAAAAATAGGTTGATGATAACAAAAATTGTTAGGATGGAGATTGATCTTGAAGAAAAACATGATGTCAATCTGGTAGAATTATCTAACACACATAATTTGTATCTTTTAACTCAAAGTGCGTATATGAAGTTGAATAAGTATTTCACCAATGTTTTTGAACATTATGGTTAATCTTGTAATGAATCTAGAATAATGGTCCATGGAAAATGGTTACTTCTAAGTCTAATGAATCTCAATGTTAATTTATTATTTCTATTAAGAAGGTTGAAGAGATAATACTAAAAAGAAAGGATCAAAATAAAAAATGGAAAAAGGACAACTGGAAAAATTTAGCTAGACGATTTATTCTTAAGAATAAACACCAAAAAACTGTGATAATATTTCAATAATATTAATAAAAACTTATTATTAGTTCTTATAATTAGGGTTCATATCGTATTTCTAGTTATGTGGAGTGTTTTTTAATAAAGTGTATTAATGTTTATATAACATGATGATATTAGGAATGAGGCATGAATCAGAGGGAACCAATTATGGTTAAATGAGATCATATTGTCATAAAGAGCGTCGTTGGACCAATATCCTATCCATACTATTAAAAAATCATTCTTGAAGGAAGATTGTGGGAGATTTGGTCAATATGGTCCAAAATTATTGACATGAAAATTTAGGTCACAAAGTAAAATTAAGAAAAATTTAAATATAAAGAGAAGACATATGGAGAAGTGCACAATAATCACTAGAGTATTATGTAAGAAACTCAAAAACTAAAATAACTCCAATAAAGAATATTTAGTTATCTAGCCTGGAAAACATTATAAGTATAAAAAAATAGGTAATGATTAGAAACATCAAAAGAAAAAATTAATGAAATTAGCAATAGTTAGAGATTGTAAATTTGGAAAGAAGTCATATACATGTGATGAGTTGGAAATAATTAAACTGGAATGGTGTGAAAAAAATGGGTAGACTGTAAGAAATTTTATGAAATTTCTATTAGCCAAAGATTAATGCATGAAGGAGATGGATTCATCCCTTGAGGGTCATCATTGATGATATGAAGCTATTAAATTTTCACTACCAACTGATTCTGGAATGTTTTAATGGATATATAATTATAATCACCCTTTCATCACTTATTGTTAAATTTATTTACTATATCAATTAAGGGGGAGTTATTGACTGATGAAAAGATAATACAAAGAGGTAGAAATATCTTTTAACATGAAATTTTTAATATGTTTGTAAAATTTTGTATAGGAATATAATTACATATATAAAACTCGTTGTTTCCAATCCTTTGAATGGGAATTTTGATTTTCTAATTATTATTTTACATGTATGGTGTTTATGGATTTATTATACATCTATGGTTGTATATATTATTTGTACAGTAGGTTAGCCCACATAAATGAAGATTTGATTAACTATATAATCATCGCTAAGAAAACCATATGAGAACACTCCTCCCTTATATGTGATCGTGAAATGTTAAAAAGTGATATGATCATTATTCTGAGAAGAAAAACAATATGAGAAGACCCCATTTTACCTTTTCATATTGAATATCAATAAGGGGCAGAAAATGAATCATCAAAAATTGTCTTATGATATGTGATGATGTTAACAAAAAATTCAAATGGGGACATTTTTTATCAATGATTTCATTTTTGTAAACAAGTCAATAGGTTTTGGTGGATAAATAGGTAATTCCTAGATAATTGTTATGGATTAAAATAATTTGATGTCACACATGAAAAATATTCCAGGTTTTAAGTATTATGATTATTTGAAATGATATTTAATTCTTAAATATATGTTCCATGGAGTTTTTACATTGGATATATCAGTAAAGCCCAAAGTGAAATAGAAGTTATTGTATATTTTTCCTAAATAATATTTGCCTATTTTGAAAAGAATTTGATAGAAGGTTTTCTTGGAATATTATCAAAATATTGGAATTATATTTCAATAATTAGATAATTATTTTTTTGGAATAATATAAAAAAATTGAACTAACCCACAAGGATGCTAAGGCCAGCTCAACCCTTGAAAACATGTGGGACTCAAAGGACAACCATGATTTAGGGGAGCCATCATTGTCCAAGATAGTAGGTGACATGGGTAGGAATAGTATGTTACCCCCATAGGCCATTTTATAAAAACAACAAATAATACATGAATAAGTGGAACCACTCTATGTGTCAACACAATTGTAAGGTGTTCGGGATTTTGGGACATCCCATGGAATAAGTTGATGGATATACCTGAGTAGAGTGGCTTCAGAGTTTCGATGTGGGATGCAAGGTACATGGGAACTATTAAACAATGCTAAAATGTTGGACATAAAACATTCATTTAGATGAAATTTATATATTCTATCCAATTAGATCCCACAATGTGCATATTAAAAAGACATTTCTTCTCCATCCTCTCTGTGTGGTTTGTTCTTGTGAGATATTGGAAACTGGATTCCATGAGTGAAGAAGCCATAATAACAAGATTGTGTCCAATTTATTGAACCATGAAAGCAATGAATCTTCATCTTGCATGCCTTTGAGGAAATAATGATATTTTAAGAACTACTGATGAATTCATGAAGTCGTCACATGAATTCCATTATAATAAATAGTGGGAGTCATATGAATGATAATCATTTCTTGAAACCCCAATGTGATGAATTTTGGAACACACAATCAAGTGAAGAAAACCAATAATGAAAATAAATGATTATTTATGATAATTTGAAAATTTCATATTCAACATGAATTATCAACTGAATTATGATGATTTTTGTGATAATGTCGACTTAGAAAATCAAATGATCAATGTAGTATTCATTAAAATATGAACTAGTCATCATGTGGATCATGTGATCAATCCAACTGTGAATGATTATGTTTATAATATGGGAATTTATTTTATCTTGGGATCGTAGCGAATACTTGACACCCCTTATACATCAAATATATATTAAATATATAAATACAGCAAGAACCAAGTGTACAACTGCAAAAATATTGACAGAATGAGAGAGAAAGAGAGAGAGTTTGTGTAAAAACTGAGTATCCATAAGATTCAATTGTGCAAAGAATAAGTGGAATGCATGATCCTCTCATGCAATGGGAACCCACTGTAACATCCCAAGTAAATAAAGAATAAAGAATTTTCATATTTATTAATATTTACGAATTAAATATTAATTTTATTTTAAAGGGGTTGCTATGTTCGATAGCGTACCCGATACGCAACGATGAGTTTCTTTGAAACTTACGTAGAACACTAGTAATAAAATAATATTATTTTAAATGATAGTTAACATGTAGCCGTTGTACTGGCGGGAATGGATAGAAATAACTAAAATATGATTAGATATGTTTTTAAATGTTTATACATTTACCCAATAAAATATAAAGGCTTAAAATACGGAAAGAGTTCAATTTTAGGGCATATATACTCTAATTTTCACTAAAGGTTCACTTATCACCTTTTAATGGTGAAACGTCATTAAATATAGTTTTGATCACTATTATACTTTATTTTGGACCAAATATAACTCTTCTTTAGAATCGGGACATCAAAATTTACTTTGTGTAAATTTTTGGTACCTTTCTGATAAAGTTCATTTTTTTATGAATAGTGTAAAATGTTGTATTTTAATTCAAAACCTCTTTTTAATATAAATTATTTATATGATTAGATTATTATTTTAATTGGTTTTAAAGTGAAATTAGAAAATATTTTTACCAGTTAATCCAATGGCGGTCATTGGAATCAATTTCACTTTGAAATTGGACTTAAACTGGTGTCAATCTTTTGATACTTAATGTTTTGTAAAAACAAGCTATTTGCTCTGGCATCGGGAATTAATTATTAAATTAATTAATTTGACTTATATGTTTTTAATTTTGTAAAATGGACTTCATTTATGAATTCGGATTATCAAATATAGCTTAGGGTGAATTTTTGGTAATTTTCTGATAAACATCAATTTTTTATGAATAGTGAAACCACTAAGTGGTAATCAAGCAAACTGATTTTTCAGTTAAATGAAAGTTTACCACTAAGGTGTATTAAATTTTGAAAATCTGACATACATGGTTGTCATTAAGAAGTAAAATGCGGTTCAATGAGATTAAAATAATTTTTTGGTGAATAGTAACTCATTAAGTTTTTAATCACGATTAGTGGTAATTAGTGTAGTTTAAGGTATAAATAATGCTTTAATAATATGAAATGACCTAGACACATGTCCCAAACTTATATGTTGTGTCATTTACGACCAAGACAAGCCCTGGGCCAACTTGGGGTCCCCATGGAGACACTTTGGTTGGAAAATGACATAAATAACTTTTTATTTAATGTTAAAATTAAATTGACACAAACATGAGTTGTTTTAATAATACAATTTTTAAGTAGGGTTATGAAAGTCCAAATTTTGATTATAAATAGTAATTGGAAAGATAAAAAGATTTCCTACATCATAGTATTTGTTTTATAATTTTTAGATATTAAAAAAATTAAATTATATATGACATAATAATGATGTAGCGATGACATCATTATTTGACGATTTAAATAAAATGGAAAGATAATGTAAAATCTATGAACTAAACATGTAAAAAACCAATTGTATGAGTGGATTTATAACCCTTATCACCTTATCCACGAATTATATCAATGTGGGATCTTTTGAAACCGAAACACATTAACAAATAAAGTAATATTTCTTTACTTTCCAAAAGTGCCCCTCCTCTCCTCTTATAAAAGGCCCCCACCTCTACCTCATTTCACACACTTCTCAAGCCTTTGGCTCGGCCAAACCCTGCCCATTTACTCTATCAACATCCCTATCCTCATCCTAGAGGATTCCCTTTGGGCATAATCCTTTCAAAGGAAGCCTTTAGGCTCAAATCAAAAGTAGTTACACTTTTAAAGGTAATTCATTCTCTCTTGTTCATTTGTTTTATTTTTCTTCTCCAACCCTCTAAACTCTTTTGATTTACTTATGTTGTAACAACACCGGTATCATCAATATACTAGGATGTTGTTATAAGATTTATTTGAGCTACACTCTCACACAACTACATCAAATGGTTAAAGAACATACGGTTTCCGTGGATGGCGAAATTCTGCCTCCCGAAACGATGATTGTTCAATACTCATTTAACACCTTCAAGGGTGGCCATTATGATGTCACTATTTTTATATATGATATATAATATGTTTATGTTTTCTTTAAGCTTCTGTATTTTTCATTTTTGGAATAACTTTATGGTTTCCATTATTGGTAAACACGATATCTTCATTTAAGGAAGTGCAGACTACCGCCCCCTCAAAGTGATGTGATTCGTTAATGCCATATGTGGGACGTGTAAAGGATGGATTTAAAGTTATTATATATGATGTTATACTGGAATTATAATATAACTCTATATCATTATTATTTCTTTCTATTAAAGTATGAGATAGAAATGAAAGTAGCGTTCATGCGTACGTACGGCTTACTGTCTCCATGAACGGTGCATTTCATTTCTTATCCCCAAATGTAATGTACTATTAAAATTACATGTATATAATGTATATATATAATTAATGATATATCTAAATGATGATTATAATTCTGGAATTAAAATATACATACCTCCCATTTTGTTTTTATTCCATTAATATGACAAAGAAATGAAAGTAGCGTTCATGCGTACATACGGCTTACCGTCTCCATGAACGGTGCATTTCATTTCTTACCTCTAAATGATTATGTAATATTATAAATACATGTATATGCTGGATATATATGATATATATAATATCCAAATCAGGAATTTCATTCTGGATATAAAGAACTATTGACCACACGAACAACATGTAATTGTAAGAAGTCAACTTTCGACTTAAGAACCAAATACTGACAAAACAAACATTATTAACTTAAATGGTTACATAATGTTTATAACATGGAAATAAGTGATATAAAAAGAATAATGAACATTAAAAAGGTTTTCAATCAAGTATAAATTAACTCAAGTTTATTATTCAGGACGTTAAAGAACGATCGAGTCAAGTCAGACCCAAGGTAAGGGACTTCGTCTCAATCTCCTTTCATTGAGGCATATTTCGTTTTATACACAAAATTATTTTATACGGTGTATAAAACCCTTTGACTTTTACTTTTATACAAAAGGAATCTTTTTCTACGAATCGTTTTACTAAACGACAAAAAGGAATGTTTTTTTAACGTACGCAGTGACAACGACCTTTTCCGCCGCCGCGAGTATTATTTAGTCTTTGGCTTTCTCAACAAGCCTTAATGTTTTTAGAATAAAATAAATACCATATAATCTTTTATGTATTTTTGTATTGAAAATGGTTTTGAAAAAGAGATTCTATTATGTCAATATATTGATGATATATTGTGATTGAAATGTGGAAATGTTATCATTCCTTTATATTGGTTTTATGTTTTATGATTTTATATTGGTACATGGACATTTTAACGGGTGGTTACGTTATAAACCATATGACGGGTGGTGCCGTGAATACCAGGAAGGGTTGTTACGTTATAACCTCCAATGCATTGGGTATGGAAGTCGGCCGTATGGCTATTCCATTAAGTATGTATGGAAATTGGCCGTATGGCTATTCCATTAAGTGATATGTGTGGAAGTCGACCGTATGGTTATTCCACTTAAGTATGTTTATGTCCCAAGTTACCTTTATATATGTTATGTGTTCTTTTTATGGGTTTTATGGTAATCCTTTGGTTACAAAAAGGTAAGTAATGATACTTTATTCAGTGAAGAGTTTTTTTTACTACTTCATGAAGGTGAAGGTATTACTTTGATAGAGTATATATGTTTTACTTGATGTTTGAAAAACTAACAGTTTTCATTCTTTCTGTATCCCTTACTGAGCTTTTTATGCTCACCCCAAGTTTTTTTTGAAATGTTTTTCACTGGACTTAATATGGAATAAGGTCAAGGATGGGATCAAGGAAATGTCATGCTATATAAAACATGGAAATAGACTTGTTTCTTTCAAGAGTTTTTTTATTATTATTATGGAACTTAGTATAAGTGACTACTTTGTAATCTTTTGAGATGTAATAGTTATGTTCTAATTCTCTAAAACTCTAAACCTGAAAAGATCCTCGACGTGAATTATTCATTTAATTCAATATTAAGTAAGGATTATGGTTGGGGCCTTATAGTTGGTATCAGAGGTCTTTTTAGACAACTTTAGGAGTTAGAAAATTGTTAGGTTATAAGTTAAGTTATGATATGATTGAAATAATATAGCATTTACAGATTACCATGTTGCTTCGCCTAAGATATTTCTGTGTTCAGAATGGTTTTCCGCAGAGGAAACAAAGCAGCTATGTTGGGACGACATCAGGAGGAAGATAACCTTCCAAATCAGCAACCTGAGATGGTCGGAATCGGAACTGAACAGTTTGTGGCAGTGATGGCACAGTTGACTCAGGATATAAATGGTGGTGGTATTGATGCACAAGATCAGCCAGATCAACCGCAGAGGAACATGTCAGTGGTGGAACATTTCATGAGGCAACATCCCCCAACATTAAGAGGATCATCTGACCTTGTGCAAGCTGAAGGGTGGATTAAAGCACTGGAGAAAATTTTTGATGTCATGGGGTGTTCAGAACATCAAAAGGTTAGTCTTGCTGTTTACCGTTTTGAAGGTGAAGCTGATCAGTGGTGGTCGATGGTGAAAAATATAAGGGATAGTGATGAGATTGAGGATCTTCACTGGGACGAATTCAAGGTATGTTTCTTGAGAAATATTTTCCTAAGGTGGTTCATCTTAGGATGGAAAAACAGTTCCTATAATTGAGGAAGGAGGATGATTCAGTGGCTGCTTATGAAGAAAAGTTCACTCGATTGGCAAGGTATGCTCCAAACTTCATACGAGATCTTGATAGTAAAATAAACCATTTTTACTCAGGGATAAAGCCAAAGTATCGAAGGGCTTTAGCTTCTCGTGAGTTCAAAAGTTATGAAAAACTTGTTCGATGTGCAGAGAAGGTAGAAATGGAGTTTTCCGATGATCAGGTGTTCTATGACAAACAACAGAATAAGAGGTCTAGTTGGCAGGAAAAGGGGAAGAATTCATCAAAGAGGCAAGGAGGTAAGAAAACCAAATATCCATCCTGTGAGAAGTGTGGTAAAATGCATCCTGGAGAATGTTTATCCAAGTCGGGTAAGTTCTTTCGGTGTGGTAAGTCTGGTCATATTGCTCGTAACTGCAAGGAAGATGATCAAGCAGGAAATTAAAAGCCAATGGTAAGATGTTTTAAGTGTAATGAAATGGGTCATTATGCAAACGAGTGTCCAACGAAGAACTCAACTGGGGGAATGCAGCCAGACTACAAGCAGAAAGGGGTGGTGAAATCCTTTGCAACAACTTCAGCAGATGTTGGGCCATCGAATGAAGTGGTATCAGCTTCAGGGAGCTCAGTATTTTTCGAAGATTGACTTGAGGTCGGGGTACCATCAGTTGAAAGTAAAAGAAAAAGACGTTTCGAAGACTGCGTTCCGTACTAGATATGGCCATTATGGATTTGTAGTTATTCCTTTTGGGTTAACCAATGCACCTGCTGTATTAATGGACCTTATGAATAAAATTTTCCATGAGTTCTTGGATAAGTTTGTGTTTGTGTTTTGAGGTTTGGGAAGAGATTATGTGTGTCTTGTGATTCACAGTTGAAGAGAGAGTTGTTATGTGAAGCTCATAGTTCTCCGTTTTCAGTTCATCTGGGCATTACTAAGATGTATAGAGATCTGCGGGAGTATTACTGGTGGGATGGAATGAAAAGAGACATTGCTGATTTTACTGTGAAGTGTTTGACATGTCAACAAGTTAAAGCAGAGCGGCAGTTATCGAAAGGGATGCTTCATCCTTTACCAGTACCAGAATGGAAATGGGAAAACATATCCATGGACTTTGTTGTGGGATTACCGAGGACATCTCGAGGTAATAATGCAATCTGGGTTGTTGTTGATCGCTTGACCAAATATGCTCATTTCCTTTCTATACGAGATACTTTTTCCCTAGATCAACTTTCCCATTTGTATCTTAAAGAGATAGTCAGGTTACATGGAGTTCCTCTCTCCATTGTATCGGATCGTGATCCCATGTTTACTTCTAAATTTTGGAAAGGCCTTCAGAAGTCGATGGGTACTGAATTAAAATTTAGTATAGCTTTTCATCCACAATCAGATGGGCAGTCAGAACGAACAATTCAGACCTTGGAGGATATGCTACGAGCTTGTTCGATGGATTATCAGGGAAGTTGGGACCAACATATTTTTTTAGTTGAGTTTTCTTATAATAACAGTTTTCATTCCAGTATACAGATGGCACCATTTGAGGCATTATGTGGGAAGCGGTGTCGAACTCCAGCATTTTGGGATGAAGTGGGTGAAAGGAAGCTGATGGGACCAGAATTGGTAGAAGAGATGGTAGAAAAAGTTCAGTTGATTCAGAAGCAAATGAGAACAGCTCAGAGCAGGCAGAAGAGTTATGCGGATAACCAGAGGAAGGATCTATCTTTCGAGGTAGGTGATCATGTTTTTCTCAAGGTTTCTCCTTGGAAAAGTGTGATGAGATTTGGTAAGAAAGGAAAGCTAAGTCCAAGGTTCATTAGACCATATGAAATTCTGGAGAGAGTTGGATCCGTTGCATACCGAGTGGCCTTACCTCCGAGTTTATCTCAGGTACACAATGTTTTTCATGTTTCAATGTTGAGAAAGTATATGCCAGATCCATCTCATGTTTTGAGTCCAGAGGTAGTTCAGTTGGAAGGGAACCTATCTTATGAGGAACAACCGGTCCAGATTCTTGACCACAGGGAGCAGGTGTTACGGAATAAGGTGATTCATCAGGTAACGGTTTTGTGGAAAAACCATGTGATTGAAGAGGCAACGTGGGAATCTGAAAATTCTATGAGGGATAAATACCCCCACTTATTTTAATAAGTTAATAAAATTGCGAGGACGCAATTCCCAAAAGGGGGGAAGGATGTAACATCCCAGGTAAATAAAGAATAAAGAATTTTCCTATTTATTAATATTTACGAATTAAATATTAATTTTATTTTAAAGGGGTTGCTATGTTCGATAGCGTACCCGATACGCAACGATGAGTTTCATTGAAACTTACGTAGCACACTAGTAATAAAATAATATTATTTTAAATGTTAGTTAACATGTAGCCGTTGTACTGGCGGGAATGGATAGAAATAACTAAAATATGATTAGATATGTTTTTAAATGTTTATACATTTACCCAATAAAAGATAAAGGCTTAAAATACGGAAAGAGTTCAATTTTAGGGCATATATACTCTAATTTTCACTAAAGGTTCACTTATCACCTTTTAATGGTGAACCGTCATTAAATATAGTTTTGATCACTCTTATACTTTATTTTGGACCAAATATAACTCTTCTTTAGAATCGGGACATCAAAATTTACTTTGTGTAAATTTTTGGTACCTTTCTAATAAAGTTCATTTTTTTATGAATAGTGTAAAATGTTGTATTTTAATTCAAAACCTCTTTTTAATCTAAATTATTTATATGATTAGATTATTATTTTAATTGGTTTTAAAGTGATATTAGAAAATATTTTTACCAGTTAATCCAATGGTGGTCATTGGAATCAATTTCACTTTGAAATTGGACTTAAACTGGTGTCAATCTTTTGATACTTATTGTTTTGTAAAAACACGCTATTTGCTCTGGCAGCGGGAATTAATTATTAAATTAATTAATTTGACTTATATGTTTTGAATTTTTTAAAATGGACTTCATTTTTGAATTCGTAATATCAAATATAGCTTAGGGTGAATTTTTGGTAATTTTATGAAAAACTTCAATTTTTGATGAATAGTGAAACCACTAAGTGGTAATCAAGCAAACTGATTTTTCAATTAAATGAAAGTTTACCACTAATGTGTATTGAATTTTGAAAATCCGACATACATGGTTGTCATTAAGAAATAAAATGTGGTTCAATGAGAATAAAATAATTTTTTGGTGAATAGTAACTCATTATGTTTTTAATCACGATTAGTGGTAATTAGTGTAGTTTAAGGTATAAATAATGCTTTAATAATATGAAATGACCTAGAAACATGTCCAAAACTTATTGTTTGTGTCATGGACGACCAATACAAGCCATGGGACAACTTGGGGACCCCATGGAGACACTTTGGTTGGGAAATGACATAAATAACGTTTTATTTAATGTTAAAATTAAATTGACACAAACATGAGTTGTTTTACTAAACCAATTTTTAAGTAGGGTTATACAAGTCAAAATTTTTATTATAAATATTCATTGGAAAGATAAAAATATTTACTACATCATAGTATTTTTTTTATATTTTTTAGACATTAAATAAATTAAATTATATATGACATAATAATGATGCAGCGATGACATCATTATTTGACGATTTAAATAAAATGGAAAGATAATGTAAAATATATGAACTAAACATGTCCAAAACCTATTGGATGAGTGGATTTAGAACCCTTATCACCTTAACCACGAATTATATCAATTTGGGACCTTTTGAAACCGAAAAACATTATCAAATAAAGTAATATTTCTTTACTTTCCAAAAGTGCCCCTCCTCTCCTCTTATAAAAGGCCCCCACCTCTACCTCATTTCACACACTTCTCAAGCCTTTGGCTCGGCCAACCCCTGCCCATTTACTCTCTCCACATCCCTCTACTCATCCTATAGGATTCCCTTTGGGAATAATCCTTTCAAAAGAAGCCTTTAGGCTCAAATCAAAAGTAGTTACACTTTTAAAGGTAATTCATTCACTCTTGTTCATTTGTTTTATTTTTCTTCTCCAACCCTCTAAACTCTTTTGATTTACTTATTTTGTAACAACACCGGTATCCTCAATATACTAGGATGTTGTTATAAGATTTATTTGAGCTACACTCTCACACAACTACATCAAATGGTTAAAGAACATATGGTTTCCGTGGATGGCGAAATTCTGCCTCCCGAAACGATGATTGTTCAATACTCATTTAACACCTTCAAGGGTGGCCATTATGATGTCACTATTTTTATATATGATATATAATATGTTTATGTTTTCTTTAAGCTTCTGTATTTTTCATTTTTGGAATACCTTTATGGTTTCCATTATGGGTAAACACGATATCTTCATTTAAGGAAGTGCGGACTACCGCCCCCTCAAAGTGATGTGATTCGTTAATGCCATATGTGGGACGTGTAAAGGATGGATTTAAAGTTATTATATATTATGCTATACTGGAATTATAATATAACTCTATATCATTATTATTTCTTTCCATTAAAGTATGAGATAGAAATGAAAGTAGCGTTCATGCGTACGTACGACTTACCGTCTCCATGAACGGTGCATTTCATTTCTTATCCTCAAATGTAATGTACTATTAAAATTACATGTATATAATGTATATATATAATTAATGATATATCTAAATGATGAATATAATTCTGGAATTAAAATATACATACCTCTCATTTAGTTTTAATTCCATTAATAGGACAAAGAAATGAAAGTAGTGTCCATGCGTACGTACGGCTTACCGTCTCCATGAACGGTGCATTTCATTTCTTACCTCTAAATGATTATGTAATATTATAAATACATGTATATGCTGGATATATACGATATATATGATATCCAAATCAGGAATTTCATTCTGGATATAAATAACTTTTGACCACACGAACAACTTGTAATTGTAAGAAGTCAACTTTCGACTTAAGAACCAAATATTGACAAAACAAACATTATTAACTTAAATTGTTACATAATGTTTATAACATGGAAATAAGTGATATAAAAACAATAATTAACTTTAAAAAGGTTCTTAATCAAGTATAAATTAACTCAAGTTTATTATTCAGGATGTTAAAGAACGATCGAGTCAAGTCGGACCCAAGGTAATGGACTTCGTCTCAACCTCCTTTCATTGAGGCATATTTCGTTTTATTCACAACTTTCTTTTATACGATGTATAAAACCCTTTGACTTTTACTTTTTTACAAAAGGAATCTTTTTCTACGAATCGTTTTACTAAACGACAAAAAGGAATGTTTTTTTAACGTACGCGGTGACAACGACCTTTTCCGCCGCCGCAAGTATTATTTAGTCTTTGGCTTTCTCAAAAAGACGTAATGTTTTTAAAATAAAATAAATACCATATAATATTTTATGTATTTTTGTATTGAGAATGGTTTTGAAAAAGAGATTCTATTATGTCAATATATTTATGATATATTGTGATTGAAATGTGGAAATGTTATCATTCCTTTATATTGGTTTTATGTTTTATGATTTTATATTGGTACTTGGACATTTTAACGGGTGGTTACATTATAAACCATATGACGGGTGGTGCCGTGAATACCAGGACGGGTGGTTACGTTATAACCTCCAATGCATTGGTTATGGAAGTCGGTCGTATGGCTATTCCATTAAGTATGTATGGAAATTGGCCGTATGGCTATTCCATTAAGTGATATGTGTGGAAGTCGACCGTATGGTTATTCCACTTAAGTATGTTTATGTCCCAAGTTACCTTTATATATGTTATGTGTTCTTTTTATGGGTTTTATGGTAATCCTTTGGTTACAAAAAGGTAAGTAATGATACTTTATTCAGTGAAGCATTTTTTTACTACTTCATGAAGGTGAAGGTATTACTTTGATAGAGTATATATGTTTTACTTGATGTTTGAAAAACAAACAGTTTTCATTATTTCTGTATTCCTTACTGCGCTTTTTATGCTCACCCAAAGTTTTTTTGAAATGTTTTTCACAGGACTTAAAATGGAATAAGGTCAAGGATGGGATCAAGGGAATGTCATGCTATATACAACATGGAAATAGACATGTTTCTTTCAAGAGTTTTTATTATTATTATGGAAACTTAGTATAAGTGACTACTTTGTAATCTTTTGAGATGTAATAGTTATGTTCTAATTCTCTAAAACTCTAAACCTGAAAAGATCCTCGACGTGAATTATTCATTTAATTCAATATTAAGTAAGGTTTAAGGCTGGGGCCTTATACCCAAAAACTAAGATAGTCTCCAAAATATATTATGAAACCCATATAAATGAAATGTATATCAAGAATATTGTTGGGAGGGTACACCCAGACACCACATGTGTCACATGGAAAAAACCAATAAGACGTAGGTCTTGTCAAGACATTGTGATAACAAACTGTGAGACACCATGTCTTGAAACATTATGGACACACCCCCATGAACACTCTGTAGATATGCAAAGGTGTTGTGCTTGAGAAAGAACCATCATGAGACTAGTGTTTTTGAAGGAGGGGAACCTGATGTAAGTCTAAGTAATGTAGAATATCCCTCCATGGTCATCATAAGGAGGTAGTAGACAAGTGGATGAGGAAGTGACAATTATCATGCAACCCATTGATGTTTAAAATAATATGTGAACAAAATAGGTCATGATATCTCAATAACTTTTCATGAGAAAACATACATGAATAGCATATTTGATCTTATCAAAAGACTTGATTTGAACCATCAGAAAATCTTGTATCATGAGGAATATCTTTTGAAACACTTTTTTCATTATGCAAATACATTTGGAAAGACTAACATAGAATATTTGAAGGAAGATAAAATATTATAAAAACATTATTGGATCATTCACTTCGCGTGATACAAGGAAGACGTGAGTAATATAGTGGTTTCAAGTAGATCATTTAATATGTCTCATGCACACATGGAAAATCACATGAGAAGTTGAGATAACCAAAATATAATTAAATAGAATATAAAATAATATGGTTTTGGATGCCTTTAAATCCCTTCATGAAGTGTGTTTCATTTTAAATTGAATCCAATATTTCATTCAAAATAAATGATATCACACACATTTGTTACACCAACGCTAATGATTAGATGCATGTGATCAAGATTGATTGTGGAAGACCGACAGACTCATTTAGGATATGTTAAAGATACATGAATATTACATGGGTAACTATGATAATCCATATAAACTCAATCCCACCTCCCCATATCTTAGAGTTTGTGGAATATTAGAGAGTGTATACTAATCTATGTGGGGAGATAATACCTTGTTTACTAGGTTAGTCCAAAATAAGTAACAATGAAATATAATAATTAATAATCCATAAAAAATAAAATTCATATCGTAGAATATCTTGAAACTCGGTATGATCAACAATTAAAAATAGACATTCTTGGTTATACTAATAGTTCCACAACTACAGGTAAACCAAAAATATAGACAAAATTCTAAATACCGAAACTATATTGACTCCATGCCCATAACCTCATCCAGGAGCGTTTGATTCCCGTTCAACTCCAAATCATATGGCCTTTTCCCTTATCCTATCCTTTCTGAATAAAATCTACTTGGGATCCCAACGACATCTGAGAAGGGTGTGAATACAACTTAGTAGGAAACCATAAACGATGTGTACAAAATATTTATTGTATACAGATGGTTCATGTATGTGATAAATAAAAGAAAATATAAGAAAATGGTAACATGAGCATCAGTAGTTAACAATGTTCACTTGAACTATTTATAACATTATTTCCATATTCATTACTTATACCATTTACCTTAAATAATTTATTTTCATCACATGTTCAATGTATGAATCATATTAAATAATTTTATTATATAAAGATATTAAATCATGTTTCCTATATCACTAGCAATAACCACATCATAATATATGAAACACATGCACCTTGAAGCCTCATTCCATATAATCCCATCAAATGATGCCATTAGGAGAAAATGACTCTTTACCCTTCCATAAACCTTTTCACTATGGGGTGGAGCTTATATCCTTAGTCTAAGTTGACTCATGGGAATAGAGCCTCATCTCAGTACCACACATTACAAATCCATGTTCACATGAATATCTATAAAATCACCAAACACATACCATAGAAAAAAAAATGCAACCAATACCAATAAAAATCAAAAACCATTATAATCAACATGCAAATTAATATTATTCCATAATATATTAACCCATTTATCATTTAAATTGTATAGTTATTTAGCCCCATTTCCCAATTCTTATGCCAAACTCAATGAACATATTAAAAAACTATGATACATTGAACTGCTTAACATATTCCAAAATTATCATATATTCATTCACTTCTCCTATAAAATATATCCCTTGTTATAGCCCAACTATGAATTTCATGTACAAATCACAATCCATTTAGCCCATTCCCCTAAATTCAGTTTATTCCTTTTTTATATCAAAACAATAAAATCATTAAAACAATGTCTATTTCAAAAAACAACTATCCATATTCAATTATTAATCATCCAACTAAATAATCATCATTTTCACATTGATACATAATTAATCATAAATCAATTTCATACTTTACATTTTTGTTATCCTTGTTCGGGAATATTGGCGCACCCCATGGCTGGCCCTAAATCGATCAAATGATCCTCAATTCATACCATGAGGATCATGGGGGGTTCAATTTGTAATTTAGACACCCATTTTGTCAATTCTCACTAACAACACCAAAATCAAAATAGGGGGAAACAATACCACAATGTTATATGAAAATATCTATATAAAAAATGGGATAAAACATTTAGATCACAAAACTCAAATCTTTTAATGAATCCACTCTTAATCATAGCCTTAGAACTGGTTTCAAACAGCATTTGAATCCACAAACCTATATCCACCATAAAAATGTATTTTAAGAATTTTAATGAAGAAGATAGAAACTAAAAACCCTAATTAGGAAAATATAAGCAATGGATGTGTTAGATTTATTCAGATCCTCAATCTGCAACCAACAATGCTCCGAAAATCCTTGATATGAAGGAGACCGATCCTGTGGAATTTTGTTTTTTCAAGGGATCCTCCCTAGTGTTTCATAATAATTCAGGGAGGAAAAAATGAGTGGAACATAAAAATATAATTGGGAAAACATGAAATTCCAACTTTTTAATGTGTGCACAGTTGTCTGCACAATTTGTCAAACCGTGCACCAAATATGAACGTACCTCCATCCAAGATGAAGTTGTGTTGCATGATTATCTGGGAATTCCACATATTTTGACTAATTGTGCCCCAACAGTGAGGAATTCTTCTATTCAAGGTTTCTTGGTTTCCCTAGAGAGGCCCCAATATTATAGTATCCCTATAAAAATTGTCTGATATGCCTCTATCAAAGACCTCATGGTTTGGTCACCAATATAACATGGTTTACAAAACCATGTGCCAACTTTGTAGCTTTCACAATCTTGCCCAGTTTTCCATTCATTCATTTCACAAAACCCCGAAGCACCCTTGAGGCCCATCATTCACTTATGAAAAATTTCATTTACAAAAGAAACATTGATTAATACCAAAATTTTAATGAGAAAATACGTCTAGGATGTCAACTATATTACAAACTCCCCACATTATAACAGCTCATCCCAAGTTGTATTCCCATGCATCACTAAGCTTCTGAAAAAAAAGTTATTAGGATACTAGCCATGTAAATAAAATTAACACTCACATTATTCTTATGTAACATTACTGTGCTCCCACAAAACAAGAGCTAAAGGCTCACCCATACCCTGTAAAACATTCTCACGATGCTCCACATTACGAACAAGATTATCCTCAATGAATGAATCAACCTCAATCATAACATCCTCAACCTTAATCACATGAGATGAGCAAGGGTGATACTATATCAGATGTGATACATTAAAAATATAATGCACACCACTATAGCATTGTGGAAGAGCCAATCAGTTCACCACTACCCAATAAATGACACAAAATACAACAAACCCACATACCAAGGAACAAACATACCTAGCATTCAAATCTGATGGTGATCCAACCTTGGAGACACCTGAAGAAACACAATATCACCCACCAAAAACTCATCGGCTCAATGATTCTGATCTTCATTCGACTTATTAAAGCTATTATTCATGGGCATATTCTTATGAATCAAGTAATCCTTTTTCAATGTCTCTTCTATAGGGATTTCTCCAAACAAATCAGACTCTCTGGCCTTTAACTATCACAATGGAGATCAATATAGTCTACCATAAAGTGTCTCAAATAGTTCCATGTGACTCACATCCTAAAAACTATTATTGTATGAAAAAACAATAAGAGAAACGTTCTTCTCCCATGATCAATAAAGGTTTAGGAAACAAGCCCTCAAAATATACTCTAATACATGTAATGTACTCTCTGACATCCAATCAATATAAGGGTGAAAGGTCATACTAAAGAACACCTGGGTACCAAGAAGCCCATAATATCCTTTCTAAAAGCGATATATGAAAGACAAATCATGATATGAAACTATACTATGGGGTAAACTATTAGACCAAAGTATTTCTCTAACATACAATCACCCAAGTTGTCAACATAAAATTTATCTTGGATCGGCATTAAATGGGAGAACATTGTTAACTAATCCACAACTACCCATATAATAGTATTATACAAATTAATCCTCTGAGGACCAACTAAAAAATACATCATTACATCACCCACTTCCATTCTAGAATTAAAAATGGTTAAAAAAAACCACATTGTGATTGATGCTCGACCTTCACCTGATGATAGGTAAGGAATTACATCACGAAACCTTCAATATATTTCCTAATACATGAAACCATCACTATTTACTATGATCATGATATATCTGGGTCAAAAAAGGATGAACATACCACATCAATGCATGGAAATCACACAAAAACTCTTCTTTCATGCACGTTGCCACCAAAATATAGACATGAACTTGTATGATAACAACTGTATCTAGAAGCCAACTAGAAGGTGACCCCCACCATTACCACTTTCCATTATAGACAAACACTCTGGATACCCATGCTGACTCTCCATTAACTAGCTTAAATGCATGGACTCAACTACTATGGACACAAGGTTCTTCTGACCATGCATATCTTGAACAGCCAAATGAATCTCATCAAACAAATCCATCATCCTCCACTCGGATTTTCATTCCTAAACCATTTCTCTTAGAGTCCTCCAAATTAGATTATCCACAACATTATTCCACCTTACGGGTGTATAAACTAGCTCAATGTCTAAATACTACATGTAATTACCCTATCTCCACTAATAAAGATTCAAATAATGATTAGAGAATATGTAAAAAAATATTTTTTTGATCAGTGTACACCATGATGAATTTCCCCATCAAGTAATTTCTCCATAACAATAATGAATATACAAATATGATGAACTACAAATCATCAGTTGGGTAATTTAGTTAATGAGGCCTCAAATGTCACGACCAATAAGATATAACCCATTCACCATGTATTAACACTTCCCAAATCCCAACACTTCCTAGATCACAAAAAAATTTATACTCCTTACCTATAATGGGTAAGATGAAAATTGGTGAGGTAGTAAACAACTTAGACAACTATTGGAAATAATTCTCACATGCCTCAGACCATTCAAACATGGTTCCCTTCATAGTCAAACACAAAAGCGGTGTTGACATGTAGGATAAATCCTTGATGAAACTTTGATAATAACCTTTCAATCCAAGAAAACTTGTGATATCAGAAAAATTCTCGGGTTTCTTCCAATAGATAGCTTCCATCACTTTCTTTGGGTCCACTAAAACTCATTCTATAGATGTAACCAAAGAAATTCACCCTACAACCCATAAATGACATCTGGACAACATGGTATATATCCTATACACTCATGGTGTACTAAAAAATATGTCATGATTTTTTTCATGATCATCATGAGTCATTGACTACAACATGTTTTCATCAATAAAGAAAACTACAAACTGACTTTGATAGGTGTAACACCCCACGTTTTCAAAGTAAGTTATTTTCTTCAATGTATATAAATAGCTTGTGCTACATGCAACACTGAGTTCGAGCGCACCACGACATGCCAAACTAGCCTTTATGAATAATAATAACCCCTTTTAATATTTTAAAATTTTTATTTTTCAAACTGGACTTCATTTTTTGATTCGTAATATTGAAATTAGCTTAGGGTGAATTTTTGGTATTTTTCAAATAACATTCAAATTTTGATTAATATTGAAAAACACTTAGTTATTGTTTAAAACCAACTTTTTATATAAGTAATTATTTATTTTATTTGAATACATTTTGGTTAAAATATATACATAATACCTATATAAGTTCAATATAAATCATTGGAGTCAATTTATAATATGTTTAGATATATAAATTTTTTTTTGAACTTTTAACCATCTTTTACCCACCTCCTAGGAGCATTTGCAAATTTACATAAAATTTAAATTTACATCATCTAGGATTTGAATTTCAAAATTTTGAGAGACACGGATGATATCATTAACTAATATTTGGTACAATAAGAAGAAAAATAATGTTTGGTGAATAATATCTTTTTACTTTTATTTATCACGGTTAAATGTAAATTCGATAATTAAAGGTAAAAATGATATTATTATTACCCTAAAACATGTCCTAATTATATTGGTTATGTATAATTTGACCAAAAAAACAATAATAATAAAATATGATCCCCTTTGGTTCATTTGGATTAGATTTGGACATTTATTATTATTTAATTTAAAGAAGAGTTAAAAGTGTTAAAACCAATGTTTAATAACTAAATCATTTTTAATATAGGGTTATACATAAGATAAATTATACTATAAATATTCATTATAAATATAAAAATATTTCCTACATAATTATATTTTATTTTTAAATTTTAGACATTAAAGAATTTAATTTATTTATGACACAATGATGATGCAGTAATTACCTTATTAATGAAATATTGAAATAATTGATATTATAAATACCAAAATAAATTTAAATTAAGACTTTGATTAATTACATGAATTTTATAGGTTAATATGACATGTTATAATTTATTTAACTATCTTTTTTTGATGTAATCATGTTGTTATGATTTTTTTAAAAAAATCTTTTACCAAATAGTGTCAAAATTGACAAAAAAGCAATTTTAAAACAGATAATATATTATTAACTAATATTATATTCATAAAAAACTAAAGATCTTACAAATGAGTTATAAAAGGATATATATATTAATAATGAACCACTTGGGGTTTTCTTGGGTTGTTATTGTAAATTTATTAACCATATAATATAAAAATACAAAGAGACATGGTAAATGTCGAAAATTTTCACTACGAGTTAAATATAAATGATAAGGTTAATATGGTGACATTAACCTTTTTAAAATATATCGGTTGAAGTTATTTTAACCCATACAAACCCTAGACTCTAAATAAGTCACATTGTAGCCATTATAATTCGAAAATGAATTTATTATAAAATAATATTTTAAGTTTTTCCTAAGGTGCCCCACACCCCTCTTATAAAAGGGAACATACCCTTCTCTCTAATTGACAGCATCAAAGCCTTTTGGCTAGGCCATACCATGAACATATAACCTCTCTACTTCCCTCAATCCATCCTATATAATTACATTGGTCAAAATGCCATCCTATGTACCCCTTTTGATCAAATCAAAATGAAGAACTCGAAGAAGAGGTAAATATTTCATCACCGCTTTCAAGTTCTTTTCTTCCACCACTTCCTCTTTATATTTAATCTATTCTAAAACAATAACACCAGTATCTTCTATATAATTTGATGTTATTATAAAAATGGTATCACCATATCCGTTATTTAATCATTCCTATGAATGAAAATGTCACCACACGTGCGTATGTACAACTTACCGTCTGCACGTCATGGTGTAATTTGTTATTCAAATATTTCATCATTTGTATGGGTATAATAATGAGTATACATGATGTAAATAAAAAATATAACATTATAATTATTCTTTATATATGATATAACATCCAACTATATACCATTTTAATATCAAAATAATGTTATTGTGGCTCGTGCGTTCCTACGGAATACCATCTCCACAGAGGCGATAAGATTCACTTCACCATCATAACCATTCAATAATAATTTTCATTTTATGATTAAAAATAATTTTTAAGTAATTTATATCATTCTAGATATGAATAATATAAAAACTATCCATAACAAACATGTCTTATGTAACAAAACAAATAAAAGAAAAGGAGTAAGTTAACACCCCAAACGACGATAATACTAAATTATTATTATTAAAGAAATCCTAGAAGATAATATATGATATCATATTTAAGCATATTATTCATGTATGATTTAATAACAGTAATTTAACTATCATAAAAAATTTTAACAAACCTTTGACCAAGGAAAAGTACAAAGTAAGGGGTTTCTTATCTCACATTAAATTCAGTGAGATTTCCATTGTTGGCCACTTATTTATAGCATGTTGTGTATTGTGTACTACCATTTGATACATATTGTCATGATTTTTTTTATATTCATGGTATTTTGTGATTAATTTTTTTGGTTATTAGATTATGGTCATACGACTCGATTGATTAAAACAAAGTAAGGGTTTTTCATCTCACTTTGTATTCCAATGATATTAATTATATATTGGCCACAACTTCCAATTTTGTGTTGCATGCATTGCCCATGATTGTATTATTGGTGTAATATAATTTCATTTAAGGGTATTTAAATATTAATTTTATGATCCATCTTTCATGGGATGTATGTTTCGTAAGTTACCAAATTGGTAAGTGAATTTCAAAATTCATTTTCCACTCATCCGGCTTTATGCATACTTCATGGATTATTTTACTCCAATATTATATGTGGAATCACTAATTGTTATTTATGCAGTAATTGAAACTCCCCTTGTTATTAATATACTTTTTATACACATAATCACCCCATCGATAATTTGTCATGTCTTAGAAATGAACTTGATTAGTGTAATATTAACTCAATTACTGGTTGTTGAGTTAAACATCCAAGTCATTGGTGTTGTTTTTACAAGAATATGTGGAAATGACCACAGATTTATTTACATTAAAAATCCAATCATATTTAGTGTATTTATATTTTTCACACCTAAAAATTTCATTGATCCATCCTTAACCTATGGTTACAGTTTTTATAAGGGACATTATCTCAATTTTCATTCCATTGATACGTCTTTGTTGTTATGCACAAATTCACTTTTATATTGTGTATATTCTAACTTTTTACACATTATATCATGAAATCATTTATTCTCATGATATGATAATGTTTTTATTTCCTCAATTATTTTTATTCAAGCATCTCTCGATTGGTTAGTAACTCTAACTAAAATTTCTTTTCTTAAAATGTTTTAACGATTTACTCTTCTAAATATTCATCATTAATGTACATGTTTTAAAAGTGGGTTTAATGATTTATTTATATGGAAATTAATTTTTTAAAATTAAAATTACGTTTAAAAGTTTCAAAGTGTTATGCGAAACATTGATTAAAAAATCTATTTTGAATGAATTCTTGATAAATAGTGAGACTTTCAAATGATTTCAAGAAAAAGGGGGATATTTCACACAAATAGTTTTACTGATTATTTTCATCTATATCAATATCCTTCATTTATGTTAATATATTATAATAGAATCATCCATGTTGTATTGAATGAGTTATGTTTGACTATGGATGTTCTATTTTTACACCATTCAAGGTTTATGAATAATGTACTGACATTTCGTATGCTAGTTTTAATAGGAATTTTTATGTTATGCTTAAAACTTTTCAAATGAGGAATGCATTTGACTTAGTAAGTGGTAGGTGTAGCCCACTATAACTCCTTGATGCATCGGTAGGTCTAATTAGGCAAACCAGTGTCTTGGCACAAGGTCTTGACAAAATCTTATTTGCAGTATTGCCACAAGGCTTGACTATGTGATTATGAAGTCTGGAATTATGCATTCCATCATTAAGAAAGTGGTTATTGATATTGCATGTGATTATTCGACGAGTAGAATATCCATGTGAACAAGTACATGGAATTATTTGATTTTATCTTTGCCATATTATGCTGAAGTACATGTTTAAAATGATTTTTCTTTAGTATTATACATTGCCTTAAATGTTTATGATTAATTATAAATGTTTCCACAATATTTTTATCCTTACTGAGCATCTGATCTCAAACCTTTCTATGATTCATTTTATCTATGATGTAGATAAGTATATTATGACTGACCTGTAGGGATAGTCATTGGGTTTTCAATATTGTCTATGGAAACAATGTTATTGTATTTTTCCATTTTATGATGTAATGTAAATCTTAAGAATGTATCTAGTACTTCCAAGGATACTAAACTAATCGGCCTTTCAAGATTTGATATTTTTTGATCATGCCAATGATATATAATAATTCATCACTCTGGGCGGCTGGGGTTAGGGTGTTATAGTTGGTATCAGAGGATGTTTAGTAAAATCCTTGGAATCTAGAATAAGATAATCTCTGATTAGAGAACATTAACATAATATGGACTTTGAGGATTATTATAGAAGAAGATCCTATAATTTTTTAGTGTACATATTTTATGAGTATTCCAAGCAATACATCCCTTTATAGATACGAACAGGTTGTGGTGGCTCTAGAATGGATGTACCTAGAGGTAAAACCAGAAAACACCACTTTGAGCCAGACTCGAACGGGAACTGGTGCCCGACAACGGGCCTTGCTGCACTCTTGGTTACGACACTCCCAGGGTATATGATTAGGATAATTCACATTTTTCTTTACAAACTGATTTTAATGATTTTAATATAATATGATAATAAATAACCTTGGTTAATCTTATTGTGTTTTAGATTTAAAATATGGTGTTATGATATTCTCTAAATGATTTTATGCCACACATTATTATTTCTTGTGTTAGCCAATGGCTGGATTCCAAAAATTTCATAGTAACATTGAAATTGATGTATATGGTTGGAAGAGTGGTGGAAATGAGCAATGAAATTGAATGTTGACAGGTGTAAAATTATATCATGTTCATGCTAGATTAGTTTTCAAAAAATATGATCAACAACATATATATTGACCAACTCCTTGACTCAACAATGAAGAGAAAGGTAGTGAATGATAAGAGCTTCATCAGTGGAGACCATGGAGAAAAAGATGCTCAATTTCAATTATGTAGGAAATGTGGAAGGAGACACCTAGGAAATTTTCTCAGTGGAATAAAGAAATTATTTATGAGTGGTAAAGAACGACATCATGTAAATAAATTCCTAGGAAAAATGCAGAGTACTATAGAAGAAAATAAATATGATCCCAAGAATCAATTTACAGTCATATTCTATCAATGTAGGGGACATGGGAATTACCTGACATAATGCCCTATTCTACAGTATAACCACTAATTCCTGGAATACACTATGTAGAAATAAATGGATGGAGAAATAATTAAAAGTATGGGATTAATTTGGAATAATATTCTCTTGTAGGTGTAACCATGCTGTTTGTTATCTGAAAATTCTATTTGTGGAAGAATTATCTTTTCTTTTGTGAATATAGATATAATGAACCATTTGAGTTTATATGATCCTTGAATTTGAGGCAATTATAGTTTATTAATTTTTGGGATGAAATCATGAGGTATTAGATAACAATTGTTGTTAAATTATGTTATGGTTTTATTGAGGAATTTATTTCATTATGGGAATGTTATAAAATATTGTTTATGAAAAAGGACAACACGTAGACTGTGTGACAACCTGTCACGTTAGACAAAGATGTGGGAATCAATCTCACAACCATAGTGAGATTTGGATTTATTGCCTACCACTGGACTACGTGAAGTCCCTGGTCAGTGTGACTAATTCGTTTTAGTTAAATTATTTTATTGATCAACAATAAGTTGATTTGGGATCTTATGTCTAATCATACATATATATTTAGTATAGGAAAATTATTTAGTGATTAAGTGATAAATATTATTTTGTATGACATTTGCTCTCATGGGAATACTATATGAGTAAGGAAAATATAATTCTTTTGGATTTCATTTAATGAGAAATGTTGTACTATTATCTATGTTTTTATTGTGGATATATATATATATTTGAGTTATATATGGAAATGATTAATCTATCATAGAGAATATGTGATTAGGTTAATTACTTTTAAGAATGTGACTTTAAGAGTAGCAGATGTTATTTGGAAATACAATTTATCACGGAATACTGCGTAATAAAATTCTTCTATGATCTGGTTTTCAATATTAGTTTGGATTATATCGTAGGATTTTAAGGACAATTGTTTATTTAATGGTATTTACTGAACATTGGGTATTATTGGTTTAATTTTAGAAATTAATATTACTATTTCTTTCTCTAAAAGATTATCCTTTATTGGGATCATCTGATCTTGTACTAACCATTTTGGTTTTTTTTAATCTCTAAAGCCAATGTAAATATATATAGATTATCATTTTTGAAATTATGTGATTCTGTAGAAGTTTATTCTAGCGCTTTAGGTGTGACCAATTCATATTGAATACTCATCGTTTAAAAAAGATGAGTTTGTGGTAGAAACTTATAAAAGGATGAAACTCTACATAAAAAGTATGTAAACCTCTTTATTTTCGTAGTAAATATCATAAATAAATTCCACATCTTTATGAAATGGAACATAAAAAAAACATTATTTGTTTAATTTTCCAACTAGGAAACAAATGATAGTTTATACCGTCACATGTTTGTGGTTTTCTTGTTGTTAACATTCTCCCAATCATGTTTTATATCACTCTACATAAAAAAATAACACATAGTTTATCTTCCACATCCATTTTTTCCTACATGGAATCCTAGTATGGGTTATCTCATATGACCTTTGTACTTATCTTTATTTATTTTAAAGAAATATTTTTATTGACTCTTTTTCTAATGTGGGACATTCAATGAAGTTATAAAGAACAATTTTAAAATTGAGAGGACACAATTACCAAAAGGAGGAAGGATTAAACACATAAATATTTCATAGTATGTTATTTTATTTAATGTATTTAAATAGATTGCGCTACATGCAACACCGAGTTCAATCACACCAAGACATACCAAACTATATATTATGAATATTAAGACCGACTTTTTAATATTTTCATTTTTTTTCAAAATGGACTTCATTTTTGGATTAAGAATATCAAAATTATCTTACGGTGAATTTTTGTTATTTCTATTAAAACATTCAATTTTTCATGAATACAGAAAAGCACTAAGTTATTGAATAAAACCGACTTTTTTATTTATATAATTTTTTATTTGATTTAAATTTATTTTTGGTCAAAATAGATACATAATACCTATATATGTTCAATATAATTCATTGGAGTCATTTTATAATAAGTTTACATATATAAAAAGGTTATTGAACATTTATCCTTCTTTTACCCACCTCTTAGGAGCATTTGTAAATTTACATAAAACATAATTTTACCACTTTTGTGAGTCGAATTTTAGAAATCTAAGAGACATAGTTGATATTATTAATTAAAAAGTGGTTCAAAAAGTTGAATATAATCTGTTGGTGAATAGTAACGTTTTACTTTTATTTACCACGGTTAAACATAAATAGGGTACTTAAAGGTAAAAAAATATTATTATTTCCCTAAAACATGTCCGGATTCTATTGGATAAGTATTATTTGACCAAAAATAACCCTAGGAATAAAATTTTATCCCCTTAATTCAACTTGTATTAGATTAAGACATGTATTACTATTTAATTTAAAACGAGTTAAAAGAGTTAAAATCAATGTTTAATAACTAAAACATTTATAATATAGAGTTATACGTAATATAAATTGGACTATAAATATTCATAATAAAGAAAAAAATATTTCCAACATAATTATATTTTATTTATAATTTTTATACATTTAATAATTTAATTTATTTATGACACAATGGTGATGGAGTAATTACCATAGTGATGAAATATTAAAATAATTGACATTATAAATACCCAAATAAATGTAAATAATGCCTTTTGATGAATTAAACGAATATTATTGGTTATTATGACATTTTTGGATTTATTTAAGAAATGTTTTAGAAGTAATAATGTTGTTAGTATTTTTGTAAAAATCAATTACAAAATAGTGTCAAAATTGAGATAAAAGAGTTTTTAAAAGAAATATTATATTATTAATTGATATTCTATTCCAATAAATATAATGTTCGGAAAAAAGACTTAGATACGAATATATTTATTTATAATGAACCACTTGGGGTTTTCTTGTCTTGTTACAGTAAGCTTATTAACCACATAATATAAAAATACAAAGAGACATGGTAAATACCATACTATATAACTAAGAGTTAAATTTAAATGATAAGGTTAATATGGTGACCTAAACCTATCTAAAATATTTTTTTGGAATTTATTTTGACCCATTACCACCCTATACTCGAATTAAGTCTCTTTTGAGCCATTATAAACCTAATATGAATATATTACAAAATAATATTTTACATTTTTCGTAAGGTTCCTGTAACCCCTCTTATAAAATGGCACTTCCACTTCTATCAAATTAACACGTTAAAGGCCTCTTTTATATGATATCCCCTACCCAAATATCCTCTAAAAATCCCTCCCTCCGTCCTAGAGGTCTTACTTTATCATAAAGTCATCCTAAAGAGCCCTTTTGATCAAATCAAAAGGAAGAACCTGAAGAAGAGTTAAATATTTCCTCACCTCTTTCAAGTTATTTTCTTCTTCCACTTCCTCTCTCATTGTTGTTTCTATTATAAAATAATAACCCCAGTATATTATATATACTGTGATGTTATTATAAAAATTTTACAACCTTATTCATTATTTTACCCATCCTGTTAATATAAAATTCACCAAATGTGCATACGTACGGCTTACCGACTCCACGTCGTGGTGTAGTTTGTTACTCAAACATTTAATGAATTGGATGGGTATAATAATGAGTACAAATGATGTAAATAATAAATATTACATTATAAAAAATCTTTATATTTGATATACCATCCAATAATATACTATTTTAATATCCAAAGAATGATATTGTCGCTTGTTCTTATATACGGAATACCGTCTCCATGAACATGATAAAAATCATTTCCCAATATTAACCATTAAAGACTAATTTTTATTTGATGATAAAAAAATAATGTTAAATGTATTGATATCATTGTGGATATGAATAAGATACAAAATATACATTAAAAACACATCTTATGTAACAAAACATATAAAAGGAAATGAGTAAGTTAACACCCAGAACGACGATAATACTAAAATATTATTAACAAATCAATATTAGAAGATCATAAATGATATCATATTTATGTATATGATTCATTTATTATTTAATAACAATTATTTAACTATCATACAGAAGGTTAAAATACCATCGACCAATGAAAAGTACAAATTAAGGGGTTTGTTATCACACTTTAAATTCTGTGAGATTTACATTGTTTGCCACTAATTTACTTCATGTGGTGTATTGTGTTCTTCAGTTTGATATATATTATCATGATTCTCTTTATATTCATGTAATTCAGTGATTCATTTGGTGGTTATTAACTTTTCATCATAAACCTCAATTGATTACAAATAAGTAAGAGTCTTTAATCTCACTTTTTATTTCCGTGAGATTCATGCTATATTGGCCACTATTTCTTATTGTGTGGTGAATGTAATTCCCATGATTGTATTACTGGTTTAATATAATTTCATTATTGGGTTTTTAAATCTTCATTTTATGATCCATCTTTCATGGGTTGTTTGTTTCGTATGTTAACAAATTAGTAAGTGATTTTTAAATTTCAATTTACACTCATTCGGCCATACGCATACTTCATTAATTATTTTACACAACGATTATGTGTGGAATCACTATTTATAATTTAGGTAGTAGTTTCCAATTCCCTTTTTTTGGATATACTTTTGTTACACATAATCACTCCATTGATAATTTCTCAAGTCAGTGATATGAACTTGATAAGAGTAATTTTAACTCAATTTCTATTCATTGAGTTAAACAACCAAGTCATTGGTGTTGTTTTTACAAGAATATGTGTGAATGACATCTAAATTATTTACACTTAATATCCAACAATATTTAGTTTATTTATATTTTTCACACATAATAATTTCATTGATTTATCCTTAGCCTAATGATACATTCTTTATTAGGGACTTTGTCTCAATTAACATTCCATTGAAAATTCATTGTTGTTATGCACCAATTCACTTTTATATGGTGTATATACTGTCGTTTGACAGAATACATCATGAAATTATTTATTCTCATGATATTATAATGTTTTTATTACCTTAATTATTTTTATTCAATCGTCTCTCAATTGGTTAGAAACTCTAACTGAAATGTCATTTTTTAAATATTTTAAAGAGTTATTCTTCTAAATCATTCTCATTAATGTCCCTGTTTTAAAAATAATTTTATGGATTTATTTATATGAACATTAACTTTTTAAAATTAAAATTCCTTTTAAATTTTTCAATGTGGTATGGGACACATTTATTCAAAAATATATTTTGAACGGTTTCTTGAAAAATAGTGGTGCTTTTAAATGTTATCAAGAAAAAACGGGATATTTCACTCAAATAGTTTTTATAATTATTTTCATCAATGTCAATATCCTTCATTGAGGATTATATATTATAATAAAATCTTCCATATTGTATAGAATGAGTTAAGTTTGATTGATGATGAGATATTTTTATACCAGTCATGTTTTATTGATAAATAATAGACATTTCATATTCTAGTTTTAATACTAATGATTATGTTATGTTTAATCCTTTTCATAGGAGGAATGAATTGGACTTAAAATGTAATGGGTGGATCCCACTATATCTTCTCTAGGGATTATTAGGTCTCAGGAGTCAAACTAGTGTCTTGACACAAGGCCTTGGAAAAATCTTATGTGTAGTCTTGCACAAGGCCTTAATTATATGGTTTTAAAGTCGGGAATTATGCATTCCATCATTATGAAAGTGTCTATTGATAATGAATGTGATTATTCAACTAGTAGAATATCCATGGGAATAATTAAATGAAATTATTTTATTTTATCTTAGAAATATTATGCTGAATTTCAAGTTTAAAATGCCTTTGGTTTAGTCTTATACATTTCCTTAAATGTTTATGATTATTTATGAAAGCTTATGCTATATTTTTATCCTTACAAAGCATCTGAGCTCACCCATTTCTATGTTTTATATTTCTCAGGATGTGAAGAACTATATTATTACTGTCCTGAAGGTATAGTCTATGGGATCTCATTGTTGTCTATAGAAAAACTGTTGTTGTAGTTTTCTATTTTATGATGTAATGTAATCCTTATGAATATATCTAGAAAATACAATGCTAGTAAACTAATTGGTATTTCAAGACAAGATCTATTGTGATCATTCGATGATACATAATAATTCACCGACTTCGGGCTTCTTGGGTCGTGGTGTTACAATAGGGGGTGAATGATTTGATTCACTATGGCTATGAACACTAATGTTGCATTGGTTAACCCTAATGACATTAGGAAAACTCATAAAACTGATACATTTTACTAAATGTAATGCATGTGATATCAGAAGGTCTCACCCTTAACATATGATACCATGAAATCATATAAAACATGATAAACACTGACGAACTACGTAATTGGCCCAACAAATCATTAATTCATAGAAGATGGTATCAATCCTCACTGACATATGATTAAACATTATATAGTCAACACACAAACGAAATTATCCATCATACTTATAAGAAGTCACCACTTGAGATCTCCAATGAGAAATACAGAGAAAAATTAACCCATTTCTCTCAAAATCCTCTAATTATCCTTGATATCATGATGTTTTTTTGGCATCCTTCTATACGATGAAATTGAAAATAGTTTTTCTCATGGAAGAAAATATATTGTGTACTCAACATCCCTCTCAAGCAGTATCCCCAAGAAATCATCAGGAAACACATTTAAAAATTGATCTAACTATGGAGAAAATATAGTTTTTTATACTCCCCCATCATCAAGGACAAGTCAATAATCTTGGTATATGAGTTCCCCCAACTACTGAAAAAATGGCCCTGCATAACATTTTTGGAAATAACATTCACCTCGGTGAACATTTGTGTCTCCCTCAAGATAAGTGAATGTTAAACAATAAAGGTAAAACCTGATGTAATTCCCCGACCCCAGTTACCCAGAGTCGGTGCATTATTACGTAACATTGGCATGATCACAAAAGATCAAGTCTTGAAAGACCAATTAGTTTAGTATCCTTGGAAACACTAGATACATTCATAAATGTTACATTACATAATAAAGTGAAAAACTACAATAACATAGTCTCCATTTTCCACACTCATATCCCCTTCAGACTATCGATGCAGGTCATTCTTGAAATACTTCTTCACACCCTATAAAAATTAAAACGTTGAAAGAGGTGAGCTCAGATGCTAAGTAAGAATAACAATATAGAGGAAGCTTTCATAAATAAATATAAAAATTTAAGGCAATGTATAACTAAAGAAAAACCTTTTAATCATGAAATTCAACATAATATGGAAAAAGTAAAATGAAATAATGTCATTTACTTATTCACATGGATATTCTTCTGGATGAATAATCACATGAAATATCAATAACCACTTTCATAATGATGGAATGCATAATGACAGACTATCATAACCACGTATCCAAGGCCTCTTTCCAAGACTACAAATAAGATTTTGTCAAGGCCTCGTGCCAGGACACTATTTTGTCACATGAGACCTGCCGATGCATCGATGAGCTATAGCTGGTTCCACCCGTCACTTATTAAGACCAATTCATTCCTCATATGAATAGGTTTAAACATATCATAATCCATAACATTATCGTATCACATAAAACATGTATAATGGAAACATAACATCTCCAAATTTTAATCACAGGATAACAATACAACACATTGATATAACAAAACACTTTCAAAACCATTTTCAAAACCAAAATAAAAGTAAATTAAAACATTGTAATTATGTTTAATTTAAAAATGTTATGGCTTGTAGAGGAATCCGAAACTCAAATAATGGTCATGGCGGCGGAGAAGTCATTGTCGCAGAATACATACGACAAAAACATTCCCTTTTTTTGTTTGTTAAAATGCTTCATAAAAAAATATTCATTTTTAATAAATGTAAAAGTCAAAGGGGTTTATAAACCGTATAAAAGAAAGTTTTGTATAAAACAAAATATGCCTCAATGAAAGGAGATTGAGACAAAGTCCCTTACAAATACCTTTTTTTAAATAAAATAGATCTATTATGTGTATTCACAATATGTAAACATAAATAAATTACAAATACAAGATAGGACAAAATAATATCATGACCAAATTTTAAAGTAGGAGATTAACCAAAAGAATAGAAATTGGGTTAAGAAGTTCCCTTACCTCATGTCCGACTACACTTGACCGTTATTTAATCTATTGAATAATAAACTAGAGTTAATATATACTTTCTTAAGAAACTTTTTCAAGTTAATTATCCCTTTTATATCACTTATTACAATGTCAGGAAAATTATGCAGTCATGTGGTAGAATATCCATTATCTCCAGAATTATATTCATGATTTAGATATCATATATATCATGTATATCCAGTATATACATTCATTCATAATATTACCTAACATCTAGAGGTAAGAAATGAAATGCACCACTTTTGGAGACGGTAAGCCGTACGTACGCTTGAACGCTACTTTCATTTCTATTTCGTATTTAATGGAATGAAATAATAATGATATAAAGGTATATTATAATTCCAGTATAATATAATTTATAATATCATTACTCCATCCTTTATACATCCCACATATGGCATTAACGATTCACATAACTTTCAGGGGGCGGTAGTCCGCACTTCCTAAAATGAAATTATCACGTTTACCCATAATGGAAGTCATAAAGGTATTACATAAATAAAAAATATAGATGTATAAGTAATACATAAATATAATATATATCATATATAAAAATAGTGTCATCATAATGTCCACCATGAGAGGTGTTAAAAGACGATTGAACAATCATCATTTCGTGAGGCAGTAATTCGCCACCAACCGAAATAGTATGTTCTTTAACCATTAAACGAAGGTGTGTGTAAGTGTAAATAAAATAAATCTCATAAAAAAATCCTTGTATATTTAAAATACTGGTTTTGTTAAAAAATAAAGTAATTAAAAGAGTTTAAGGGGTTGGAGAAGCAAAATAATACAAAATAACATAAGAGAAGACATTTCCTTAAAATCGGGTAAATCTATTCGATTTGAGAACAAGGCTTCCTTGTGAAGACTTATGACCAATGTGAGGCTAATAGGAGTAATAGAGGGATGTTGGGAGAGTATTTGGGAAGATTTTGGCTAATCCAAATGGCTTTGAGGGTGTGAATAAGGTGGTAGTGGTGGGGGCCTTTTATAAGAGGAGAGGAGGAGCACTCATGGAAACTCATGAAATGATACATTATTATGAAATGATTTTCGGATTTCAAAGGTCCCAAACATATATATTTCCTGTATAAGGTGATAATGGTTCGAAATACACACATACAATAAATTTTTTACAAGTCTACGTCTTATATTTTACATTATCTTTTCATTTTTTTTAAATCCTTAATTAATGAGGTTATCGTTGCATCATCATGGTGTGATAAAAAAATTAATTTATATAATAACTAAAAATTATAAAACAAATATCATGATGTAGGAAATCTTTTTATCATTCAACTGAATATTTATAGTAAAAAATATGAATTGTATAACCCCATGTAAAAATTAGTTTAGTAAGGCATCACATGTTTGTGACAATTTTATTTTTACTTTAAATAAAAAGTTATTAATGTCATTTTCTTACCCAAGTGGCTCCATGGGGCCCCCAGGTTGACCAATGGATTATCTTGGTTGTCCATGAATCACCCAATAAGTTTAGTACAAGTGTAAAGGTATTTTCATATTTTTATAATATCATTTTTACCTTAAATTTAACTAATTACCTTTAATCGCGATTAATCAAACATAAAAGTTACTATTCACCAAAATATTATTTTAATCCCATTGAACCAAATATTAAATTATAATGACAACCATGTATGTTGTATTTTTTAAAATCAAATCACAAAATTGGTAATGTTTCATTTAAATGAAAAATCAGTTTTTTAACTACAACTTAGTGGTTTTACTATTCATCAAAAATTGATGTTTTTCAAAACAATGCCAAAATTTCACCCTAAGATATAATTGATATTCAGAATTTAATTTTTTTTATATTTTAAAAAATTCCAAACATATAAGTTGCATTAATTAATTTTATAATTAATTCTCGTTGTCACAACAAATAGCGTGTTTTTAAGATAAAATATATATCAAAAGATTGACAATTGCTTATGTCCAATTTCAAAATGAGATTTATTTTAATGACCACCATTGGATGAAATGGTAAAAATATATTCTAATTACACTTTATAACCACTCAATTTGATAATTTTTCATTGTAAATTATTTTGATTAAAAAAAATTTAAGTATTTTTCACAATTCATAAAAAATTGGATGTTCTCAGAAAAAATAACAAAAATTCAACATAGGATAATTACGATATTATGAATCCAAAAATAAAGTCCATTTTGTAATATAAAATTTATATAATTTCAAAAGGTGGGTATTACTATTCATAACTGCTACTTTTATTGGTTTTGGGGTGTTAGAACATGAGGTTGTGTACAACACACACTGCTCTATTATTCAAAGAGGAGCGTACCATGGAAGCTTGGGGTGTTACATTATCCCCTACATCAATAAATTGCATCCTCGCAATATAATATTTTTCTTTGAAAATAAATTGTTGAAAATAGAAAATACCATTGTGGAAAACCCACAATTGAAATAAGGATAATAAAAATATAACTTTTAAAGAAAGAAAGAGAAGTACAAAGGTCACCTGAGATATCCCATACTAGGATTCTATGAAAATATGTATATGGAGGAAAAAAACCATCAAGGTCTGATGGAGAGTTGTATAAAACTATATTAGGTGAATGTTAGCTACAAGAAAATCACAAACTTGTGATTGGTTAAACGGTCATTGATTCCCCAATAGGAAATGTTGACTGACAAAATTTTTGTTTTAAGTTACATTTCATAAAGTTGAGGAATTTTTTTAAGAGATTTACTAATAACATAATGAAATATACTTACTTGTCATGTATACTTTCATTATTTAATATATTTTTACCACAAACCCATCTTCCACTCCAAAAGGTAATAGAACAAAAAAATATTCTATTTATCATAATTGTATAAGGTTCCAAATATTAACACATATCATTTAGATTAGGAAAACATTTTTGTAATAACTAGGGACTTCCTGTAGGCTAGTGGTAGGTAATAAATTTTTTTCACACTATGGTTGTGGGTTCGATTCCTACATCATTTTCCAACGCGATGGGTTATATCCCGACCTGCAGGTTTTCCTTTTCCTAAAACTATAGTATTATAATATTCCAAAAATAATCTTCATAAATGTTTTAACCTTAAACAATACTATCCAAAGTTCAACTTAATCCATTCCATCCTTTATAGTTATCCAAAATACCTCTATCCAGACTTTCTCTAAAAGGTTTCTAATTTCTAAAATCAATTTTATCATCATATTCGTCAAAAAAAGTAAAATTTCTCTTACTATCACATATAAAAATATGATTACCATCATCATATAAAATCCTTAATGAAAACAACAAGTACTGCAGTAGAATCCTTATATATATCACATTATTCTTATAACCCGAATATAATCTTTGAGTCCAAAAGCACCAATACATTAATTTTTCCACTTCAAATTTAGTAACAGCATAATATTGTCCTTGATCCCATTGCCTTTTCTGAGGTAATTTTCCTTGGCGGTTAGGGCATTCATTTTCTTAATTCCCCATTTCCCTACAATTGTAGCATTCAACATTGATAGCCTCTTTCTTTTCCTTGCAATCACGATCCTGGTGACCTTTTTCTCCACATTTATAAAAAACTCACATTCCTTTTAGGCAAGTACTCAGGTGATTCTTCCCAAAATTATCACATAATGGAATATAATTCTTTCCCTTTTTCCCTTTATCTGTCTCTTGTTCCCCCGTTCTCTTCTTCTCTTGCTTTACTTTATTGTCATAAGATTTAGAGAATTCCTTTTCTGTGTTGGTAGCACACATGACTATATCTTCGTACGTTGAGAAAGATTGTAATACTAATGGTCGATAGAGAAACAGATTTAACCCATAAAAGATATGATCAATCTTACTTCTTGGGTTACGTATATAATCGGATACATGCCTCGCTAACCTTGTAAGGTTAGCCTAATACATTGCGACATTCTCATCATCCTTTTGCCTCAGACACAGAAATTGCCTTTACATATCTGCTCAATGTTCCTGTGGAAAGTATTTTTCGAATAAACGTTCCTTAAACTCCCTCCATTCCATACTTGATACTTATTCATCTTCCTTTGTTTTTTGAATCAGCGACCACCATTGATCTGCATCTCCAGTGAGGTGGTAATCTTCCATGAAAAATTTCCCCCTTTCGCTACTCCCCAAGGCATGGAGTATTTTCTCTATGGAGTTTATCCATAGCTCAGCTAATAATGGATTTGTACCTCTATTAAATGTTGGCAATTTTTTCCTCATGAAGCGGTCTAAAATTGATCTTCTACGTTGCGAATCAGGGTGATCCATACGAGTAAGGATATTATTCATAACCTGAGTGAGTTGTCCCAGTATGGTGATAAGTTGATCAGCACCAGTTGTATCACCATCTCCATTATAATTATCTTGATCATGATGGAAATCCCTACATCGAGTGCATGCATTGATACGGTTTCCATTCCTTCCACTAGGCACCATTTCTAAACAATGGCACAAACTAGATTAAAATACATAATTACAAACTTGCAAAACACTTAACATAAATTGAACTATTTATGGATATAATCCATAATCTTAAAAATGTTTTGTTTGAGCATGTATATACTCATAACCCTTCATAGTGGTTTGTAACGAAAACTAGTATTATCCTAAGCATATCCCCCGATATTTTCGTAACCAAGAGTGCAGCTAGGCCCGTTTTCATGCACCAGTTCCTGTTCGAGTCTAGCTCAAAGCGGTGTTTTCGGGTTTTAGCCCTAGGTACATCTGTGCCAGAGCCGCCTCTACTAGCTCATATCCAAACATGGATGTATTGCTCGGAAAACTCACAAAATCACAATAATACCAAAATTCTAGGAATTTATTCTATACTAATCATCAAATTTTATCATAGGTCTATGTGCTCTAATCATATTTTATCTAAATCTAGCTTCCAATGTTAGTACTAAACTACCTCTGATACCAATTGAAACTTCCCGACCCCAGTTACCCAGAGTCGGCGCATTATTATGTATCATTGGCATGATCACAAAAGATCACATCTCGAAAGACCGATTAGTTTAGTAGCCTTGGAAACACTAGATACATTTATAAATGTTACATTACATCATAAAGTGAAAAACTACAATAAAATAGTCTCTATTTTCAACACTCATATCCCCTTCAGACTATCCCTGCAGGTCATTCCTAAAATACTTCTTCACATACTGGAAAAATTAAAACATTGAAATGGGTGAGCTTAGATGCTCAGTAAGGATACCAATATAGCGGAATCTTTCATAAATAAACATAAACATTTAAGGCAATGTATAACTAAACAAATCCTTTTAAACATGAACTTCAACATAATATGGCAAAAGTAAAATGAAATAATTCCATTTACTTATTCACATGGATATTCTACTGGTCGAATAATCACATGCAATATCAATAACCACTTTCATAATAATGGAATGCATAATGCCAGACTATCATAACCACATAGCCAAGGCCTCGTTCAAAGACTACAAATAAGATTTTGTCAATGCCTTGTGCCAAGACACTAGTTTGTCTCATGAGACCTGCTGATGCATCGAGGAGCTATAGCGGGCGCCACCCGTCACTTATTAAGTCCAATGCAGTCCTCATATGAACGGGTTTAAACATATCATAATCCATAACATAATCATATCACATAAAACATGCATAATGGAAACATAACATCTCCACATTTTAGTCACAAGATATCAATACGACACATTGATAAAAAATAGTTTCAAAACCATTTTCAATAACAAAATAAAAGTAAATTAAAACTTTTTAATTATGTTTCATTTAAAAAATTTATGTCTTGTAGAGGAAGCCGAAACTCAAATAATGGTCATTGCAGCAGAGAAGTCATTGTCACCGCATACATTCGAAAAAAACATTCCCTTTTGTCATTTAGTAAAATGTGTCTTATAAAAAATATTCCATTTGAATAAATGTAAAATTCAAAGGTGTTTATACACCGTATAAAAGAAACTTGTGTATAAAACAAAATATGCCTTAATGAAAAGAGATTGAGACAGAGTCCCTTACAAAAAACTGTTTTTTAAATAAAATAGATCAATTATGTGTATTCAATATAAGTACACATAAATAAATTAAAAATTCAATATAGGAGATAATAATATCATGACATAATTTGAAAGTAGGATATTAAGCCAAAGAATAGAAATTGGGTTAAGAAGTTCCCTTACCTTGTGTCCGACTTCACTCGACCGTTCTTTAATCTCCTGAATAATAAACTAGAGTTAATCTATACTTTCTTAATAACCTTTTTCATGTTCATTATCCCTTTTATATCACTTATTACAATGTTTGGAAATTTATGTATTCATTTAAGTTAATAACTGTCGTTTTTTCGATCTTTCGTACATGGGTCAACAGTATAATTCTTATAATTACAAGTTGTTTATGTGGTAGAATATCCATAATCTCCATATTTATATTCATGACGTAGATATCATATATGTCATATATATCCATTATATACATTAATTCATAATATTACGTAACATTTAGAGTTAAGAAATGAAATGCACCGTTCTTTGAGACGGTAAGACGTACGTACGCATGAACACTACTTTCATTTCTATTTCGTATTTAATGGAATGAAATCATAATGACATAATGGTATATTATAATTCCAGTATAATATCATATTTAATATCATTTAATACATCTTTATACATCCCACGCATGGCATTAACGATTCAAATCACTTTGAGGGGGCGGTTGTCCGCACTTCCTAAAACGAAATTATCACGTTTACCCATAATGGAGGTCATAAAGGTATTCCATAAATAAATACAGAAGAATAAGTAATAAATAATAATAATATTTATCATATATAAAAATAGTGTCATCATAATGGCCACCATGAGAGGTGTTAAAAGAAGAATGAACAATCATTGTTTCGTGAGGCACTAATTCGCCACCCATAAAAACAGTATGTTCTTTAACCATTAGAAAAAGGTGTGTGTAAGTGTAAATCAAATCCTTATCATAAAAACATCCTAGTATATTGACCATACTATTGGTGTTACAAAATAAAGTAATTATTATAGTTTAAGGGGTTGGAGAATCAAAATAAAACAAAATAACATAAGAGAAGATATTACCTTGAAATCTGGTAACGGATTTCGATTTGAGCCGAAGGCTTCCTTGGGAAGACTTCTGCCCAATGTGAGGCTTCTAGGAGTAGGATAGTGATGTTGGGAGAGTATTTGGGTAGAGTTTGCCGAGAAAAATGGCTTTGATGGTGTGAATAAGGTGGTAGTCTTGGGGGCCTTTTTAAAGAGGAGAGGAGGGGCACTCTTGGAAACTCATGAAATGTTACATTATTATGAAATGATTTTCGGATTTAAAAGCTCCTAAAATTATATAGTTAGAGGCTCAGGTGATAAGTGTTCGAAATCCACCCATCTAATATATTTTTGACATGTCTATGTCTTAGATTTTACATTATCTTTTCATTTTTTTAAATTGTTAATTAATGAGGAAATCGCTGCATCATCAGGGTGTTATAAAAAATTCAATTTATTTAATGTCTAAAAATTATAAAAAAAATTTCATGATGTAGGAAATATTTTTTGATTTCCAATCAATATTTATAGTCAAACATATGACTAGTATAACCCCAAGTAATGTTTTTTACTAAAACAACACATGTTTGTGAAATTTTTATTTTTACTTTAAATAAAAAGTTATTAATGCCATTTTCTTACCCAATTGGCTCCATGGGGCCCCCAAGTTGACCCATGGATTTTCTTGGTCGGCCAAGACTCACTCAATAAGTGTAGGACAAGTGTAAAGGTATTTTCATATTTTTATAATATCTTGTTTACCTTAAATTTCACTAATTACCTTTAATCGTGATTAAATAAACCTAAAAGTTACTATTCATCAAATAATTATTTTAATCCCATTGAACCACATTTTACTTCCTAATTACAACCATGTATGTCATATTTTTTAAAATCAAATCACAAAAGTGGTAATGATTCATTTAAACGAAAAATCTGTTTTTTAACTACCACTTAGTGGTTTTAATATTCATTAAAAATTGAAGTTTTTTAGAACAATGCCAAAATTTCATCCTAAGCTATAATTGAATTTCCGAATTCAAAAATGATGTATATTTTAAAAAATTCCAAACATATAAGTTGCATTAATTAATTTTATAATTAATTTCCGCTGTCACAACAAATAGTGTGTTTTTAAGAAACAATATATATCAAATGATTGACAATTGTTTATTTCCAATTTCAAAGTGAAATTAATTTTAATGACCAACATTGGATAAAATGGTAAAAATATATTCTAATTACACTTTATAACCACTAAATTGTACAATTTATCACTATAAAATTTTCTTATTAAAAAAGTTGTTTTTATGTATTTGTCACTATTCATAAAAAATTTGATGTTCTTAGAATAAATACAAAAAATTCAACAAAGGCTAATTACGATATTTCGAATACAAAAATAAAGCCCATTTTTTAATATAAAATTTATATAATTTCAAAATGTGGGTATTAATATTCATTACATCTACTTTTATTGGTTGCGGTATGTTAGAACTCGAGGTTGTGTACAACACACACTGCACTATTATTCAAAGAGGATCGTACCATGGAAGCTTAGGGTGTTACACCTGATATGGTCTTGATTAAACACTAGTTATTCAATGACCAGTTTTATTTCAAAACCCAACATCTCTAGCAAGAATTTGTCCCATAAGAAATGATACAATAGAACCACAAGAGCACAAACCTTACCCTACCTAGTATAATTTAATTTTACCCTAGTGGAATGTTAATTGATGTGACCCCACACACATGCTCCTTATCGAGGCCCAACACAAACAAAAAATGAGTAGAAATATAGGAGTGTGTGTCACTTGTGTCATGTAATACACTATAAATCATAGAATCTACAATAATCATACCTCAAATGGTTGAAAATGCAAACTCAACACCTCCAGGTGTAGACTGAATTGAGTGAAGAAGACCTATCCCTTTACCATGAGTTTTGGTATGAGTGTCTGGTGATGCACTTCTAATCTGATACAAAAAATATCTCAAAAGTGTACTGTGTCTTCCACCTCTAAAATTAGGCCCATAGAGTTCTAACAGGAAGCATGTTATAGGGTAGGTAACCCACTACCTGCACATGGAATCGGCCTTAAACATACATATGCACAAGACTGATAAGGGTTCATATAGAACCTCTGCAAGTTTCCCATCCTATCTCATGATCATCATTCAACTTGTGGTAAGGGAAACTAATAACGCATGTTACCAGGCCTACTACACTGATAACAGAACTCCTGATCTCCACCATGAGAGGCTGATCTCCTCTTTTGACATCTATGCACACTTTCACCTAGATGAGAATCCCAGATCGATTCTTCCTACCCTTTGAATCCACACTAATCATCTATTCCACTAGTACCATAATTACACTACCTGATGCCCATTTCAGGTTCCCTTATGAGATAAGGGCCTGATCCACTACCATTGAAATTATTTTGAAATAGAACATGTTCACCTAGGACATGATCTCATGTCTCTGGCCATCCATGAATTTTTTTTCCACAACAACCACATATCCTACCAATGATAGAACAAATCATCATAAATTAGTGAGATGTCTAGAATAACCCATCACAATCATTTCAAATTAGGTTAAACTAATAAAATCCACATCCTTATCCAACATCATGGTTTTTGTATATAAATTCTCTAGAAAATATTTTAGGGAATAATTCCATAACATTCCTTGAGCAAGTTCAATCTACATCATGAAGTCCCACCAATGGTTCTCAAATCCTCTCAACATATAGGCTTCCATCTCGAATCACTTTTCTAAAAGAGTATCGAAATGATCATGAATCCTATGGATGTAATATATCTAGAACATGTTTTCCTCTAGTCCAACCTTCCTAGTAAAGGTCATAGGGTGCAGTGGTTGAGACACTCAGGTCATCACAAACATGCCTGAAACAACCTAGATTGGGTCTCATTCAATCGTATGAATTAAACAAGAATGGTTCTCACAAAAAATTTCTTCTCTATTTTCCTAGATCACCATGTTTCCTTGCACCAACACTATAGGAGAGTTCTAAAAGACTGCATCTTTTCTTATAATCGGCACTCGACGTCATGGTGGTATTTTTCTACAATGACATACATTAGATTTAAAAACAAAACATAAATCTCTGATGATTAAATAAATGGAGGCTCTACACTATCCAAAAATATTATGTTCACACAAATTATCCCAAAAGTAATCATAATGTTAAAAAAACAACTTTATTGCATCCATATCGCATGTCACAACTGACATGGTGTGAGCCAACTTATGTAGTCCTGAGAATTCCACTAGAAACCATTTTTTAGACCATTTAAATACTAATAACATATATATTTCTCTTAGACCCATTAACCATTTCATAACTCTTTACAATGAACAATTTTCATCTCCTTTTGAACCCTTATTTTAGAACAATCTTTCAACCATTATTCAACATTTTCCCAATTTTACCCTTCTGTATCATTTTATTAGACACCACTTTCTTAAAATTTTAAGGATGTAAAATCTAATCCACCAATCATACATCACACACCAATCACTTGTGTTCCTATCATGAAGCATGTCACATATATTCCAAGGTGACAATAATGACGCATGAATCCAAAGTCCAATGGTGAAACGTCCATGAGCCAAAAATAATAATAAAATAGTCAAATCACATGACAAGTGAATAAAACAAGGGTGAAATATCATAAAATGTGAAAATCACATAATAAATAACAATTCCCACCATGAGAACTTGTTTTTTCCCAGGAACATGGGTTATGTACTCCCAATAATGAGACATTTACCAATCCAAGACAATTAATAATCTTCTATATATTATCCATAAGAAATAAAAACATTCATTGATACTACATTTTAATGTCCTCGACCCAGAGGCCACTAAATCGGTTCCCTAAGATCAGTCTCTATAAAACCTCAATCATGCCTCCCTGTATGCCAGTGGTCACCAACTATCGGTGACTATATATCAATCCATGTGGGGGGACTATACCAACATTACCAGAGTAATTCACGATGGTTAACAATGATATAGGATACATGATGAGTAATAACCAATAAAGTTCATAACCAAAAATCTGTTGAAATTGTCTACAATCCACAACTAAAAACAAACAATCCAAGTTATACTAGTAGAGCCACAAGTGTAGGTAAACCAAAAAAACTGAAACTACTAAATCCCCAAATGGTGAAGACTAAAAGTCTATAACCTCATCCATGTGCATCCCAATCCCAACTCAAATCCCATGAATAGGGCCATTTCGCTTATCCTTACTTGAAAGAATGAAATCTGCCTGGGTACCTGATAGAACACAAGTAGGGTGTGAGTACAACATAGTAGGCCACCACCAATGGTGTATGAAAAATATCCTGTCTATAAAGATAATACATGTAATTTCTAAATAAAATAAATGCTGTGAAAAATGAAACATGAGAGTCATTAGTTAACAATGTGCGCAAAACCATTTCTAAAATTATTTACAACATCATTACTAATACGACTTCCCTCACATAATTCATTTTCATCTTGTGTTCAATGGATGATGCATATTCATTTATTTTAATGAATAAAATTAATTAATAATGTTCTTTATATTATTAGGGATAAACACATTATATCATTTAAAACAAAATCACCTCGAAACATTAATCCACGTGGTATCATTTAATACAACCATTAATGGAATAAAACTCATTCCCCATACATAACCCATGAATTGGGGGGGGGGTGGAGTTTAGAGACATAGTATAACTTGACCAATGGGAATAGAGGCTCATGTCAGTATCCCACACTACCAAGACATGTGAACATAATTATTTACCCTTTCACCAAGCCCATTACATATCACAACCAAACAAAACCAATACAAATAATAATCACAAAACATAATAATCAATAATGGAATTAATATTATTACATAATCCATTAACTCATTTTCCATTTACATTACATATCTATTTAGTCCCACTTCTCATTTCTAATTCCTAACTCACTATGAATAGTCAAAAATTAAAATACATTTACCCATTTAACACATTAAAAAATTCTAAAATGTAAATTCACTCCACCCATTTAACATTTCCCATGAATTAAACAACTTATTCATTTCAAGTAAAAATCACAATCTATTTGGAACATTCATCTTAATTCTGTTTAACCCTTTTTCATATGAGAAATAACTACTTAAACAATTATACATTTATAGACACAAATATAAATTTTACAATAATAATAATACAATTCAAAAATCATCATGTTCATCTTGGGCTCTAAATAATCACAATCAATTTCATAGATATCAGTTTTGTATCCATGTTCGGGAAGGATAGTGCACCCCATGAGTGGAACTAAATCGGTCAAATAATCATAAATGAATCTCAAGGGGATCATGATTGATAAATTTGTTAATTGAACACATATTTTACTAAATATCACTAAATAATCCAATATTACGGCAATGGTGAAACAAAAACACAATGTTATATGTATAAATCCACATAAAAACTATTGGATATAACGTATAGACCAACTAATATGAATCTAGTGACAAAAAAACTCTTAATAATAGTCATAGATATGGATACAAAAAAACCATTAAAGACAAAACCATAGATCTTCTATGAAATGAATATTTTAGGGATTTATAAGAATAAGAGAGAAACTACAAACCCACTTCCAGAAAAGAGAAGAAAGGGATGTTTTAGGCTTACCTAAAGCATCATGATGCAAACAATGACAATATAAATGACATAGAAATGACAGAGATCAATCTTATGGAATTTTCGGCCGATATGGATTTTCACTATAGTTTCAAGATGATGAATACTGTAACACCCTGAATTTTTTTTGAAATATTTATTTTTTAATTTATTAGTATATATGATATTTTTATTTTTATAAAACACAAAAAATAGTTTATTTTACATAAATGCACTATATTTTCCATGTGTTATATGAAAAACTATGTAAATCTGGCACTACAAACAACATAAATTTTAAATTTCTTTACACGGAACACTGAGGATAGCTTTCAATAAACCAAACAATGGATTTCATTGATGGATTGTGTAATAATGATGACCATGTTTTCCCAACAATAATATATTATTAAATTATTAATATTTAGTGTAATAAGATATAATCTAGAAATTAAATAAGAGTGTATGAATAATATTAACTAAATTATGATGATATATGGTTTATATAAATATAATATGAACTCATAGACAACCAATTAATTTTCAATGAAAATATAAAAACCAATTGAATATAAATGAAATAATTTTATTTTTACGCTCCAAAAGGTGTTTTATAATAATAAATTAAATTAATTATAATTAGTGATTTATATTAATATTTTGTATATTCATTGAAATTTTTTTTATATTCATCCAACAGATTTGATATATATAATATAAGAATAATCTTAATTTTATGTATAGAAACCTATATTTTTATAAATGTAGTTTTAAAACCTTTTAATAGAAAAACCATTTTAAAATAATTTTTGAAAAATTTATATATTTAAAATTTCAAAATAAACATCTTATTTTAAATTTAATTGTAAAAAATTGTTTTTGATGAATTTTTGATATTCTTCTGTAAGGTATCATATTTTTAATGAAAAGTTAAAAAAATGAAATTTTATTCAAAACAGATTTTTCATTTATTTTATTTATTATGTTAAAATATATATTTATTTGGTTTTTATGTTTAATTAGACCATATATTACCAATAATTAAAATATAGATCTTTTTAATCAATTACAATATGAAATTGAATGTAAAAACATAGTAAACATTCAAACGATTATAGTTTAAAATCCTTTATTATCATCCCATTTGTGGGATTAATTTCATATTAATTTCAACAATTTAGGTGATTTGAATTTGAAAAAATGAATTCAATTTTTGGAATTAGAATAATTTATAATGTATTAATATTTAAAATTATAATATGATGAAAAAAATAATGAATACCGTTAAAATTTATTATGACGATTAAGGAAAATTTAAGCTTAACAATGGAAACATAATTAAAATTAAATTCCAAATAACCTAAATAATTTTCCAAAACATATTGTATGGTAATATATCAACCATATACTAACTTTTATATTCTTTTTATTTTATTATATCCACTTTCCAAGAAAATATTTTTGGATGAATTCCTTTTCCAATTAATTACAAGAGTTCCACTCCTCCTCCTCTATTAAAAGACCTCATATCCTCTCACTTCATTAAACCTCTCAATACCCTTGGGATAGACCAATATCGGACCAAATAGATCCTCAAAATCCCTCCTTTTACCCTCAAATCCCCAAATTTTGATGAAATCCTTCTACAGAGTCCCATTGTGAAAAACAAAAGGTGTTACCCAAATAAGAGGTAATATTCTTCCTCAAGTTCTTTTATTTTATTTCAATTATCCTCTACCTTGACTATTATAGTTCAATTATTATATAAAAAATCAGTAAAATACATATAATATATTGTTTTCATGATATTATTTCAACCTAAACTTACAAAAACATCCATCTAATAGGTAACGAACATACAGTTTACATGTACGATGAACTACCACGTCCCAAAATGATGTTTTTTCATTTTTTACTTTATTTATAATCATGGTGGAAATTATGATGGAAAATATTTTTGTATATGATATATGTGATATTTATAATTTATTTAATATTCTATAATTTTTATTCAGAAAATACCTTTATGGTTTCTATCTTCTGTAAATACAACAATTTAGTTTGATGAAGTGTAAACTATAGCCCCATCAAAGCGTTATGACTCATTCACACACTACATGGAATGAATGAAGGACATGTTTAGGGACATAATATGATATATATGAAATAATAAGTATAGAATAATGATATTATATACATATATACATATATTTCATTTTCATGTTTTCTTTCAGCCCAACTGTAAAATGGAAACAATGTCCGTGTATATATATGACATACCATCTCCATGAATGGTTTGTTACATTTCATAATTCTATATTTAATTTATTATTATAATAAATATTTAATTATTATAAATGATATTTATATCATGGTTAACATTTCGAAACTCATTAGATATGAATAAGGACAAAATATATAACAAATTAAGACACATGTGAAAAACAAAAAGAATATTACCTGATGCATATCCATAACATGTAGTTATTAACAAGTGGGTAATATAAAGTAATAATCAAACCATATATGGTATTATTTATAAACATAATTTCCATTTATAGAGTTATAATAATCATAAATTTATTATATTAGAAGTTGGTATGAGTACGATGAGTGTCAAGACACAAGGTATGAGAATTTCATCTTATTTTTTTATATCATTATGGTACATACCATTAAGACCACTATTTTATTTTGAATGGTATATTATCATCCAAATAATTTATTTGATGAATAATTTTTTTTAAATATATGGGTAATTACATATGAATTCAATTATATTTCTTTCATGAATTCTGTGATTCCAATGTTACCAAATCCGTAAGATAGTTTTGTCTCAATTTTCCTCCATTGAGACACATGTTTTTTATGAACCTACATTATTTTTCAAGGTTGATAAAAATAAAATGAAAATTTTAAATAATGAATAAAATTATTTTCATGATATTTTAATCTTGTGATTTTTTTCTTACATGTGAAGTATTGTTCAATGTTACATAGTGATAAGAGTTTATTGAAACAATCTCATCACTTTTTGAGATTTTTTTATTATGTTATGATTGTTAAAAAGAGATGATCCATATCTCAATAAATGTAAGGAATTATCTTATCCTCTAATTTATATGACATATTCATATATCATTACCATTTCCCAAAAAAAAATTATATGATAATTAAGGAAATGTTTTTTTATTGAAGTATAATAGTATTTATCCTTTTGGTCAAAAAACGATGTTATTTCAAAACCATTTTATATAAAAATAATAAAATAAGTATTTTGCATTAAAATATGATGTTAAAGGACATTTTAACCCATGTTTTATCTTATAAAAAATATTTTAGAAGGATTTTTTATCATTTTCTGATCAAGGTACAATTCTTATATTTTATGGTAAAAAGGAATGTTTGGCATGTAAGAACATACCCACCGTTTGGAATATCATTTCCTCTAATATTCCATTATTTTATTACAAGTTTATTTTCAAGAAAATTGGGATTAAAAATATTTTCATGATTATTTTATAAGTTTTAATGGAATGGTATTTTAAAATGATTTTCAACATTTCCTTACATGTATCCTTTTTATTTTCAATAAAATAAATTTCAATAAATTTTCAATATTTAATTATATGTTTTAAAAGTAATTTCTAAGAAATTGTTTTTCAAAATAATAGAACCTTATTTCAATATTTTTCCATTGATAATGGTCTTAAAAATTATTTCATGCTTTATTTGTATGTTTTGAAATTATTTTCAATGAAAATGGAATTTAAAAGGATTGATATTATAATTTTAATTTTCAAAGAAGAAAAGATATTTTACTCATTAAATTATTTCAAAATATTTAAATAATAATTTCTATCTAAGATGAAATACATTGCAGTTACACATTCCTATTGGATAAAATGATCAAATAATTACATTCATATTCTTCATTAAACAGTTTATTATTTGGTGGATAAATGTTTATGAAACCCGTTTCTATTCCATGGGTAATATGATTTTGATAAAAATTCCTTCATTGGATATGATTTTATGAAATTATTATGAATCCCTTATTGTTACACATGTTAATACATTATTTCTAGTTTACAACAACCTTTTCATTTCATGGTTTATGATATAATTTCTCGTCAATTTGTGGAACATTTATGTATGATTTCATTATGATATGGGTGGGACCTAGAAATCCTTCCAATTCATTTCGAAATGATTTATATCTCATGAGATAGAATTGTCTGGAATGGTAGTGACCTCAGTTCAGTAAATTACGAAGTTCACTAAGATGGTCATGATAGTGAAAAATGACTACCAAGATAGTATGTGGAGTGAACCTATACTACTAAGATGGTCTTGGAATTTGTTCCTTGACTAATATGGAAATAATTATACATGATTATGTGTCTGCCATAATTCTATATATTGTTCCTATATTATACTTTCATGGATTATGTTCTTTAAATCATTAGGATTCATGTTTTATGAACTACTAATATTTATGACAAGATTCATGTTTATGATATTTGATATTAATGGAAATATTCAATTGTTTTTCTCAAGTTATCACACACATGGGTAAATGGTATTATTACACATTTTATTTATGTTCCCTTACTAAACATTTAAGCCCACCCCATTCTTATGTTTCCTTCCCCCATGTTATAAAGGAATGATTCATAAAGATTTAGTAAAGTGTAAGAACTTTTCTAGGATGGTAAAACATTAATGATATCTCTAGTAATATTGATAAAGATATTTATAGGGATGTCTCTAATGATATGTATTAAGATATGTTAATGATTAGGAAAATGACCGATAATTTTGGTAAAGTATAGAGTGGGTGGTTTCCTATAAATATATACCTATATGGACAATACATGTGGATATGAAACTGGAGCAGAGGTATCTTGGAGTAGCAACCCTGAAAAGATGTTCTGGGATAGTCTTGGGCTAATCTGGTAGATGACAATTGGCCCTTTTTAACACATAGTTTGACACTCTCAGTGGACATTCTTTGGGAATTCACAAACTATTCACAACCCATAATGAAATATTTAGAGATATTTTTTATCAATAACCTAGTATGGACCTAGGATTTTCAATATTAGGTAATGTTTCATGATTTAGAAATCCTATATGTAATTATTTTTAGGACTATGTAGTTTTTTTCAATGATAAATATTTTTCACACTACATTTTCATGTTCTATTCAATGGTAGAAACTATAAGGAACTATAATATCATTGAATGTGATGTATGATTTTCTTATGATAAGTCAAGTGACATTATAATTGGAGTAAATTAGTTTTTTTATAAATTATAATCATTTTTCATGGACCTTGAATAAAAACTTTTACCTTAACCAACTCTCAGACTCGCCAAGGAAGATAAGGAAGGATTACAATGAGATTTTGGGTAATGGAGACCATGGTGGAAAGATTATTCAATTTCCTACATGTAAAGTATGTGGGAAGCATCAGCCAAGTGAATGATTTATACGAACATGAATATGTTATGACTGTGGAATTGATGGACATAATGAAAGTGACTCCAAAAGAAAAAATGAATAGTATGGTAAACAAAATATATGGTAATATTTGTCTCCTGATGACATCATCGATGGTTAAATTTTTTGTGTTTGTATGTAATGGATATTATGAAAATAAATGTCCCATGTGATATTCTCAATAAGTTAATCAAAAAGGTTGTATGAGTAATGGTTATATTTCCCAAGATAATGAGACTACCTGTGAAATTTTAATAGAAAGAAGATATTAAGTAATAGTTTAAATTATCCTTGTTAATGGATTAATTATGAAGTATAATAATCAAATATTTTTTTTATTTGGATTTATGAATTATTAATGGTGACATATATAAGGATTGTATAGTTTATGTTTTTCATTACGGATTAATAAGAATTTGATAAATGGTTTTGATGTAGTAGGAATGTGATTTAATGGTTGGGTTATAGTCATGAGAAACACATGATTATGGTAAATATAACCATAAATATGTTACAAATGATACGATATTAATGTTAGGATAAAATTCATATTGAAAATTAAAATGTTAATTAAATGGGGTTTCGTACCTTAGATATGATAATGAATTTTTAAAAATATAGTTTATTCATTAATGGATGAAGTTTAATAGTTTTTGCATTTAAGGGATATGTCCGTAAGAAAGCATACATATTTTAAATAAGATGATTTTTATTCATTTTATTATACTTTTTAAAGGGAATACATGTTGATGGTAATAACATGTTTGGAAAGTGACAAAAAAATGTACTTTATGATATAAGGGGGATAAATTCTAAGATGATTTTGTGAGTATACTTCTATTGTTTTTGATTTTCAAGTTTCATAAAGGTAATAAGGATAACTATTTATTGAAATTTTATTTTAATCTTCAGATGACTTATTTATGTATTAATGTTGTATTAAAAACCTTTGTTAAAAGGATATTTAGTGATTAATCTCATTTTAAGAACTTCCATCATATTTATTTTCGGAAATTATAATAAGATTTTTTTAAAAAAGTTAAAAATATATTTTTTTTGATAACCATTAATGTCTAGCAAGTCTTTGGTGGGACTTGATCCCATGAATGATTCATAATAGAGGTTTCACGACTACCACTGGCCAACACAACATCCAAGTTAATATGTAATTATTTTGGATGAATAAATTTTAAAAATTCACCTGTAGAGTTAGTTTTTGGTGTATAGAGATTAATGTATTAACCATATTGATTTTGAAGAATATATATACGAAAATATATATACATTTCATTCTATTATGGGCCTTAAGATATGATAAAAGTGTATTTTAGTATATAAGAAATCAATGTTGACATCTAGACATCATTTTTGTGATGTAATGAATGAATTAAAAATAGATAAAAGAAAAAAATAATTATTTTTTTTTTATAAATTATGTATATTTCCATGTATTCATGTTTAATAAAATTTTTACTCAACGATATGACAATGATCATAAAAATGTGTTAATATAATTCATGAATTTTTATGTACTTATTTCCTTTTAAATCATCACATATTTATGACTTTGAGGCCCACCAATTGTCATTGATCATTCACTTATTCGTGATTGATGACCCATATCACTCCCTATAAATATTTACATTTTCCCTCAATGAGAAATCTTCACTGCTGACTTTTTTTCACATATGGGGAAACCCAGTTGTATACTACATTGGGTAATCATTATTGTTGCAACATTACTTTTTAAAGGACGTTTTAGTAATCATTTTTATGATATGTTTTTCTATTGAGGATAATATAAAGTATTAAAAAATTGATAACTCAGAAGAAATTTGAGGGAGAAATAATTTTTAAGGGGGTAAAATGTAACACAATAAGGTTTTGTGTTTTTTTGAATAAATAATTATTTTTGACATTTTTCATCTCACACGAGAAAAAAATAGTTTATTTCTTATTAATACCCTATATATGGATTGAGTTATATAAAAAACCAAGTTAATCTTGAACTACAAACAAAATAAATTTGATCATTCACTATACGGAACACCGAGGACAACTTGTGTTACATGCAATAATAACGTTCCACTATTGGTTACATAATATGCAAGGATGAGTTTTATAAAAAATAATATATTATTAAAGTGTTGTTATTTAGTATAATAATACATAATCTTTACATTAAATTATAAATTATGAATTGTATTATCTAACTTATGAAAATATATGGTTTAGAAAAAATAGAATAAGAATTAATAGATGAACAATTAATTATAAATGAAAACATAAGAAACAATTGAATATAAAGAATATAATTTTATTCTTCTGCTCAAAAGGTGTTTTATATTAATAACTTAAATAAATTACAATTAATTAGTGATAATAATATGTTATATATGAAATCATTTATTTTTTATATCCATCCAATTTATTTTATAGACATTATATAAGAAGAATACCAATTTTATACATAAACACAAATATTTTTATGCATATAGATTAAAGGAATTTTAATGTAGAACCAATTTATAATCAAATTTTTGACATATTTATAGATGAAATATGTCAAAATAAACTTCACCGTTAAAATATACACCTAGTTATTATCTCCGGATAAATTTTTTGATATTTTTATGTAAGGTCTCATTTGTTGAAAAATAGTTAAAAATACAAAATTTAAATTTAATGATTTATTTTCATATCATTTATTTATAAGGATACATTATATATTAAATTGAAATAAAATTTTAGTTATATAAAGTTCTGATAAATTAATCCAATGTAGGTATTTGTAAATAATTTCACATTAAAATTGACTATAAAAACATAGCAACGTTTGTAATGTTTTTACTATAAAAACATTCATTATCATCCCGTCCGTGGGAATAATTTTAAATTAATTTATTAAAATAATAAGATTCGAATTTAGAAAAATTAATTCTATATTTTAAATCATATTAATTTTTAAAATCTATCAAATGCACCTTTTTCCCAAAAATTTAGTGAATGACGTTAAAATTAATTACAATGCATATGGTAAAATTAAGCTTAACAATGGAATAAAACATAAAATTAATGGAAAAATAAATATAAAATTATCCAAAACAAAATTTTGTCCATATTTCTACATTATAAATTTTTTTACAAACTTAGGTTCATTATGGAATCCACATTCCATGAAAACACTTTGGTGGAATTCTATTTCTAATTATTTACAAGAGTGCTACTACTCATCCACTATAAAAGGCCTTCTCTACCATCACTTCCTCACACCAATAAAGACAATTTTTATCTACCATAATATTCAGTAATAACTCCTAAACATCCCTTCATTCTTTCATGAAGCCCAAATTTGTTGAAAATGTATTGCAAGGAAGCCCTTCGTTGCCAACCAAAAGGAGCTACTCGAATAAGAGGTAACATTATTCTTTATGTTATTTTATTTTATTTCAATTATACACATACTAAACAATTATTATTCCATTATTGTACAATTTTTTTTGAAACATATACTATTTTTTTTCTAAGTGTTCGACTTATACTTACGAACACTTCCACCTAATGGGAAATGAGCATATTGTTTACTTGTCTGACGAACTACCACCTCAATAAGAGATGATTGTTCATTTTTCATTTAACAACTCTCATGGTGGACATAATTATGAAGAGTATATTTATATATTATATATATGATATTTATAATTTCTTTATGCCTATGTAATTTGTATTTATAATATACCTTTATGATTTCCATCTTGTGTAAATACGATAATTTCATTCGAGGAAGCGTGCATTACCTCCCCCTTGAAATTGATATGATTCATTCAAAAACTACATTGAATGTATTAAGGATGTGTTTAGTGAACTTATATGGTATATATGACATAATAATGGAAAAATAATTATATTATATACATTTATGCATATATTTTTATTTTAATTCACTCATTCAATTCAATAATAAAATAGAACCAATGTTCATGTTTACCTACGACCTGTCATTTCCATGAACGGTGTATTCCATTTCATTATTATATATTATATGGATTATTATAATTCAAATATAATGAATATAATGGATATTTATATCATTTTTCAGATTCTATAAATCATTATATAAGTATAAGGAATGAGATATAACTATTTAAGACATGTGTGAAGAAACAATGCGAATATTACCAGATGCGTAACCTAAACATGGATTTTTTACATGTCGTAATGTATCGTTATAATAAAAACATATATGTTATTAGATATAATAATATGGTTATAAGATAGTTGTATAATAAACTTATATTTATTATATATGTCACGACCCGTCCTCGGGGCACGTGCCATGACTACCCCAAGCCCGCCTTCCATTGGCCCGGGGCTCGCGACTAGAACAAGTGGTGTAAATCCCGATAAAAAGGGAAGGCATTTCCTTTATAAAAGTAAAAAAACACAATAGAATACGTAATAGGATAACTCAATAAGTAATACAAAATAAAAAAGTTAGTGTTGAAAGGAAAGCGGCCAGAAATACAAGCCCAACAGTAAGTACAATACAACTGAAAAGATAGTACCACTGCATTAAAGTAAAACATTAACCACTGAGTCATCCTCAGGGAATCCCACCTGAAGGGTGGCTCTAGATCATCTTCTCAACACCTCAGGTCTGGCCATCTGCTCCGTGTACGTATCTCCCAGTGGTCCACCTCCAGGTACCATCCAGCTCCACAAGCCTCCACCTCGATCAGTGTTGTCCATCGTCTGCATCCAACACAATGTAGTGCAAGCATATCCCATGCAGGGGTGTGTATAAGATACTCATTAGGAACCCCAAGACACTCAATGTTCTCCCAGAATCCACGAAGGATAAACCACAGAAGATAGATACAATCACGAAGTATCAACCAACTCTACTTAGGTATATGCCCATAAATATTCCTATGTTATCAATCTCATTTTGGCTCTAACTCTTGAGCCAATGCACAACCCAATCCACATAGGAAAGCATGTAAATCATAATGATGATAATGATTGAAAGTCAAGACTCAGCTCACACATGTATACATCTTTCGTATAGCGATAGTAGATGAATATATGTAGTCACTGATTCATCTAAGTTGTCGGACCCACATCAGATACTAGAACAACTAAGTTGTTGGACCCACACAGGATACTAGACCAGATACTCTATCAGAACCACTCAGGAAACAAGTACAGAAGTCAAACTGTCAGACACACTTAGGATACAAGTACAGTAGTCATCTCTATTAAACCCACGAAGGATTCTATTACAGTTGTCGTCGTCGTCAAACCCACAGATTATTCTAGTACGGTAGTGGTCATCGTCGAACCCACAGAGGATTCTAGTATGGTAGTCGTTGCATTCGCAGCCAGCTCTAGGGTTGTCACAAACAACATGCACAATTCTGGGAGGGACCTCTCCTCTAGCCAAGGGTTTGATACATCAACTATCACGAAGTCCTGAGTTGATGTATCCCGAAGTTCTGTCTCATAAAAATAAATCCAACATGTTAGGTCCACAAGGCTGAGTACCCTGAGAGGGGCGGAGGGTGAATTAGGGTATGACTAATTTAAAATTAAATCCCATTCTGATCTTTTTTCACTGTTAAGAAAAACACTCTTCTCTCTGTTTCCTGTTTCACAATACAAATAGAAAGTAAAGCATGCACATGACACAACAATTTTTACACGGTTCCCCGCTAAGGTCTATGTCCAAGGAGAATATTCCAACAAGTTTTTGGTCGTACCAAATACTAAAAAACTTCACTAGATGTGGATTACAATGTCTTTGTCCCAGGCTCACCACTATTGCAATGTTTAGGGTCAGCTCACTACATTCCCAAGGGTCACTCCATTTTGCTATATCTCTAGATCACTGCAGGTGGAGAGGATCACCTTCTTCCTCTTCCTTCACTCACTACTCGAGAAAGGATCCAATAACAATTTATAGACTTGTAGGTTTCTTCATTTTCAGGAATGAATGCATCTTCCTCTATATGTAGATGCTTTTTTGAGGTTAAACATTCACCTGTAGATTAATCTCACTATGCACCGAAGGTATCATGAAAACATCCAACTTCCACAAAGCCCGAAAACAGTGTCGGGGAATGAAACATACTTGGCGTGCAATTCTAAACCAGCACGTAGTTATCAGCATGCAAGTCATAACTGGTGCGGAGGTCTGCCTCTACCACATGCGCGGGACAATCTTCTGCAACTCCAAATCTGCGAGACTCAATCCCTTTTACTCCCAAGCCAATTTGGGCGCTCAACTTCCAACCAGCGCGCAACTTCAAACACTGGCACAGATGTCCACCTGTGCGACCACACACCACCTGCGCGACCACCACAGCAGAGCGACGAGAAATATGATTTTTCTAAGTGTTGATCTCCGTTAAAAGTGAGGAGGGGTGGTCTAGTATTTATAGGCATTTGGTCAGCCTAGGGGATGACGTGCATGTCTACCCTCGGTGTGCAGGTCTCTTCCCCTGCAAGTAACTTGCGTGAAAAAATTTCCTTTTCCATATTTTGATCTTCCGATCTTGAAAAACAACAGGCATGAAAGTTCTCAATCCTCCTATCATTGGCACACAAGTCTCTTCATGATTTGCAAGTCACCTACCCTACCACACTAATACATGCACAACCCTCTTTCCTTTGACACATTTTGACCCTATGATCCTGAAAAACATTAGGTGTGATAGTTTCCTCTCCTTCAAGTACAGGGCGCACAAGTCTATATTCCAAAACCACTTTTCTCCTTTTGTCGATTTTCAGGCCCAAAAATTTGGAAAACATTGAAAAATGACACCACCTTAAATCTGTTCTTTTTCTACCACCTCTAGATCTTCCATTCCTTTGTCGACGCTCTTGAATCAAACATGTATCATTGACCACATCTCTTGAACTCGACATTCCACCATGAAATCCCCATTGTCAAAAAAAAATGTATGTCATGGTTTTCTTTGTCAATAATCATAGAACAGATGTCCACATTTTCAACAGACACAATCACTTCAAAAATTCTTAAATGATAACTTGAAGTATTTTTTCCCAACACAACGCGATTGATGGTGCGTCAATCGGACGCCCGGTCTAAGAGTTATTGGCTTTTCCATTCCAGGGGCCCAGTTGGAAATACGCTCATTCCAATCCCAGTCATCATCCAATGTGGTCAAAAACTCATTTTTAGTGTTGCAAAAGGACCGCCTCAACGTCAGGGTCCTAGTGCCGCAGACGGCGTGTCGATCGGACACGCGGTCTTAAGGTTATTCACGTTTATGTAAAAATGGGTCCAACCCGTCAAGCCTAGTGGGCTGGCGGGTCAGGTCGACCCGGTTTCGGTGGGTCCGACCGGACTGGTGTTGGACAGCCTGGGGAAGCGTGTGGCCAGGATGGCCGCAGCTTGGCTCAGCTAGCAGAGCGGCTTCTCTCGGCCATCCGATCGATGCAGGGGGGGTTCCCGAACCGGTGGCGTCGAGCAGCGCTGCCCTCCTGTCCGGCAGGCCGATGCTGGCCGGTATTCCCAGTGTGAGCGGCCCGCACAGGTGGGCTTCTATCCTCCTGCACAGTACCTGCGGGTGTCACGACCTTCAACAACCTAGCCCGCTGACGAGCCGATCGGTTCGCCCGACGAAGCGGCCATTGGAGCGCGGGACGCGGTTCTCCGAAGTGTGACGCCCCTTGTGGCGCCAGGGTCTCCCTTCGCCCTGGTCGACATTAGCCAGTCGGTTCTTCTTCAGCCGAGTGTCCCGTGGATGAAGGTCGTGGTTTCCCTCCACGCAGCTGGTATACGGCCGCCACTTCCTCTGGTTGTCGCCCCCTCTTCCGTCACCACCTCCATTGAAAAAAAAGGATCATCGGAGGGTCGTCGGGCCGTGTTCGTTCGTCCCGAGCCCTCTGCGTTAGGAGGATTCAAATGGCAGAAGATAAAACATAGTTCAAGGAATAATGAATAATAATTTATTCAACTAATATAGATGCAAACCCCCAACCTCGTAATTAATGTCGCACGCCGACAAGCCGAAGAAGATGAGTGTCGCGGTAGTCGGGCGTCACAGAAGATGGCGTCGCAGAGAACGGTGTCATCACGTCAATGTTGGAGGAATATTCATTGACATATGCGATGCTTCTCGTGAGTGGTTTATTCTCCCTTGACATGGAGGAAGAAATAAGGTAGGAGAAGTCGTGGAGTGTTCATCGCCGAGAGAGGATGACATTATTTGTGGAAGAATGAAGCTCCTCTAATTCATCAAAGGTTCCCCAACAAAATATTTCCTAAGGCGAATATTATAATAGGCAACTCAAATTTTAATGAATTTCCATGCAATTCAAATTAACTCGATTTAGAGCTTCCAGTTAATTAATAAGGTTATTAAATAAATGGGTTGGCATCATCAATGTTTAGGAGGTGGATATGCTCCACCATAATGAGGGGAGGAGTTAATTAATTTAGGGGGTGTTAATGGGAGTTTAAGGGAGTTAAGGGGAGATGAAAGGTATAGGTCTCATGTGGGTCCCACCACACTAAATCCTCTCATGGGTGGTTATGTGGATGTGGACCCCACCTCAAACTCCATATTTTAGGAATTAACCAACTTTAAAACAATAAAATTATGTACAATAATTTTATTTATTTTAATATAAATATCCAAAAAATAACTTCACTCAGCTAAACACAACTACGGTAAAGGTCCCCTTACGTGAATACTGGTGCGGCGAGTTCATCAGTGACCTCAAAGTTCAATTCCAAGAAACGGTTGAAAAGATAAAAACACCCGAACCTACATTTACTGAACATACCCGAAAAAAACATCAGAAATTGATTCTGGGCACACCGGTCCTCGAATCAAGTACCGTTAGAAACCGCAGATTCATTAAATTCCAATGTATTTAATAAAAAAAATTATTGAAATTTTTGGGTCTTTACATTACTCCCACATTAGGCCTTTACGTCCCCATAATGCAACATCACACACTAGGGGAAAAATGGGGGTACTTAGCTCGCATATGAGCCACATGCTCTCATGTCCTCTTTTGGAGGTTCTCGTGCTGCCAGTGAATGTGCATTAGAGGAATCAACCATCCACATAGGACCCACTCATGTCGATCCAAGATCTCCACCAGGACCTCTGTGAATGTCACCCCATCATCGATGTCCATCTCCTCATGGACGATGATGTGGGACGGGTCATGTACGTATCTTCTCAACTGAGATATGTGGATGATGTCATGCAATTGGTGCAACTGAGGTGGAAGTGCCAGGGGGTAAGCCACCTAGCCTACTCTGCTGAGGGCCTGGAAAGGTCTGATGAAGCACGGAGATAACTTGTCGCCCTGGCCAAATTTCTATAGTCCTTGTCGAGGTGAGACCTATTGGAAAACGTGGTCACCATCCTCGAACTCCTGTGGTATTTATCTCCTATCAGCATAGGACTTTTGTCTGCTTTGTGCAGTCTTCATCAACACCTTGATGATCTGCACCTTCTCCATCATATCCTGAACCATCTATGGTCCTACAAGTGTTGACTCCCCTGGGTCAATCTAGCACAGTGGTGATCTACAAGGTCGGTCATACAGTGCCTCATAAGGGGCTATCCCGATTATGGAGTGGTAGATGTTGTTGTACGCAAACTCCACCAAGGGTAAGTTATCCTCCCAGCTACGACCAAAGCCATGGACACATGCATGATGACTGCCCTCGAGAGTCAAAACGGTCCTCTCAGTATGGTCTTCCGTCTATGGATGGAAGGCGGTGCTCAAAATGAAGATGTGTCCCAAAATCCTCCTGTAACCCCTTCTAAAGCCGGGAAGTGAAATGAGCATCTCAATCGGAGATGATAGTCGATGGCACAGCATGAAGCCGTACGATCTCCCGAATGTATAGTCATACCAAGCTGTCTACTGAGCACTTCTCTCTGATCAGTAGGATGTTGGCCGACTTTATGAGTTGGTCTATGATCACCCAGATTGAGTCGTGTCCTCTGGATGTACGTGGAAGCCTCGTCACTAAATCCATGGCTATCCCATCCCACTTCCACTCTGGGGCCTCTAAGGTTCGTACCAAGTCTACTCGTACCCGGTTCTCCTCCCTCTCTTGCAGTCAAGTTAGGCATCATGAATCAAACTCTACTACAGCCTTCTTCATACCTGGCCACCAATGTTGTTGTCTGAGGTCCGGATACATCTTCGTCACTTCTTAATGTAATGATAGTGGGGAAGTGTGTAACTCCCACAACAAATCCTCTTATAGTGAAACTGGTACCATGGTACATCCCCTGAAGATGATGATGTGCTCCCCTCCTTTAGAAAATCCATCATGTGCATGTCCTGAGGATATCTGAGGACGTAAAGTCTCACTGTCAACATCCCCTCACTGTGCCTCTCTGACTCACTAAAGGAGTGGAGGATTGACTGTGAGAGACTGTAGAAAAGCTACTCCATCTCTATCCACAAAGGATATCTGCAACGCGGATAGCTACTCTGTCACCTATCCTAGCAGTTGAATTCCCAATCTTCTACTGAGAACATCGGCTACAACATTCCCCATCCCATAATTATAGACTATCTCAATGTCATAGTCCTGGAGGAACTCGAGCCATCGTCGCTGTCTCCGGTTCAGGTACTTCTGCTAGAAGATGAACCTGAGACTCTGGTGGTCAGAATAGACAGTAAAACCCTCGCTCGTCCGATAGTGCTACCACATCATCAAGGCGAAGACCACTAATTCTAACTCCAAGTAATGGGTAGTGTAGTTTTGCTCATGATGTCTCAGCTGACGATAACCATAAGAGATAACTACTCAATCCTACATCAGGACACACCCGAGCCCAGTCCCTGATGCGTCGCAGTATACTACGTACCCAACGCCATCCTCTGGTAGCCTCAAGATGGGCACACTTTTCAATCTCTGTTTCAGCTCTGAAAATCTCTTCTAGATTCTATGTGACCACACAAAGGGTTTCCCCATCTTCATCAAAGCTGAATGTGGTGCTGCAACTCTTGAGAAGTCTAGCACAAATCACCTATAGTATCCAGCCATACCCAGGAAACTCCGCACCTCCGTCATGATTCTGGGTGGCTCCCAAGAAAGTACTGCCTCGATATTGACTGGATCCACTATAACTCCAGCCCTCAAGATGAGTTGTCCCAAGAATTAAACCTCTCTAATATAGAACTAAAACATATAGAGATTACCATAAATCTAGGTCTCTTTGAATGTATCCAGTGCCACCCACAAGTTGTAGGTGTGATACTCCTCATTATTCGAGTATATCAATATGTCATCATTGAAGACTATGACAAAACGATCGAGGTAAGGATGGAATATTATTTTCATGAGACTCATGAACACTACTGGTGTGTTGGTTATGAAAAATGGCATAACCAATAACTCGTAGTGGCCATACCGACACTTGAAGGCCCTCTTCTACACATCCTCATCTCAAACTCCGATCTTATGATAGCCTGACCTGATGTCTATCATCAAGAACCATCATGCTCCATTGATCTAATCAAAGAGTTCATCAATCCAGGGAAGTGGGTACTTGTTCTCCATGGTCAACTGATTTAGGCGATGATAGTCTACACATAGTCGTGATATCCCATCCGCCTTCATGGAGAAGAAAATCAGAGATTCCCAGGGTGAAACATTATGTCAGATAAATACCTTCACCTGGAAGTCCTCCAGCTATACCACTAGCTCACGAAGCTCGGTGATAGCCATCTGATATCCTGGAGTAGATATCAGTGGTATCCCGGGGTACAGGTCTATATAGAAGTCTACGTCTATGTGATGAGGTAGTCATGGAACATTGTCAGTAAAAACATCCGCATACTGATCCACCACAATATTAAAACTTAGACTTCGCACATCAACCGCTCCAAGGATGAGACTAGCGAATTGATGTGTGATCGGTTTCCCTATCCTCTGCGTATGTCCATCCTACGCTGCAACGGCTCATTTCTCTCCAGTGAAGGTGAACCTGGTCCCATTCGAGTGGACACACCGCACTTTGTGCCTATTACAGTGGATCTGATCATGGAATGTTGATAATCAGTCCATACCAAAGATGACATCGTATGGCCTCGATGCCCCTAAACGAAGATCCCAGCCGAAGCTCTCGCCTCCTAGAGTAAGCTCACACTGCCGGAACTAGTGTGTAGTCAGTGAGTATGCTCCCATAGGAGTCTCTAGCCATATGTATGGGGACAATGACTCTGTCATAAACTCTGATCTCTGAACAAGGGCAGCGATAATAAAAGAATGACTCGCACATGTGTCTATAAGTACTGCAGCTAGGGTTATGTAGACATTGATAGTACCTCGAATCAACTCAGGTGAGATGTGGTTGTATTCCTCGACTTCCTGGAGCTGATCCTGCCTCTGTCCACCAGCTCCTTGTGGTCAGGGTGGACCTCCTAGCGGTGGTGGTGGTAGAGCCTCGAAACGTCATCCACCAACCGCTGCTCAGCCAGCTCCTCTACCTCGTCTTCATGCTCTTAGCGGACCCCCATGTTCGAACCCATACTCTACTTGGGAGGTCCCTCCACTATCTACTACTTATCTGCATGGAGGGTTGGGAAGTCTCGAGCCATGTGACCTTGCCCGCCACAAGCATAGTACTCCATGCTCCTCATTTAGCTGGCTCTATTCCGTGTGCCCCGTACAACTTAACCGGTATCCTATGGTCGCTCTCCTGATGGCCAGGTCCTCATGGACGTTTGTGTCAGCTGTCTACTACCGGCTGCAGAATACTATGCTACATGTCGCCCTGTGGTGGGTCTCACTACTGGTGTTGTCTCAGTGAGAATGATCTCCAAATGATGGTCTTACTCCAGCACTCCCACCTGTGTAGAAATGCTGAGGGAGATCATCAAAGCCCTAATATCATTTTTGAGTCCTAGCTCAAAGGTCCAGGCCCTGAATAATGGGACCCGTACCATGTCTGTGGAATAACATGATTGGTCGACAAAACTCACTGAGTACTGAGATGTTGTCATGCTACCTTGCCGCAAATGAAGTATCTCCTGAATCCGCACCGCACAAAGGGTGGCTGGAAAAAACTCCGAGAGGAAGAGACTCTCGAATTCCGTCTAGAGTAATGTTGCCTCATCAAGCACATGGAGCATCATGCTCCGCCATCTACCTACAGCTACATGCAGAAGACTCGCAACAAGGATCACCATAAGGTCAGCTGGTGTTCGTACTAATCTGAAAATTCTGCTGACAGCCTCTACCCAATCCTTGGCTGCATGAGCATCCGTCTCTCTACAGAACCTATGCGGCCTCTATCGTTGGAACTCGTGCAATGCACTCAGATGACGTGCACTCTCTGCGGTTGGGGCTAGTTGTATCGGTGGCCCCTGGGGTAGTGGTACTACTGGTGCCTCTACTATGATGGGGCCCCGCAACAAGGCCTCGTCGCTCAGTGGGATACAATATCGTATGTAACTCGGAACCCTAGCTAGGTGCCTTCGTGGGGATATACTGAAAGGAAACAGGTGCACCACTGTTAAAAGATTATTCCTAGTGAGCTGAAACAAAGTAATCACAAAGAAATCTATTCAAACGAAACACACACTTAATCAGTGTTTTCATTCATTGAGTCACAAATCAGAGGTCACAGTCCTGGTGAATGGATACGTCGGCCACCGCACGAATACATGACTCCCTCAATTGAAAAAAACAATAAATACTCTTAACATTGTTTTTTCACAGTAAATAATAATACGAGTCCTGAGTTCTGTGGTAGAACTGACTCCACTGACACCAATTTGTCACTACCCATCCTCAGGGCCCGTGTCGTGACTACCCCAAACCCGCCTTCCATAGGCCAGGGGCTGGAGACTAGCACCAAAGGATTAAATACCTATAAAAAGATAAGGAATTCCATTTATAAAAGTAAACAAACACAACAGAGTACACAATAGGATAATGAAATAAGTAATACTGAATACAAAAGTAAGTGCTGAATGGAAAGGGGCCAGAAATACAAGGCCCACAGTAGGAACATTACAACTGAAATTCTAGTAAAACTAAAGTAAAGGAAAGCAGAAACCACTGAGTCATCCTCTGGGAAGCCCACCTGATGAGTGGGTCCACCTCCGGGTACTGTACAGATCCACAAGCCTGCACCTTGATTAGTATTGTCCGTCGTCTGCAACAACATAACATATTACGAGAATAGCCCATGAAGGGGTGAGTATACGATACTCAGTAGGGACCCTGAGACCACAGAAGGTCTCCCAGAATCCACAATGGATAAACCACAGATGATAGATACAATCACAAAGTATCAACCAACTCTAATTAGGTATATGACCAAACATATACCAAAGTTATCAATCAGAGTTCGGCTCCAGCTCTTGAGCCCAAGTACAACCAGTCCACATAGGAATGCAATTCAATCAAATCGGTGATAATGATTGGATGTCAAGACTCAACTCACATAGGTATAAAAGTTTCATATAACAATAATAGATGATTAGATGTAGTCACCAATTCATCTAAGATGTCAGACCCATGTAGGATACTAGACTAGCTATGTTGTATGACCCGGGTAGGATACTAGACCAGCTACTCTATCAGACTCACTCAGGATACAAGTATTGAAGTGAAACTGTCGGACCTACTTAGGATACAAGTACAGTAGTCATCATTGTCGAACACATGAAAGATTACAGTACAATTTTCTTCATCGTCGAACCCACGGTGGATTCCAGTACGGTAGTCATCAACGTCGAACCCATGGAGGATTCCAGTACGGTAGTCGTCACAGTCGCATCTAACTCTAGGGTTCCCGCACATAGCACGCTCGATTTCGGGAGGGTCCACTCCTCAAGACAAAGGATCGATACATCAGCTATCACGAAGTCTTGAGTTGATGTATCCTGATGATCCATCTCATGAAAAGAAACACAACGCGATAGATGGCACATCAATCGGATGCCCGATCTAAGAGTTATTGGCTTCTCCGTTCCAGGGTCCCGGTTGGAAATACGCTCATTACAAACCCGACCATCTTCCAATGTTGTCCAAAACAAACATAGAGTATTTCAAAAGGACCACCTCGTCATAAGGCTCCAAGGTCCATAGACGGCTCGTCGATCCGAAACGCGGTCTCAATGTTATTCTCGTTTAAGTGAAAAAGGGCATGACACGTCAAGCCCAGTGGGATGGAGGGTCGGGTCGACCCAGTTTTGGCGGGTCCGACCCAGGTTGTGTCGTACAGGCCTGGTGAAGCGCACGGCTCAAACTGGCCGGCCGAGCGGCTCAGCCCTGGTGGCCGAGTGATGCGGGGAGGCCCAGGTTTCGGAACCTGCGGCACCGAGCGGCGCCGCACTCCTGTCCGGCCAGCCGAAGCTAGCCGGTCATTCTGGCATGAACTACCCGTACGGGTGGGCTGTGGTCCTCCTAAGCGGCACCTATAGGTTCCATGACCTTCATCAACCCTGTCGACTGACAAGCTGGGTGGTTCATCTGCCGAAGTGCCGGCGGAGCGCGGGATGTGGTTCTCTGCAGCGTGGAGCCCCTTGTGGTCCTGCAGTCACACATTGGCCCGACCGGCTTAACCTGGACCATTATTCTTCGGCCAAGTGGGCCACAGATGTAGGTCGCGGTTCCTATCCACATGGACAACATAGATCCACAACTTACTTCGGTCGCCGCCACCGCTTCCATTACCGCATCCATAGAAATAAAACAAGGATCATCGGAGGGTCGTCGGGCCATGTACGTTCGACACGCACCATCCATGTTAGGTTGTATCATATGACTGAAGATAAAACATGGTTTCAATGAATGACGAAGAAAATTTTCATTCAATTAAAATTGAAGCAAAACCCCTACCTCGTAATTGACGCCTCACATCGACAAGCCGCGGAAGATGAGCGTCGCGGTGGTCGGGCGTCACAGAATATGGCATCGTGGAGAATGGTTTCATCCCATCAATGTTAGAGGATGATTTTTTGATGTAGGTGATGCTTCTCACAATCAGTGTATTCTCCCATTGATGCGGAGGAAGAAGAAGGTAGAGGAAGTCTTGAAGCTTTCTTCGCCGAGAGAGGATGACATTTTTCGTGGAAGAATGAAGCTCCTCTAATTCTCCAAAGGATCCCCAGCAAAATATTTTCCAAGGGAATTATTATAATATACTTATCAAATATTAAAGAATTTCCATGAAATCAAAATTAACTCAAATGAAGGGTCCCAATTAATTAATAATGTTATTAATTAAATGTGTTGGTATCATCATTGTTTGGGAGGTGGAGATGCACCACCATAATGAGGGGATGAGTTAATTAATTTAGGGAGTGTTAATGGGAGTTTATGGGAGTGAAGTGGAGATGAAAGGTTTAGGGCTCATGTGGGTCCCATAACACTAAATCCTCTCATTGGAGGTTATGTGGGTGTGGACCCCACCTCTAACTACCAATTTTAGGAATTAACCAGCTTTAAAAAAATAAAATTGTGTACAACAATTTTATTTATTGTAATATAAATATAAAAAAATAACTTCTCCGCCCAAGGAAACGCAACTGCGGTAAAGGTACCTTTATGTGAATAATGGTGTTGTGAGTTCATCAGTGCCCTCAGATTTCAATTCCGAGAGACGGTTCAAAATATAGAAATACCCACACCTATGTTTACTAAACGTTCCCGAAAAAACTTCATAAATTGATTGAAGGAACACCAGGCCTTGGAATCAATTGCTGTTAGAAACAACCGACTTGTAAAAATATAACATATTTACAAAAATATTTTCCTTGAAATTTCTGGGTCTTTAAAATATAAGATGTTTTTATGAGTATGATGAGAGTTAAGACACAGTGTACGAGAATTTCATCTCACTTTTTTATATTAATGAGATTAATACTGTGTACACTACTATTTTCTTTTCATTGTTCTGTTTACTACACATGAATTATTCTATGATTATATTATTAAATACAAGGTTATTTACTTATTCATACTATGAACTTTATTTCATGTGGTTTATATTTCCAAAGATACCAAATCATTATGTTAGTTTTTTCCCAACATTACTTCTTTGAGGAGTATGGTTTCTAATGCACCTACATTCTATTTTCAAGGTGTATATACACCCATTTGACTTGTTATATCATGAATCTCCATTTTTAGATATTTTAAGATTCAATTAATTTAATTTTATTACATGGGGAGTATGGTTCAACGTTACATATCTAGAAGAGTTTTTTGAAAAAATATCAACTCTTTTTTAAATTCTTTTTTATTATGATTTAATTGTAGAAATATTATGATACATATCTCATGAAAACTCATGAATTATATTATAATATGGTTTCCAAGAAATATTCATGAATATGTACCTTTTCAACAATTCTTAACTTATTATAACAATGAATATGTTTTTATTTAAGTCAATATTTATTTATCCTTTCATTCATAAATCTACGTTCTTTCAAAACTGTGATTTCTATAACTCTTTAGAATAATTATTCATTGTTATCCAATGATGTTGAAGGAAATTATTAACATTGTTTTACCATCTAAAAATTCGTTTTAGATGGAATATTCTTGTTAATTTCCAATCAAGGAAATTTTATGAACTTTTAATGTAAAAAGAAATGTTCAACATGTACCGAAATATCCTATATCTTGATCGTCATTTCCATAAAGAATCAATTACAAGATAATGAATTTATTTTCAAGGAAAATGGTTTCTAAAACATTTTAATGATTAATTAATAATATTTCATTTAAATTTATTTTAAAAAATTTAAAATATTTATTTACATGTTTTCAAATCATTTTCAATAAAATAATTTTCAAAATGTTTTCAAGCATTCTTTATATGGCCTCAAAAAGTTTTGAAAGAAAATGTTTAACAAAAGTTTAAAATATCTAATTATAAGTTATCAATGAAAAATGATTTCCAAATTATTTCAATAATTATTTATATCATATCAATTATTTTTAACAAAATTGTATATCTAATATTTTTATATTTTATAAATCCATTTCAAAGAAGAAATGACATTTTTCTCATGAAATGTTTTAGAAAGAAATTTCAAAATTATTTTTGATATAATATGACATCTATTGGTGTTACACAACAATTTATAAAAAAACATCCTATAATTACATTAATATTAGTTCTATAATGGTTTATTATTTGATGGAATATTGTTCATGACATCTGTTTCTCTTCCACATGTGATGTGATTTTGAATCCCACTTCCTTCCGGGGTTTTGATTTGATGAAAGGATTATGTAACCAATATTTTCCCACAGGTTAATATATGATTACATGTTTATGGAACACATTTCATTTCATAAGTTATGATACGATTACATATGAATTTTTGGAACATGTATGTGTGATTTAATTATGAGATGGGTGGGACCTATATCTCCCTCCAATGAATTGTGAAATAATTTATATCTCATGGAATAGACATGGGTGGAATAGTAGTGATGTCAGTTTAATAAAAAACTATTTCCCCTAATATGGTCATAAGAGTGAAATGTGACTACATTGATCGTATGAAGAGTGAACACATAATACTAATATGGTGCTAGATGTGATGCCTTGATGACTATGGAAATCATTAAATATGCATATGTTACTACCGCATTAACATGTATTATTACATTGTTATGATTTCATGTCTTCTGTTATATATTTAATTATAATTCATTCCTTATGAACTACAAAAATTTATGCCATGATTCATGTTTATAATATATGAAATGCAGTGTATACTATTCAAATGTTATGACCATGTTATTATACACTTATGTTCATGTTATGATTACAATTTTCATTTATGTACTCTTATTGAGCATTAAATATCACCCATTTATTATGTATCATTTCCTAATGTTATGATGGAATGTTAATAATAGAAGTACAAAAGTGGAATATCGTTACTAGTGACATTAAAGGTCTTCCACCAAGTCTGAATATTTTTTTCATGATTACAAAGAAACTAAACTAATATGGTCCTCAGGAATGTAATTTTATAACAAACAGAATGTTCATAAAAATTGATGTAATATGCATGAATCTGAAGACTGGTATTTTATATGTGGAGAATAAAAATTATTGTAACTTAAAAATACAGAGGGGAAAAACAAGAAATTCCCACTTCTTAAAGGGGCCATAGTTTGGAAAAAAAATTCAAAAAGCATCTACAAACCATGTTCCTACCTCTATCCAAGAGGAGGCAGAGTCACAAATTTTATCTTGGAATTTTACATGATATTACTAACCTTGTTTCAACCATAAAGAATCCATGTATCCAAGGTATTAAGCTTTTTATAGGGAGGCTACACGATTTCAGTAACCATGTACCAACTATGTGTTATTCCTCTATTCAATTCCACATGGTTTAGCCTCCCAAAATTCATGGTTTATAGAACCATGTGCCATCTCTGTGAATTTCATAGGTGGGCCCAGTTTTCCTTACTATTGTGTCCCGAAACCCAATAATACATTTCAGGAACCATGTCAGGACACCATCGGACGTAGTGCCTGACCTAGTCTGTGGTATGGCCCAAAGGGTATTCCTGATCCCATTAGGTTAGAAACTAGTGTCGGGCATCAAAACAAGCATATGTGAACAATTTACCCCCTAAAAATAAAAGACAGATAAACAGAAATAGACCGGTAAAAATAGCTAAACACTCAAAGTGAAAAAATAAAATAAAGATAACCAGCTATACATACCTCCATGTGACCCTATGGGTCCCCACTAAACATAGAACCATGGTCGATCTAAGTGTAAACTAAGACAAGAAAATAAAATTGAAAAGTATGTGTGAGCACCGATATGCGTATTAGGAAATCCAACGGATAAAAACTCCATAGGCAGTTACCTATAATATGAAACTGAATCATGATAGATTGAAAATAAGACATAATAAAATAATTTATTTATTCTTCTCAAAATCAAGTAATCAGTTTACATTTTTAAGAAAAACATTTCTCATCCACTAGATTTTCATAATAGAATCAAAGTATGCATTAACATTCCCAAAAAGAAAGGAAACCAACATAAATTAAGATTTGGTTTTAATAAATGAAACATCAATTGAGAAACAAAAGAAATGAAAACACATATAAAAAACAACATGTCACAACTGAGCACTATGGGAAATACCTATAGGTAACTATCCCAAGTGGGATCATAGAAACTTTCATCTTGGTGAAATGTTACCATATCAATATTATGTTCTCGACACGATCCAATAGTAGGGAACATACCCATAACCTAGTGGACCCTAAAATCATCTTAATATGTTAATTAGTGTTGTAAGCATCAAGCATGCTAAGTGAAATAGAGACAATGCAACTCTGGGTCACTAGCACTCCAGTTCTAGTCCTCCCACTGAGATACTCGGGGTTACTAATGTTCTCTACTTCAAATGATGGTGAGGTATTATCAATAGATCATAAATGAATATAACACTTTATTTATCCAAGACCCATTCATTATCTCACTACCATTCTTCCTCCTTTCGCGCATTACCCTTTTTTATGTCTCGCAACATCTCATATTCCTATTCATTATGCACATATCACAAATCACACATTTAACATAAAAATCATTTTTCAAAAACAAAGGGGCATGCCTTTTCACATTCAAAAACCATTTTAAAGTTTCAAAACATTATTTATTAATCTAATGATAAATAATTTTTCTTTAGAAAACATATTCACCTAAATCCCATTTTTGGAAATCACTCTGGAACTCTTTGGAAATAAATGTGGTCATTTACATTTTAAAAGTAAATTTGACCAAAGGCCACACATCTATGGAAATACCCATTTCACATTGAAAACATCTAGAAATGAAAAACACTTTTTAAGAATGATATCCATTTATATATATAAATATTTATAGAAAATTCATTTCATATAAATTCATAAAACACACTTTCAAAAGAACACTATGTAAGAATGGAAATTCTGAATAATTATCAGGGCAGAAGGAACCTACCTCAAGTGGAACAATGATATCCACATCAACACTTCGTGATTTATATCTAAAATTTGATGCCCCCCCACTAAGAATATGAACCATCAAATAAATGCAGGGAAACAAATCCCCTATGAACACATCCTCATGGCCCATGAATATTTTCATGGGGATCCTTCTGGGTATGCTTATACACATATACCAGTCTCCACTCACCTGCGTATGAATTTTAATGTATACACATAGGTACACATAGCCCCATACATGCAAATTCAATGCCATGTATGAGTATACATGTAACTGGTAAATCTACATATATATATTTACTTACCCATGCACACAATGTTGAGTCATCCTTAGACCGGTGAATCGAAACCACTCAGAATAGTCCACACATTACGCAATAGTAAGAAGGAATATTAATAAATCAAAAAAACCATAAAAGAAGTGTGAAACCAACCAGTGAAATAAAATTCCTTACCTCAAAACATGAAGCTTTTGACGTTGGGGGCCCGAGGCAGCATCACCTTACAAACATATACATTTTCATATATATATATATATATATATATATATATATATATATACCCATTAACCCAAGTACATATTCCCCATGAAGTAAGTGAAAATGATCAAGGAGGATATACATATATACACAATTTCCCATGTATATACATATAGGTCTTTTTCGCTGAAGAAAAAATCCACACCGCGATGAACAAAATATCCTATAACAATAATAGGATTCTAATTATCACAAAAGGACTCAAATAAAACCAAATTAAACAAGGAAACAAGAGCAACCTCACCCAAAATGGTGACTGAAGAACTGTGACTAACTGAAATAAAAATTCAATGACCAAAATACTATAGGATAATTACTACAAACCTTAAAACATACAATGTATCTAATTTAATAGGTGTGAAAGGAAGAAACAAACATTAAACAAACCCTGAGAAGAAACAGGAAGACCGAAAAGAACTGAATCTTCTTTTCCTTCGGCGATGAACGTGAAACCTCAAACAAAGGGATCCTAAGAGAGGAACTACACTCCATAGAACTAGTAGAATCAACAAAAATGGATGAAACCATAACCTAGTGGGTTCGACCGAATATAAAGAGGTGATAGGGTGGAACGAAACCATCGAAAACATGTGTAATATGGAAAAAGGACCTTACCTCGTGGGAAAAAAGGTGAAATCTAGAGGATTTGGGTTGCCCAATAGAGGGCTTCACGCATCCAGGGGGTTTGAATAAATGGGTTTCACCATTCAGGTTTGAGGGGGTGCCAAGAGAGGAGGCCCCGATTGCTGTGGAGAGCTATTGGGATAGGGAGTTGTGTCCTGGAGAGGGTACCTCGGTTAGTTGTCTTGGGGGGGGGGGGGGGCATCACACAACATCAAGGGGAAGGGGGTGGGGGGGGGGTCACCCGCGAAGTAATGTGGTGGGGTTAGAGATTAGGTTTTTTATTCATAATTTTGATTCAATTATTTATTTTTTTTAAAAAATGAAAAAAGGAAAAAAAATTAAATTCAAAATCAAAGATAAAGAAAATTACCGCAAAGTGTCTGGAAGGGGTGTGGAAATTCTCCCCACCATGAAACTTTATACCCTAGAATGTCCCAAGAGATTCAGTTTGTCAAATACAAAGAAAAGATGATTTACAACCAACAAAAATCAGGAATAGTCAATGACCAAAAAACCATAGTCGCCTCTATTCAGGACACGAATCTGGGAAATCCTAACAGAAACTACCAGGTCATCCTCAAAGAAGACAAACATCCAAGGAAAACAACACACAAAACATGAAACCTCGAGTCCCTGGCTAGAAATAGAAATAACCAACTACTCATGACTCATATTTCCATACACAACAACAAAATGAAACACCATGTCCCCTAACATAGAAATTACTTGAATCTGCTCAAGATCTCCCATGAACATTCTCCATCCAACCCATCTTTTGGTCCAACCATCTACATTTGTTAGGATCGGGAAGAGAGGAGGGAAAAATTTACCCCTACAAGAACAACTGGAAGATTAAGTTCTCCCCAAATGTTTCCTATATTTTTCTCCCCACAATATTAGGACTCTAGATGAATACTATCATTTACAAATTAAATCAAATCAGAAAACCAATCAAGACCCCTAATGATGGTGTGACCCATTAACTTCCCAAATCATACTCAACCTGCATGAGGGAAGACATTGACATGACACATAGTGGGTGTCCTCATCCTATTAGGATTCTGGACAACATTGAATCCTTCTCAATTGAATCCACTCACAAAAGAAAACCCAAATCATGACACCCATGAGATCGGTGAAGGGTTTCCAAACCATTTTGGGAACAATCCAACATAGCTGGTTCATACCTTCTATTATAAATCCATTAGCATGGGCTACATTTTGACATAGGATAGGGGTATCACTAGGAGTAACCTAAAGAGAACACTTACTCCGGACCAACCATTCAAGAAGAAAGAGGAAAGTACCCTTAACCAATAGAACCATAGTCCTTTTAATATAACCAGAATAACAAGTTCCCTCGTGAAATCTAGAGTTCCCAAAGACCCGATGAAAGACACGAATTCCTCATGTCACACTGCAACCCCAACTGATCCTCGTCCACTAGAGTGTAAATTAGAGGCAATGAAATGAAATATAACCTCACCACTCCATTGGAGGTATGGGTTGAAATAACAACTAAATATGACCCCTTTAGGACCATTGGACATTTCTGGGTGGCACACATTAACTAAGAAGAACAAAACCAACCCGAAACACATCAATAATCAAGTCTGTACATTTAACCATGAATAATTAACTCAAAATAAAACATCATTTCATCCTTGAATCTCCAGCTCGAAAATAATCATCTTTCCCATTTACTAATATAGCACAAAATGAACCGTAACTAAATGAAATATCTAACAAAATAAAACCACTCCCACATCACCAACCAATCTTAAACCCCACAATATCAAATGGCTATTTTCAATGCCATCCCATGTCAAAACCATCTGAATGCTAAAACACCCCTTTGACAACCCACTTTCATTTTTAAAATTTCAAAACAAAAATCATCCAAGCACATCACTAATTAATAAATGATTTAAGAAAAAGAAGAAATCCTTGAAAACTGATCACCACTATTGGTATTCCATGAAACCACACATACATATATTGTCGTGCCAACTCGGGAACCCATCCATACATACAAACAACCATCCTCATCCAATTTCATTCTTCCATACATGTGGGCATCTATAGGAATACCAAATGTCAAATAAATTGTTTCCAAATTACCATTTCTAAGGGACATCAGTTACAATGTTCAAAAAGATTTCAGAAGCCCCACATTAACTACAAATAAATTTCTGATTTACACTTTTTCAAATCTTACAAGGAACCCCAAACAATTCCAAAAATAATTTCCATTTTCAAAGTAAATCATTTCATTTTCAAACCAACAATGATTTTTTATTTTGGATATATAATTTGAATAATCCAATCACTAAATATATATCCCAAAAAAACACCCTCGGAATCAACTAAACCAACACCATGAACGTCCTAATGAATCCAATTCATACAACAAATCATTATTCAAAATTACCAAATGAAAAACTACTACACACGACTTGGTCACATGGTTTGGAAGATTATACACCAACAATGTGAGCATATAAGGAGTAATCAGAGGTAATTTCATGGTCTTCACATGGCTTGATAGGCCATTCCCATAAACTATGCCCCCCCTGAAATATGACCACAAAAATTCAAGACCAACTAGAAACAAACAAAGAATACTAAAGTCCTTGAGAACAATCGAGAGCAATGCATAGACTCGAAGGCAAGACCATCCATGGCCACCTGAGAGAATTAAGTTTAATTCCGAATATGGGGTGATCAAGAACCTACCCACAATTGAACACATGGATTCTGACTCCCCTAACTCCAAACTACTAGAAATCTCTAAAGGACATGGTCTAACCGCCTCCCCCATCAGATTCCAAATGTACCAACTGGGCCATGGTGATAACACAAACACCCCAACATTACCATAGTCATTGGGTATTGGCGCACCAGGTTCCCCCAGGTTCCCCACAGACATGTGGTCCCCACCCTGGGGCCCACCCATGTGCCCGAACGGGTCATCTGACTAATGAATATCCTTATAGGACAACACATGTCCTTTATAATGTTCTTTTTCCTCACTCACTCACACCTTGGGATACTTCCAAAAAGATCACTAATCCTGATCACTACTCCAAGCCAAGCACAGTTAACTTTTGAGTTCTAATCAGATAGGCTCCCTAAACGGAAGGTGAAACATGTTGACATGATTCATTTAATTTATTCATTTAACCCATTATCATTCAGGGGTGTTACATTCACATTCAATAGAAAATTATCCTTGTTGTGGACCCTACATCTAAACCTAGGTAGTGACCTATTCTTAAGGTTGGGTTCTTCCATTGATATTGTTATGTCATATTCCAGGCTGGGTCACCATCTGACCCAATTCCCTACCTGGTCTTCAGGATGTCCCAAATAGCATTCCCAATCTGAATGGGCTAGAAACTAGTGTCAGGAACCAAAACAAGCAGTTGGGAATGATTAAGCCCGGGAAATAAAAGATAGATAAACACAAATAAACATGAAAAAACAGGTAAACACTAAATGTGTAAATATAAATAAATATATCCAGCTAGACATACCTCCATGTGATCCCATGGGTCACCACCAAACATAAAACCACACTATCTCCAAGGTACAATGATGTATAGAACCTACAAATGAATAGTAGGCATGTGCACCAAGATGCTCAGGAGGAAATCCAAGGGATAAAAATGACATATTCTCTTACCATTAATAAGAAACTCAATCATGCTATTTTGAAAATAAGACATATTAAAATAATTCTTTTCAATATTTTCAAAATCAAGTAATAAGTTTAAATTTTTAAGAAAAATATTTATCTTCTTCTATTTTTTCATAATAGAAGCCAAGCCTTTAATAATATTTCCATTATGAAAGAAAACCTACTTAGATTAAGATGTGGTTTTTACTAATGAGACATCAAGTGAGAAACAACAAAAATGAAAACTCATATAATAAAACAAGTCACAAAGGATCACCATTGGAAATCCCTATATGTAACTAGAAAAGGTTGGACCCTAGAACCTCATATATCGGTAAAAATTAACCATACTAATTCTACATTCTCATGCACGAGCCACTAGTAGGGAACTACCGATAACCTAGTGGTCCCCAACATCATCATAATAGTTTAGTTAGTGTTGTAAGTATCAAACATGTTAAATGAACTAGAAATGATACCACTCTAGATCACTAGCACCCTAGTTCCTGTCCACCCAACTAGATACATGAGGTTACCAATGTGTTCTATTTCAAATGGTGGTGATGTTTTATAAAAAAACATAAATTAACATAAAAATTTCTTTAACAAGAAACCATTCAATCATTCACCACAATTATCCCTCCATAATCGCATTTCCTTTTTTATGTCACACAACATCGCTTATGCCTCTTCATTAGGAACATATCAGAAATCACACATTTATCACAGACATCTTCTTTCTAAAATAATGGGGGATGCCTTAGAGGGGTTTCTCACCTTCACAAATTATTTTAAAGATGACAAACATGTATAATTACTCTACAAGAAATACTTTTCACTAGAAGAGATATTCACCCAAAACCAATTTTGGAAATAACTCTGGAACTTGTTGGAAATCAAAGAGTTCATTACCCTTTAAAAAAAAATTGGTCGAAAGGCCGCTCGTCTTTGGAAATACATATTTCAAATTCAATTTTTTTTCATAAAAACACATTTAAAGAACCAAAACCATATATATATACATATATATATTGAATATGAATTTCATATATAATATAAAAACACACTTTTAAAAGAACAATATAAAATAATAGAAAATCTAATTAATGATTAGGGCATAGGGAACCTACCTCATGTGGAACCAAGCCATAAACATTGAATCTTGGTGCATTCTAACAAAAAGACGAATTTCCCCCACTGAACATATGTGTCGTATAATACATGTAATGAAACATAGCCCCTATGCACACATTCTCATGGCCCATGAACATGTGCAAGGGTATCCTTACAGGTATTCTTATATGCATATAGAAGTCTCCAATCATCTGCATATGCATTTCTATATATTCACATAGGCACACCAAAACCCATATCTGTATATTCAATCCATGGATATATATACATATAATGGGGGAAGCTACATGTATATATTTACGTACCTTTGCACACACAGGTGAGTCTCCCTTAGATCAGGACTCGAAACCACTTAGAATAGTCCACACACTACACAACAATTATAACGAACGTTAAAACATCAAAAGAAATCCATAAAACAAGTGTGACACCTAACATCAACATAAATGTCTATAACTCAAAAAACAAATCTTTTGACAATGGAAGCCCTAGAAAGCTTCAAAATACATGCGTATACATTTTCAAATATATATATATACCCTTTGACCAATGTACATATTCGCTGAGCCATGAGAAAATATACAGAGTAAGGATATACATATATACATTCTTACACATGTATATACATATAGGTCTTTGTTGCTAAATACCAATATCCAAACCGTGATGAAAAAAAGTTCCACAACAATAAGAGGATTCTAATAATCACAAAGGGATTCAAATAAACCTAAATTAAACAATGTATCAAGAGAATTCTCACCCAAAATGGGGACCCACAAACCATGAAGGAAATAAATCTCAATGAAGCAACCAATAAAATACAAGATAATGACTAATAACCTTATAAAACATAAATACTCTATTTTAACAGGTGCCAAACCATGAAAAATACATAAAACATACCCCGTGATGAAACATGTGCATCAAAACAAAGCAAATCCAGTTCTCCTTTGGCAGCAAACATCTAAACTCGTATTAAGGGGTCATGGGAGAGTCACTACACACTACGCAATCAAAAGAATCGACAAAAATGGATCAAACCATAACCTAGGGGTTTTGACTGAATATAAAATGGTCGCGGGGAATGACCAAACCATTACAAACAAGTAGAAGATGGGAAAAAGACCATACCTCAATGGACATGAGAGGAAATTTGGAGGAAATGGTGTGCACACTAAGGGGTGGGGTCATGTATACAGGGGGTTCAACCAAAGGGGTTTCAATGTGCATGTTTAAGGGGAGACGAGAGAGGAGGCTATGGTTTCTGTGGTGCATTACTGGGAGACGGAGCCGCATCGTGTAGAGGGGAGCACGGCCAGAGGTCTGAGAGGGGGGTCAGCATTATACAATAGGAAGGGGAAGGGGGGGGGGTCGACATCATACAATAGGAGGGGGATGGGGGGGTCGACTGGGAGGTAAGGGGGTTGGGTGAGAGATTAGATTTTTTAATCAATATTTTTTTTAAAAAAAAGACAAAAATGAATAATATTAAATAGAATACCAAAGATAAATAAAACAATCGTAAAGTGTCGGTTCATGGGGTGACAAAACCCCCCATGTCCCATCATACCGTAATGACATAGGTATTTATAGAATAATAATTATTAATTTCTAATAATACATACGGATAATATATTATTTATACATTAATGGGGACACTTTTTCTGATATGATACTTAAATCGCAACAATGGGTTTCTCCGATATCTTGTGTTGCTCACAACATTGAGATATACTAAAAAATAATATAATATTAATATTATTTTAAATGGTAGTTAACGCATATCAATTGAATTGGTAGGAATGAATAGAGATAAATAAAATGAAATTATACATGATTGTTAAATGTCTTTACGTTAATCCAATAAATTTTAGAGGATTAAAATAAGAATGAAACATGAATTTAAGCATGAAATACTCAAAAAGGTAATTTTACTACATTTTGACGGGGAAAACATTTTAAATATAGTATTTGTAAATTTCAAATTTCCAAATTGAAAAAATAAAATTCTTCTTTAGAAGAGAAACATAATGATTTAATTTGGATGAAATTTTGGTATTATTCTGATAAAGTTCCTTTTGTAATGAATAGTTAAAAATACTGAATATTAATTCAAAACTACCTTTTAATCAAATTTATTTATATAGTTAAATTTTACTTTTAAATGGTTTTAAAGTGTAATTGGATTATATTTTAACTATTTAATCCAATTTTGGTCATTTTATGTAATTTTACTCTAAAACTGGACATAAATAAATGTCAATATTTTGGTAGTTTGTACATCTTAAAAAAACTCCTTTTAGTTTTGACAACATGAATTAATATTAAATTAATTTATTCCAATTATCTATTTTTAAAATATAAAAATGGATCCTATTTTTGGAATCAGGAGGTCTAAATTGTATAAATAAGAAACATTAATTTTTAGACATTAAGAATAGTAACTTCAGTAAATATTTTATTTACCATGGTTAAAGGTTAAATCCTTTAATTAAGGGAAAAAAATAAATATTATAATAATATTATATTACCCTAACACATGTCCTAACCCTATATTACGAGATATGTCTCACCATGGGCATCGTTTGGTCGATTTTAGGACCCCATTGAACCACTTGTTTTTGAAAATTTCATTTAATTACATATAATTTAATGTTAAGGAAAATATAACCTAAACATATATCTTTTACTAAAACAATTTTTATATCGGGTTATATAAGTGATTAATTTGACTATAAATAGTAATTAGAAATATAAAAATATTTTTTACACCATGATATTTTATTTCTGATTTTTAGATATTAAATAGATAAATTTAATTATGACACGATGATGATGCAGTGATTTCTTCAATAATAAAGGATTCAAATAAATGATATTTTAAATATTAAAATATATTTAATATGGTTATTTTGATTTCATCCACGAATTTTGTCGGTGATAGCTACATATTATATGTGTATTAATGATGTTTTTTTGAACAAAGAATTTTATTATTGATTTTAAAAAATGTCACGATTTTAATAGTGTGATAATTAATACAGTTCATATTTTAAAATATAAAATATCTTTTTAAATATTATATGATTATAAAAAATATGATTCAAAAAAATAGTTATCATTAGTACAAATTTTTTTATGTACTCTTTAATTGGATATTTTTCTTATTTTAGTAACTACTTTGATTCAGAAAGTGTTAAATTCTTGTTGATTTCCCATCATTCCAACATTACATCTAGAATCCTTCCCCTAGGTAGTAGAAAATTAAATGAATCAATTTGTCTCTAATAAAAATAAGTTACCCAATTTGAGGTAACGTCTTCTCTCAAGTTACTATCAATTATTTGTCCTTATCTACTCCCTACGATCTTCTTATTATTTGATTATATAAAAAAATATTATCCAAAATATACTAGGATGTTGTTATAATATGTATTCAACATAAACTCACACAAACCTCAATCTAATGGATTTAAAACATAATGTTTTTATGGATGGAGAACTACTGACTCACGTGACGATGATTGGTCAATTATCTCCTACCACCTTTCATTGTGGACATTTTGATGAAACTGTATTTATATATGACATATATTATATTTATATTTTCTCTATTCTTCTGTATTTTTCATTTAAAACATTCATTTATGCTTTCCATAATCCATAAATATGATAATTTAATTTTAGCATGTGTGGACTACCATCCCATCGAAGTGATATAACTCATTCATGCTATACATGGAACTCATAAAGGATAGAATTATTGAAATTATGTAACATATTTAAAATAAATATTATAAATTAATTATAATATTCCTATTTATCATTTATTCTTCAGTACTCAAAATGTGAAAAATAAATGAAAGTAACGTTCATGCCTTCATAAGAATTACCGTTTCCAGGACCAGTGCATTAAATTTCTTATATAAAAATATAATTGACTATTATAAATACATATATACTGGATCTAAATACATATATAATAGTTTTATATGTTATTTTAATAATTAATATAATTCTAGAGATAATGTAATTTTAACCACATGGATAATTTGTAATTATTACAAGTTCAATTTTGACTAAAGTACCGAACATCCATAAGATGACAGATATGAACTAGATTAATTATATTATTATTATAGAAAGGTAAAATCTGATATATGAGAAATAATAAAATTTAAAAATTTTAGGAAGAAATTATAAATTATCATAATTTTATTATTCAGTAAGAACAAGGAACTTACGCGATAATTCAATCTCATGGTAATGGAACCTTTCACTCTCTTCTTTTAGTCAAAGACTTATATTATGTTATGTATTTTAATTTAAATTTTCATTTTTTGGGGTAAGAATTTCTATATTATTATTTTTATCAATTTTATTTCCAAGTGATTAGATTCCGTTTTTCGCTCTCATAAACTCATTTTCTTAATTTTAGAGTGATTCATTACGCTGCTGAATTCTCGTAAGGGAATTTCAGAACTCAATTCCCACCCATTGTGTTTTATTCATACTTTATCGATTATATTATGAAAAAATTATGTTTTTAATCACTATTTATTTATTTATGTTGTAATTTTACCTTCCCTTTTGGTGGAGTTAATATTGCAACACATAATCACCCCGTTGATAAATTCTTATGCCATTTATATTAACCTTGTAAGGGAAATATTATCTCAATATCATTTCACTGAGTTCAAAGTCCATTTCATTGGTTTTTTTTCAAGGAATATGTGTGAATGAAATATAATTTTTTTACACTTAATATCCACTTATATTTGGTGTATTTATATTTTTCATACATATTTATGTCATTTAGTTATCCTAAATCCATTGATACTATCTTTGTCAGTGGTTCCGTTTCAATCTCCTTTCATTGAGGAATATTATTATTTGTAAATGACTATCTTTAATATGGTGTATAATTCTAACCTTTTTATTTTATTTTAATTCAATTGTTTTCTAAAGGAATCTTTTTCTACGAAGCGTTTTACTGAATGACCAAGGAAATCCTTCTTTTTAACATACGCAGTGACAACAACCATTCTGTAACCATGAGAATTATTTGATATTTGGATTCCATAACAAGTCAAAAAGTTTTTAAGAGGAAAATAAATAACATATGATATTTTTATGTATTTTGGTATTGAAAGTGGTTTTAATAATGGATTAATTATGTAAATATATTTAAATTTTATATTTAATTTATGCTTCTGTTATATGTTATGATTATGTTATGGTTCTTGGAAATTATATACATAAAATATTGGTTCCATGATAATCCTAGGGCGGTTGGTCCTTAAATAGATCTCTAATGCATTGGGTAACATGATAGAGGTAATCGTTAATGTTTATCCTAAGAGATTTATGGAATATAATGTGACGGGTAATCCAACCATAACTCCCTATGTAGCTGTGAAAGCTAAAATATAACAATGATATGGTTTCCATAATTTCCTTTATGATTTTTGATTACTATGTGTTATAATAAAAATTATGTTTTCATGAGGTATATTAAAGTGCTTATATTTTATTATTGAGAAATATGATTTCATTGATTTGTATGTATTGATGGACTAATTTTTACTTTCATTATTTTATATCCCTTATGGAGCTTTTTATGCTCATCCAAAGTTTTTGAAATTTATTTTCACAGGGTATTAGGAAGTGTAAGAGAATGGAAGTACTAAATAAGATATATATCATGTAAAAAACAGTTGTTTTATTTAATGAGTTTCATTTTTGGGAAACATTTGTATAGAGTAGAAGTGCCTACCTTGTAATTTTGAGATGAAATGTTATAGTTATGGAAAAATTCTCTAAATATATAATCCTAAATATATTCTCAATGTGTATTTTTGAAATAACTGAACAATATATAATTTATAATTCTGAGGACTTATAGTTGGTGTCAGAGGTAATTTTAGTTAATTTTAGAGGTTAGGGTGTTATCTGGGATTACGTAATGGACCTCATATAACTATGAGGGTCGTTATCATATTGAATTTTATTTAGGGTTATGGTAAAATAGGTTGTTTGGATAAAAATATGAACAATGGAAATATAAATAGGTTGATGGATTAGAATAATATAAATGCTTTTTATATTATCATTACCCTATATAGGACTCTTTTTTATAATAATATTTCTTTTAAGTGTTGATTATTTTCAGTAGATTAAGGATCATTTTTGGAAATGGAAGGAAGGAGATATTACAAAACCTTATTATCCCACCCTGATGATTTGATCATCACTATAGTGAAAAAATCATGTTCAAATGATTTTGATAGCTTCTTGAGTATCCAAATCACCTACAAGAAATTGTTTGAGTTATCCAACACCTACTCCTTTCTAAAAAAATTATGGTTCATGGTATCTTTTTCATATGATTTTATGATCTAAAATTTTAAAACTCTTTTTAAAAGTGATATTACAGAAGTGGATCGAACATTTACTTTTCGAAGGAATGAAAATATGCCGAAAGAGAAAGTGAACATCCTGAGTTTCATGATATCAAGATTCAATAAATAATTTATTAACAGAAAAGGATGAAATACATTGTTAAGGGATTAAGAAGAGTGATGAATGAGTAAGAAATATATATATAAGCAATTCAAGAGTTATGGTAGGTTGTAAGATGATGTGATTATTAAAAATATTAATGCTCTTTTGATGATGGGATTAATTTGGATGACTTTTTAAAATTTGTGTAACCTAGATGATTGATATGTTAAAATGTTATTCAAGGGAGATTTAAATTTTTTTCTATGGACATAATGAATAACCATATGGGTTCATAAGATCTTATTTTGAGGAGATTAATGGTTATTACATTATTGGGTAAAAAATTTAAGGTATTAGATAACCTTTGAGGTTAAAAACGGATATTGATATTTTTGAGGAAATTATATTATTTTTTATAACGTTATAAGAATGATATGTTTTTAGAAAAATGAAAACTCAGAGGATGGGTGAGAACCCATCACATCCGGCATGACCATATGAATCGAACCCACAATCGTAGGGCGAGAAAGGAACATTTTCTACCACTGACCTATGTGATGTCCCTTGTTAGTATGACTAATTCATTTTAGTTAAATTATTTTATTGATCAAGATTAAGTTGAATTTTGGAAATTATGTTTTATAAAAATGTATATGCTTAGTATAGGAAAATTATTTTGTGATTAAGTGATAAATGTTAATTTGGATGTCATTCTCTCTTATGGGAACACAATATGACTATGTAAAATAGAATACAATGGGATTTCCTTTGAGGATAAGTGGTGGAATTTTATTTTGGAAGAATAAATGTTTTTATTGAGGAATTATAGCGATTTAATTTATTTATGAAAATGATTAACATATCTCTAGGAATATGTGACTAGGTTAATTATGTTTCAGTATGAGACTTTATGAGTAAATGATGTTTTTTTGGAGATAAATGTTTTTATTTATCGTGGCAGACTATGTAATCAAATCCTTCTGAATATTGGGTTTCAAAAATAGTTTTATTTATTTTGTTGTATTTAAAGAAATTTTTTTTATTGAATGTTATCTATTGTCATTTGTGTGTTTTTTTTTTAATTTTGGATTTTAAGAATAATATTTCATTTAATAATGGATTATACTTTTTGGGGATCATCTGATCTTATACTATCCATTTTGATTTTTGATAATGTCTAAAGAAAAATGAGATATATAGTTCATATTTTTAGTATTATTTCATTCTATAAAATATGATTCCAGCACATTAGTTGTCGCCATGTCCTCATTAATACTCTTCATTTCTAGAATATATGAGTTTGTGGTAGAAATTTATTAAACGATGTAACTCTATTTGAAAAGTAAGTAAATTTCCACATGTTCTTTGTCAATATCATAAATAAATTTCTCAAAATTATAAAACATAACATGAATAAAAAATAGTTTTCCATTCATTTTTTCTTCAAGGAAATCTAAGAACCTTTAACCTATCACATGTTTGTGATTTTCTAGTCGTCAACTTTCTCCTTATCATGTTTCTATCACTCTCTATCAGAACTTGAAGGTTAGTTTCTCTTCCATATCCATATTTTACTACTTGGAACCCTAGTATGGGTTATCTCGGGAGACCTTTTTACATCTCATTCTTTATTTTAATGTGATTGTTTTACTGACAGTTTTTCTGATGTGGTGATTTCAATAATGTTTCTGTGCCCAATTTTAAAAATGTGAGGATGAAATTTCCAAAAGGGAGAAGGATGTAACAAACCAAGTATTTATGAAATAGTACATTATAATTTCAATTAAAACTTATGAATAATATATTAATTTTAATTTAAATTGGATGATTTTTATGATAGCATACTCGACACGCAATAAAGGGTTTCTCTGAAATCTTAAGTTTCACTCAGCATTGAGATATAATGAAAATTAATAATATAATATTATTATTTTAAATGGTTGTTAACACGTAATATTTTTTTAGAAGGAATGAACAGATCTAACTAAAATATTATTATACTTGTTTATTAAATTTATTTACATTTATACAATAAATCTTGGGGGCCATAAATAAGAATGAATACGATTTTAAACATGAAATACTCTAAAAGGTAATTTTACTGTCTTTTGCGGGGGAACCCTTTTTAACTATATTTTTTCACATACATATGTAATATTTGACAAAAATAAATTATTTTTTAGAATAGGAACATCAGAATTTACTTTGGATGACGTTTTGGTATTATTCTGATAAATTTTGTTTTTTAATGAATAGTGAAAGATATTGCATTTTAATTCAAAAATGCATTTTAATCTAATTTATTTATATATTTTTAATATAATTTTAACTGGTTTTAACGTGTAATTTGATTATATATTTATCAGTTAATCCAATTTTGGTTATATGATGCAATTCCACTCTTATATTGGACATAAACAGAAGCCAATATTTTTCTTGTTTTTACTTGAAAAAAAGACACTTTTAGGTTGTGACAAAAGAAATTTATTTTAAATTAATCATTACCAATTTTGTGTTTTGAATTTCAAAATATGGATTCGATATTTAAAATCATGAGATATAAATTGTGTAAATAAGTAAATTTAATTGATATAAATTATGAATATTAATTTTAGTAAATATTTTATTTACCATAGTTAGAGGATAAATCTAGTAAATAATGGTAAAAGTAATAATATAATAATATTAAATTACCCTAACACATGAAATAACCCTATTTGATGAGAGATTTATGACCATTGGAATCCCTGATTCGATTTTAGGACCCCATGGGGACACTTGTGTTTGAAAATGACATTTAATTACTTTTAATTTAATGTTAATGAAAATCTAACTAAAACATATATTTTTTCTAAAAATAATTTTATATCGGGTTATATAAGTGATCTCTTAGACTATAAATAGTAATTATATATCTAAAAATATTTCACACATCATGATATTTTATTTATGATTTCTATACATTATATAAATATATTTAATTATGACACAATTATGATGCAGTGATTTCATCATTAATAAATTATTCAAATAAATGATATCATAAATCCTAAAATAAATTTAATTTTGTAATTTTGAGGTCATTAAATTTTTTTTGGATTATATTTACATTGTTTATTTTTCTTAATGACGTTTTTTCAAAGTAATAATGTTGTTATAGATTTTTAAAAAAATCATGAAATGAATAGTTTCAAAAATGACATAATTAATTGTTTAAAATATAAAATATTTTATTAAACATTATAAAATTCAAAAAAATCAAATATTCGTCCAATTAGCATTAAAATGTAGAAAATTTTTTTATTTACTCTTTAATTGGAAAATTTTTCATGTTTTGGTAACTATTTAGATTTTCAAATTGTAAAATGATTGATAAAACAGATAGAGTAATATAGGGTTAAATAAAAAAGATAAGGATTAGAAAATATAAAAAACCTGTATAATTATTATTGGGTGTTTTTAGTTCGACTTATATTCATATTATATTCGAAATAAATGACTTTTGACTCATTTATAATTTAAATAAAATATGAAATTAAATATTAAATCAATATTTTCCTAAAGTGCCTCTACTCTCTCTTATAAAAGGATGCCAACTCTAACCCATTACACTTACCTATCAAGCCACCTAGATCATCCAAAATATACTACAATAAGCTACCAATATTCATTCAGTAAACCTTGAAGCCTTACCTTAGGCATAAGGAAATTAAATGAATCCCTTTGGATCAAATCAAAAGATGTTACCCGATTTGAGGTAACGTCTTCTCTTAAGTTCCTATCCATTATTTCTTCTTCTTCAATCCCTATGCCATTCATATTCATTTTTTGCATAGTAAAACCAGTATATTAAACATAATATTATTTTTATAAGATTTATTTGACCAACTCTCACATCCACCTCCAACTAAATGATTCAAAACATACTGTTTCAGTAGACGATAAAATACTATCTCACGAAATAGTGATTGTTAAATTATCTCTTACCGCCTCTCATGGTGGACATTATGATGGAAATGTATTTATATATGTTATATATATTATATTTAAATTCTCTCTATTATTCTTAATTGTTCATTTTCATAATACTTTTCTGCATTCCATAACGGGTAAATACAATAATTTCATCTGAGGATGTGTGGGCTACCGCCCGCTAAAAGTTATATGACTCATTCATGATATACACGGAACGTATAGAGTATGGAATTAATGAAATTATGTAACATATATAACATATATATTGTAATGGAATTATAATATACCTATTTATAATTTATTTTTCATTCCTATAAATGTGAAAAATAAATGGAAGTAGCATTCATGCTAACATACAAATTTACGTCTCCATGAACAGTGCATTTCATTTCATGTATCCAAATGTTATGGAATATTATAAATACATATATATTGTATCTAATAAATATATAATTGATATATATGATAATTATGTGATTAATACAATTCGTGGGATAATGGACTTTTGACCACATGGGCAATTTGTAATTATAACAAGTTCATTTTTGACTTATGTATTAAACTTCAAGAAAATGACTGACGTTAACATGAATAATTATATGATTGTTATAGAAAGGATATTAGAGATATAAAAGGAATAATAAGTTTTAAAACATTTCCAAATAATGTATAAATTAACTTAATTATATTTTTCAGGAAGAATAAGGAATATATATGAATAGTCAGACTCAAGGTAAGAGAATCATTCACCCTCCTATTTCATTCAAAGAAATATTTTATGATATATAATTTAATTTACATTTTATTATGCTGGGGTATTTTATTCTCTATCCTTATTTATATCCCTTTTATTTCCAAGTGTTGGGAGACCCTTTTTCTCTCTCATGAACACATTTTCTTAATTTTTAGGTGACATCGTTAGGCTACTGAATGATCGTAAGGGGATTTCTAAACTCAATTTCAACTCATTGGGTTTTATGCATACTTTGTGGATTATATTATGCCAATATTATTTTTGGAATCAATATTTGTTTATTTATGTTTTAATTTTCAATTCATATTGTTTGGATATACATTTGATAAACATAGTCACCCAATTGATCAATTCTTATATAATTTATATGAACTTTGAATGGGAAATATTATCTTTATATCATTTCATTATATTAAATATAGATATCATTGGTTATGTTTTCCAATAATATGCATGAATGAACGTTAATTATTTTACACTTAATATCGACTTATATTTGGTGTATGTTTATTTTGCAGACATATTTATTCCATTTATCTATCCTTAATCTAATTATATGATATTTGTAAGGGACTTAATATCAATATTCTTTGTTGAGGAATATTTTTGTTTATACATGAATTTATTTTATACAAGGTATAATTATACCCTGTTTCATTTAATTAAAATAAATGGGTTTCAAAATAAATCTTTTTCTATTAGTAGTTTTACTAAATAAAAAATGGAATCGTTATTTTTAACAAATGTAGTGATAACGACATTTCCACCACCATGAGCATTATCAGATATTTGTCTTTCATAACAAGAGGTAATGTTTTTAAAAGGAAAATAAATATCATATACTATTTTTACGTATTTTTGTATTGAAAAGGGTTTTGAGAATGGATTGATTATGCCGATATATTTAAATATTATAATTCCTTTATTCTTGAGTTATGTGTTATGATTATGTTATGGTTCTTACTCATTATTTACAAATACTAGTGGTTCCATGATAAACATCGGGCGGTTGTGACCGAGATAGCTCTCATATTCATTGGGTATTGTGAGAAAGGTAATAATTAATTTTTATCCTATGATATTTAGGGAATATACTATGAAGGGTATTCTGAATGTAACACGCTATGTAGTTTTGAAATCTAAATGTAACTATGATATGGATTCCATAAGTTACATTTATTCTTTATTATTACTACGTGTGATACATAAATTTTATGATTTCATGAGGTATGTTAAATATTTTATGTTTTATGATTGATAAGTATTATTTCATTTATTTTTATGTGTTTATGGACAAATGTTTTCTTTCTTTATATTATATCCCTTACTAAGGTTTTTATGATCTTCCAATGTTTATGAAATGTTTTTCACATGGTATAAGGTATGATAAGAGAAAGAAATTATTCAAGAAGATTTATATCGGGAAAAGAAATATTGTTTTATTTAAGGGGTTTTTTTGTGAAATTTTTGGACAATGTAGAAGTGTCTACCTTGTAATTTTGAGATGCAAAGTAATCGTAATGGAATAATTCTCTAATACTCTAAACCTGAAAAGATCATCAATGTAAATTCTTGACTGAACTCAAGATTATTTAATGTATAAGGATGGGGCCTTATACAAACACATGGTAGTCATTTCTCCGACCAAAAAAAATATATTTGAACCAATATATAAAAGGAGTATAACCATCCATGTAGTATTAGATCTAACAAGTTATTCTTCTCAAGAATGTTTAAATGATATTTTGATTCATCAATGAAAAAGAATTCAATTTTTCATATAATATATTGGGCATATGTTCCAATTATACAAAAAAGGTTACTTCTCCATATGATTTATGTTTATGATGACACGATGTTTTTGAAAACTATTCCTTTACCATGGGTTACGCTATGATGAATTTGTTTTGAACCCATTTTTAATGGGTTCTGATATGAGGATTCAATTATGATTTGTGAAACATATATATATGATTTTAATTATGTAATAAGTTTGAACTATATATCACTTGAATGTTTAAGGAAAATATTGATATCTCATGTGATTAAAAAGATTTCAATGCATCGTTAATCTAGTTTTGTAAGGTTATTTTTCTACCATGATAATCTTTAGAGTAACCACTGACTACTATGATTGTTTGGAGAGTGAACCAGTTTCGCTATGATAGCCTTGATAATGAGCCTTTACTAATAATTAAATGATGTTATATGCTTACGTGCATGCTAAATTCAATGTATTATGTGTATATTATGTAATAATTTATTTTGTTATTTGATTCCATTATAATTTATGTCTTATAAAATGTGATCATTTATACGATGACTCAATATTATGATCTATGAAATGTGGGTTTTTGTTTCCAAATGTTATTATCATGTTATCATACCATTTTTATCATGATATTCTTGTAAAATCATTTATATCTTCCTTGATTACCCTTACTTAGATTCATAGCTCACCCTTTCATATACTTCCTTTCCCAGTTTATAAATAATGGTTTTATGTTTGATATGTCTGAGAAGGGTTATAGTTACGAAGATCTAATTTGGAGATGATATATAAATTTTATGAACTAAATATTTTTTGTTTCCTTGATTCTAATAATAATAGACCTATAAGATTCAGGTATGAATAATTATGGTATGTATTGAATATTCACCTTCTTAGACGTAATATATACATATGAAATTTATGGGTGATTATATCTTGTATCAAATAATTTTATAGTGAACCACTAGAACTATGATGAAAAAACATTAGTGATCACCATGCAGATATGTCTAAATATATAATAAAATCCTACTATTTAGGTAATTACAATGAATGACCAAGGCTAAACCTATGTTTTTAGAGAATAATGTGTCTATATTTAGAAATCATATAATTGATTTTACATGTTTAGGGTGTCTCTAGCTATGATTATTTTTCCTCAAACTGTGTTTTTCATTTTAGTCAATAGATGGAACATTAATGAATAATATTAATACTGAATGAAAAAAGCAATTCAATGGGTGTACTCATGTGAAACTGAATGTTATGGGAGTTAGAATGAAAAATATCATTTTTATGCTAAAAAATATTCTAGAAATATGAATCATTAATTTATTCATAACATGAAAAGTGGGGATCAATGTTCTATTGAGTCATTCAGTAAGAAACCCTAACATTATTTTAGTGGTTCTATTGATCTATAATTCACTGAGTAATGGATTAGTACCACTGAAAATAAATCACCCATTCTCTAGTGTTTGGAACAAGAGAATGTTATTCTAGGTATTTACCATTTGGATGGTGATTAAGATCCACGGTGGACTCTTATCCACAACACAATGAGATATGAAGAAATTAAATCTATAGAGTAGGACGTGTTTAAAAATATTTTTTCACAATAATTATTTTTCTAGTATACATCATAAAATAGTGGAGAAGAAATTCAATGAGATATAATAAAATGAGGATGAATTTTTTGGTATCTATGAGAAAAAATTTACAAGATGATCGGGATATGATTATGGTATTATCATCCAACCTAAATATAATGTTGACTTGTACAGTAGTGGCTTAAAACCAAGTCACTAAATACCATTAACTATACGGGACATCAATAACTATAATGAAATCATGTGATGTGAAATCATGAAGGAATTGGATATTGGGGTTATCCATTGATCTCACGATTTTACAAGAAAAGAAAACTGGATTTCAAAGGATATTTAAAAAATTATCAATTGAAAAAGTTGAGATTTAATTTATTCTTAAAATGTGAAAGGAATCATAGGGAAATTGAATTAAGGGAGCTAGTAAATTTTTCATGTATTGAATGGAGGGTCATTGGGTAATTTAATGTTGATGTAATGGGAAGAATTTAGCTTACGATGTGAATAGTGGGAAAGAACCAAAAATTACACAAACCATAGTCTAGTGTTTTAATGCTAGGAGTATAATTATTATGCTAATAAATTCCCAAATATAAAGGTAATTGATGATTATTAATGTTTTGATACACTTAATACTAGGGAAAAAGGGAAATTTCATCTGATAACTATTGTTCATTGTAAGTATGATAATAAAGTGTTGAAATATACACTTAAAATAAAATATAGAATAGGTATTGTCGTTTTTATTATGGATGTATCCAGTAGTTTGTTTATAAATATTATTATAATAGAATAACAGTTCAATAAAAATATTAAATTTTGATTTATAAAAACCCCTTAATGGTACGACGATAATAACTAAATTCTATTATTACTACCTTGTTTATTTTTTAAGGAATGCGTTTATTTCAAATTTTATCATTATCTATATAGTTGAATTTGATGTTATTTTAGGAATAGATGAGATTTGGTATCATAAATCCATTATCAATTTCCAAATAAGTGATGTTAAATTTTATATTTTGAACCAACCTATCATCTTATATCTGTGTAATGAGAAAAATAAATTTTTGATGGAAATTAAATCCATCATATGGGCCAAGATTCCTCTTAAAATGTATTGTTTATCAATTATGTTTGGGGGTTAAATCAAAATTGACATATTCATATTTTTATAGAGTATAATTATTTATTTATAGATTAATTTCTTAGTATTACATGAAACCATGAATTTGAGTTTTCAATAGAACTCATACATGAAGCTATACCAATTTCCAAGACCCTATACCGAATGGACCTAATCGAGTCGAATGTATTGAAGAAGAATCTCCAGAAGAATCTTGACTGAGTATTCATTCATCCAAGTGTGTTAGCTATGGTTTCACCTGTTTTGATTATTAATAAAAATGATAGATCAATGATACTCTAAATTAATTATTCGGAACATAACATGATCACAATCGAGAACAAGAATACTAGACCCCATATTGATGACATGTTTGTTCAATTTCATGAAGCTCAATAATTTTCCATGACTAAAAAACACTCAATATGTCACCAATTGAGTGTTAAGGAGGATAAAACTAAGACAACATTTAGTACATGTTATATACAAAATCCATTTTAATTGATTCCATTTAATATTAACAATTCCCCTAATATGTTCATGGATTTAATTAATAGAGTCTTTATAAATTACCTTGATCTGTTTTTGGTAGTTTATATATATGATATTCTGATATATTCAAATAGATAGGAAGATCAAGAAGTTCAATTAATGGTTGTACTAAATAACCTGAAGAAAGATAATATTTATATAAAATATACCAAGTGGGAATTTTGGATTTCAAATGTTTCATTATTGTGTTCTATAGTCTAATGGGATTTTATATTAGTAGACCATTAGAATAAAGATGTTAATGAAAAGTGTCCCAACCACTATGACTATAATCTATAGTTTTACTAGGTTTCTAGATATTATAAATTATTTCTACATAATTTTTCATTGATATCGAATCCACTCAACATGTTGACACAAAAGGGATTTAAGTTCATTTGGATATATAAATATGAGGAATTATTTGAGGAACTAAAGATAAGGATAGTCATCTCACCTATGCATACACTACCATATAGTGGAGAAGAGTTTGTAATATATAATTATGTATTAAATAATGGACTATGATATATTATTATGTAGAAATATATGGTTATATCTTATGCATAATGAAAACAAAATGTCCAAGGGAAAAATTAGCCAACTGATGATTTTGATCTAGATTTGGTAATTTATTCATTAATGATATGGAGGCATTATCTCATTGGATAAATTGGAGAAATATATACTTATAAAACAATATTAATGTTTACTTTCACTCAAAAAAAGATAAACATGAACAAATGAGTACTGTTGATGCTGATTACTAATTATTAACACTCATTATATTACCACCCTAGGAATGTGAACAAGGTGGTAGATTCTTTGATTCCAAAAGATCATGCACTATAATAAATTTACTAAATTATAGTTGTTTTTAGCCGCATTATATAAAACCAATTCTAAATACAAAACTATATTCTTTATTACTTTTTCCATTAACTATTTGATAAATTAGTTGTATTTAGTGGGTATTTTAAATATAATCATTTTTAAATAAATTTTAAAGGAATTTTAAATTAATTTAGCTATTTTTTTTAAAAAACTACCAATATATTTTAGATTAAAACCTGTTTTCCCAAAAACATTACCTATTAACCTCCACACCCTTAATTGATGACACCACTTGGACTCATCATAAATGATGATTAATAGCCTTCCACACTCCCACTTGATGCCTTCTCTCATCCTCAGCTTCCCTCCTGAAATTTATCTCTTAGCATCCCCCTTAGTTATTCTCAATGGTAGAATACTGTTGACATTCCCCTTAGAGGACCTCAGCGATGGACCCCCTTTTCTCCACCCCCATAACATTTCTTGATTTTGGACTAGCTGTCTCTCAGCATTGACTCCAGATTCCCTCTCCAGTTCTCTCTCTACCACTTTTCCACTAGTTTCTCACCATGATTTGTGGTGATGTTTTTCATATTTTTTCCTTAATAATTGGAAGTAGGTTTTGTGTGATACTTTATGGAATGTTTTTTAAATTTTTTTATATTTAATAATTTTCATATTCAAATTCTATAAGTCCATTTTATTGTTTTTCTTAATTTTTTTATGGTAGTTTGAGATTGAATATTACTTTATTAAATTCAATATATTTTTAATATATAATATATATAAAAATATTTTTTTTGTTAGTGTCAAATGGAAATTATAAATGGATAAAATTTGGACAATCTTACCTCGGAACATATCTCAATATGTTATGAGTTTTAACATTGTTTTTTAGTTTTAAAATGAAAATTTTTATCTAGATAAAGGAGTCAAATATCCATGTACTAATTGAAAATTAAAATAATGGTTTAAGAGATATGAATTATTTCAGTTATTTCTATTGAAATAATTTTTTATATATTATAAGCATTCAATTTTGAAAGGGAAATCAAATGATATAGAAAATATGAGTAGTTTTGTATAATTTCAATGTGAGAAATAGAATTCTATGATATTGCATAATTAAATTCAAAAAAATAATAAATGATTTTTTAAACATAGTAGGTTAAAACTATCAAGAATGTATCAAATTAGTGAATTAAATTATTGATGTTCTAGTTAATAATGATTTTTTAGAACTGTAGGACAAAATGGTCATAATAATGAAATATTGATGAAATATTATTAGTAAAACAATACAATGGAGAACTATGTAGAGGGAAAAAAATTATTTTTCAAAATTATTTGTAGATGGAATTTAGTAATTTTTTGAAGGATGTGTAAAATTTTATAAATAATCATTCATGATAATGTTTTACCACATCAAATGTTTATGTGGAATTTTAAATGAACTAATTATAATTATATTATAATTTTTGTGAGATGAATTTAATAATGATAAGTTATCTGTATCATTTTATACAATTTATTAGATTATTAACAATCATGGAATCAATTTTAAAAAAATACATTTATGTCCCAATGATTTCATTATTTATTTGAAATAATATTCAAAATATAGAAAAGGGAAAAATATGATATAATTCAAGTTGGAAAAAAATGCTCTCAATATGAATCTACATACTGCCCTAATGAAATAGAAAATAAAAATTGGTGCAAATTTATTACACTACTTTAGAATAAAAACATAGTTTAAAATGTTTTTTATGTTATCTGAAACCACCAATAATATGAAGTTGAATTGTTTTCATAATAATAATGAAGAGTTCAAGTGAAATTCCATAGATTTAATATCATAGGTGAAAATCAATTAACTATATCAAAATTTCCATTCCGATCCTAGAAATGTACTATTTGGATTGGAATTTGATGGATTAAATCATTTTGGGACTTTATGTAGTAGTTACAACATGAAACTAGTTGTTTTGATCACTTATAAGTTTCCTCCCTAGATGTGTATTCAATAGTATTCATTCACTATCTTGAGGATTAATCCTAGAAATATACTTACTAGAAATAAAATTTATGTCTACCTTTAGTATCTTATTAATGAATTATACGAGTTATGGAATAGTTGTGTATGAATCTATGATGTATGTAATATGAAAATATTCAACATTCATTCTTTCTTTATATGGACCATTATTTACCTTCTAGAGTAAAAAATTTTTATATTCATAACACACCCACATGTTTTTCTTGCATTGTAGATAACATTGATTTTGAGACTTAATGGATACCTTATAGAAAAAGGTGGGTTTTCACGTGTCATAATCTCTTCCATGATACATCTAATATTTTTTTATCAAGTCACATTTTAATAGTAATATTGATGTGGGGATTCCACCAAAATAGTTATTTTGATCATAGATCATAAAAAAATAATCAAATGTTGTTATAGATTTCCAAAAACATTCTATTGAATGAAATTGAAAATATAGTTATAACACCACCAGTTACAACTAGAGAATGAAAATGGAAGACATAGATCATATTTTCAATCATCTATATTTGGAATTTAATTTTTTACCTCATAATCATGATGTAATTCAAATTGAGAAGAATATGTTTGATAATGTGTTATATACATTGCTTAATTAACAGGGAAAATAAAATAATCTTTTTATTTCTCAAAACGAATTTGGAGAAATTAAAATCAAATGTGAACTATGTAATAATGATAATGGAATGTACCCAGTAACTATAATTGAATTAAAAATACACCATTATCGTATTTTTTTACAAAGATTAAATAAATATGATATTTCTTGATGGATATTTTTGTAATATTACAAGTTTTTTTCTTCTGAATAATTATAAGATACATGAATTGAAACATCATTTGTCACATGTATTGATGGAGAAGTTTCTACCTTTAGAAATTAATAATTTGTTTATAGATAAAATATCCATCATTCTAATAAATATTTTTACATTCCTTAGACATCTTTTTGAGAAGAATTTAAATAGATATGAATTAATTAAACATTATAAATAAATTATAAGTATGATATGTCATTTGTATATGTTATTACCCACATCATTTTTCACAATGATGATTCATCTGATACTGAATTTTTCTGAAGAATCTAAAATTGGAGTACCCATACATTATAGATAGATTTTTCTCTATAGAGTGTTATTTTATTTTAATATTTATTTCATTAAAAAATTTCATTTATTTAATTTAATATTTTGAAACCTTATTTATTAATTTCATTCATTTTATCATTATCTATATTGGTAATTTGATGTATTTTGAGAAAAATAATGCTTATCCAGAAGTCTCAATTATTTAATATTTTTTTGTTGAAGAGTGTTTAAAATTAGGTTAATGTTTTTTGGATTTTATAGAGACAAGATTCAATCATGCGAGATGTGATGATGATAATCCAAGTTAATTGTAGGATAATAATGAGACATCAATATTTCCAAATTTAGGATGATAATGTTGAATAATCTATCCATTTTCATTGATAGATATGTATTTACATCATGAACATAGATACATAGAACTCAATACTAATATATATAATACCAATGTTGTAAAATTGGGGACACAAACAAATTGATTTATTATGATCCAAATCCATAATGAGATAGAGATAATATAATTTATTACCAAAGAATTTATTGAATTGTTTTTACATCATGTATGTTCTTAATATAATACATCTTTTGAATATGTTGAAATATTTCCAAATTAGGTAAAACAATTTCATATTGTCTTTTATATGTAATGGATAAAGATAATTGATTTTATCAATCAGAATATTTGAATTTTTTATCTCATGGTCCATTGATTATTCTTTGAAATTTATGGATTACAATAACAGTGGATTCAAGTCTCATAGTATTAATCACAACAAATTTGTTACAACAAAACATAGTGGTATATTTACAGTTTTAGATAAATGGTACTACGTAATATTGGTTGATATTATTAACTTATATTAGAATGGTAATTTTTTATTTATTCTATTTAAAATATTTTGGGTCAATATTAACACAGGTATAAATGAATATTCATTATAATTCACTTATGTCAATATCTATCGGTTGATTGATACTGGTGAGAAGGAAGAAAATAAAATATATGTTATGGATTTCAAAAAAAAATGGAATATTTTGTAGATATAGCATATATTTTTTTCCGCATGAAATTGAGGGAAATATATGACATGGGTAATGAAGGGGATGTAAACTGTGATAGTGATCCCATCAACAACAACATAATTATTTTTTACTTAAAAATGTTAAAATTTTCATTCTTTTGAGAGGTAATAAAGAAGAATATGAAGAAAAAATTAATTGGAATAATGGAATCTTATAAAATCATGACTAAACAGTAATAAATTTTGTATGTTTTTTCTATATTAATAAATTAGATGAATTTTTTTATAATAATAAATTAACGGAATATATAATTTAATATTAATAAATGAATGGAATAATTTTTTTGATTGTATTTCATGCAAGAAGAGGTTTAGTTTTATTACTCACTATTTATATAGGGTACTAATTATTATTATAAAAAAGGTAAAATTTACGACATAAATTTATCATTTTTTCTATACAATTTCACTTTATAATAATATGATTTCATCCACAGTTATGAATTCTACATATGATTTCTATGAATTAGACATGACATAGAATGATGATTACAATTCAAAAATTTACACTTTTTCATGAATTATGAGGTTTTATTTATAATAATTTTATGATACAAATGAATTTAAATATATATTTATCATCTCTCATAGAAATTTGTATTCAATTATTTAAATAATATAAACTATTATCTTATTATAATTCATTAAATTATTATGTACAAATCAATGTTGTTATTAAAAAAAGTGGCACATAAGCTCGTGATTCCAAATAAAATAATTTATCCAAATCACAATTAATGTTATTAGAAGTGTGATGATTTTTGAAAACATTATTTTCTTTGTAATTTATATCAAAAAATTTTATCTATGTTTATTTAGAGTATATGAAATTGAAATAAGTTGAGTTCATGGTTTATTGTATTTAATGACACTAATAAGTTTTAGTTTATACTTTAAATCGCAAATGATAAAATTAATGTAATGAGTAAGATGTTAATGATGTGGAGTATATTTATTTTTTATACAATTGAATATATTTTTTTTCATTAAAAATTTATATTAATAATTATAATCAAAATGTTATTTGAGTATGTAAATGTCATGATTTTTAATAGAGTTCAGTAAGTAATCTAATTATCCTTATAGATAATTTTTTTGAGATGGTTAACTTAAAATTTTTTTTAATGGTTAACTTTTTTTATGATATTCATGTATGATCACAAAGGAATATATAATATGTTATATTATGATGGTAATGTGCATGGATAATAATTTCTCATTTCATTAATATAACATTATTTAAAATGAATTTAAATCCAATCTTGTATCATTTTAATTGTATTTACTTAATTAATCATTTAATATGCTCATTACTGATGTGTGATAAAGTAATATAAATAAAGGAATGAGAGGAAGTAAGTGGGGAAGGATGTGATGGGTAGAATCATTATTGAGTAATGGAGGGTGAGGGACATTATTCTAAATAGAGTATCTCAGACTCATGTTTGTGCTTACATTTTTTGAAACATAAAATTTTTTAAACTATGATGTAATTTATGATGTATTAGTTTAATGAAAAGTTAATTGATGAATAGTTGATATAGTTTGTGTTATATTTTATTAGTTGTTTATTTCTTGTATATATTCTCTAAATATTGATTTTTTATCTATTGAACAATATTTTGATTATATTTTATTTTAGATTTCATAACAAAATATTTTTATAATCACCATGAATTTTCGAATAGTTGTTTTACAAAATGTTAATAAATTACTAGTGCTCACAAAAAACACCAAATATTGTAAATTTCCATATTAATTGGAAGTATTAACTTCCTTTAAATATTCACTCTTTAGGAAAACCACCACTGATTAATAAATCCATCACTAAATTTTATTATATATAAGCCAACAATAATTTAAATAAACAAACATTAAATGTTTATGATATCAATGAAAACTAAAACCATCTTGAAAAATAAAAAATTCCATTAAATAATTATTGACTATCCATTTTAATGATAATTATTTTAAACCACTAGAATACCTATTAGAGGTGGATAAAAAACCTATAAATACCAAAAAATAGCCTCTATACTCTATTTTCCATAGAGTGATTCTATATAATATATGATGATAATTACAATAGATTTGATATTTATGCACTTAAAAAGGATTGATCTTTTAATAATAAAGGATAGAGAGAAATATTATCTTTCTCAAATTTCTGTTCAACCATCAATACTATTGAAGATTAAAGAGGGACAACAGGATAATGTAGTGCTGTAAAAGTAGGCATGGAATGTTCCTGAGTTCATTCCTGATATATTTAAGGAAATTTAAGTGAATGTTAGATCAGTTCAATAAAACATAAGAGCATATCAGAGTTAACAAAAAGTCCTACTAATAAAAATTATAAAGATATTGAGTTTCAAGTTAATGACTTAGTATTCCTATGAATATCTCCCTAGAATAGGGTGATGAGATTTATAAAGTAGGAACAACTAATACCTAGGCATATTGGTCATTTTTAATATCATGACATTATAGGGATGGTATCATATTGATTAAATCCCCCACAAAATCTATCTTTAATTCATGAAACATTCCATGTATCTCTCATGAGAAAGAACGTACAAGATCCTTAACTAATTTTGAACATAAAAGTCATATCATTGTAGAAATATTATTCTAATTATGAATATTTGATTGAGATTGTAGATCAATGAGATATTTATCTACAAAATATCACCAGTCACCTAGTCAATGTTTTGTGGTTAACCCACCAATTTGTGGATCCAACATGGGTACCTAAGGATATGATGAGGCATAAGCATCCTCATTTTTTTGTATCAGAGTGAATCATTTATAGGGACAAATTCATTTTAAGGGGAATACATGTAACACTATGGGATTTTTTAATAAATATATATATATATATTTTTCAAATAGATTTAATTTTTTTAATAGCTTGCATTACATGAAACAATGATTTTAAGAGAACCATGATTTATAATTAATATATTATTTTTTAAAGGAAATTCTATGGTCGATCTATTGGTTAGTCGGTATGAATTGGGAAAACTAATTTATTAATTTTTTTACATATGTATAAAATCCATTCATTGGTTATCAATTAATTATAATTTAAAATTTTAATCATTTTAATGAAAAATAAATATTTTTCCGAAAAATAGTTTTTATGCACACAATGTATTTTAATCACCATATATTAAATTAGTAATTATTTATGAATGAGATTAATGAAATTTTTTTATTATATATTAAATAATTTTTTTGAAAATTTTCAAATATTTTTTATGAATAGGATTCTAATAAATCGGGTTTTATGCATACAAATGTATTTTTCTAAAACCCAATATTCATCAAATATTACATACTTAATTTAAAATTAATTTATTCTATTTTTAGATATTTAATTATGTTAAATAAATTAAATATTTATATTTATGAGGACAAACTTTAGTAAATATTCCCCTTTTATATATTTCAATATGAATAGTAACCATGGAAAAATGTTTCCCCTCAGTAAAGGGTAAATCTAGTTGACCTATGTTAAAAAAAGTGGTAAGGCTGTAATTTAACATCAAATTTCTTAATGTATGATATAATTTAAACCATATCACCATAAGATTTAATTATTCAGTTTAATGAATAATTTTTCCTGATAATTACCTATATAATATTTAATTTAATGAATGATACAAAATGCCACTATCGTATTTTTAAATATATAATTTATCCATATAGGGAAAAATGAACATTACAAATGAATTTTATTATTTATATTTATCATAATAAAATTATTTTCCTAATTTAAATTTATTTATATTTCTTAGTAATTATTTAAGGACAATAATATCTTATGTAGAACTGATATTTCTATATTTAATGAAACATATTATAAATTACCTTAAAAATATTAGAAGATATATAATTTGAATTATTGAATGTGTACCATGGGTTTTTTATATCTAAATTATATTTTATCAAGGTTTGAAATCAATATATTGTAATTTACCCTTTTTCATGATGTATTTAATGTTAAATTAAATAAAATGTTTTAAAAATGACATTAATGATATTTTAAAATAAATAATATGTTATTAAATGATATAAAATTAATATGAATCTTTGATTCGAAAAAATGAATTAGATATGGTTTTAAACAGAAACCACGGCACAATTATGGGTCTATCATCATTTTATAGTAATATTATAATCCCATTATGGGTAGAAAACATTAATATTACTGTAATTCTTAAAAGGGTTGACGGGGGACTAAAAATAAAAGATTAGGGAAAAATGTGATCCAAAAATGTCCACATTTTTTTGTAATAGAGGATTTAGACTCCTACCCATATTATATTCTATTAATATCAAATTTATAACAATTTTGAAATCATCATTAATTTATTTCAATATAATATATTAAAAAAATTCAAGTGTTCCCCTCCACCGATTTATAAAATGACACCCTCCAACCTCTTTATCAATCCACTTTTATCCTTATAGCTCAAAAAATGTCTTCCAATTTATCTTACCCACTTTCATAATCATGTACTATAGGTTTTGGTCTACCAAAAGACCCACACTAGAACCCTTTAGAGGGTATCTAAAGGATTTGTTTTAAAGAAGATGATGTTTGAAAATGTATGAAGGAAGTCAGACCTCAGGTAAGGGGTTTTATATTAAAATATCACTACTTATCTAGACTATTTATGATTAATATATTATAATTAAATATTACAATCAATCTCTCAAGATTATCATGGATTTTCCACTTCTCTATTTATTTATAGAAAATTAATGTTTTCTTTTTCATTTCCATCCCATTTTATTCTCAAGCGACAGAAAAACTTCTTTTAAAGAAAACAAACTACATTTCCATCTTTAGTCACAAAACCATATAATTACATAATAATGTTTTATAAATATGTTTTAATGATAGTTTTTAATATTCTATTATGATTTTTTGAAGTCATTTTTACCCATGTTTGAATTTTCTACAAAATGGTTTCAAAGCAATATTATTGTCATTTTCCAATTGTGTGACTTTTTAAAATATATAAAAAAAATTATTGAAGAAATTTTTTCTCTCTTATACATCATGAAAAAAATTCCTTCCATCATAGAAAATCCATGTTTTGAACCTTCCATTAAAATTTCATAGGGTTATATTGAAAGAAAATGTCCCACTTACTTTTTTTCAAATTTATTTATATTATATAAGTCATATCAAAATGGAACGTTTATTTTCATCATAAATGTATTAATGACATTTTGATTTATCAATGAAAAAAACATTCAATGTTTTGTATGCTTTTTTGACAATATAATCTAATGATACCATCTTTATTATTTATTGGTATTGTTTTTTTATGATGGTGTGTTCTTTATGAAAAAAATTCCTTTCCATGGGTTATTCTATGATCAAATGTTTTTAAAACCCATTTATTTTAGTGGGTTATGATATGATGAATGGTTTATAATATTATGGGTAAAATATTTATGATTTCCATTTTGGGATGGGTGGGACCGATTTATTCCTCTAAATCATTTTTTAAATATTGATTTCTCATTAGATAAAGATGATTAGAATGGGGAGTGAACCTGATTTAGTAAGAGTCTTTTTTACACTAATAAAGTCATTGGATTTAAACTATAATACTATTATGGTTTTGGGAGTGAACCCATTCCATTATGATTTCATTGTAAATTATCCTTGAATACTAATGAAATTATTTTATATGCTTATGTGTAATCCATAATTTCTTGTTTTCATCTTATATTATGCTCTCATGGATTATGTTTGTTTATTAATTCATGATTCATGTCTAATGGAATACCATGATTTATGACATAACTCAAGATTATGATCAATGACATTTAGGGTATTGTTTTCAAATGTTAAACACATGTTATGAAACCCTTTTTCTCATGTTATACATATATAATCATTGATATCTTTCGTGTTTACCCTTACTAATCATTAAAGAATACACATTATTATGATTCATTTCCTAGCTTGTAATCCGAAGTAATATATATGAATTTTCTATGAGTGGTGATAATTATGAAGATATAACTGGGATATGCTGTAGAACTATTTTTAACATGTTGGTTATTATTATTATTTTCCAGTGATACTAGGACTATTTTGAACAAGTTGGATAAATATTTTGGACAAGTTGGAATGTATTATCATGTTATGAATATAATACTCATCTACATAGATGTAATATATATATATATATATGAAATTTATGGGTCATTGTATCCATATTAATTTTTTTTTGAAATATTATTTATTCAAGGAATTTATCCATAATATGAATATTGATTTTCACATTTATATATACTTGTAGTAGCATTAATTCAATCACGGTAATAATTTTATATATTTTTAACTAGATAACATACTATTTGAATTATTTATTAATATAATTTGAAATGAACATTATTTGAGATGACATCATGCTGCACAACATAAATAAATATAATCTCACCCATTGTGCACATTTTAATCTAATTGTGTCTCATAAATATAGGGAGGTGAATTAGTCATCATATCTTCATTCAAAGAGGGAATTCCTAGAAACAAGTTCAATTTTGTCCTTTAGAGATCCTGTATATTTCACCGTAGTGGTGAATTATTATTTTCAAGGAGTAATCCACACTCCCATTTTTAAACTCCCTTTTCATGCCTATCTTTGTATTCTTTAATTTTGTTAATATTTTTTGGGATTGGATTCATATAGATCATTGATCTTCTTAGTAATGTATCTCATAGTTGGTTACATACATTGATAATTTATAGGTTCTATATATTTATATTCCTTTAAATAAAATAGTCAAAAGAATCATTATTGTTAAAAATAAATGGGAAATAACATATCAAAATGAAAATTGAAATTTCAATTATTTATTAAAATTTATAAAGCTCAATTAGATTAATAATTTTATGATAAATCTATGTTAAGTGGTGTTCAAAAATCAATTATCAATGAAGCTACATTTTAGAAAAAATTTAATGAAATTATTAGGGTGGAAAATGATCTATCAAGATATCTATATCATAATATTCATATAAATTTTTTTTCTGGTCAACACATATTGATATTTCACTTGAATATGATTTATTAACTTTCACATTATTTATTGTTCAATGGAATGCTTATTTTCAATAAAATTTATTTTAAAACTAATTGCATTTTATTTTGAATTCTCTTCTCCAAATAATCATGCTTCATATTTATTTCTTCCAATTCCCTTTGAGTAATAAGATGAAACATTGTTTTCTACAATGAATTAAGCATTTAAAGAAAAATAAAATTATCAAATAAATTAGTCTAAATATACTTTATGTCAAGATTATTACATAAAAAATTAAACCCCTAATAAATGAATTAAAAAAATACCCACACTTTCATCTAATGTCGTATTTCGACTATTTTGGATAATCTAAATTGAACCATTTTCCTACCACTATTCAAGTGATGAAATTTTCTAAATTCTATTAAAATCATTATTAATTTTCAAAAAAATTCTATACTCAATAACAAAATATGTATCTTTATAGATTTAAAATTACTGTTAAATATTATACTATTAAACCTCAATTTACGATATGTGTTATTGAAGGAGTGATGAAACATGAAACAAAAAAAATTATGTGGGGAAATTGTTAGTGTTAATAAAAATTATAAATTTTATATATTAAATTGTTGTATTGTTTAGAATAATATACGTTTATTTCATCATGAAATTGACTAATGGTCTACATTAGAGAAAAATTCTATTTAACTTTTTTCATTAATGAATAAAGTAGTTTTACATCTAATTCAATAATTTTTGAGTTATTGAATAACAATATAACTGTATAAATCAATATCACTTTCATGAAAACTTTGTAATTTAACCCTAAGAATATATTTCATGGATTCATTGGGTAATATAAATACAATAAATAATACATATTCCCTGATTTTATGTCTTCTGGATATCACATTTCATCATTATTGTTTTATTCCAAACAATTACATTTGATATAAATTATTGTTTTACATGAAATTAATTATATTTACAATAATAGTTTTAATGGAAATTTATTCAATAAATTGATGATATTTTTATTTATTTTTTACTTCTTTAAAGTGATACATTCATTTTTTGTCTCATTATTTCCTATTGGTTTCCATAAACATTTATGAAATTTATTATATTCATATTTAATAAAATATTGTCCTCAATAAATCATACCATCATTAGGACATGCATGTATTTTTTTATATCTATACAATGTCTGTTAATAATTATTATCAAATAAAAAAATAATGCAGGAATCATGGATTTCAAAAATTATTTATGAAGTAACTCTAATATCATGGAAATTTATTATCAGTAATTATATACATAAAATTTATATGGTACAACATGAATATATATGAAACAATCAAATACATATCCCAAACACTGTAAAATTCTTGATTTCTTTCATCATATAATTCATAAAACACATTTATTTTCCCAATAATGTTATGAACTACATTATCCTGGTTAGGATTTAATGATTTTTTTTAATTAATTAAAATTATGGTTGTACTATCCTTAAAAAAAATCCATCATTTATCATGATTTGAACTAGATTTTATTTTTCTTGGTCACTGTGTGGTTCGTTGATAGGATAGTCAGTTCTAAATTTTTTTATAACATTCAATTATTCATTCCAAATCCAAGAAACTTATTGAGGAAAAAATTATATTTATATAAAGTGTTCATATAAAAATTTCTAGTTAATCGTAATCTAATTTTACAAAAAAATAGAAATTAAATTAAATCATCCATTAATAGATTTTCAATTAATTGTTTTTAAAAAATTCATCCAAACCCTCAACATTCCAAGGTGTGTTTTGGGGAAAATTAATCAAACTATAATCCAAACATAATGGATTATAAATTATAAAACAATAGATTGAAATTAAAACTATGAATGTTTAATAAAAGAGATACTATAAATAAATATTATCATTGTGGGAAAATTTGGATATAAGGAAAATAACATATATTAATATCATTACATTCATATGAAATTGTAATGTATATATCATAAATGAAACAAGGATATATAAAATATTATCTTAAATTTAAGTATGATTTCCCAAAGTTCTCAAATGGAGAACTTTGACGACAATTTTACCGATGACCAAAAAATTATAATGGTAATTAATTTGAATGTTAACTCACACAATATTTATTTTTTTCATTTTTTTAAAATCAACTAGTCAAAATTCACAAGAAATCATTTTCTATTTCTTATCAAAACATATATTTAAGGAACAATATTTTTTTATACATCCTTACAATTTTATAATTAAATTTTTTCAACATAATGAATAATATCAAATAACATATTCATTTGAAATAAATTTTACCAAATAAAATTCATTTTAAAATTATTCTATTAATGAATGTATATTTTAAAAAAACAAGAAACAAATTAAATAATAAATTGACACCATGAACTTTTTATTTTGAAAATACATTAATAAAAACATATCTAGTTTTTTTCAAATTTTTTATTCAAAATTATAATTTTATTATTAATGTTTCATTTATAAAACAATCTGACTTATAAAATGAATTTTACAAGTACATTAAGAGTATAAAATTAGAAAACAATTATGTTTATATATATATATATTATTGATAACATATATTAATTTATATATATAACAAATAAAAAATTGAAAATTATATTTATAATGTATAAAACATTTAATAATTCTTTTTTTAATTAATGTAAAATTTATGGTTTATATCTATAATTTACAAAACATATTATTTATTCAATATTTACATATTAAATGAATTTATTTTTCAGTCATTTATTTATTAATAATATATATATTATAAATATATTTGAATTTATAAATATATTGAAAATAATATTTTTTATTTTATAAAAATCATTTATATATTTATCATAAAAATATAAATTATAATTTTTTTATTTATGTATAAATAATTCCCAAAAAATTTATGAATTTTTATATATAATTGATATAATATTTTATGCTTATATTTTCTGTAACATGTTTATAACCCCATGGAATCATTAATTTCAATTGGGTAGTCAAGTTTAGATATTTTTAAACACCAAACAAACTGCCCAAAAAACTACAGGGGAGTATAAGAGTAGAATGTTAGAGGTAGAAACTATAAATTTTTAGTTGAGGAATGTTTTAATTAAATAAAATAATGCATAAATAATTATGATTTGATGTAATTAAATATTAGATACTCATTATTTGATTGGTGAATAATGTGGGAGATGACAACAGAAAATTGGAGTCGGATAGTAATGAATCTAATTTCCTAGGTTGAAAGGGAATGAAATATTTAATTAAAAATTAGTCTCCCACTAGAATCAGGTCATATCATATCCAATGGTAATGTTTAACAGCCACGATCCCATGTTCTCCTATTTTTCAGGGTATAATACTTTATCATTCATGATAATGGTAACCTAAAATCTTATTTAAACATAGGTAAGAAAAATCACAATGGTCATAATAGAAGTATAAATCATAGATCACACATTAAAAAAATTCATTAAAACATATAAGACAATGTTAATTCTCAAATAATGAAATAAATTAAATGCATTCCCAATCCCTGCTCACAATGTTCATTAAAATAGAAATCTAGGAAGAGATAGAATTGAAGAACAAAAATGAAATCCAAACATAAATTGAAATAAAATAAATTTTCTAATACATTGAATACCCATTCATCAGGAATGAAATGAAAAAAATAAATCACCCAATCATGCTATTTAATATAGGGTGAAAAAATGAATAATGAAAATACTATATAATAGAAGCATTAGGGCTCTAAAGTGGGAGTCATCTGGTCTGAAGATGTCTATTTTTGAGGCCTCATATGATATTCCCCCAATGTTTTGGCTAAGGTGGTGAATTTATATGGTTTTTATCATACCTGCATCTACCTATACAGCATGGCATATCTATATTTATTCAGATTCATAAAACTGTCACAACGTGTAATTTTACATGATGTGTAATTAGATAATTTTCACTGATTGAGAAGGCATTATGAATATCCATGTATTTCTTACAAAATAATATTTATAAGAAAACTAATATTGTTTAATGTATTTAAATTATGTTTAATATCTCTATTATTGTTCACATCTCCAATACATCCTAAAAAATTTTGTGTCACACTATAGGTGAAGCAAAGCGGCGTGATGTGTCTTTAAGATAATAAATTATAGACTTTTACCTTTTCAATTGTTGGTTGTATCCTTCCATAACACATAAAAAAACATTCCCAATATTGCAATTATTCATCATTTAGATAAAAAATTAATTATATTAAAATATCATAAAATACATGCATGAAAAATAGATATCAGAGACCTCCACAATTAAATTCAATCCTTTCCTCAATGACGGAATCTAAAAACCCTAAAAAGGAAATTCACCTTACCTTGAATTAAATACAATTTTAATAAATTAAATTGATCCAGTGGAAAATTAAAAATTTAAGCATCAAATAAGAAAATTAATCAATGAAACACTTTTCAAAGAAACAAATCAACCTAGTATTTTACATTTCTAATATAAAATAACCAAATCCCTTTCATCCATCAATTATCATTTTTCAACAAATTATTAATAGGAATTCCATTTTCAATTTACCTCACTTGAATTTTTATGCTCATCAACATGGTACATAAGTAAATAGTGTTCAAACCATACCTAAAATATGTTAATTTTACCGTAGGATTATAAGACATCTAATATCTCCACCATGTATATAAAGAGTTCACAATTAATAAATAGGGATTCAATATTAAGGGTCAAATGACATTGATGCTTCAAGGATGGTAGGTAAATGATGTAAATCAAGTAAATAGAAAAAATGAGTTCTGAATCAAAATCTTTTTATATGATATAAAAAGATAATATCAATATAAATATTCATCTACATATGTGATTTCTCTCTTCCCATTAAAAATATTGAAGTGGTTTCATGATACATGTAATCGTAATGAATTTATCAACCAATCATTCATTTTTTTATAAATGTGATTATTATTTTTTGAATGCTATACTTGGATAAAAATTACATCCATTCCCTAAAAAAATATGATTAAAAGATCATCTATCTAGAAAATGGTGATTTTTTATCCACCCAAAAACAACCCCATTTTTTTATTTTTTATTTTATTCAAATATTTATTTATTAAAATTGGAGAATAGTTATATAAAGTGAATGATTTCATGGCCTCTCTCCATATCATAATAAAAATTCCTATAATATAATATACAAATTGAAGTATATCCTAGTACACCGTAGAAAATTCATCCCTCATACTTAATACTTTATACATTATAAAAAATAGTTAGAATAAGGTAATAAAGGATAATACAGGATTGTAATACAGTTTTTTTTACTAATAAGTATATCCAAGGATTGTATGGGCCTAAAATGGAATAATACATGGTGGGTAATATGAAAAGGGATAATAAAAAAACACATGATCATTTTAAAATTGACTCTGTGCAGTCATAGAAATTATAAGATACAAATAATTTTATAGAACAAATCATTACATATTTGAAAATGAAATAGAATAAATAATGAATGCAAAAATTTAGGCTCAATGGGTTTCTCGAGAATGAGACTAATGGTTGGGAGAACTACTCATGGAAATGAATACGAATAAATAATTGAATTATTAAAAATTTCATTATTTCAAAGCAGGAAAAATATCTGGGAAATCACATTCATAATAATTATCATGACCACCTAAATAATGATTTGAAACATTTCAATCCATATTATTATCTCTACTAATTATTTCCCCTGTTGTAAACATTCAAATTTTTTGAAAAAGAAATTTAAAATCCATGAAATGGTTGTTATCCTAGGTATTTTTAGTCTCCTACTTCATTTAATTAAAGAAAGAATCAAATGTGGGTGTTAAATTTCTAATTAAATTTATAAATTGATTTCAGTGTGGGTAACATAATATAAATATAAAAAATTAAAATTCTTAATCCCCTTTCATGAAGTCAAAAACATGGATTAAAAGTTTCTACTTACAGTAGTTTCTTGAGGTGTAATAATTTCATGACACATATTTTTTTTATTTCATGAATGTAATATGATTCCTAATGTTTAATATAATTGCAACATCCTATCATTCATGTTGTGGATTTATTCTTATGTTTTTTATGGACATAAATTTTTTTTGAAGGTACAAGCCCTTTTAATAAAATTAATATAACGACCCGACGCTTTTGAAAAGATACAGATTGTTATTATTTTTTTAAATCATTCCTTTAAGCTTGTTTAATGTGTATAACATAATAAGGATAGCCTGGGGAGTTTCTGAGGTTGGTTCGGATCATCGGTGTTTGACAAATGGACTTTCAGATAGTGGGGCATGGCCTACGCACATCTTGCGCACCGTTTCAGACAAACCGTACAGCCTTTGGTCTGGAGGCAGGGAGATGAGCACAGTTTGTGCACGGTTTGGGTAAACCGTGCACCTAAACCGTGCAAAACTAATTTGGAGGCAGTGAGGTGTGCACGGTTTGTGCACGGTTTGTGCACGGTTTGGGAAAATTGTGATCCTAAATAGTACGACCCTGTTATGGGTGAAATTACAATTTTTCAGTTAAATTTTATTTAAGGATTAAGACTTTTATTTCATCCATCCCACAGACCGAACCAGTGGAGGATCCCTCATTTGAGACATAAATTAACCTCTCACTCATTCTCTTGTGGATTCTTACCATGGTGTCCGAATCTTGATCTCACAGAAGCATTGGATCACGCTTTGTAAGACTTACCCCAGGCACCCTTCTTTCCTCGGTGAATATTGCCTTCTATATTGTTATTTTAATGTAGTCTCATATGCCCTATTTCAAGGGCATTGGACTGGAACTCAGATCTCTTCCAACCTACATTGAATCAGAGCTTGATATCAAGTGAGCCTATTCCTACAGCTCTAAGGTAGGTGGTCATGTGGTTTCCATTTTGGGTTTTTTCCATTTTAGGTTATTATCTTCGTGTCGTGGTTTGTCTTTCGCCAAACCCCTTAATCATAATGAATTCTTCATTTCTAAATGTCTCGTGTGGTATGATGTTGATGAATCCAACCTTGATAGGGTATTTAGATGGGGTGTGGACAAGGAATGGTCAACCATAGGTGATATGTCTTGAGATTTGGAACTTTCTCACAATTGGACCATAATGCTATGTCTTGAACAAGATTTTCCATGTTAGGAAAATGTGATGGTATCGTTAAGGGTTGGCTAGGATGAGATATCCTAAACCCTTGAATGAATTGAGATGTATGTTTTCCCCATCACATTATTGAGAAATTCCATGATTTTTTAATGTGATATGTATAATATGGATTGCCTTATATATTGTGATGTGAATTGTTATTCCATAATTTGTTGACATGCTTGTGATAACCCATGTATTGGCTGGAGGAATTCTTACCCCGTGCCAGATAAATCTTAGTTTGTGGGTGGGAAGCATTCTTACCTCGTGCCAGATGAATCTCCATGTGTGGTCGGGAAGCATTCTTACCCTGTGCCAGCTGAATCATTGTATAATGGGATGGGAAAAATTCAAACCCCATGCCTATATATCATTTATGGGTTATGGACATTCTTCCCAACACCAATTACAGTGCATGTGGATGAGATCCATTCATACCTTGTGCTAGTGATGATTATTACATATGTGAGAAGCATGGATTAGAGGAATGCATACCTCGTGCCAGTGATAACCTATATCTATGTACTTATACCCCTGTTGATTGTTCAGAATACTTTCCATGAGCTAAAGTAGGTAGACCCACCAGGTGTCCTTATGGAACCTGAGTGGGAGGGTTGTTTATTACATTGATTTACATACATGCATTTTTCTACACATTGTTTATTTTGCGAACACCTATTTGGATTAGACGAAGACCATGTTGGTGGTGGCCTAATGAGACTTGTCTCACACCCTACCGGGGCAGACTCCTTGGCACCCGTGTAGACTTTACTGCTGCATGTACTAGTAGGGGAAAGGGTCCTGCGTCAGGTTGTTGATATATATATATATATATGTTCTGGCTGGAGTTCTAGAGGAGAGGACCGAGCATTTCTAGAGATGCTCATGGAATGATTTTTCTCTCTTTTTTTATTACTCTATATCATGTTTTCCATATATTTCAATTGTAGCAGCATTCCTTCATCCATTTTGTATCAGACCCTTCCCATGTGGATTTTGTATATTTATCAAGGATTTCATAATATCTGTTGTTTGGTTTGTATGGTTCCCTTCTTCTCATCTTTATCCATTAGTTGTGCTTCCTCTATTTAATAACTTGCTGATGTACCGTTCGGTACTCTGACATTGGTGTACAGTCTTCCCACTCACTTACAATTACTCCCCTTGCTAGTCGGTACCCCATGCCTATGGGGAGAGGAGCTAGGGGTCATGTGGGAAACTAGGTTCGGGTCTTGGGTTGAGGGGCAGCCGGGTCCGGGACGTCACAAACTGGTATTAGATGTTTTCTTTCCTTCTTACCTTACTATTTTGCGATGATAGTTTTGGAGACTGGGAATGCTTAGGGACATAACCATGAGATGTTCTTGGGCATCCCAAACCCATGTACGAGTTATGGGCCAAGTTTCCAATTTTATGTTGATATTGATTCTGCTATTTACAGTTGATACCATTTCACCGTTTGGTGCTTCACATGTTTTGTGATGTTATCAATATTTTCTATGTTGGAATTTTAATTTCATGGTTCGACCTGATGAAATTAGGTTTACACCTTAGAACATGCATAATGATAGGCACAGTATGGTTAGGCCATGCTTCTTTCCATTCCACATTTAAATTTTCAGGGAGCGTTGCTTTTTGATTATTTCCAGGCCTAGTTAATATGTGTACAACTATGCTAACCCTTCTTGCAGGTACTGAATTGGGGAATGATGTGGTTGTAGTGGTTGTCAATCTTTGGTTCATAAGGTTTATGGGCCCTTATGTATCAGAAAATGACATTACATCTAAACCAATCATATGCTTAAAATAAAATTCATTACATAATTAGCACAAGTAAATGAGAAATGACATCCAAGTGTGTGTCATCATTCAGTTCAAGAGGTGTATGGGCCCTTATGGGCTGGGAAATACCATGTCACTGGATTAAGTTAAATTTGAACATTTTCAGGTTTTACTAAGAATTCGTATGGGAGTGGATAGCCGATCTTAGGGGTAAGAAGGCTTACTAACTATCCTATCTTCTAGAGTTCACCATTTAATTATTTGGATTCTTCTTTTGAGACCTTCATTTGGAATTGTAGCACTATGCCTCCGAGACGTCCTCGAGTCGCATGCGCTGAAGGCAGCGACGATCACGTTCCAAAGTTGGTGGGCTCTGTGCTTCCAGTTGATCTTCCAGTCGAGCCACCAGTGGCTAATTTATTTATTAATGATATGGGTGCTGATGCCCAGTTCTGTGAGAGCTCTTTTCATATGATGAAGAGTATGCAAGGTGGAGTGCAACCTGCCCCAAGTATGGAAGAGTTATCCCCTGAGTTTTAGTTGTAGTATCCTTATACATTTACAGAGAGATGGAAGAACACTTGATGCGCAGTCCTGGTTGGAAGCTATTCTGACCATCTTTGAGCACCTTGAGATTCCTGTAGAGTGGAGGGTCAAGCTCGCAGCCTATATTCTATGTGGTTCAGCCAGGACATGGTGGGATGTGATCACCCAGTTGGGATATCAGAGAGATATGATCTGGACTGATTTCCAGACTTTCTTCTATGATTATTTCATTCCCCAAACGTTGAGGGCTGATAGAGCTATGGAGATTATGAATCTGCATCAAGGGACCATGATAGTAATGTAATATTCGTCCTATTTCACTGGGTTACAACTTTTTCCTCCTACACTAGGTTCAGATGATCTCATGGCCACTATGAGTTTTGAGGATGGGCTGTGTTACACCATCCGGTCACAGTTTAACGTGTTCATGTTGATGACTGTTTCAGATATTCTAAATCAGAATTTGATCACAAAGAAGAATTTGAGAGAATCGGTCATTTTGGACCAGAGAGGTTAGACTCCTAAGGGATCTAGTGGATCCGTTTCTAGGAAGAATCATCATATTGAGGTCTCTCGTGGTGTTAGTGGTGGTCAGAACCTTTTATCAGGTGGTACTCCTATCTGTCACCAATGTTGGGTGCCAGGACATATGAAGAGGTAGTGTATGTGAAATCCAGTGCAGTGCAGAGGTTGGGGTAGGTTGGGTCATCTCCATCATTTCTGTAGGACTTTTCCCCTCAGGCCAAGGGAGTAAGGATCTGTACCTACTCCATGATTAGGTGCTGGATCAGCAGGATCACGTCAGTCAGGTGGCTGGAATACCGCCGGCTGTTCACGACGTGGTGGCAGTCGAGGCAGAGGTAATCAACTCCTTGACTCTCAACACCATCAAGGTGGGTTTGGTTATGGTAGCCAGGTTGTGACTCTGGGCTGTGGTACCAGCCAGCTGTATGCAGTCGAGCCTACACCCCTTGAGAAGTATGCCAGACCATCTACTATATGAGGGATTATTATAGTTTCCTCTACGTTAGTGTCTATTATTTTGACACGAGTGCTTCTCACTCTTTTATATCGGAGGTGATTATTGGAAGTTTGGGCCTCGACGTGGAGTCATATCATCGCATGATCATGTTATATACCACATTAGGTATCTGTTCAGAGGGCATTCATTGTTGTCAAAATTGTCCCCTCGAGGTGGGCGGTTAGCTTTTTGTGTGGAACCTGTATGTTCTTGATATGACAGGTTTTGATGTAATAATCAGGATGGACAGGTTAGTTCCCTATAGATCTCGGATTGAATTCTATTGTCATAGGGTGTTTTTTACATCACAAGAGGGAGACACGTATATGAATAAGGGTGAATGGTTTCTTAGTGCGACATGAGCGGGACCAGAACACCAGTGTTTGTGTAGTGTCACAACATAGGTTGCTAGTATTTATCTCGATGACCATGGGTTTCAATCCTCTGTTTTTCCTCCAGTGGTGGAGCATTTCAGTGATGTATTTCTTGGTGATTTCTCTGGTCTACCTCCAGTGTGAGAGGTGGAGTTTACTATTGATCATATACTAAGAGCAGTACCAGTGTCCATTCCACCTTATAGGATGACACCTAAGGAACGTCTAGAGATCAAGAGTTAGCTGGAGGATCTGGAAGAGAAAGTCTATCTACATCCCAGTACTTCTCCTTGTGGATCACCAGTTATCTTTTCCATGAAGGTAGATGGTACCCATCGTTGTTTCGTGGATTATCGTTAGTTAAATCAGCTGACTATGAAGAATCAAAGTCCTTTATCTCAAATTGATGACCCCTGGGATCAACTATGAGGAGATAAGGTTTATTCAAAGATAGATTTGAGGTCGGGCTATCACCAGGAGCGTGTTAGGACTTCAGACATACCACGCATGGTGTTCAGGAGTATGTATAGTCTCTATGAGTACCTAGTCTTGTCGTTTGCACTTACAAATGCATCTGCAGTGTTTATGGATCTTGTCAATCATATTTTTCACCCTTACATTGATAATTTTTTGGTTGTGTTTGTGGATGATATCTTAGTCTATTAATGCTCGAGACACGACCATGAAAACCATCTCGATATCGTGCTGAATACACTAAGAGAGCATCAGCTTTATACTAAGCTTAATAAATACCACTTTTGGATAAATAAGTTTCACTTCTAGGGTCACATTATTTCTGAGTATGGAGTTTCAGTTGAGCCTGAGAAGGTGAGTTCTGTAATTTCATGGGATCATCCCAAGAAAATATTTTATATCAAGAGTTTATTGGGGATTTCGGGATATTATATGTGGTTCATTCAAGAAATTTCAGGCCTAGAATCACCACTTATAGCTTTGACTAAAAAGGGGGTGAGATTCGATTGGTCATAACCTTGTGAAGTAGATTCTATGGAACTGAAGGGCAGATTAACTTCAGCACCGATACTGATCTTTCCAAAGTTAGGCAGAGCTTACACAGTCTTTTATGACTCGTCAGGTGTCGGGCATGAAGCTGTCCTGAGGCGGGCCAAGCAAGTTGTTGTGTATGGTTCTTGTCAGTTAAAAGCTCATGAATTGAATTATCTGACGCACGACCTCGAGCTCGCAGTGGTTGTACATGACTTACATTGTTGGAGACAATATTATTTATGAAAGTATTTTTTGGTATTCACTGAACCCAAAAGCCTCAAATATATCTTCACTCAGGAGGATCTAAATCTTAGGCAACACAGGTGGGTTGATTGTAAAGGCCCGTAAAAATCAAGGACATTTTTTTACTCTTAATTTTCTTTGAATTTTACAAGACCGCAGTTTCTGACGGCACGTGAATCTGAGGCCCGGTGTGCCCGGAATCATTTTCTGAAGTTTGGCTCGGGTACGTTCAGTGAACGAATGAGCGGGTTTTTCTAACTTTTGAACCGGTGCTCGGAATCAAATTCTGAGGGCACCGATGGAATCGCAGCGCCGATACTTGCTTAGAAATGCCTCTTCCGGAGTTCCGTTTAGTCAGGTGTGGTTTTTAATTTTTGGGGTTAACTGAAGAAAATAAAATAAACTTGTGCGAAAACATTATTTTATTTCACTCAAATCCACTTAAAGTCACTTAAAGCCACATAAGAAAAGTTGAAGTAGATAGGGTGAAACCCAAAATATCCTACCCTCTTGGTAGGATATTTTTTAGGTGGGGCCCGAACGAGCCCCACCGTTTCTTTTCCTCTATGTAACGCACCCACGAAAACTCCTCTTTTATGAAAGTCAACTGGTGCGTTTTCTAAATCTCTTAACTCCCCTATTTATAGGACAATTAAGACGTTACCATTAATTCACCAAATTAATGGTTCATTTCTTAACATGTTTTCAAAATGTTGGCATAATAATAAAATAAGACCAACACACATTCTTCTTGGGTGCGGTTTGTTGAGAGGATTTGGAGAAACTGTATCTTCATCCTCCAAAGCGAAAAACGTGGAGAATGCGAAGAACGCGAAGAACGTGAAGAACAGAGAACCCTCAAAGATCGACGACGTGACGTCGTGTTCCGTGACGCCGACGATTCTCCTTCCGCGACACTTCTTCTGTGACGTTCTTCCCCGCAACAATATCCGATCATCAACTTCTTGAGGTAGGAGATTACAGATCTATTAAATTTCCTTTGTGGATTTTATCCTTAACATTGATTTAATTCGTGAAATTAAATCTCTGTGTTTTCTTTAACCCTCATAGATCGTCGACGCGACGCCGTATACCGCGACGACAGGACGCCCTTCTGTGACGCAACGATCCTCTTCTTCCACGACGGTCAATTCTGTGAAGAACTCTCATCCGACGAAAAATACGAGGTAGGGGTTTGTTTTATTGAATCTTTGTGATATATACCAACATCGTTTCTTTTTTAAAATAGTTGAGAGACTTTTAAACCGCTAACGCAGAGGTTTCGGACTAATGAACAAGTCCGAACCCACTGCCCATTTTGTTCTTGGTACGCGAAACGGCAGACGTCAACCAAGTAGGCTGAACGGGCGATGCGGGGTCCTCGTAGTGAAGGACAGACCCCAGGAGGACATTTGGCGAAGACGACAAGGATTTCCGACCACCGGATCTCATCTGGTGGTCCGCAGAGCAAACCGACGGCGCGCCACGCTAGCCCGGCGGCGCCAGCGGCGGAAGGCGGCGGCACCCGGTGCGCCACCGAGGAGAACCACCTCGGATGAAGCCACAGCGGGTGCCAGCAGACCCACGACCACGCGGGTCCGGCGACAGATGGGACGCGGCCGGCTGCCGCGTCCGCAAGCAAGGGCGGCCGCACGCGGGGTCGCGATACTCTCACGCGGGGGCAGCACGCCCCCCGCGCCGCTCGGCCGTAACCGTCCGAGCCATACCCAAGCGGCTGGGCTGGGCCGTACCCTGCCGGGTCGGACCCGGGTCGGGTCCCCCGGTTCGGGCCGACCCAGGGGGGGTTGGGACGGGTCGGCCGGGCCCAGACCCCCCGTTTTCGGAAATTTTCAGTCTTTTTCCCATATCTTGTGCTACGGTCCGCCAATAGATGTGCCGTCAGCAGCGTTGCGATCCTTGGATCGAGATGATCTTTTCGGTATATCACACTCAAGGTTTCCGAATAATTTGGGTTCGGCCGGGTTGGTTCGTACACGAAACCAACTGGGCCCTCTGAGCGGAAACGCTTATATCTTGTGCCCCGGACGTCCGATTGATGTGCCATCAATTTTGTTGGATTCCTCTAAGTGAGAGGGATATTTTGGCTTACTCTTCCCGAGGATTGGATGTAGTTGGAGTACGGTCGTGTTGGTTTTTCCTTAAAAACCAACAGGGCCCCTAGAACGAAAAAGTCAATAACTCTCAGACCGGGCGTCCGATTGACGCGCCGTCTACGACGTTGAGTTCCTATTGACGATACAGAACTTTTGGATACATCAACTCGAGACTATGTGTCAGTTGATGTTCCAGCCTCTCGGCTCGTGGAGTGGACCCTCCCGAACAAGTTTGTTGTGTGCGAGAACCCTAGAGTTGGTTGCGACTGCTACTGTGATGGCGATGACTGTACAGAGATCCTCAGCGGATTCGACGGCGACGACTACAGCACTCAGCGATCCTTTATGGGTCAGTGCTACCAATCATGTGTGGGTCCTATCCTTTGTGTGTCAGTGATCATCGGTCCTGTGTGGGCCAGCGCCTACAGATCCTGTGTGGTCCAATCCTGTGTGGGTCTTTGCGGGGGTTAGTTACCTATCGATCCTTTGTGGGTCAGATCCTTTGTGGGTCATTACAGGGGTTAGTTACCTATTGATCCGTTGTGGGTCAGATCCGTTGTGGGTCATTGCGGGGGTTAGTTACTTATCGATCCTTTGTTGGTCATATCCTTTTTGGGTCATTGTAGGGGTTAGTACCTATCGATCCTTTGTGGGTCCAACATCTTAGATGAATCAGTGGAAATATCTGGTCATCTTTATCATCATATAAAGATGTATACCTGTGTGAGCTGAATCCTGTTTTGCTTTCCTATGTAGATTGTGTTGTACTATCCTGTGTGGGTTTACGTTTGGCTTTCCTGTGTGGACTGGGTTGTACTTGGGCTCAGATGTTGGTGTCGAAAGAGAATTGAAGACTTAGGTATATGAATGAGAATATACCTAAGCAGTGTCGAATGATACTTCGTGATTGTATATTTTCTTTGTGGTTTATCCTTTGTGGATTCGGGGAGACCTTCGGGGGTATCGGGGTCCCTACTGAGTAGCTTATACTCACCCTTTCATGGGATATGCCCGCACTACATTGTGTTGGTTGCAGACGACGGACATCGCTGATCGTGGTGGAGGCTTACGGAGCAGGACGATACCTGGAGGTGGACCACTGGGCGGGACGTACTCGGAGCGGTCGGCTAGACCCGAGGAGCAGTGGAGGCTTTTTGTACCCACCCTTCAGGTGCGATTTCCAGTGGACAGCTCGACGTTGCGGCTTTACTTTTCAGTTGTTGTTTTCCCTTCCCAGTTGTATTTTAATTTCAGTCTGGGTTTGTATACTGGCTCTCACGATCCGTCCTCGGTCCCGTGCTGTGACAACCCCAACCCGCCTTCCATAGGCCAGGGGCTGGCAACTAGCACTAAGGCGTAAATCCCGGTAAAGGGATGGCATTGCCTTTGTAAATTAAACAAGCACCACATAGTAAGCAAGTGGAAAAAGTAAACACTAAGTAAAAACTTGTACAACAGTAAGTGAAGAAAAGTAAAGGGTGCCGGAAATACAAGCCCAACTGTAAAGTACAACTGAAAGGGGAAAAACAGCAACTGAAAGGAAAAGCCGCAGCATCGAGCCTTTCTCTGGAAGTCCCACCTGAAGGGTGAGTACATATAGCCTCCACAGCTCCATGGTCCAGCCGTCCGCTCCGAGTACACCCCACCCAGTGGTCCACCGCCAGGTCTCGTCCTGCTCCGCAGGCCTCCACCACGATCAGCGATGTCCGTCGTCTGCAACAAACACAACGTAGTGCGGGCATAGCCCGTGCAGGGGTGAGTATAAGCTACTTAGTAGGGACCCCGAGACCATCGAAGGTCTCCCAGAATCCACAAAGGATAACCACAAAGTAAATATACAATCACGAAGTAATATCTGACACTGCTTAGGTATATGCCCATTCATATACCTAAAACATCAATCCTCGCTCGACTCCAACATCCGAGCTCAAGTACAACCCGGTCCACACAGGAAAGAAAAGTAATTCCACACAGGATAGCACAACACAATCCACCAAGGAACGAAAAAAGTAAATCCACACAGGATAGAACAACACAATCCACAAAGGAAATTAGAACAGGATTCAGCTCACACAGGTGTAATTCTTCGAATGATGATAGAGATGATCACTGGTCCATCTAAGTCGTCGGACCCACAAAGGATCGATAGGTACTAACCCCTACAAAGACCCACACAGGATCGAGCCCACACAGGACCTGTAGGCGCTGGCTCACACAAAACCGCTGAGCGCTGACCCACACAAGATCGGACCCACACAGGATCGGTATCACTGACCCATAAAATGAACGCTGAGTGCTATAGTCATCGCCGTTGAATCCACTGAGGATCTCCGCACAGTCGTCGTCGTCACAGTAGCAGTTGCAGCCAGCTCTAGGGTCTCCGGCACAGAGCAAGATCATTCGGGAGGGTCCGCTCCTCGAGCCGAGATGCTGATACATCAACTGATACATAGTCCATAGTTGATGTATCCAAAAGTTCTGTATCATCAACAGGAACTCGACGTCGCAGACGGCGCATCAATCGGACGCCCGGTCTACGAGTTATTGGCTTTTTCGTCCCAGGGGCCCGGTTGGTTTTTAAGGCAAAACCAACCCGACCGTACTCCACCTACGTCCAAACCTCGGGTGGAATAAGCCAAAAGATCCGTCGCACTTAGAGGAATTCAACAATGTCTACAGCACGTCAATCGGACGTCTGAAGCTCAAGATATGAGCATGTCCACTCCGAGAGCCCGGTTGGTTTTGTGTACGAAACAACCCGACCGAACCCAAAGTACTCCAAAACCTTGAGTGTGATAAACCGAAACTCCCGTCTCGATCCAAGGATCGCATCGCCGCTGATGGCGCATCGTTCGGAGGCTCGTAGCTCAAGTTATGAGCAAAAGACCGAAAACGTCCCTAGACTGGGGGGTTTGGGCCCGGACGGACCCGGCCCAACCCCCCCTGGGTCGGCCCGAACCGGGTCTACCCGACCCGGGTCCGGGTCTGACCTGTCCGGAGGGTCGGCTCTGCTCGGTCGAGTGGTCATGCAACGGAGCCGCGGGGTGTGAAGTCCCCTTGGGAAGAGAAGTTGTGGCCCACGTGCGGCCGCGCTCGATCAGCGGACGCGGAAAAGCCGTGTCCCGTGTGTGTCGGACCCGCGCGGCCGTAGGTCCGCTGGCCGCCGCCGCCGCGGCTTCAGCCACCGCGGCCCTGTCTAGCGGCACACCGGGGCACCGCCACCTCCGGCCGCCGGCGACGCCGGTGTGTTCCGCGGGCCACCATAGTTACTCCGGCGGTCCAATTTTGTTTCCATCTGCATCGTAGCTCCTCCCGGGTCCCATACTTCACTAAAAAAAACGAATCACCTCTATGGCATGTTTTTTCATCGCCTTCCATTCCTCACATCAACGAAGAACTACAGAGGGCTGTCGGTCCATGTTTGTTTGGCCCGCAAACTCCGCGTTAGGTGATAACAATCGGGAAGAATAAATTATCATATGGAAACGTATCAAGATACAATTTAATAAATTAAAATTTCACTTGATCCAGGTTCATTTTTTTAGGAGGAACATCCATGAAATATAAATTATTTCACAAACAAACCCCTACCTAGTCAAGTCTTCGCACGCATGCGTTCTTCGCGGAATTGATCGGCGCGGAAGGTGGCGATCGTCGCGTCGCGTCGTCGCGGAAGGGCGTCGCGTCGTCGCGGAAGGGCGTCGTGTCGTCGCGGAATACGGTGTCACATCAACGGACTCCGAGGCTCAAGAACATGTAGATTTAATTATATTAATTAAATCCATGATGTTGTTATAACCCACAAAGGGATTTAAAAGAAGAAACCTGAAATCTCCTACCTCAAGCAGTTGGTGATCGGAGATCATTGTAGGGAAGAATGTCTCAGAAGAAGTGTCATCGATCTCCGAGGGTGACGGAGTTCTTCGCGTTCTTCGCGTTCTTCACGTTCTTCACGAAGGAGGATGAAGACACAAAATTTCTGTCAAAAAGCCTCTCAACGAGCAATCGTCAAGAAGTCATGCATTGGTTTTGTTTTATTATTATGCCAACAGATTGTAAACAGGTTAAGAAAATGATTAAATTAATTCATAGAATTAATTTAACGAAGTTAACCGCCCAATTAATTGGTGCGTTAAGAATTTATGATAATGCCTCAATTAACTTCCATAATGACAGGTTTTCGCGGGGGCGTTACTTAGTAGAAAAGAAACGGTGGGGCTCTTGAGGGCCACACCCCACAAATATCCTACCAAGAGGGTAGGATATTTTTGGATAACACCCTATCCGAATCAAATCAGCTTAAGCAACTTTAAGTGGCTTTTAAGTGGCTTTAAGTGAAATAAAATAAAGTTTTTCGTACCAATTATTTTATTTCTTGACTTTAAGCCCAAAAATTAAAAACCACACCCGAGAAAACGCAACTCTGGAAGAGGAGTTTCTAAGCAAATACCGGCGTTGTGATTCCATCGGTGTCCTCGTAATTTGATTCCGATCACCTGTTCAAAATTTAGAAAAACCTGCTCGTTCGTTCACTGAACATACCCGAGCCAAACTTTGGAAAATGATTCCGGGCATACCGGACCTCTGAATCACGTGCTGTCAGAAACTGCGTTCTTATAAAATTCGAAAGAAAAATAGAAAAAAAAATTCCTTGAAATTTACGGGTCCTTACATCACTCCCACCTCAGGGATTTACATCCCCGTAAAGATACATCATAAACTAGGGAAACAAAAGTGGGTACTGGGCACGCATTTGAGCCTCCTGCTCCCAAGTGCTCTCCTAAAGGTTCTCGTGCTTCCATCTGATGCGCACTAGAAGAATCGACCATCCACGTAGGAGCCACTCCTGTCGATCCTCGATCTCCATCGGGACCTCCACAAAAGTCTCCCCATCATTAACATCTAGCTCCCCATGGTCAATGATGTGTGTCGGGTCGTGCACGTATCTCCTCAGCTGAGATACATGGAAGACGTTGTGCACCCGGTGCAACTGAGGTGGTAGAGCCAAGCAATAAGCCACCTCGCCAATCCTACTGAGGACCTGGAATGGTCCGATGAAGCGTGGAGACCACTTGCCGCCTCATCCATATCTCAGTAATCCACGTCGAGGTGAGACACACAAGAATATGTTGTCACCATCCTTGAACTCCAGTGGCCTCCGCCTCCTGTCATCATAAGACTTCTGACAGCTCTGAGCTGTCCTTATCCGCTCCTGGATGACCTGGACCTTCTCTGTCGTGGCCCAGACTATCTCTGGTCCCACAACTGCTGACTCCCCAGGGTCTGTCCAGCATAAAGGAGATTTGCAAGGTCTGTCGTACAATGCCTCGTATGGTGCCATGCCGATGGTGGTGTGGTAGCTGTTGTTGTACGCAAAATCCACCAATGGTAGGTGGTCCTCCCAGCTGTGACCAAAGTCGAGGACACATGCGTAGAGCATATCCTCGAGAGTCTGAATTGTCCTCTCCGTCTATCCTTCCGTCTGAGGGTTAAAGGCGGTGCTCAGAAGAAGCTGTGTTCCGAACTCCTCATGCAACCCCTTCCAAAGCTGGGAAGTAAAGCGCGCATCTCAATCTGAGACAATAGATGATGGCACACCATGAAGTCGTACAATCTCTTGAACGTAGAGACGCCCTAAGCTCTCCACTGATCCCTGCTCACTAATGTGTATAAAGTGAGCCGACTTGGTGAGTCGGTCGACAATCACCCAGATGGAGTCGTGACCTCTAGAAGTGCGTGGAAGTCCAGTCATGAAGTACATATATATCTTGTCCCACTTCCACTCCGGGACCTCCAAGGGTTGTACCAAGCCTGCTGGTACCTGATGCTCTGCCTTCACCTGCTGGCAGGTGAGGCATCGAGAAACCAATTCTGCCACAGCCTTCTTCATGCCCGGCCACCAGTGCTGTCGTCTGAGGTTCTGGTACATCTTTGCCACTCCAGGATGTACCGCCAAAGGAGAGGTGTGAAACTCTCTCAGCACCTCCTCTCTTAAAGCGACTGGTACAAAGGTACGTTCTCTGAAAACGATGTTGTGCTCTGCTCCAATGGAGATGCCATCAGGTGCCTATCCTGAGGATATCTGTGCACGCCGCGTCTCATAGTCGTCGTCCCCACGTTGTGCCTCTCTGACCCACTGCAGTAGTGGAGGAGTGACTGTGAGAGACTGAAGGAAGGTTGTTCCATCTCTATCCACAAAGGATATCTAAAAATCGGATAGCTGCTCTGTCTCCTCCTCAAGTAGTTGAATGCCCGTCCTCCTGCTGAGGGCATCGGCTAACACGTTCCCCATTCTAGGAGTATAGACTATCTCAAAGTCATAGTTTTGGTGGAACTAGAGCCAACGCCGCTGTCTCAGGTTCAAGTCCTTCTGCGAGAAGATGTACCAGAGACTCTGGTGGTCAGAAAAGACTATAAAGTGCTTTCCCATCAGATAGTGTCGCCATGTCTTCAGAGCGAAGACCACTGCTACTAACTCCAGGTCATGGGTAGCGTAGTTATGCTCATGCGACCTCAACTGAAGTGATCCATAGGCTATCACTGACCGCTCCTACATCAGGACACATCAGAGTCTGGTCCCTGATGAATCGTAGTAGACTAGGTACCCTACTCCTTCCTCAGGAAACCTCAAGATAGGGGCGCTAGTCAATCTCTGTATCAACTCCTGGAAGCTCTGCTGACATCTGTCTGACCACACGAAGGGTTTCCCCTTCTTCATCAAAGCTGAGAGTTGTGCCGCAACTCTGGAGAAGTCTGTCACAAATCTCCGATAGTATCCAGCTAGTCCCAAGAAACTCCACACCTCCGTCACGCTCCGGTGTGGCTCCCAAGCTAGCACTGCCTTGATCTTCGTGGGATCCACCACAACTCCCTCCTCAGAAATGACATTCCCCATGAAGTGGACCTCACGTATCCATAACTGACACATCGAGCACTTTCCATAAAGCTGGTGCTCTCGGAGTGTGTCTAGTACAACCAGTAAGTGGTAGGTGTGCTCCTCCTCAGTCGCCAAGTATATCAAAATGTTGTCGATGGAGACCACTACAAATCGATCGAGGTATGGCTGAAAGATCCTGTTCATGAGGCCCATGAACACTGCTGGAGCATTGGTTATGCCGAATGGAATAACCAAGAACTCATTGTGTCCATGCCGACATCTAAGGCCGTCTTCTGCACATCCTCATCTCGAACTCTGAGCTGATGATATCCTAACCTGGGGTCTATCTTCGAGAACCACTGTTCTCCCTTGAGCTGATCGAAGAGGTCATCAATCATCGGTAGCGGATACTTGTTCCTCACTGTCACCAGGTTCAGGCAACAATAGTCGTCACAAAGTCGCAAGCTCACGTACGCCTTTTTGGCGAACAATATCGGGGAAGCCCAGGGTGAAACACTAGGTCAGATGAATCCCTTGCCCTACAAGTCCTCCAACTATACCCGTAGCTCTCGAAGCTCAGTGGGGGCCATCCAATATGATGGAGTCGATAGAGGGGTTGTCCCGTGGTACATGTCGATATGAAAGTATACCTCTCTGCTAGGAGGTAGCCCTGGAACGTCGTCGGGAAAGACGTTCGCGTACTGATCCACCACTGTAGGAAAACTATGACTCCGCACTTCAACTGATCCTAGGATGAGGCTAGCTAACTGATGAGTGATTGGCTATCCTCTCCTCTGCGGAAGTCCATCCTATGCTGCGAAGGCTCGCTTCTCGCCGGTGAAGGTGAACCTTCTACCGTCGGTGCGTACACATCGCACCTTGCGCCTAATACAGTCGATCTGATCATTAACTGTAGATAACCAATCAATGCCCAAGATGAAGTCATAAGTCATCGACACCGCTACAAGAAGATTTCACCCGAAGCTCTCGCCTCCTAGAGTAAGCTCACGCTGAATGAACCAGTGCGTAACCATCGAGTCTTGCCCCCGTAGGAGTCTCTAGCCATAAGGATCGAGCCAACGGCTCCGTTGAAATCTCTGAGCTCTGAACAAGGGTAGCGGCTATGAAAGATTGACTCACTCCTGTGTCTATAAGAACTGCAACAAGAGTGGAATAGATACAGATCGTACCACGAATCATCTCGGGTGCGCCGTGGTCGTAGGCCTCCGCTGCCTGGAGTTGTGCCTGTCTATGCCCGCCAGCTCCCTGTGGTCGGGGTGGACCACCTGGTGGTGGTGGTGGTAGATACTCAAAGTGTCACCCACCACCTACTGCTCGGACAGCTCCCCTACCTCGTCCGCCTGCTCCCTGCGGACCACCACGGTCGACCCTCTACCTCTGCCTGGGTGGCCCCTCCACTATCTGCTGCTCCTTGGCATAGCGGTTCAGGCAGTCACAAGAAATGTTGCCATGCCCGCTGCATGCGTAGCACTGCCTGCCTCTCGAAAGACTGGCTCTGTGCTGTGTGCCCCGCACTACTGAGCCAGTTTCCTGAGGTCGTCTGCCGGAAGGTTTGGTCTGGCTAGACCCATGAGTCATCTGTCGGCTACCTACTTCCGAAGACTCTGCTACCTGCCACCCTGTGGTAGGTCTCACTGCTGGAGAAGTCTCAGCAAGAAAGCATTCAATCAAAAGGGCTCGCTCCAGTACTCCTTCCTGGGTCGGGATGCTGAGGGAGATCAGCGATGCCCCGATCTCGTGTCTCAATCCCTGCACAATGGTCCGGGCCTGGAAGAATGGGTCTCGTATCATATCGGTCAAGTAGCATGAGAGATCAGTAAATCTCACTGAGTATTGGGAAACCGTCAAGATGCCCTTCCGCAGCTGAAGAAGCTCCTGGATGCGCACCGCACGGAGGGTGGATGGGATGAACTTCAAGCAGAAGAGGCTCTCACAGTCCGTCCAAAGAAGAGATGCCTCATCATGCACCTGGAGCATCAAGCTCCACCATCGGCCTGCTGCCGCGTGCAGTAGGCTTGCAGCGAGGATCACCATGAGGTCTGCTGGTGTCCTCACTAGCCTGAAAACTCGTACGACTGCCTCCAGCTAGTCCTCGGCTGCCTGGGGGTCCGTCTCCCCACGGAACCTAGGTGGTCGTTGGCACTGGAACTTATGCAGTGCACTGAGGCGACATGCATCGTCAGCGGCTGGGGCTGGAAGCATCGGTGGCTCGGCGGGTAGAGGTACCGCCAGTGCCTCTCCTGTCAAAGGGCCATGCACCGAGGCCTCGTCGTTCAGCGGGCTGTCGTCATGTACAACTCACGAAACCCTGGCTGGCTACTGTCGTGGGGAAATCCTGAAAAGAAACAGGTGCACCATGGTCAGTACAATATACATGGTGGGCTGATACAGGTAATCACAAAGAAAACTTGAAACACACATGCAATCAATGTTTTCGTGTATTAACTCGGAAATCAGAAGTCAGGGTCCTGTTGTACGGATACATCGGCCACCGCACCAACACTGGACTCCCTGGACTGATAACCACACTCAATACGCTTAACACTATTTCTTCACATAGAAGAAAGATCAGAGTCTGTGGTAGAACCGACCATCTCTGATACCAATTTGTCACGACCCGTCCTCAGGCCTATGCCGTGACTACCCCAAGCCTACCTTCCATAGGCCAGGGGCTGGTGACTAGCACCAAGGTGTAAATCCCGGTAAAGGGAAGGCATTGACTTTGTAATGTAAACAATCACTATAGAGTAAGAAATATGAAAAAGTAAACACTAAGTAAAAACTGGTACAGCAGTAAGTGCAGAAAAGTAAAGGGGGCCGGAAATACAAGCCCAACTGTAAAATACAACTGAAAGGGGAAAAACTGCAACTGAAAGGAAAAGCCACAGCGTCGAGCCGTCCTCTAGAAGTCCCACCTGAAGGGTGAGTACAGATAGCCTCCATAACTCCTTGGTCCAGTCGTCCGCTCTGAGTACACCTCGCCCTGTGGTCCACCTCCACGTACCGTCCTACTCTGCATGCCTCCACCACGATCAGCGCTTTCCATCGTCAGCAACCAACACAACATAGTGCGGGCATAGCCCGTGCAGGGGTGAGTATAAGCTACTCAATAGGGACCCTGAGACCCCCGAAGGCCTCCCAGAATCCACAAAGGATAACCACAAAGTAAAGATACAATCACGAAGTAACATCTGACATTGCTTAGGTATATTCCCATACATATACCTAAGTCATCAATCCGAGCTCGGCTTCAACATCCGAGCTCAAGTACAACCCAGTCCACACAGGAAATCAAAACGTAAATCCACACAGGATAGCACAACACAATCCAGAAAGGAATGAAAAACGTAAATCCACCCAGGATAGCACAACACAATCCACAAAGGAAAGTAGAACAAGATTCAGATCACACAGGTATACTTCTTCGAATGACGATAGAGATGATCACTGATCCATCTAAGTCGTTGGACCCACAATGGAACGATAGGTACTAACCCCCGCAAAGACCCACATAGGAGCGGGCCCACATAGGACCAGTAGGCGCTGGCTCACACAGAACCGCTGAGCACTGACCCACACAGGATCAGACCCACACAGGATCGGTAGCACTGACCCACAAAGGATCGCTGAGTGTTATAGTCGTCACCGTCGATTCCACTGAGGATCTCTGCATAGTTGTCGTCGTCACAGTAGCAGTCGCAGTCATCTCTAGGGTTTCCGCACACAGCAAGCTCGTTTGGGAGGGTCCGCTCCAAGAGTTGAGAGGCGGATTCATCAAATGACACATAGTCCAGAGATGATGTATCCAAAAGTTTCATATCGTCAACAGGAACTCGACGTCGCAGACAGCGTGTCAATCGGACGCCCGGTCAGCGAGTTATTGGCTTCTTCATCCTAGGGGCCCAGTTGGTTTTTAAGGCAAAACCAACCCGACCATACTCCACCTGTGTCCAAACCTCGGGCGGAGTAAGAAAAAAGATCCGTCCCACTTAGAGGAATTCAAAAAAGTCGATGGCACGTCAATCGGACGTCCGAAGCTCAAGATATGAGTGTTTCCGCTCCGGGGGCCCGGTTGGTTTTGTGTACAAACCAACCCGGCCGAACCCAATGTATTTTTAAACATTGAGTGTGATATACCTAAATGACCGCCTCGATCCGAGGATCGCATCGCCGCTGACGGCGCGTCGTTCGGAGGCCCGTAGCTCAAGTTATGAGCAAAAGACCGAAAATGTCCGGAGACGGGGGGTCTGGGCCCGGACCAACCCGGCCCAACCCCCCCTGGGTTGGCGCGGCGCGGCCCGGCCTAGGCGCGACTCGGCTGGCGGGGCGGCTCGGCTCGGCTGAGCGGCCGTGCAAGGGAGTCGCGGGGCGTGATGTCCCGGCGGGAAGAGAAAGTGCGGCCCACGTGGGGCCGCGCTGGAGCAGCGGACGCAGAAAAGCCGTGTCCCGTGTGTGCCGGACCCGCGTGGCCGCGGCTTCAGCCGCGCCGGCCCTTCCGGGGCGCCGCCGCCTCCGACCTCCGGCGCCTCCAGTGGGTTCCGCGGGCCACCGGAGTTACTCTGGTGGTCCGATTTCGTTTCCTTCTGCGCTTTAGCTCATCCCGGGTCTCGTACATCACTGTGGAAACAACGAATCACCTCTGCGGCATGTTTTGTCATCGCCCGCCAATCCTCACATCAACGAAGAACTGTAGAGGGTTGTCGGGCAGTGTTTGTTTGGCCCACACCTTCCGCGTTAGGTGATAACAATCGGGAAGAATAAATTATCAAATGGAAACATATCAAGATACAATTTAATAAATTAAAATTTCACTTGATTCATGTTCTTTGTTTTAGGAAGAACATCCACGGAAATATAAATTATTTCACAAACAAACCCCTACCTCCTCAAGTCATCACATGCCTGCATTATTTGCATAATTGATCATCACGGAAGGAGGCAATCGTCACATCGCGGAAGGCCGTCGCGTTGTCGCGGAAGGGCGCCGCGTCGTCACGTACGGGCATCACATCGTCACGGAATACAGTGTTGCATCGACAGACTCTGAGGTTCATGAACATGTAGATTTAATTATATTAATTAAATCCCTGATATTGCTATAACCCACAAAGAGATTTAACAGAAGAAACCCAAAATCTCCTACCTCAAGCAGATGGTGATCAGAGATCGTTGCGGGGAAGAACATCTCGGATGAAGCGTCGTTGATCTCCGATGGTGATGACGTTCTTCGCGTTCTTCGCATTCATCGTGAAGGAGGATGAAGACAAAAAATTCCTTTCAAAAAGCTTCTCAACGAGCAATCTTCATGAAGTCGTGTGTTGGTCTTATTTTATTATTACTCCAAAGTATTATAAACAAGTTATGAAACGATTAAATTAATTCATATAATTAATTTAACGTAGTTAACCACCCAATTAATTGGTGTGTTAAGAATTTAAGAAAATGCGTCAATTGAATTTCATAATGAAGGGTTGTTGAGGGGGAGTTACTTAGTGGAAAAGAAACGGTGGGGCTCGTGCGGGCCCCACCTCACAAATATCCTACCAAGAGGGTAGGATATTTTTGGATAGCACCCAATCCGCATCAACTCAGCTTAAGGTGCTTTAAGTGGCTTTTATGTGGCTTTAAGTGGAATAAAATAAATTTTGTTGTACCAATTATTTTATTTCTTAACATTAAGCCCAAAAATTAAAAACCACACCCGAGAAAACGCAACTCCGGAAGAGGCGTTTCTAATAAAATATCGGCGCTGCGATTCCATCGGTGTCCTCAGAATTAGATTACAAGCATCGGTTCAAAAGTCAGAAAAACCCGCTTGTTCATTCCGTGAACGTACCCGAGCCAAACATCGGAAAATTATTCCGGGCACACCGGGCCTCAGAATCATGTTCTTTCAGAAACTGCGTTCTTGTAAAATTACAAAGAAAAATAAGAAAAAAATTCCCTTGAAATTTACGGGTCTTTACGCTGGCCCACTTACTTTTCCGCACATACTGTTGTACCAGTTTTTACTTAGTGTTTACTTCTGCCTGCTAGCACTATGGTGTTTTTGGTTTACTTTACAAAGGAATTGCCTTCCCTTTTTTTGGGATTTACGCCTTGGTGCTAGTCGACAGCCCCTGGCCTATGGATGGCGGGCTTGGGGTAGTCACAACACGGGCCCCGAGGATGGGTCGTAACAAATTGGTATCAGAGGAGTTCGGTTCTACCGCAGAACTTTGGACTCTGATCTTTTCTATGTGAAGCAATAGTGTTTAGCGTATTGGGTGTGGTTATCAGTTCAGGGAGTCCAGTGTTGGTGCGGCGGCCGACGTATCCGTACACCAGGACCCTGACTTCTGATTTCCGACTTAATGCACGAAAACATTGATTTCATGTGTGTTTCAAGTATTATTTGTGATTACTTTGTGTCAGCTCCCCAGGTATACTGTTCTGACCATGGAGCACCTGTTTCTTTTTCAGGATGGCCCCACGACGGCAGCCAGCTAGGGTTTCGAGAGTTGAGCGTGACGACAGCCCGCTGAGCAACGAGGCCTTGGTACATGGCCCTTTGACAGCTGAGGCACCGGAGGTACCTCTACCTATCGAGCCACCTATGCTTCCAGCCCTAGCCGCTGACGATGCACGTCGCCTTAGTGAACTACATGAGTTCCAACACCAGCGACCGCCCAGGTTCCGCGGGGAGACGGACCCCCAGGCAGCCGAGGACTGGCTAGAGGCAGTGGTATGAGTTTTCCGGTTAGTGAGGACACCAGCAGACCTCATGGTGATCCTCGTAGTGAGCCTACTGCACGCGGCATCAAGAAGATGGTGGAGCTTGATGCTCCAGGTGCACGATGAGGCATCTCTTCTTTGGTCGGACTTTGAGAGCCTCTTCCACTCGGAGTTCTTCCCAGCCACCCTTTGTGCGGTACGCATCTAGGAGCTTCTTCAGCTCCAGCAGAGCACCTTGACGGTCGCCCTGTACTCAGTGAGATTTACCGATCTCTCACGCTACTCGACAGACATGGTACGAGACACGTTCTTCCGGGCCCAGACTTTTGAGCAGAGATTGAGACACGATATCAGGGCGTCGCTGATCTCCCTCAGCATTCCGACTCAAGTAGGAGTACTGGAGCGAGACCATTTGATCGGGAGATTTCTTGCTATGTCTACACCAGCAGCGAGACCTACCGCGGGGCGGCACGTAGCAGTGTCTTCTACAGCAGGCAGTCAATGGATGACTCATGGGTCCAAGTAGACCAGAACCTCACGTGGACGACCTCAGGACATTGGCTCAGTAGTGCGGGGAACACGACGTGGAGCCAGTATTTCGAGGGGCAGGTAGTGCTACACATGCGACGGGTAGGGCCACATGGCTCGTGACTGCCCGACCCACTGTGCTGAGGAGTAGCAGACAGTTGAGGGGCCACCCAGGCAGAGGCAGAAGGTCGACCATGGCAGTCTGCATGTAGGAGGCGGATGAGGTAGAGGAGCTGGCCGAGTAGCAGGTGGTGGGCGACACTTTGAGGCTCTACCACCACCACCACCAGGAGGTTCACCCCGGCCACAGGGAGCTGGCGGGAAGAGACTTGCACATCTCCATGCAGCGGAGGCCTATGACCACGGTGTGCCCGAGATGATTCTAGGTACTACTTGTGTCTATTCCACCATTGCAGCAGTTCTTATATACAGAGGAGGGAGTCACTCTTTCATAGTCGTTGCCTTTGTTCGGAGCTCGGAGATTTCGACAGAGCCGTTGGCTCGATCATTACAGCTAAAGACTCCTACGGGAGCAGACTCGACGATTACACACTGGTGCCGGTAGTGTTAGCTTACTGTTGGAGGCAAGAGCTTCGGCTGGGATCTTCTTGTAGCGGCGTCGAGGCCTTACGACGTTATCTTGGGCATGGATTTGTTATCTATAGTCCATGCACATATTGATTTTATTAGGCACAAGGTGCGATGTGTACACACCGACGGGAGCAGGTTCACCTTTATGGGTGAGAAGGGAGCCTTCGCAGCACATGATGGACTTCCGCAGAGGAGAGGACAACCCATCACTCATCAGTTGGCTAGCCTCATCCTAGGAGCAGTTGATGTTCGGAGTCCTAGTTTTCCTACAGTGGTGGATCAGTATGCGGACGTCTTTCCCAATGACGTTCCAGGACTACCTCCTCGTAGAGAGGTAGACTTTTATATTGAATTGTATCCCAGGACAACCCCGATATCGACTCTAGCATATCAGATGGCCCCCGCTGAGCTTCGAGAGCTACGAGTACAGTTGGAGGACTTTCTAGGCAAGGGATTCATTCGACCCAGTGTTTCACCCTGGGCTTCCCCGATATTGTTCGCCAAGAAGGCGGGCGGGAGCTTGCGAATTTGTGTCAACTATCGTCGCCTGAACCAGGTGACAGTGAGGAAGAAGTATCCGCTACCGAGGATTGATGACCTCTTCGATCAGCTCAAGGTACCATGGTGGTTCTCGAATATAGACCTCAGGTCAGGCTATCATCAGCTCAACGTTCGGGACGAGGACGTGCAGAAGACGGCCTTCAGATGTCGGTATGGCCACTATGAGTTCTTGGTTATGCCATTCGGCGTAACCAATGCTCCAGCAGTGTTCATATGCCTCATGAACAGGATATTTCAGCCATACCTCGATCTATTTTTTGTGGTCTTCATCAACGACATTATGATATACTTGACGACTGAGGAGGAGCACGCCTACCACTTGTGAGTTGTACTGGACACACTCTAAGTGCACCAGCTTTATGGAAAGCTCTCGATGTGTCAGTTCTAGATACGTGAGGTCCACTTCTTGGGACACATAATCTCTAAGGCGAGAGTTGCAGTGGATCCTGCGAAGATTGAGGAAGTGCTAGCTTCGGAGCCACCCAAGAGCGTGACGGAGGTGCAGAGTTTATTGGTACTAGCTGGATACTATATGAGATTTGTGCCGGACTTCTCTAGAGTTGCGACACCACTCTTAGATCTTACGAAGAAGGGGAAACCCTTTGTGTGGTCAGACAGATGTCAGCAGAGCTTTCAGGAGCTGAGATAGAGATTGACCAGCGCCCCTATCTTGAGGTTGCCTGAGGAGGGAGTTGGGTACGTAGTCTACTGCGATGCATCAGGTACCAGACTCAGATGTGTCCTGATGCAGGAGCGGGCCGTGATCGCCTATGGATCACGTCAGTTGAGGCTTCATGAGCAGAACTACGCTACCCATGACCTGGAGTTAGCAGCAGTGGTCTTCGTTCTGAAGACATGGCGACACTATCTGATGGGCGAGTGCTTTACAGTCTTTTCTACTCATCAGAGTCTCAGGTACATCCTTTCTCAGAAAGGCATGAACCATAGATAGCGGTGGTGGCTCAAGTTCCTCCAGGACTATGACTTTGAGATTGTCTATACTCCTGGGAAGTGGAACGTGGTAGCTGATGCTCTCAGCAGGAGGACAGACATTTAGTTACTTGAGGAGGCGACAGAGCAGCTAGCCGCCTTGCAGATATCCTTCATGGATAGAAATGGCGCGACCTTCCTTCAGTCTCTCACAGTCTCTCCTCCACTACTACAGCAGGTCAGAGAGGCACATCGTGGGGACGCTGATTGTGAGATGCGGCGTGCACAGAAATCCTCAGGACATGCACTTGATGGTTTCTCCTTTGGAGTAGAGCACGGCATCCTTTTCAGAGGACGTACCTTATTACTAGTCGCTTTACGAGAGGAGGTGCTGATAGAGTTTCACACTTCTCCTTTGGCGGCACATCCTGGAGTGGTGAAGATGTACCAGGACCTCAGACGACAGCACTGGTGGCCGGGCATGAAGAAGGTTGTGCGAGAGTTCGTTTCTCGATGCCTCACCTTCTAGCTGGTGAAGGCGGAGAACCAGGTACCAGCAGGCTTGGTGCAACTGTTGGAGGTCCCGGAGTGGATGTGGGATGGGATATCTATGGACTTCATGACTGGACATCCGCGTACTTCCAATGGTCATGACTCCATTTGGGTGATTGTCGACCGACTCACCAAGTCGGCTCACTTCTTACCCATCAAAGTGCAGGGCTCAGTGGAGAGCTTGGGACGTCTCTACATTCAAGATATTGTATGGATTCACGGTGTGCCATTATCTATCGTCTCCGGTCTAGATGCTCGATTTACTTCCTGACTTTTGAAGGGTTGCAGGAGGAGTTCGGGATGCAGCTATGTCTGAGCACCACCTTTCACCCTCAGACAGATGGTCAGACGGAGAGGACCATTAAGACCCTCGAGGACATGCTCCGCGCATGTGTCCTCAACTTTGGTCGCAGCTAGTAGGACCACCTACCCTTGGTGGAGTTTGCGTACAATAACAGCTACCACTACACCATCGGGATGGCACCATACGAGGCGTTGTACGACATGACTTGCAGATCTCCTTTATGCTGGACAAACCTTGGGGTGTTAGCACTTGTGGGACTAGAGATGGTCTCGACCACGACAGAGAAGGTCTAGGTCATCTAGGAGTGGATGAGGACAGCTCAGTTCTGCAAAAAGTCTTACTCTAACAGGAGGCGAAGGCCACTAGAGTGCAAGGATGGCAACCACGTTTTCTTACGTGTCTTACCTCGACGTGGTTTGTGGAGATTTGGCGGAGGTGGCATGTTGTCTCCACGCTTCATCGGACCATTCAAGGTCCTCAGCAGGATTGGCGAGGTGGCCTATCACCTGGCTCTACCACCTCAGTTGCACCGGGTGCATGACGTCTTCCATGTATCTTAGCTGAGGAGATACGTGCACGACCCGACGCATATCATTGACCATGGGGAGCTAGACATTGATGAAGGGGCGAATTTTGCGGAGGTCTCGGTGGAGATCGAGGATCAATAGGAGAGGTTCCTACATGGATGATCGATTCCTCTAGTGAGCATCTGATGGCAGCACGAGATCCTCCAGGAGAGCACTTGGGAGTGGGAGGCTCAGATGCGTGCTTAGTACCCACATTTGTTTCCCTAGTTTATGATGTATCTTTATGGGGATGTAAATCCCTGAGGTGGGAGTGATTTAAAGACCCATAAAATTCAAGGAATTTTTTTTTCTTATTTTTTCTTTGGAATTTTAGAAGAACACAGTTTCTGACGACACGTGATTCCGAGGCCCGGTGTGCCGGGAATCATTTTCTGAAGTTTGGCTTGGGTACGTTCAGTGAAAGAATGAGCGGGTTTTTCTAACATTTGAACTGGTGCTCGGAATCGAATTCCAAGGGCACCGATGGAATCACAACACCTGTACTTTCTTAGAAACTCCTCTTTCAGAGTTACTTTTGCTCGGGTTTGGTTTTTAATTTTTTGGGTAAAGTGACGAAAATAAAATAAAGTGGTGCGACAACTTTATTTTATTTCACTCAAATACACTTAAAGACACTTAAGCTATGTTGAAGCGGATAGGGTGCAACCCAAAATATCCTACCCTCTTGGTAGGATATTTTTGAGGTGGGCCTCGCACGATCTCCACCGTTTCTTTTCCTCTAAGTAATGCACCCGCGAAAACTCCTCTTCAATGAAAGTCCACTGGTGCGTTTTCTAAAACTCTTAACACCCCTATTTATTGGACAGTTAAGATGTTACAATTAATTCAACGAATTTATGGTTCGTTTCTTAACATGTTTTCAATCTGTTGGCATAATAATAAAATAAGACCAAAACACATTCTTCTTGGGTGCGGTTTGTTCAGAGGATTTGGAGAAACTCTATCTTTATCCTCCATCGCGAAGAATGCAAAGAACATGAAGAATGCCAAACCCTCGGAGATCGATGACGCGACGCCGTGTTCCGCGATGCCGGCAATTCTCCTTACACAATGCTTCTTCCGCGACTTTCCTCCCTGCAACAATCTCTGAACATCAACTTCTTGAGGTAGGATATTACGGATCTTTTAAATTTCCATTGTGGATCTTATCCTTAACATGGATTTAATTCGTGAAATTAAATCTGTGTGTTTTCTTTAACCCTCGGAGATCGTCAACGCGACTCCATATACCGCGACGACGTGACGCCCTTCCGCGACACGAAGATCCTCTTATTTCGCGATGGTCAATTCCGAGAAGAACTCTCATCCGACGACAACTACGAGGTAGGGGTTTGTTTTATTGAATCTTTGGTATTTATACCCGCGGCGTTTCTTTTTTAAAATAGTTGTGAGACTTTTAAACCGCTAACGTGGGGGGTGCGGACTAACGAACAAGTCCTAACCCACCGCCCCTTTTGTTCTTGGTGTGTGATACGGCGGACGTCAACCAAGCAGGCCGCACGGGCGATGCATGGTGCTCGTAGTGAAGGACGGACCCCAGGAAATTTTTTGGCGATGACGGCAAGGATTTCTGACCACAGGAACTCATCCGGTGGTCTGTGGAGAAAACTGCCAAGGAGAAGCGCCGCGGATGAAGCCACGGCGGTGGCAGGTAGACCCGCGACCACACGGGTCCAGCTAGAGACGGGACGCGGCCGGCTGCCGCGTCCGCTGGCAAGGGCAGCCCCATGCGGGGCCGCAGTACTCTCACGAGTGGGCAGCACCCCCCCTTGTGACGCTCAGCCGTAACCGTCTGAGCCGTCCCTTTGTGGCCGGGTAGTGCCCAGCTGGGTCGGACCCGGATCCGGGTTGGGTCGACCATGTTCGAGCCGACCCAGGGGGGAGGGATCGGGTCGATCCGGGCCTAGACCCCCTGTTTTCAAAACGTTTTGGTCATTTGTCCGTATCATGAGCTACGGGCCTCCGATCGATGTTCCGTCAGCGGCGATGCTATCCATGGATCGAGACGGTCATTTCGGTCTATCACACTCAAGGTTTCGGAATACTTTGGGTTCGTCCGGGTTGGTTCGTATACAAAACCAACCAGGCCCTCGGAGTGGAAACGCTTATATCTTGAGCACCAGATGTCCGATTGAAGTGCCATAAATTATGTTGGATTCCTCTAAGTGAGATAGATATTTTGGATTACTCCGCCCGAGGATTGGACACAGGTGGAGTACGGTCGGGTTGGTTTTGCCTTAAAAACCTACCGGGCGCCTGGGACGAAAAGGCCAATAACTCTCAGACCGGGCGTCCGATTGACGCGTCGTCTGAGATGTTGAGTTTCTGTTGACGATACAGAACTTTTGGATACATCAACTATGGACTATGTGTCAGTTGATATATCAGCCTCTCGACTCGTAGTGCAGACCCTCCCGAACGAGCTTGTTGTGTGCGGGAACCCAAGAGCTGGATGCGACTACTACGGTGACGACGACGACTGTACAGAGATCCTCAGTGGATTCAACGACGATGACTACAGCACTCAGCGATCCTTTGTGGGTCAGTGCTACCGATCCTGTGTGGGTCAGCGCTCAGCAGTCCTATGTGGGCCAGCGCCTACATATCCTACGTGGGTCTGATCCTGTGTGGGTATTTGCGGGGGTTAGTTACCTATCGATCCTTTGTGGGTCAGAACCTTTGTGGGTCATTGCGTGGGTAAGTTACCTATCGAACCTTTGTGGGTCAGATCCTTTGTGGGTCATTGTGGGGGTTAGTTACCTTTCGATCCTTTGTGGGTCAGATCCTTTGTGGGTCATTTCGGGGGTTAGTACCTATCGATCCTTTGTGGGTCCAACGACTTAGATGAATCAGTGGAAATATCTGGTCATCTTTATCGTCATATGAAGAAGTATACCTGTGTAAGCTGAATCCTATTTTGGTTTCCGATGTTGATTGTGTTGTGCTATCCTGTGTGGGTTTACGTTTTTCTTTCTCGTGTGGACTGGGTTGTACTTGGGCTCGGATGTTGGAGCCGAACGATAATTGAATACTTAGGTATATGTATGGGAATATACCTAAGCAATGTCGAATGTTAATTCGTGATTGTATCTTTCCTTTGTGGTTTATCCTTTGTGGATTCCGGGAGACTTTCAGGGGTCTCGGGGTCCCTAATAAGTAGCTTATACCCATCCCTGCATGGGCTATGCCCGCACTACGTTGTGTTGGTTACAGAAGATGGACAACGCTGATCGTGGTGGAGGATTGCGGAGTAGGATGGTACCTGGAGGTGGACCACTGGGCGGGATGTACTCGGAGCGGTCGGCTAGACCCGAGTAACATTGGAGGCTTTCTTTACACACCCATTAGGTGGGACTTTCAGTGGAAAAATCGACGTTGCGGTGTTACTTTTCAGTTGTTGTTTTCCCTTTCCAGTTGTACATTACTTTCAGTTTGGGTTTGTAAACTGGCCCCCTTACTTTTGCGCACTTACTGTTGTACAAGTTTTTAATTAGTGTTTACTTCAGTTTTCTTTCTCTGTGGTGTTTTTGGTTTAAATTTCAAAGGCAATGCCTTCGCTTTTTCAGGGATTTACGCCTTGTTGCTAGTCGCCAGCCCCTGGCCTATGGAAGGAGAGCTTGGGGTAGTCACAACACATGCCCCGAGGACGGGTCGTGACATTGATTACCTACAATCCTTTGATTTCAAACTGGCCTACACTCCTGGGAATGAAAATTCAGTAGCCGATGCATAGAGTTAGAAAACTCAATCACAAGTGGTTCAGGTATCTAATGAGATGTGAAAGATGATGGGCCTATTTTTGGAGATGCACATTGAGGTTCAGGAGGGTATGGGTCAAACTATTCTCTCAAACTTAGAAGTGACGTCTACTCTTTTGGAATGGGTCAGGGAAAGAGAATTATCAGATATGGATGGCCTTGTTATACGAGTATGTGTCGCTAATGATGCCTCTCCAGATTGGACCAGGGATGAAGGTGATACTTTATTGTTCTATGGGCGTGTATGAGACCTAGTAGACATCAGAGAGGAGCTAATGAGGGATTTCCGTGCTTCAGCAGGGTAGTTCACCCAGGAATAACAAAAATGTATCACGATTTGCGATGATAGTACTGGTGGCCTAACATGAAGTGGGAGATAGCCGGTTTTATCAGGCTTTGTTCCACCTGTCAGCAGGTGAAGGTGGAACATTAGCGACCGGAAGGGCATTTGAAGTTGTTGTCCATTCCAGAGTAAAAGTGGGAAAATGTTTCTATGGACATTGGAACCAGTTTACCAAGGTCACCTGGTGGCAATGATGCAGTATGGGTCATCATCGACCGTCTACCTATGGTTTCACATTTCATACCTATGTGGGAGAACTTCACGGTTGAGGACTTGAGTGTACTGTATGTTAATGAAATAGTGCGCCTTCATGGAGCAGCTCGTTCTGTTGTCTCGGATAGAGATCCAAATTTTACATCTCGGTTATGGCATGGTTTACAGAAATCCTTAGTTACACAGGTAATTTTGAGCATGGCCTATAACCCACAGACTGACGGACAGACAAAACAGACTATACGGGTACTAGAGGATATGTTATGTGACCGTGTTCTCGATTTTGGAGGGTCATGTGAGAGACACATTTCTCTTGTCATGTTCAGTTATAAAAATAGCTTCCACGGTACCATTGAGATGACACCCTATTAATCTTTATATAGTAGGCCTTGTTTCTCTCCTTTATGTTGGCTTGAAGTAGTGGAGGCAGTTCTTCTAGGACTAAGTCTTATGCATGAGACTATAGAGCAGATACATCTTATTAGGAAACATATGCAGACAGCACAGTCTAGACAGTAGTCCTATGCTAACAAGCGATGGTGATAACTTGAGTTCGAGGTTGGTAACAGATTTTTCTTGAAGGTCTCACCCATGTTGGGGAAAAGACGTATACACAAGAAATGTAAGCTTTCAAGAAGGTTCATATGACCCTTTGAGGTGATGAAGGGGATCAGACCATTATCTTACCAGCTTTCACTTCCATAGATATACTAGGAAATGCATTATATATTTCATGTATCTCATCAATGCCAATACTTTTCAGATCCGACTCATGTTTTTCATCCTCATGAGGTTGAACTGGATATGGATGCTTCCTTCAAGGAGTATTTTAATCGAATTATTGTCTGAAGTTTAAAGACACTTTGTGGCAGTTTTGTTCCTCTTGTACGGGTGGTATGACAGCATAGCCAGGTACATGACAAGACCTGGGAGAGGGAGGCTGATATATGTTCTCAATGGACAAAGCTTTTCATTGATGACACCTCAGTACCCTTGGAAGGCCTACTCGAGGACATGATTCTTTAAGGAGAGGAGGTTGTAACGACCCGACTCTTTGGAAAGTTACAGATCATTAGTTTTTCATTCAAATCATTAATTTAAGCTTGTTTAATGTGTGTAACATCCTAAGGAAGGTACGGGGACTGTCCTGAGATTTTTTGGTGCCCGGGATTTTGAGAAATGGACTTTCAGACAGTGGCACACGGCCTGCACACAGTTTGGGCATGGTTTGGGTAAACCATGTGCCAAAACCATGCGAACCTGTTCTAGAGGCAGTGAGGTAAACACAGTTTGGGCATTGTTTGGTTAAACCGTGTGACCCTGTTATGGGTAAAATTACCATTTTTCCTTAAATTCTATTTAAGGCCTAATCTTTTTTATTTCTTCCTTCCGGCGGATTGAACTAGAGGAGGAGCCCTAATTTGAGCCAAAAATCTCCTTCTAACTCTTTCTCTTGTGGATTCTTCCCCCAGTGTCTGAATCTTGATCCAACAGAAGAATTAGATCACCCTGGTTAAAGCTTACCTCACACACCCTTCTTGCCTAGGTGAATCATGCCTTCGGTCTTGTTATTTTGATGCAGGATCATATGCCCTATTTCCAGGGAAGTGCACTGGAACTCAGATCTCTTCCAACCTACTGTGAATCTGAGGGTCTTTATCAAGCGAGCCTATTCCTACAGCTCTAAGGTCAGTGGTCACGTGGATTTGATTTTGGGATTTCTCCTTTTTATGTTATTATCGTCGTGCAGTGGTTTGTCTTTCACCAAAACCCTTAATCATAATGATTTATTCATATCTAAATGACAAGTGTGGTATGATATTGATGAATCTAACCATGTTAGGGTATTTAGATGGGGTGTGGATCAGGAGTGTTCAACAATAGGTGACATATTTTGGTATTTGGACCTTTCTCAACATTGTAACTTAATGATATGTCATGAATAAGATTTTTCATGTTAGGAAAATGAGATGGTTGGGTTAGAGGTTGTCTAGGATGAGATATCCCGAACCATTGAATGAATTGAGATTTTTGTTTTCCACATAATGTTATTGGGAAATGCCATGAATTGTTAATGTGATATCATATAAGATGCATTTCCTTATATATTGTGATGTGAATGGTTATTACATACTATGATGACATGCTTGTGATAACCCGTGTATGGGAGGGAGGCTTTCTTACCCCATTCTAGAAGAATCTCCAAGTGTGGGAGGGAATCATTCATACCCTGTGCTGTATGAATCTCCGTGTGTGGGCAGGAATCATTCTTACCCCATGTCTGCTGAATTGTTGTGTAATGCGATGGGAATCATTCATACCTCATGCCTATATATCCTTTATGGGTTGGAGGCATTCTTCCAAACGCCTATTACAGTTCTTGTAGATGAGTAGCATTCAGACCTCATGTCAGTGATGATTATTACATATGTGAGAAGCATAGACGAGAGTCATGCATACCTCAAGCCATTGATAACCTATATCTACGTAATTATACCCCTGGTGATTTGTTCAGAATACCAGCAATGAGATGAAGCGGGTAGACCCACCAAGTTTCGTTCCAGAACCTAAGTGAGAGGGTTGTTTATTACTTTGATTTACTTACTAGCAGTTTGCTACACATTATTTATTTCTTGCACACCGATTTGGATAACACGTAGACCCCATTGGTGGTGGCCTACTGAGACATGTCTCACACCCTACTTGGGCGGCCTCCTTGGCACTCGTGTAGACTTTACTACTATATGTAATAGTAGGGGTAGGGGTCCCACTCTAGGTTGTTAATATAACTATGTTCTTGATGAAGTTATAGAGTATAGGATCGAGCTCGGTTTGAGATGCTCATGGACTACTTGTGCTCTCTTTTTTTATTATTGTATATATTTTTTTCTATCTATTTCCAATGCATCAGCATGCCATGTATTCATTTTTGTATCAGACAATGCCTATGTGGAATTTTTTTATTTATCAGGGTTTTCTTTATTTCTGTTGTTTGGTTTGTATGTTTCCCTTCTTCTCGAATTTATCCATTAGGTGTTCTTTTGCTATTTAATCACGTGCTGCTATACTGTTGTGTACTCTGACAAGGGGGTACAGTCTTCCCGCTAACTTACCATTACACCCCCACTTCTATTCGGTATCCCCTGGCGTATGGGTCGATGAGCCAGGGGTCATATGGCCAACCGGGCTCGGGGCTCGGGTTCAGGGGCAACCGGGTCTCGGATGTCACAATAAAAATATAACATTAATTGAAATTAAATCCCAATATAAAAATTAATTATAGGAAAACAATAAATATAAATTTATAGAAAGAGAGAAAAAATGTGGTTTCATACTAGAAGATTCACTTTTTTAATGGTAATTTATCATGATTATACCTTAGTTAGCTGGTTTGAGTATTGGAGTATTGAAAAACGTCTCTTGTTTACCCAATTATAGATTTTAAATCCACTAAACTCCTCTTGAATTCCCCTAAATGAAACTGGCATGAAACTCAGTTTTAATGACTACAATATATATATTGTAAATAACATAAATAGGATCTTATAAACTATCTGTACTCAGTACAAAATCATCATTCTCAATTACTGGCTACATGTGTTGATTTTATTTAAGGATTTCATTATGTTCTATATCCATCATCTCAACTTCATCAAATTTTTATGATTATTTTTTTACTCCCCATCGTCATGGTTTGATGTAACTAGTTTTTTATCATCTTCTTTCTAGTGCACATACAATTTAAAAAAATTGTGGAAAATTGAGAAACCATATGTTCCTCTCCTTCTTATTCCATTTCCATCAACTGTAGTCTTTGTTATGCATGAATATTTTTTAAAATCTCAGCATCCATAGTCAATTATTATGTTTTTTCTACTTGTTTTCCATCTAATCCTACAAAATTATGGTCATCAGGGTTATTATAAATGTTATCTTCAAAAGTGGTACTTACCTATGCTTCATTTGGAAGGATTATGTTCTCATGATGCACCTCATAGAATTATAGCTATAGGATATGATGTGTTATGCATTAAAATATTTGGTATAGTTGTGTGAGTTCATTGGATCAACTATTCATTATTTTAATTTCATTGACTAGATATTTCATATAATCCAATTGTAAGGTGAACCTCTCCTAGGTATTCATCATACCTTGTATCCATACCATCACAAGAAAAAATTCCATGTGTGGTAAAAAGTGATTAAAATGAAAATAAAAAAAGTATAAAAGAATCATGAAAGAGAATGGTTGATAAATGATTTTTCCTAAATTATTAAATCAATAAAATATCTGCTCATTTCCCCTGAAATGATAGTAATGAATTTTCTAGACTCATGGAATCATTAATTCACAAAGGGTTACCGAATTTATAAATTTGTAAACACAAAACTAACGGCCAGTAAAAAACAATGTATTATTGGAATTGAATGACTAAGGTCAAACCCAAAAAGATTGTTTTGGATAAAATATTAGATAAATTAAATAAACCATATATAATTATGTTTTTATATAGTTAAATCTAATATATTATGAGTTTTATTTGTGAAGAATGATGGAGATGATAATAGAAAATACATCCTTGGAAGCAATGAATCTAGTTTCATGGGATAGAAATGCATGATATAATAAATTAAAAGAAATGATGCCATTGGAATTAGGACTTAGAGAGACCAATGGTAATGGTAAACTCCCACCAACCCATGTTATCGTTTTCTCATGGAATGGAACTTCATATTTCAATGAATAGGTAACCAAAAAACTTCTATAAACATATGAAAGAAAAAAACCAATTGTTATGGAAGAATTTTAAACACTATATAACATGTTAAATAAATGAATTCAATTGCCTCAGGTAGTGTTCAGGCACAAAGAAGAAATAAATTAAACCTATTTCATAACCATGCTCACAATTGTCATGAAAATAGAAATCAAGATTGAGATGGAATTGAAGATCCAACATGAAATCCCTTTATAATTTGAAAATAAAATAAAGTACATCATAAATTAAATCCTAAATTTTTTATGCATGTTATGAAACAATTAATTCAAACCTCATGTTATTCGCAAGCGAGTGTAAAAAAGAATAAATAACATCCTATAGAATGGTTGTAGTAGGGATCCGCAGCGTGTGTGCTTGGATCAAGAGTCATCCATCATTGAGCATCCCACTAATCAATACCTAATGGTGTGGCTTAGGAGTGAATTATAGTGATATTTTAAAACACTAATATTCTTATAGATTTAATCATATCACTATTTTTTTATATACTAAAACATTCATGACATTTAATTTTACATAATGTGTAATGTGTTAATTTTCACTGTACGGGAATGAGTCATGAATTTCAGTGTATCTCCTCCAAAATAACTTATCCATGCACTCTTATTATGTTATTATACCCATTTAATTATCAAATTATCCATTATTATCTTCATATAATGTCTTTTATGATTACCCTTAATGAATATTTGAGCTCACCCATTTCCTATGGTTCCATTCCACATATTATGAAGAAGACTATTATGTATGAAATGTCATAAGGGTATCATGTATGGAGAATATATTTGGGAAATAATGAAAATATTGTAAAAAAAGATGGTTATGAATCTAATCTCCAATGAAGATAAACCTATAGGTTTTTGGTTATGATTTTTTGTGATATGTTATAACTATTAAAAAAATAATTTAATATCAAGGTAATGTATAGTTGGGACTTCTATGTTGGTATAAATTTAGGGTTTAATTATTTTTTGTGAATTTGATAATAATAGTAATATGTTATAACATGAAGAAACCTAAATTAAACCAAATGTTGTGTAGGATGATCCTAAAATTTTAGGAGTTGAAATTAATGTGTCATAATTTATGACATATTAGATTATATTACCTTTTCATATTATTTATACTCTCATTATTATTTCTTGATACTCACATAAATATTGTAGTTCTTTTTTAATGTATGATGTTGGAGGAATAGATTTAACAACTCATGTGATGAAAAAGGAAATGATCACTATAAGGTATAGCTAAATGACATTGGAGATGGAATAAAATGTCTCATAGATATTCTCAAAAGAATATATTAATAAAAATAATTATGATTTAGACATTTCCAAATAAAGGAAAAATATAATGGATTGGGTATTTCCAGTATATTGTATGGAAGCATTTGGGTGCATGAGGTGTTGGGATGAGATTAATGGGAGAATGGTGTTATTGAAGTTAAAATTTTAGATGGGAAGGTTGGTTATGTCATGATGTTTGATCTGAGATATTATATTATTTCTCATAGAAGAGGAGTGGTTATACATGTTATGTTTCATTATGTGATGAATAAATCACAATACTAATGTGTTGGGACCTAGATTTTATATTTTCTGTAAGAGTTGGAAACTAACATGAAAGGGTGATTTGCGAAGTGAGTGGTTTGAATATAATTTTTAAAAGTAAAATATTTTATATTTAGTGTTTAGATAATAATCATGAATTTAATATATTACAAAGATTTATATTTCAATTCTTTGGTGATGACATAATAGGGATTATCAGAGTGTGGCATAGGTTTATGATATGAATATTTTACAAAAGTGTATTAGCCTTATGATGTATTTTTTATCCTTATGATGATTAAATTGATGTGTTTTTAGTCATGGTGAGTTTATTTATTTACGTAAGGATGATGATATGGGGGAGTTTGTGAGATTTTTCATGAAATTTCTTTCACGGTGCATCCATGGATATTAAAACATGGATCCCCAGTGACCGAAATAGGATGTTCTTCCTTATGAATCATTTTACTATTTATCATTGATCATGAAGATAATTTATTTAATTATATCATGTATTTTTGGTTTAACACACCCCTGAATGGAGGAGATATTGTAGATTGGGGTGTGATTTATAGATGGTCAGAGGAATTTGACCATCATAGTGTGATGATGGACTATCACACTATGACTATGAAATTTTCGTGATAGATATAAACTATGTGGTCCCATTGATTTATCTATATTCACATTCATTTATTTATTACATTATGTTATTATAGGTTTTTATATAGAGGTTATTGAACCATTACTGATTTTATTTTTCCATCAACTTCAGGAGATCTATTTTTTCAGGCCTATGGATCATTCCAAGGTATATTATTCTTGATTACTTCACTATTTTCTCTCTTTAAGAGGCTATGATGTCCTTATATTTTAATTTGGGAGACTTTAGGTAAAATATTATCATGGTGTTTTTAGGATATAGGGTTATTTAGGGTTTGTTTTTGTGGGTTTTGTATTTTGTTCTTCCTTTTCCATAGTTCTTCTACAATAGCATTTGAACACCATTTGAGGTATGAGATTTAAAAAAACCATTATATTTTCTCTATAATGCGGTATTAACATGATAATATTTTCCATGAGGGGATAATATGGATTATATTTATCAGGTTAATGAACCCAATTAAATGAAATTTATGGGTATAGGGTTAAATTAACGTGTTTACAAGATTATACGATTTTATTATGTGGTAATTTGATGGATATGATATTCATCGAAATTTTTTTATGTTGTTGTCATTTGAATTATGGGATCACATTAAATTAATGTTCAATATATTAAATATTGTAAATAAACTGGTTTTCTGAAATATTAAATTTAGTTATTTTTGTTATTCTGGATGAAATCAATTGATAATAAATAATTACTTAAAGAGGGGAATATTTCTAGTACCCTATGTTGTAATTTTTTGTTATGTGCTACTCAATTTCATTATTATCATACTATGATTTCATGGATTTAGGTGGGAATTTATTTTTTATGGTTTGGTTTGTTTGTGTAAATTATGTAATGTGTTCTACAACAAAAATTCCATGATATTAAAGAGGTGGTTGGGTTTTTTATTTGTGATATATTGTCCGTTGTGTAGTCATTTTCCATTGTTTGAATGGGATGTGTTTTGTGATAGTTATTTAGTGATTTGTTTTTGGTAAAGGGAATTATTTAAAAAATATTTCATTCAACCAATGGTGACTGATAATGATTAATAAGGTAATGTGTTATAAATAAAATTTGTGAATAAATGAAATTGAAGTGTAATGTATGGAAACCACATCGTAATTAGCTATATAATGGTTCAACCAAAAATATTTAATTGGAAATAATAAAAAAAGAAATGTGCATAGTAATTCTTTGATTAGTAAATGGTTAATTTATATGATTGTATGAGATATTTAGGATGATTTTATAGGTATTTTATATGAGATATCAGGCTACTATAGTTAGTGTAAATGATGTATGTTGTGTTGTATAAGTTATTTGTAAAAATTGGTGGAGTTCTGGTAATGTTTTTGGGATATTATAGAGATATTCATGTAAACCATCTATGTTGGGATTTTTTTAGCATTATTATAATTTAGTTTTCTTTAGATTTTTGTATACCACCAACCAATGTTTGGAAACCTTTCCAAAAAAAAATTCATTTAGGTTCTAGATATTTTTTCTAACATCCAGGTTTAGGAGGTAACAAGTTGATGATTTCTCCCACTTCCCCAATCTCCCTTATATTTATGGTATGAATTATAAGGGATAAATGTTTATTAGTTATATGTATGATTTGATGATACCTGGTGGGAATTATTCATGTAACGATGACGGTATGGGGTTGATTTACTTCATGTTCATGATAACAAGTTGTGATAGTAATGGAAATGAGATTTTTTGTATGAACTAATAATAAGGATAACATTGAACCATATTAGAAATTGGGGTAGGTAGGGACATAGTCTAAACCATATCAACTAAGAAATTAGTATTTAATTTTTTTTTCAGATAGAAACATAGTACCTATGGTATGTTGGGTAAGGTAGGGTTTTGGTCTGACCAACCTGAGTTTTGATAGGATTGGTATGGGGTGTTACAAAAAGATAATAATATGGATTCATAGTACATGAAATTTGAAATTGGGGAATGAGAGAAATAAACTAGTGGGGACGTGGTTCTAGGAAACCATCATTATATATTATAATTGTATTTTCTAATTATAAGTAGATTAAATACATAGTTGTTGAGTCATGTTGAGTCTGAGTGATAGTTGACGTGGTAGGTTCTTGTTAGTTCGTATATTTATTTTGAGAAAAAATAATAAGATTCTCCAACATTTTCACATTATGTATTGAGGTTGATCATATTTATTATATATTTATTATCACCACTATATATATATATATATCTATTTTTTTCATTTTTAAGATTATATTAGAGATTGATCTAGATTACAATAACATTGATATTAGTATAAAAATGAAGTTATTTACTGAGTATTTATTTTTTTATTTTAATTTAGATTCCTTTTCAAGGAATTTGATTAATAGAATTTTTTTGTTATTAGATTTAAATTATTGCATGGTGAAGAATGATTATTTCTTATATATATATATATATATTATATTTAAAAGGGAAATTCCTCTCATATGATTGATTAATACAAATAGTGATAGCTACCACCTTATGGACAATTAGAGGTAAGAATTGGGGGGTTACTCATACATTCACTATAGACATATGAGGCCTGAACAATAGATGAATGTATTTAGAATTCCAAGAGAAAGAATAATTTTGTTTGAAAAAACCCTTTTTGAATTCATGATTTTTCAGTTGATGGAAAACTGTATAAGTCCTGAGTTTTTTCATTTTCTTACATAAATAGAAAAAGTTCAAATAAACACAATTATTTATGTGATCATTTTAGGTATTTTAAAAAGATAGGGCATCATCCTATAACATTAGAGTCCTCCAGAATTTGAAAAATCATATGAATGTAATACATTTTTTGTTGTGTGTATGCCATGAAAGTACCTAGTGTAACGATTTTGTTTAGTGAAGGGCTTCGATGATGAGAGAAATTTTTATAAATTTTCTGGATGAAATTTTTTAACTGAATTAGTATTTATGTATTCATCATTGTTTTTTTCAAATATAATTATTTTAGGTTTCTAACATAAATAATCAATACTTAGTAAAATTTTGATGTTGTACTTGTTGAAAACAAATTTCCCTAATTTTTGAGTCTGGCCAAGAATAATGAAAGGGGATGATGTAGGTGTTGTTAAATAATTTTATAGACCTAAAATTACCTAGAATGTTTTTTGATCAAATATTAAGAGGAAATAGAAGATTATATTTTATTATGGAATGGGAGGATCAATAAATGATGAAAAATTGAGTTTCCATAATATGTTAATTATGGGGACGTAAAAACCGGAATATCATTTTTCTATAATTCTGTGATTAAACCATTATAATGCTCTTTTAATCCATGATCTGAGTCTCTTATGAAGAATATTCATTAGTTATAATTAAAACACATATTTATTAATGTTGAAATTATTTTTTTACAAATTTTCAAGAATAATGATGATGATGAACTATAAAAACATGAGTTTTTGTGTATCGAAAACTGCATAATTTGGATTCAATGTTTTTTGTGTGATTGAGGGGAATTGGGATGGTTGTCTATGAATTTTACCATGAACGAAGTATGAGATGAGTTCCAAAATCAATAAGAAATGTCTTTCCATATTTCTTTTATACACCTATGGTGATTTATAATGTAAATTTTTTGATGCATTATAGATGAAGAAGCTATGATTACAAAATAATAATAAAAAATTTATTCATATGATTTTTAATATTTATAAAATTTAATAAGGTTATTCTTTTAATAAACCTTTATTTGAAAATTAAAACGAATAAAAATCATGGGAAACCAAATATGGGTATTTAAAAGTATTTCCTTTTTCATGGAAGATTATTTTTCAAATTGAATTCCTTATATGGAACGATTAAAATGAATGGTGAGTTTAGTTTTTATACCTATTCATATGAGAAGATAATAATATTGAGGATATTGAAGTTAAAAATGATGAAGAATCCCCTTATAATGGGTTCATGAGATCTAAGTAACTAAGAGAACAATAAATCTCATTGAATAAAATGATGAAGACGGAGAAGCTGCAATATATAGAAAAGAGAATAATTGAGTGATGATCTATTGAATCATATTGTATCTCTATTTTAGTTCATATGAGGTGTCTATTATATATTTTGAAAATAACTATAAGTTGTTCACATTGAAAGGATGGTTTATATGAGATTTGGTGAATACATCTTGGAATTTTATCACAATTTGCAGGTGAAGAAGCACATCCTCTTTGTAGATATAGAGATATACCTAGACAGATTGATAACACCTACTTTAGGAGGAGGAATATGAAACATAACTCATGTGATATTATTATAAAGAACCTAGGGGAGAATAGTAATTACCCTATGTAATATGGTGAAAACATCAATGTAATATGGTGTGAATTTGTTATAGGATGATACATGACTTACCTCACTTACAAAATCGAAATGTTTGTAATAGATAATACATACAATGGTCATATAATGTTCCACAAAGAGTAGGTTTCCTAGGATGAGGAGAACCATGTTAAAATACCTTTTCAATTTTAACATTCATCATCCACAGTAATATAAATGTTTAGTAAGAAAACATAAAAAGAGATATATTTACATCTTATTAGCTGAAAGAGGTTAAAAAAAAAGTGGGATTATTTTCTAAATAAGAATTTACTTTTATTAAAATTTGTATAACTTGATTCTCCCCCCTTTTAGGTTAGTCTGTATGGTATTATGGGTATCTCACAAACCCAAGTCCCACACTTGGGTCCCATATCACACCTTCTAAGGGAGATATTTCAACCCTTCACTCAGAGGAACCCACTCTCCAACAAACCCCAATGGGTCCTAATGGACCCCTCACAGTCACATTGCTCGTCAGGATTTAGATCACCATTAGGAGGGTTGAGTTCATCATGCATGATATAAATAATCATATCACATATCATCAATATGACGACTCCCCCTCATCATATAAATAGCCATATAGAAACCCATCCTAATCTAATCACAACACATATTACATTCCTAGACCAGAAGGATGACTCTTGTTCATTCAACCAATTACCACTCCCAATGAAGACAATGTAACTAGGTGATCCAAATCAAATACATACTAAAATTCACTAAAATCAAGAATTGGAGAACAAACAGGAACATATATGTCTATCCCAATGTCGTCAAAGACCCTAACTATTCTATCCTAACTAAAAAAATACATGAAATATGATTTTATTCACAACCATGCATAAGATCGTACCTAACCCCCAGAATAGAGTTCCCATAAATTAATTTATTTTTATAACCTTTTCCAATATCATCCATGACTCTTTAGAGACGTATCAACTCCTGATATCCAGCCGCACAACATTCACCAAAAAAATTAATTATAAATATTAATAAACAATTATTCAATTTAATTCCAATGATGGAAAATGGACAAAATTCTCACCGAGCACCAACATCATACTAAAAACTTGACCAAACTCCCACAAAATGTCTTGAGTGTATCCCAAAAAACATCCCTATAAAAATACACAAACACCAATACCCATCCAACTATCATATATTCCATAAAATATCAAAATCTAAAATATGATTATGGAAGTGACATACCACAATTTAAAAAATGATAGAAAAAATTATATAAACCTATCAAGTATTCCTTTAGACACCATAAATGAATGCGCCATTGATTTCAAATTATTATACCATGCTCTAGTGGAATCATTGGTATACCCTAATCTAAATCAACCCAAAATTATATTTATCACTGAAAACACAAAACGAAGGGCTAAAGATGGATATACATACAAAAAATATCCGCAAAAACCATCTCATATCCAAGGGGATGAAAGGATGGGAAATAATAATGGAGATTATGGATAGAGGATCGTCCCCATTTTTTCTATTTTTCAATGAACATGGAGAATTCGTACCACAATTTTTTAAAATACCCCAATTAGGCAACATTGATGTCATGGATATTGGGGTTCACATAATGAATTAATCAATGATGATAAACTTGAAAACCATAACGACACATTCCTAGAATAAATAAATTCATTTATATACTAAAATCATCATGGAAGTTGTGTTCTCAACTCATCCAGAACCATTCATGTAGAGAAAAATTATTCAAAATTTGAATGGCCAAAGGCTACTATGATTTAGCCTCCATGCCCACATGACCCTTCCCCAACATCCACCCAAGCTCATGAGGGCCCCAGTGTGCCCCATACCATATCTAAAAAAATATTTGGGGCTATAAAAAACCTATAAATATTGATCAAAGTTTTAATTATCAATACATAACAATAACAAGATGAAAAATTCAAATCCACTCTAAAAATAGTTAAATTTGAATATACGAGTTATACTAAATTTCCTACCATAGGGCTTGTAATCCTCTAGAATCAATGGTAACCCACAAACCCTATTTAAAAACATAACTCAAAAACCAATTCATCATAACTCACTATGTTCTCTTCATTAATGCTTAGCACACAGCCACTCCACAATCCTGAATTACATGATGTACAATTCACTATAATCCAAGACACCATCTCACTACCAAGACCAACACTGGGGTGATGCTAACATCCCCCTTAAAAATAAATACATCATGGTATCTTCATCATATTCAATATGAGGATCATTGTGTTCCACATAATAAGGCACTACTTGTGGATGCTAATTCAATCTACTATAGTCCCCACCAGTGGAGTTGTCTATTGAAAACTCTCGTACAACTATTCACTACCCTGCGAACAATGTTTTGAAAAACATTCACACCACAGTTCCAATCTCACTATATCTTACATTGATTGAAAATACTAGTCAGTCCTCCTCTAGTTGACATTCACTGAACACGCTCGTTTTCACAAGACAATGTGTCCCCCACCACTATATCATGATGTCTTAACACCTAGAGGCATTATATAATATTCTTATCCCCAAAATCGAGGTATGAATATGAATAATGGTGTAATTACATGTTTGGATCAACAACAGCATAATCTGATTTTTATTCTCTCACTTTGAACACTAACACACTATGAATTAAACTCCTTCATAGATCACAACACAACCACACCATGACAAATTCCATTTCACCAACTCCAACAATCACTATATCTATACTCATATATTTTATATCCCATGGAAACAAATATTAATGGATTGTACCAGAGAGAAACATGTGGTGTTACAAAAACCATTTACCGATATATCACAACTCCTCCATGGAACTTCCAACATAAGCTGTATTCTATCCTGACTATTATAATTCTGTCTACCATAGTAATATAATTATCATCACCCAATAGTACCTAAGAACCAATTTTTACGGCCTCTTATCAATCCATTACAAGAAATAATGACTGGATGTAGCCATCTCCCCAATAATAGATAACCAATATATAACACCAACCACCAAGGGTTCACTCCCTACCAAATGAGTTCCTTTATATCAGTCATTGAGTGATGAACACAAATGGCTCCTAACACCCAACATGTATTGCAGATCTGAATCCACACTCATGTCTCCCTTGCAATACACCCATAAAGGAAAAAAAGCCAGTCCATCATTCACACATGTGTCTCACTGAACATACAAGTCACCCCACTCCAAGAGTGTCTTTTATCATAAACCAATATCGATCTACCACCTCAAGATAATTATGTTCCCAACAAAAACACAATCAATTTTCATGGGGAAAACAAATTGATCATTCCACTAAAAGATAGATGATAAAAAAACCACACATAACCAATGAAAACCTAACCTATAACACCAAGATATTCACCAAAAAATCCACCCAAAACACACTATCCTACTACAAAGGTAGAGTGACCCATTGTAAACATTCTCATAGGTTATTTCTTATGATCCTATATTCTGTGAAAAATCCCAATAGCTAGAAGATAATTGAAAACTAGATCACACACCCCAAATCATGGTCCATTTTGTCACATATCATATATCCCATAATCACACACCATACCCACTAACCATTCCCCCAATAGTATCAGAATTATCAAAAATCACATGGAATCTAACTCATTTGTATGATAACCACATGATATCCAATCAAACGTGAATTTTTCCTAAAACAAAAATCATCAACCCGTGATATCACCAGAATATCGAATGTGTATCCCAAGAACCATAAGGCTAGGAATCCATTTTAATACTTCCCTATTAACCAACCTCGATACTAATCACAATGAATTATCATGCCTCTCATAGAACCTGATAAGTGTTATTCATGTAAAAATTGGGTTCGATTACATATAATTACATTATGATGCTATATGAGAACGTGATATATATATATATATATATGTTTTTATGAAAACTTTTTTTTATCCATAACCATTTCCAACCCACCAATTATAAACATCCGTAGGGAAACCCATGCCCATCCTCAGATAATTCTTCATGAGCCAAATGCCTATACAAACCAACCAAGGCACTTTACACATCCATATAAAAATGGACTACATTACCTTCAACATATAAACTAATTCACAATGATCCACATAAAATTTCAACATAATAAACCATATGTGGTTTAGTTGAGTAGAAATATGTAATGTATTAGATTTCCATGTATTATTTTTTGATATTATATGGATTATTTTTTAGAACAGGCACTGAGACGACTTGTGATTTTGAGGTATGGTGTTCCCAAAACGAATGAATGAAAAGTATTAAATTTACTAAATAGCACACTAGCAAATATTTCCCTAAAAAAATGGAATATAATAAAAACAGGGGCCAAATCAGAAATATGAGGGCACTGATGAGTTTAGAATGCGGGTTGTACCCTAGGAAATACATAATCTCTTTCAACATAGGCCAGTTGTGAAAATTTATTCATTGGTGTAAGTAAATTAAATAAGTTAAATAATTAGGTTTTATGTTTAATTTTTGACACAATGTCTAACATCTCATTTAAGTATATGGTAATGACAATTTTCTCAATGTGGGATGCTAAACCATGGAGATCTACAAGCCATTGGATGGGAGAATTCTTGGTGGACAATGGAAAATCATGATCAGATTATGGATAATCACACCAATGTAGTTAAAGGATATCTTCAATGATATAATTAAAATAGTTCATCATCAACAATCAGACCAAACTACTAGAATGATGTTTTGATTATGATTTCCTTCCATTTCATTAACTCCTAGAGAAAGCAGATCAATTCCATGAATAGATTTAATGCCCTCTATAAAAGAAGATTTATTTTATGGAATTTTCTTGATCATTGTTTATCCATATTAATTAATCTTATCTATGATAATGAAGAAAGGTAAAATGAATAATGACTGAGATTCATTCCTAAAATTTTTGTTTTATGGATTTCAATCAAGTTTCTTTTTTCTATCTTAATTGGTATTCCTTTTGGAAAATGTTTCGACAACTATCTATTTTTAAGTTTTGTGTGACCATTATTTGTCGTAGAGTATTGAAAACATGGGTAAAAAACATGAAGGGGATTTCAGTCCGTGGATCAAGGATGATGTTGGTCAGATCCGGTAATAGAATAATATATTCATGAGATTTACAATTTTCCTGAGGGACTTATTGAAATGGGAATTGTGGCAGATGAATTCTGATCAAATTGGTGGATAGAATATGGAGAATGAATGATGGAAAGTACAATAAACAATAGATCAAGTGTTTTTGGTAGAGATTTATGGTGGAGGATAAAAATTTTAATAACACATGAAGTAGGTATATGTTTTTTCAAAATCCAAAGAAACATGGTGTGTAACTCATATTACACAATATGTGGGTCCCATTTAACCATAACTAGTGTTTCATAATGAATATTGGTATCCAAAAGTTTGTTACCCCTATAAAATAGATTTTATCCCTTTCTTGAGGATCATCTTTTTATTTTAACAGTACACGAACATGGGAAAATGTACATGGGAAAGTGAGATTCCGTGTACATGGGAAGAGAAATGGATTGGCGGATAGGGATAGTCAATATGGGTTGGAAGCCATGTGTCCCTACATTCCATGTACATTTTATAAACACCATGTATATGGGCACTTACATATTGTGTGAGGCTCTACCATATAGAATAGATATGGGTGTAGCTAGACACACTATGTACACATTGGTATACGCCATATACCAACATCAAGAGTGTTTGTATATTTTATAGTCTTAGTTGGGACTAATATAGATTTACCAGTTAACCATGGTCTATCCCCTCAAGTGTGAATTGATTCATTACATCCACATCATAGTATTGTGATAAAATCTAGATGATGAGTCATAGAGAGAGGTATAGAGTCCATTTGTGAGAATCGAGTGTGATCCTATAAAATTTGTTGTCTTTTTGATGTTATGACTTGTTTACTCCCATTATGGGATTTATAGCTCACCATTTTCTTATGATTTTCTTTAGGATATCCAATTCATTTTTATGTATGAAAAAAATATTATGAACATGTATAAGTGGTTTTTAGTAAATTTTATGTATTTCATGTTTTAAGTTGTTTTGTAATGTACCTAATTCCCAACGATACTATAATTCTTGATATATTGGGGTTCTTTATGTATGATATAATGAAATAAATAATATATTAATGTATAATAAAAGACCAGGGTTGTTATAGTTGGTATCAGAACAAGGTATATTTATTTTTGGGATTAGGATTAGAAAAGCATTTTGAAAACCCTTCGGGATTAGAATAAGTATAGGAAAACATCGCTAAATTTTGGTAAGTATAGAGTAATTGGTTTATCATGAAAATAAATCCTTTTCTGGATAACAAAAAAATTAATGTGGTTCCAAAATATAAATACCTAGGTTTAACAACTCTGACAATGTATTCACTGCCTAACTCAGGGTAACCTGATCCACAACAACATACCGTACTACACACTGAGATTGACACTGTTAGGGGACATGCTGTGGAAAATTCACAATCTCCTTACAACCCATAATTAAGGGAACAATAACAATACCATTAGATTATACGTTATGAGATAGATCATGTATAACATAGATAGAATCCTAGAAACTAATTTGTTAAGGAGATAAATGTAATTTTTATGTTATCCCTTTAATGCCATTGGAATCCCCATTATGTGTTTAATATTTTAAGATACTAATCCCTAAGTATATATCATATATAGTTGAGCTATAATAAAAATTTTAATGGTTGGGTTATCATCCATAGTTCTATTCCTTAATTTATATCGTGAATGTTTTTAGAACTAATCAAAGACCACCACAATGCATGGAAATAGAGATGCCAGTGATAAAGGAAAATGGGGAAATTATTTATTCCCATGTATATAACTCCTATCCTGTCAAAATTTCAGGGTTGAACTTCCTGGTGAATAACATCATACATCATTTGGTGGAATTTTATGCAATTCTAGGCATTGATTGGATTTCTTTATATATGGCCATAATAAATTTCCATGAAAAAGCAATCACTCTTCGTATGGATAATAAACATCTGATTCTATACAAGTGCATGGTGGAGTATGAATCTTCATCAATGACATCATCCCAAGAATTAATATTACTGACAAATGAAAATGCATATCTTTCGTAGATGATTTAATATAAGTAAAGGATCATACTTGAAGGCATACCTATTATGATGAAATTTGATGATGTGTTTCTTGAGGAATATTCAAGTATTCCTCCTACTATGGAGGATTAATTTTAAATCAAGATTATACCATTGGAATTGCTAATATATAAGACTCCATACAGGATGCTTTTTGTGGAACATGATGATCGGAAGAAACAACTACATGAGAATATAGATAAAGGGTTTATAGTCCCATGTGCTTCACCGTGTGGTGCACGAGTCCTCTTAATAAAGAATATGGATGGGTCAATGTGCATTTGCATTGATTATCTTGTGCTAAAAAAATCACGATAAAGAACAAACATCCTTTTTCCATGAATTGATGACTTTTTCAATCAGCTACATGGAGAAAAATATCTTCTACAAGGTGGATCTACAGTTGGGATATTACCGGGTAAGGGTTAAAAAATAGTATATCCCTAATACTACTTTTTGTAGAAGGTACATATACTATGAGTTCATAGTGATTCCTTTAAGACTCATTAATACTCCAACAATTATCTTTGGAGAGATGAATAGAATATTAAGATATTACCTCAACAAATTTGTGGTTTTATTTATAGGTGTATTTTAATATACTCAAAAACCAACGAGGTTCATGAGGAGTATATAATAACTTTTCTTAAGACCTTGTTCAAGGAGAAGATTTATGAAAAGTACAAAAATTGGGAGTTCTGGTTAAAGGAAGTATCATTATGGTGGAGAGCATCACAAGCAATGGGATATTTTTGGATACATCAAGGAAAAAAGATATTGATGTAAGTTTGAGGCAAACATCCAAGATAGATATCTATAACATCCTTAGGATACCTGGATATTATCTTCTATTTGTTTGAAATTTCTCATGATTATAATACCCTATTACTAATCTATCTCAGAAGGGAGTCATGTTTTCCTATAAAGTTTAATATAATGAAATAATCATGGAGTTTAAAAAGATTCTTGTCACTGCCCATATAATCCCACTACCCTAATATGGGGAACATTACATAATTTCTAGGGATGCATCAATGTATAGATTGGTATGTGTGATGATGAAAAATTAAAAATTAATTTCCTAACCCTCAATGTAGTAAAACATTCATGAGAAAATCGATCCTAAAATTTATGTGTAGTTAGAAGATTCAATCTATCTATTGAAAATATAGCGGATTTATGTATATGGGGAGATGTGTGAGATATATATTAATCAGAAGAGCCTCAAATATATATTCACAATGAAAGAGATTAATATCTTCCAATTAAGATGGTTGGATCCAAATAAATATTATGACTTTTCAATCCACTACCATTCTGGTAGTGGAAATTTCGAGGAAAATTATCTAAGTAGAAAGGACCCAACAATTCTATAGTTGATGATAATTGAAAAGGATCCAATCTTCTTGGATTGAATAGGATGGACATGGCAATCATAAAGATAGGAAAATCAGTAATCCTTTCTCAAATGATCGATCAACCATCTCTTTCGGAAGGGATAAAGGATGCCTAGAAATAAGATTTGGGAATTAATAATAGATCTGTAACAATATGTAAAGGGGAATCCTCGAATTTCAATGTTAACAAAGAAGGAATTGTGAGATTTGGGTCAAGACAATGTCTTCCATCAAATCCTAAGTTATGGAAGGAACTATTGGATGATGAACATAGTCTAAATTTCACAATTCACCCAGGAAACACAATGATGTATCGAGATATCATAGGACATTATTATCGGGAGAACATGAAGAAGGAGATCACTGAATATACATCAAAGTGAATGGTGTGTCAGAAAATGATGGATGAAAGGAATAATTATAAATTGGTGATTCAACCATTATCCATACACACATGTAATTGGGAAAACATCACCATGGGATTTTTCATCAAACATTTGAATACATCAAAAGGAAACAATGATATCTGGGTCATTGTGGACCGTCCTACTAACAAAAAACAGTTCATTGTGATTCCAGAGGATTTATAACTGGATCTGTAACACCCCGAGATTTTATGAAAAATATTATTTTTAATTTCATTAATGTCTTGTGTTGTACGCTACACATAAATGATCTATCACAACATGCATCCTTGACATTCCTTACATTACACACAATCATGACCTTCCTCGATAGCGTGTGTAGTACGCAATACCAAGTTTCACTAAACAATGATATGCTATTAAAATAATATTAAAACTAGCTGTTATGAATAGTAATAACCAATTTTTGAAAATTTGAAAATTTTATTTTTCAAAATGGACTTCATTTTTGGATTCAGAATATCGAAATTGGCTTAGGGTGAAATTTTGGTACTGTTCTGATAACATTCATTTTCTGATTAATAGTGAAAATTACTAAATTTTAATTAAAAACAACCTTTTTATCGAAATAATTAATAGTGATAAATTATTAATTTGAGTGGTTTTAAAGTATATTTAGAATATAGTTTAACAATTTAATACAATGTTGGTCATTGGATGTCATTTTACATTTAAACAAGACATAAACAAGTGTCAATATTTTGATAGTTATTATCTTTTAATAACACGCTATTTGTTTTGACGACGGGAATTAATTTTTAAATTAACTAATGCAACTGATATTTTTGAATTTGGTAAAATAGAAATAATTTTTGACATGTTAGTATTGATTTAATTAACTTTTTTCAAATTAATCATTCTGTTATGATTTTCACAAAAATCAATTACTAAATAGTGTCAAAATTGACATAAAATAGTTTTTAAAACAAATATTATATTATTAATTGTTATTTTATTCCAAAAAAATCAATGGTTCGGTCGACTGACTTAGATAAGGTTATATATATTAATAATAAACAACTTGGGGTTCGTTTGGCTTTTTATAGTATGTTTATTAACATTATAGTGTAAGAACACAAAAAGACACGGTAAAAGTAAAATTATTTAACTTAAAGTTAAATCTAAATTATAAGGTTAAAATAGGAACTAAACATGTCTAAATTCTATTAGATGAGAGGATATCTACCCATCCCCACCTTATCTTCGAAATAAATCAATTTTAATCTATTTAAAACCGAATATTACTTTTTAATAAAATAATATTTTTAGTTATTCCAAAGGTGCCCCTCTCCTCCCTTATAAAAGGGCACCTACTCCCTCTCTTCCTCACACCACTTTGAGCATTCAAGCTCGGACAGACCCTTCCAATATATTCTCTGAAATTCCTTAGAAAAATCTTAGAGGTCCCGGTCTTATTCAAAGACAAATTTTAGTTCCCTAAGAGGAGGACTCACAGAGGTGCTTCAAAGAAGAGATAATGTCAGTTACCGATGTTTTCAACTTTATTTCTTATTCCACTTCTTCTCCCTTAGTTGTTTCATTATGAAGTAATAACATAAGTATCACTCATATACTTATATGTTATTATAAGTATGAAACAACCCTATTTCGTCCTTTATCCATCCTACATAAAACAAAATCACCGCACGTGCGTTCTTACGGAATACCATCTCCACGCCGTGGTGTAATCTATTTTCCACCACCACCATCCTTGGATGGGTATAATGGTGTAAATAATAACTAAATATGATTATTGTAAAGTGATATTGATTCTGTAATAGTATACATACACTCCAATAAAATTCCACGATCATGAGAACGATATCATCGCTCGTGCGTACGTACGGACTACCGTCTCCACGACGTGATGAGATTCATTCTCCATGTTAACCATTCATGAATGATTATAAAGTATATATAATAAGTAATCATGAAATATATGACATAATAATGATACTGGATTTATGTGTATATATATGTATTTCATCTACTTAATTCCATTCAACTCAATAAGGAAACAAAAATAGCGTTCATGCGTACGTACGACCTACCGTCTCCATGAACGGTGTATTTCATTCCATTTAATGATCTATTATATATATGTATATTCTGAATATATATTATATATAAATCATGTTTTTTATTCTGTAATTAAGTAATCATGATCTAGGTAATCATATGAATCATTACAAGTCAAAACACGGACGACAAATGAAACGATTTCACCCAAAACGCTCTTTAACATGGAATTTACAAAAGAACGGGTAATATAAAGTCATAATTGAACCATATATGATATCATAAAAATGATTATGATTATGGAATAAGTCAATGATATTATTTAAATCATTATACAGGAGGTTCGGACACTTATGAAGAAAATCGGACCTAAGGTAAGGGAAATATCACAATATCACTTTTATCCGAGATTGTTTATACATTGGAATTTACTAGGGTGCATTTTATCATCCACATACATGTTTCCTCAATATGTAATATTATTTCCATCCAAATACAAATTTTTAAATCCAATTTTACCCTTCGGTGTGTTTTTAGTAAAAGATATGAAATGAATCTTTTGTCATTTACTTTTTGACTTTTCCAACAAAAGTACGAGAAGAATGTTTTTTTTAAATTATACGGCATGAATGGATTTTTAAAACATTATTTCCAATAAGCTTCCATTACATGTTATAATGTTTATTTTTAATCAACTTCTTTCAGTTTTGAATTTTATGACATGTTAAGAAAGGAAAAGTGTTTTTGAAATAGAAAGGATATTTTCCTCAAGAATGGAGTTCATGTGTTTTATGAAAATTATTTTCCATGTAATATAATAAAGTGTTATATTTCTATCCCTATTATTACATTGATTTGATTATATTGTGATGGAATTATTTTTATGAATTCCTTTATCTTATATTAATTTTTTTATGATGTCATGATGTTTATGATTCCCATTTTTATTACATGTGTTACGCTATGATGTATGGTTTATGATTTTGTGGCACACATAAGAATGGTATCATTATGAGATTGGTGGGACCTATATCCCCCTCCAATGCATTGGGTAAAAATTTTCTATCTCATGAGATAGACATGGCTGGAATGGAAGGTTAAACTGGTTCAGTGAAATGGGACTGAAACGAGGAATGAACTCGGTTCAGAAATAGACATTGTCCACTAAGATAGTCTTGGCAATGAGTCATGAATAATAAGAAACGATTCTCTATGATTATGTGTGTATGAAACAATGTTTCATGTTTTAATTTATGATTATTGGGATTAAATTTCACTACTCTGATTTATCCCATGATATGAAATTATGATCTCTTTTGCAGGATAAGATTTCCAAAATGTTATTTTCTTATGAATATGATGTGTTCGATATTTCTTTTGTTTACCCATACTGAGCATTTGAGCTCACCCTTTTTATGTTTTATTTTCCCCTAGGATTAAAAGAAAGCTTTTAGGTAAGGAATCAAAAATTGGACGATCATTATGGGATATGTTGAAGATCTTTCACCACGATTAGAAGATTATGTTCCTAGTTTCCAAAGACACTAAACTATTACGGTCCTTGTGTGTCTGATTTTGTTAAGTATTATGTATTCCGCAAAAGTAATGTAATATCTATGTACGTCATGGTTAGGGTATTTACATGATCAAATTTCATAGATTTACTTCAAGGAATTGAAAATGATATATGAATTACCACTATCGATTATATCCTATCAAGACAAAGGATTCACATCTACGTTCTAGAAAAGTATTTGTATTTCACTAAACATTGATCTGAATTATATTATGGACTATCATAAAAAACTAACAACAAATCTAATTGGACTACTCATACACTAGATGACATGTTACAAGAATTATAAATAGATTTCAAAGTTTTATGAAACAAACATATTCCTTAATTTGACTTTTCTTATATTAATAGTTTCCACTCAAGCATCCCAATGGATCCCTATGAAGACCATTCTTGGAATAGGTACATAATACTATCATGTTGGGATGTAGTTGGGGTAAAAACATTCTAGGAGATGAACTGGATGAGGAAATGGTAGAGAAGGTTAAAAACATTATGCAACACATAAAATAATCATATAGTCAATAGACGAGCTATGTTGACAATCATCAAAGAGACCTAGATTTAGATGTTAGAGACATGGTATTCCACAACATATCTCCATTGAAGAAATTGATAAGATTTGTGAAGATGGGAAATCATTTTCCAAGGTACATCGACTCTTTTTAGATACATGATTACATTGGAGCGGTGAATTATTAACTAGCACTCCATCCAAATGTATCTCAAGTACATGATGTATTCATCATATCCCTTTTAAGGAATTATATACCAGACCCTCAAATGAACTAAATCTATAGGTGGTACCATTAGATAATGATCATTCCTATGAAGAGTATTCGATGAAGATACTAGATCATAGGGAAAGGGATTTTCTAAATAAGACAATGCCCCCTGTAAAATTATTATAAATAAACAAAAATATTGATGATGAAATGTGGGATCCATAGGAGGTGATGAAGCAAAGTTACGCTCCTTTATTTTAGTGTTGGAATAGATGGATAAATATCTAAAAGGGGGAAGATTACAATGACCCAAAATATTATGAATAAATTCCACATTTTTATTTAATTAAATTTATTATATAAGATGTATACAATTATTTTTTTATTATATCCAATTGTATTTAAATGAACGTTTAGTGTCTTTTCCGTTGATAATATAACAATTGAACAATGATCACATGACTAGTATAAATATAGGCTTTTAACGAATCCTTTTGGCACTAAAAAATCAATTGATGACCACATCATGTTGGATCGTACCCTATGAATCCAATTTATTAGAGATTTTGAGGCAATATAATTTTTGTGATTTTCCCTAGACCAAGCCCAATATGAGATCCAACAACTTAAGGATGAGTGGAACCTTTTACAGGAGAAGATCAAGCTCATTGAGATCTGGACCCAAACCATGTTCACATAACAAACCCACGAAAGCCCTACCGTCATGCCCCATAATCTTAGCGAATATAATGGTGTAACAATAGGATACATATAAATACCCTAGCATTAGGATTATTTATATTATTTTATATAATATACTGAATATAGTTTCATCCTATAATTTTTACATTGTAAATAATCATTAAAGAAAAAATAGTATTTTAGGTTAATTATGAAAAATATATTGATGAATTAAATGATTTTTGAAATAAATAATATTTTAATAAAATAATATTTTAAAAAAAATCTATAAAAGATCAAATAATTTTATGAAGTCAAAAATAATTTTTATTAGGGTTTGAAAACTGTAATTTTCAAAGCTCATAAATTATCAATATATATCAATTTTTATTTTAAAAGGGAAATTCACTTATTTATAAAATTAATTATAGAAATGATTATTATTTATCTAAACTGGATGTTGAAATTATCCGATGGTGAATTATTCACAATTTTCTTAGATAGTAAAATTTTTGGGTAAAATTTAAATATTGTATAAAAGTACAGTGTGTTTTAGTACATCATAATGGCGCATCAGTGATATAAAATATAATATAAAAGAGATATTCCATGAAATATATGTTTTATGTTTCAAATAATTTAATTTACAGTTTATATTATTTATTTTATAGAGCCATAGTGAATCCTCCAAGACTTAAAATATATTTTAATATCTTAAGATCATTTTCATTGAATGTGTGACTCACCTCCACATAAAAAAGGGAATTATTTTATTATCATAGGCTCGTAGCCTTATAAAATATTGTATTACACTCCCTTTATCTAGAAACTATAGAAAAAAACCATGGTATGGTTTGTGGTTTTGAATACATTATTATATAGTGTTCATGACCAAAATAAAAATGAAATCTCCCTCATTTCCTATATGACACACCCATGATAACACTTATCTTAAATAATACTCAATTATTCTCATTGATACTATTTCTAATACTCCCTACACTCGTCTCAAGGCACCCCAATCTTCCAATATCCCCATTACATGCCTTTTGAGTCACACATCCAATTAAGGGAAAAACACATTCCACTCCTCCTTTCAAATTCAATCATCTTATTTGAAATTAGTTATTTTTATTTAAATTTTTTATAAATAATTATATTAATAAAATAACATTACTATCAAATTTTTGTTATTTTAAATTGGTAACATTTAAACTCCCGCATTTTAACCATACCTTTGTCTTTACTATGCCAAAATTTCGTAAGGGATTTCTCTCTTTTCATTTCAATTCAAGACTTAAATTATATTATGAATATTAAACTAAATTTTAATATTTTCTAATATGTTTTTACATATCTTAATTACAAAAAAATTTACGTATAAATTATTATATCCCCTTTTAACTCTCATTTTACCCTCTTATGAACCTTTATGTACACCCATTACCACGTCGAAATTTTATAAAGGCTCTTTCCTTTCTCACATTTATTCTAGTTCTATTAATATGTTTTTCCTTCTATTTCCAATTCCAATTGTTGAGGCATTCCTTTCCATGTAATTATTACCATACATTTCTTATCTAATTGATGATAGAACCCCTTTCTCTCTCATCAAACCATTTTATGAATTTCTATATGATGTCTTCATTTTACCGATATTGCACCATGATTTTCCTTTCAGAGAAATTTATGTAGTGAATACCATAGACATTTCTCTTTCAACTGTATAATACTTTATGAAAATACTCTTATTGTTTTTGGACTTACTTGTATGTATTCTACATTACATGATCATACAACAACATATGAATTTGATTGAATGCATCTTATATAATCTATGTGTCACACTGAAGCATGATATTGAAATGTTTATGGTGGGTGCACCTAGATAGTGCTTTAATGCATTGGGTATTGTTTAGTATCAAGATAAGTCCTGTGAAATGGGTATTGAATCATGATCCATCATTTTGTATGAGAATTGACCCATTCTTTTTCATGTATAATGAGCTTTTACTCATGATCCTTCATGTGCAATGAGCATTGACTCATGCTCCTCTATGTGCAACGAGGCTTGACTCATGATAATATCATGTTGTAAGTTGTTTCATCATTTCCATGTTATGATTATCAAGATTTATCATGCTGTTATATTTTTTTTATCATTCTATGGTCTATTGAAATCCTTATTGACTATCATGTATTTTATTCTTCATGTAACAACTTGTTCACTCCTTTAGTATGATTTATAGCGCACCCATTTATTATGTTTTCAATAGGATATCCCATTTAGGATTTTAGTATGAAAGAATATTATGAACATGTTAAGGACGTTTTCAATAATTTTTATATATTCCATGTTTTATGTTGTTATTTAATGTACCTATTACCAATGACACTATACATGTTGATCATTTGGGGTTGTATTATGTGTAATCTCTTGTAATAAATCATGTATTAATGTATAATAAAGGATCAGGGTAGTTATATATATTTATTATTATATCTTGTATTGAGATGATAACTCTTGATGATTAATGTTTAGTGTTTTTGGGTTGTCCTAATGTGTATTTTTTACTCACACTTGAAGCAGAATTTCCCACACGTGTCATGAATTATGTATATGAAAACCCATTTGACGATGTCCTAGGAGAACCAGGTGCAAGTGGATCTTATTTATAGAATTAATGACCTAGTTGTGTTATTAAGAGATTTAATTGGACTTCAATCCACACCTTTGAATATGTTTAGAGACTTTTCTATTTTTGGCCGAGATTGTATTTATCCACTTTTTTCTCTTTTCAGTAATTTATTTTCATTAACTATTGTGGGATATTATATGAATGAATGAATTTGTATTAGTTATTTCATATTTCAAAATTACATGGTCTTTGATATTGTTGTGTGTTTATAGGAACATTAGGATAACAGATCCCATTTGTGGGATATGACTATTTGGCATGGGTCACTAGCAAATGGCCTATGGGAGGAGGGCATGGGGTAGTCACGGGTCAGACCTCAGAAGTCTTGGTTATGAAATAATGGTATCAGAGGTGATTTTTTCTACCTTAGGATCATTGTTGGTGATATTGATTTTGGGAAATAATGTTTAGTGTTTTGAGGTTAGCTTCTAGTCTATAAATTTAAGTGTTTGTGCGAGGGCTAACAAATTCATACACCGAGACTAAGATCACCTTCCATTTGATTTGGTATTTGTAAAAATTGGTTATAGGTATATTTTTTTTGTACATGAATCAAATAAGAATGATTGTGTTTTATGTGTCCTTCTGGACTCATATCCCTAGATATACTCTATTGACCATTGAATAACATGATCAATTTTTGGATGAATACACATTGAAAACCAACCAGGATTCCACTGAATTATCATGCAGATGATCCTCATAGTGACGAGGCATAGATACATGGGACTTTTTCAGAGATATAACATATTTGTGGGTTACTAGACATACCAATACCCATTGAGAAGCATATAACCCTAATAGTACTAGATTAGAATGCATTTATATTGATTGCATTGCACATGTTTCAGAGGTAGTGACCTCACAGGTTTTTGGGTGAGCCAGACCCCCACATGGATGAGGACTTTCTTAAGGAAGTCAATCAAATTTTACATAGTTTGAAGAATAATGAAAATCATATTTCCATATCCACAACAAGTCTTCTTCAGGGATCTATAAGAAAATGGAAGAGATTGGTGAATCATACCCCCAATGAGATAGATCTCTCCTAGGTATACATTGAACATATTTTCAGGGAGGAGTTATATCCTACCATGTTGCAATCAGTACGCATACTAGAGCTTCATCATCTATATAAGTGAATTATAACTGTGATGAAATTATTAGTGAGGATTAATGATCTATCATTATACTCTTTTTATATTTTTTGGGACAATATCCTCAGATATCAAACCTTTTATAATGTCGTTTTCCACATCATTAGGTGTTCAATGGTATCCCCTAGCAATTCAACCTATTTTAGGGTTCTTGAGTGAGCCTTGTTAGTGGAGAGATTTATGTCAGCAAAGACACCAACAATGGGATCCAGAAGCTAGAACTAAATAGTTGATACCTTGATAGAAGTCAGTTGTTCACAATCACAAGGATCCAAGAGAACCTGATTCTTTGTGAGGTGATCATAGTACTTAGGACAATGGTTATGAGATCTCATGGTAGCTTGAATCTACTAAGGAATAGGCTGTGTTTCTCCTATGATGGTCAGGTATATCTTGATCCAAAATATCTAAACCATCATATATTTAATCATGATATAGTTTAGGGACCACTGATATGGAGAAAGATGAAGGAGAAGGGTGTTATGATGGGTGGAGAACATGGAAGACAAGCATGATGGGTATGAGGAAATGGTTAGTTGTTCACCATATTACCCCCACCACCCCCAGGTGGTCTATACCAGACTCAGGGAGCTCATGTGTTTGGAAGAGGTCACCAGCATATGTCCTCACCCCTAATGGCCTGTATTATTTGTGTACCTTAAATAACATCATCCGACCATAGAACATATATTCACGAACAATGTTATGGCACTTCCGAATTCTCATCATAGTAGGGATCCCCTATTACCCTTTAATGAAACAATTGCCCTTAGGACATTATCACGTTCATTGTCACGTAGAAGAACAATAAATATGTTATATGTATTTAATTAATGAATAGTGTAAATAGTAGTTTGATATAGGCCACAAACTCTTGGACACCCCCTGGACACCACCACCACACCTAGACAACCCCTCACCCCCTAAACAGTAGCACCACCCGTCTGGACAACACCCCACCCACTGGACACTCCCATCTCCAGGACAACCCCCCACCCCCTGGAAACCCCCACCCCCTGAACACCATACCACCTTGTACATCCCACTCACCCCGTGAACACCACCCCCACCCCCTGGAAACCCCCAACCTTCATACACCACCCCCACACTCTACCCCCATGGGCACCCCCCAGACACCCCACCCAACTGAAGAACCCCCTCAACCCCTGTAAACCACACCACCCCCATGGACACCCCTAGACAGCATGACCCCCTTGGATAGCCCCCCGGATAATCCCTCAACCCCTGTAGACATCCCCACCCCCTGGACACCCCCAGGACAGCCCCCTCCCCATTGAACTCAACCCCCTAGACACCCCACCCCATGGAAATCCCCGTCACACCCTAGACACCACCACCACCCCCTTGGACAACCCTGGACACCACCACCCCCTTGGACAGCCCCCCATGCCCTGGATAGCCCCCCAACCCCTCTGGACAGCCCCCCACACCCGAACACCCACCCACCCCCCGGACACCCCATACCCCCTTGGACATCCCACTCACCCTTGGACACCCCCACCCCTCCTGGACACCACACCACCCCTACCCACTTGGACACCCCATCGACACCCCACCCTCTCGACTGCCCCATCTCCCCCCCCCCCTCGATACCACCCACACCCCTGGACACCTTGAAACAATTAGAAATCACCCTCACCCCTGGACACCACCCCACACCCTTGGACACCACCACCCCCATTGACATCTCCCACCACTCTAGATATCCCCCCAGTTTCTGGAGAGCCCCATGAAACTCCTGGATATCCCCCACCCCTTGGAAAACATCCACCACTCTTGACAGCCCCCACACCCTAGACATCACCCACCCCTCTAGACAGCCCCTACCGCTAGACACCCCCACCCCATAGATACCCCATACCCCTTTGGATAGTGCACCCACATCCCTAGACTCCACCCCACCCCCTGGACACCCCTACCCCCATGGAAATCCCTCTCACCCCCAAGACACACCACCCCCTTGGACACCAAAACCCCATGGAAATACCCCCACGCCCCCTACACACCACCCCAACCTCATTGAAACCCCTTGGACAACCACACCCCCCCCCCTCAACCGCCCCCACCACCTGGACACCCTCAACAACTCTGGCATCCCTCACCCCCTTGGACACCCCCTATATGCGCAGACACACATAATTGAACACACAAAAATCATAAACATGAATGATAACACATCCATGGTTTATTTTACCAGAAAATAATTTAGCATGGGGTAAATGAACACTATTAAACATACAATGATAACAAGAACAATTATATAAATATAACATCTCAAAAAATTATTTTTGGGCATCACGAAAAATAAAATCTGAAATCGAGCCATGTGAGTCTTACATGAGTGTTGAGAGTTGGCTTGATAGAAATGGTGACAATAAAGATGGTGAATGATGTTGGAAAAAAGAGGATGGAGTGAACGACTTTAGAGAATATTTTCTAGGTTTTCTGTGTAGGAGAGATGAGTCGCAGGTTGCCTGATCGAAGAAAAAAAAAAGACTGAATATGGGGTGCGATAAGTCGTTTAATAGAATTACCACTCCTATAATAAAATATCTAACGTGATAAACTATTTTTTATGTTTATAATGTCGGCTATTTAAAAATAGAAGCATAAAATCATATATTACATTTTTTATTTTATAACCGACGTGATAAATGGTGGTTTATCACATCAGTTCTTTTGATAACATACATGATAAATTACAATGAATTCATTTATCACGTCGGTAATTTTATAACCGACATGATAAAGTGCCAAGATTCTATGTTCACAACGATTCTTAATTAACTGACATTATAAAACTAATGTTAGTATTTTTGGGTTGGTTATTTTATAACCGGCGTAAAAAATGTATTCTTATCTATTTATCATGTTGGTTATAAAATAAGCAACACGATAAATCTATTTTTACACCTTTTTAGGTCGGTTATATAGAACCGATGTGAAAAATGTCGATTTGATAATGGTTTTTTCGACCTGTGTTTGTAAACTAATTCAGTTATTTATGAAATCACAACCTTAAATATTTTAAATAAAAAATTTCCAAGATGGAAATAAATAATTAATTAAATTACCCATTCTTGAGCTTTATTTAATCATTTATTTTATGAGAATACATTAAATAAAACATTTACTTAGGGTAAATAACTCATCTTTATTATCTTGAAATGAGTTTCATAATTCCAAATATCCACCCGTATATCACCTATGATGGAATAATAATGGTTCTTTATTGATCTAACTCCATGTACCATCAGTAATCCATTAATTACATATATTTATGACTCACATACAGGTGAAGGGAATGAAAGGATTAGTTTATAGGGGATTATATACAACTCCATGAACACATTTCTCCTACATAATAATAGAGGGAGGGATTAAACATATGCCATCATTTAATTTAATATTAAATATTTGAAAACCCATGTGATACATTAGTTTCAAATATTGAATACATACACATGTATTGGTGAAAATCAGGAATAGAAATATATTAAATGAAAATGCAAAGGAAACTGGATATCATTCATATAATTAATCGTTCATTATTTTTAATATGGAACACATGAATTAATTAGTTCTTCATTTAATTAATTCCCTTTCATCCAAATGATCATCCAAAAAAAATTTAAATTCCCATAATTTATGGAATTAATTGATATTAAATGTCAAAAAAATTATAAAATATTTATTACAATAAATTAACCAATCATTTAAAATTCATTAAATCTATTATTAAATATTAAAACAGACATTGGTGTTCCAATTAAAAATGGTTTTATTTATTTCACTTTCTAATTAAATGTAATTTTTAATTCTCTCTATTAATGGGAGACTACATGACATCAATATACACCTACATGCTACGTATCATGGTTTACATGTATTCGAGTCACACACCTGGGTCTGGGGTGTGTACCTTGGAAAAACTACAAAATAAATAAATAACAACTATAGACAAAGTGTTCTAATTGACATATGTCAATGATATAAACATGGAATTTAAGAGTGTGTCTCAATGGACTACATGGTGTGTTTAAGAAAGCTACACACTATGTATCTCATTGAAAAATGTGTCCATTTTTTCTCACTATGTCATCGTATGTATTATTTAGAAGCAAGAGTTATTGAAATACAGATTCTGTACACCACATACATGTTTTTTATATGATAAATTATATAGGTATTCAATGACACATGGTTTTGAAAGTGTATAATGACCACAAAGATTCCACAATTTACACCCCTCATCCAAGTAGACTACATGAAATTTACACCGAGAGAGGCTATGTAATCTGACAACAGATATGACACCTTGGATGTTCAACATAAAGAGTACATAATTTTTAATTTATCTATGGTGCATTATGTATCCCTTGAAACATCCATATTTAGTGCACTAGGGTAGACACCATGTACTTCCTAGTACACAAGATGTAACCTTATCTTCCCACCTAGAAATCTGGTATTTCCCAATGGAATCAATGTAATTCTTCATTTTTTATTATACCATTATGAAAATTTAAACACCTTAATGAACATTGTTAACAATTTAAATCATTTTTATTGAAATTGTATTAAATAATTAATAACATGAAATTAAAATCATTATACAATTTCACATAGATAAATAATAAAATATATAATTTGAAATTTAAATTTGACCACTCTGATACCACATGTTGGTTTTTGGAACAATGGAATCGTATAGTGGTGGGAAATATATTAATGTTTATTATCATCATCACTCCTTGAAACCATGATTGATGACCTTGAATGATAAATTTATAATTAATTTTATAAAACATGAAGATATAAATGCATTGGATTATGAATATTCTTCACTAATAAATGTTGATCATCTAAAATGACCCTTTAAGATTGAATTCAATGTGCTTGTGATGATCCAAGACTATAATCCCTGTAGGTTTCATCCAAGATGTTCCAATGATCTCTGAGCAGTGTCACCTAATCTCTGGGTTCTAGTGCAGTGAATCAAATGTATTGCATTGTTCATTCTTAATCATTCATTCTTGTGTATTAAATACATATCTCTTTCATTATTTTTATTAAGAGAGAGGTTGGTGGAGTCAAATGTGAATTTATTATTCAAAAAAATTCCATAATTTTAATTTTTTAGTTGAAATACACAATACAGATAACCATCAATAAAAATATAACTGGTTTAGGATAAATTATTATTTAATTATAAGTTGGATATTTAATAACATTTAAAACTTTTAATAAACTCCATTCCACAAAATAATTATATTATTATTTTGTGGTGTCCCAACTTGAGGAAATTGATAACTAACATTACCAGCTTGTAAATACTTATTTTATCACGGGACATAGCCTTTATCAATTCGAACTCATTAGTATTTAATGAATACCTAACAAAATATTTTGTTCATAAATAATTATTTTACTCACATACCAGAGAATAAATAATTATTAAAAATTAAATTAAATAAATAAATATATATTTTTCTCATACTGATGAGTTAATATTTATTTAAAGTATCTAATTAATAGAACATGAATAAAATTATTTGTAGATCTTGATAATAATATTTATTACATTAATTAAAGTCAAAAAGAATGTAATTGATATCAAAATATGCACATAGAGTGTGTTCCTCAATGATTCACACTACTAAAAAATAGGGCTATATATACGGTCCAAAAACATGGCTATAGGCCCAAAACCAAGGCTATTGGTAATATACAGGGTTCCGTAAAATATGGCTTGTATTAGTGTGGATATAGGGGGAAAATATTTCTATGGTTTGAAACCATGGCAGAATCCTATGTCAGGAAATACCTATAGCCACATTTCAAAACCATGTATATAGGGCTATTTCCATAGTAGCAAACTGTGGCTATATCTCTTTTTCCATGGTTAAGAACTGTGGCAACATCCTCTGAATTCTAGAGAAAAAGTGGTCTCATGCATATTAAAATGGTTTTATGTGGTAAATTGATGGTTTATAATACCAGATGACCCAATAATGATTTGATGGACAATGCATCCATTCACAACCCCTTCCCTAGCTACCAAAACACCCCTACCCCTACCCCCACCTTCACACACCCTCCACATGCCGCCATCACACCCCTTTCCCCATCACACACTCTACCCCATGCCCACTTCCTGAGCAAACCCCTTCCCCCAACACACCCCTACCCCTGCCCCACCTGCACCCACTCCCCTACCCCCAACACACCCTGTTCCCCCTACCCCCTGCACACCCCATCTGTTGCCCCATCACACACACCCCAACCCCTTCCCACCCCATGAAACCCCTAAACACCCACCCATGCACACCCCATTCTTCCCATTCACCATCCCCTACCCCTTGAAAAAGAATCCAACCCACCACCACCTCCCAGACAGACCCCTTTCCCTCTGCACACCCATTTCACCCCCTTCACACCCCCTTCACTCCCTACACACCCCCTTCACACCCCATCCCCCCCACCCCGTAAACCCCATGAAACCTCATAATACACTTGCAAAAGAACCGAACACTTCAGTGAAAGACTAAAAACCTATGTGGAAGGTTCCTTAATTGTTTTTTTCAACTAGGATAGCCAAATGAGTATGAGATATGGATAAAGCCCCTTTATAAGGTATGTATGTGTTATATATTTTGATTAATAATAAGAAGTTTATCTTGACAAGTTAAATGATGTGGTTCATGAATCAAAACTATAAAGGTAAATATAATCATAATTACTATCCTTATCATAGACTGATCTCACTAGTTTTAAAGATGATGTATGTTTATTTTAGTGAGGGGGAGGTAGTGAGATTCCATAAGGGTAATACCATATCTGATGTTTTATCGAATACCATTGGGTACTTCTAAGATACCAACTCAAATTCTTTGAAGATATTTAGTTTGGAATGAGTGGCTTTGGATGAGCCCTCTCAGTCGTTAATACATAGTGATGCATCACCTACTGTGATGGTGTTTTCTCATGAGGTATAAGAGTATCAAGATACTATATTAGAGCCACAATTTACAGTTTTTACCCAGATGTGGTAGAATCCATTCAGATCCAAGGATCAAGAGTTGTTGAAGCTACTAAAAGAGTTTATAATGAAGGAAAAATTGTGGAGAAATTTGTATTTAATTTTTAAATAAAGGCTAATTTTGATGATTCCATGTGTTTAAACTGTAGAAGTGAGAGATAACATAGAGGTCGATCATGAGTAAATAGATCAAATTATTATTGGATCTCTAGTAGATGTATATTGAATTGATGATGTGGTTATGGAAACTATTGAACATTATCATTCACCACCTTCACCATCACCTCCTCCTATTGTACATGAGGAATCACACTATATTAGTAAGATATCATTACTTTATAAAATTTAATCTTTTTCCTCTGATATTCTGAATGAGTTTAATAATATTTTTGGATATTATAATGAGATGAAATATGAGTGAAAATATAATAATTAGGAGATTAGAGAACATAATAATTCCTATATTACCAAGGGTGATTTTGAAAATTTGGTTCAGTTAATGACTAGAAAAACAATGTTGATTAGGAATATCCAATCATTCCTTCGTATTCATTTTTTTATGAATTTATATTGAAAGAGCTTAAGGATGTTAATTGTCTAGTTATATATTGGAAGGATGTTTATACTACCATGTCTGAGTTCAATGATCATGGTGTTATGGTTGTATCTAAATGTATCATGTTCCAAAATCTTCAAATGGTGCAGTTAGACATTTTTCACAATGATCGTGATGAGTTTAAGTCTTTTAGAACTTAAATGAATGGAATCCTAAACACTTTATAATTTTTTTTATTAAGCTCATATGAGTTCACCAAAAGGTTTCAATCCTATGTAACTTCCACCTTAGAACCATAAGTTTTTCCAGTTTTTTAGATTGGAGTATAAAAATATATAAAAAAATTGAAATATGTATCCTTAAAGATTCAGTCCCTATAGTGTGACTTGTTCACACCATTCCTTATGCATTCTTTGAAGATGAATATTTTCATTGAGTTCCATGATACTAGAGAAGATGTCAGGACAATTGGTATTCTAACCAATAAATCCTTAAGTCATGTAGAGGTCTTTTATGATGAATTTAATGCGATTTCGAATGAGATCATGAATGTCTCTAACTATTATCAATGTATGGTTTTTATATCTCTTATTCGTGTATCTAGAAACTACTAGAATTTGTTAACCTCTTTAACCTTGTTCTATAAATAAGGTCAAGGGCTATATTAATATTAATACATGAAAAATCTAGTGGTTGTTATAAAACCAATTTTTTTAAAAATAAATCAATTATGGAAACAAGTTTTTGAAACAATAAAGAAATTATAGAATTCAAATTAAAGGTTCAGGCAGCGGGATCCACCCTCAACCTTATGGTGCATTGATTTTTGACGACGACAACTTGAATATTTCATTTTCAACTTTCATTCATATTCATATTCAAATATAGATAAGGACACCTAGTCCCTATGTACATATTTACATGGAGAATATGCATAAGGGGGTCCTTAGATATATGTTTACACTTGCATATACCCCTTAACACATACACATGTATTCATTTTTTATATTTATATAAACAATCACCTAGCCTCAATATATATATATTCATACTGCAATGAGTGAATATATATAAAGGAGGAGCTTATATATGTATATTCATACTTGTGCATACACAAGTAATACCTCATCAACAGTGAATTAAATACACAACAATGTAATCCAAAATACACTAAAAACATATATGGAACCCAAAAATACCAAAATCCCTAATTAAAATAGGTCCAAAGAATAAAAACAAAATGAATCTTACCCAAATCTGATGTAGAAATCACTATCTTTGGTTGGGTTTGATAGATCGGACCTCATCATAAGAATCCAACAACAAGAAAATAGGTGGAAAAGATTTATTATATAATGAATTCTAATATATATGTGATAATTTTTTCAATTGTACTTTATAAATGATAAAATAATCCCAAATGGTCAATTAATAAATAATATTCACATTGATATATACATCCCAATAATAAATAACATGATCCTTAATAAATCTCTATATTTTACAAAGATCAACATCAATTTATTATTCAAAAATTAAAAATCACGAAAATATGAGAATTAATGAAACTTAAATCAGAACATAAATGCAATAAATAAGGATTAAATGACGTTATTAACTTAGAAAATATATTCCTTAAATGTATAAAATGCGAAAAACTCTTCATTCATATATCATTCTTGATTTTCTAGATTGAAACCTCATTTTTATCATTATATTCTTCTGGAATTCACATTTATTTATTAATTATATTTGATTATCAATTTTATAATGTATAGAATTTTCGTTCTTTTATTCTGACACAATCTGCTTGGTTTTTCAAAAATATTTTGTTAATTTGATTATACAATCTTTTGTTCCATGATCATCCTTCATCTAGATTGTGTATTCCTTCTTTGTAGAAACTATTTCTGAACATGTGACAATTGGTTAATTCCTTTCATCATTCAACAATTCTTATTGTTATGGAATATATATTTTAATTTTTATTTGGGTTCGTGGATCACTAACTTCTACATTGAAATTCACTTATTTTATCCATGAGTGTATATTATTATTGAAGACTGTGGTTTTCTTTAGAATCTCACATGATATTCATATTCATCTTCCTCACAAAATTTCCAGGTTCCATTTTGATATTCTAATAAAAATATATATTTTCAGAGATAAATGAAGAAGAAACAAATCACCCCATGACCATAGATATCATATTTCAAGGGTAACTCCTGGTTTTTTCTCCATTATCTCATTAACTACATGACACTTATTTATTTATAAAATCGTCCCATTTATTTTTCTTATCAATTCTCGTGGCTGAATAAATATCATGTTAAATATAGATGTCTTGAGTTTTCTTCTTTTCTAAAAATACCTCCATTGTAGCTTCACATAATTTTTTTTAATAGGTTGTATAAAATATAACAGCACCTTTGAGTGCGGATCTCATTATTCATTTCTTGAGATATTCCTGTAAACGTTTATATAGATCTCAATATGAGAATGTAAAAAAATAATAACTTATCCCATATTTTATAACATTTCCAACTTTATTAAAAAAAATTGTGATTTTTTTGACAATGATGTATAGATCTTTTATTGAAAAAAATACATCTCTAGATTTTATGAAATATTGAATTTCAGTCTCAGGCTACAGTAAATTACTATCCTTACATCTTGGCTATATTTTATCTTATTTGAATCAAATATGGTGATCAAATTATAATTTACTCATTCAACTCAAATCATAATGATTTCTTCTATGCTGAATAACCCACGCATCGAATCAAATTCATCCATATTTTTATTAAAAAATCATGATGATTTTTTATTTTTTAACGAGAATCTATTTCACTTGATCTTATTCAAACTCAAGATATTATTGTTTCTAATCACTGATTCATGATGTCTTAAAGTAGACCAAACATCATTAGAATCAATATATATGATTTCCTATTAAGAATATAAATTCTAAAAACATTCATATAGTATAATCCTCAAAATTTTATAATGTGTTAATGTTTTATAGAGAATGGGTGTCATACATAGAACTAGTATAACTCATGATCATAGACTTTATATTCTTAAATGGGCTCTATCAATGTCATTAATTATAATTTAAAGTCATACATATTGAATCAACTCCATACTGTAGACTTTTTATTGGACTTCAATGTTATAAAAACATGATAATCGTCCTATATATGGACTTATAAAATCATAAAATATGACATCCAGAGTCATACAATTGGTAGGAATGTCACAAAAACTACCTCAATATGCCTTGAACTATCCATGATATCATATGATTGGACTTGTAAATACATACACTAGATCAACGTTTCATTTGGGAACTTGAAAATTCTTGTGCCCACAATAGAATTCATTCCTTCTTTATTTTTATACTTTTCTTCCAGAAATTCCATACAGCAACAGATATCTCCATAACTTCTTCAAATCAACCTTGGACATTCCTAAAGCATTATAATCATCTTATAACTACACTAAATAATTAATAGAATTATCAAAATAATTAAAACTCGTTTATAAAGTTTTTAAGCCCCTTAGAAGTACGTAAATAATCCATTAGAGTAATTCAATGAGCTCCAATATCCTTTAATTTATAATATTCAATTCATCAATAAGAAACCTTAATCCAAGAGATATTTGACAGTGATTTCTCCAGGTAAAATTACAAGTTCTCTTTTAATGACTTATTTTACTCTATTATAGCTTCCTCCAACCATTTAACCTGTTAAATCATATTAAATAATAGATTTGAAAGATTAATGACATGTTTATCGGTTAGAAACCAACTTCTGTTATGGTGGTGTAATCCATACATGAAAACCACTGTAGATGAATCACTCTGATGTGGGTTCTCTTATTAACATGAAGTAAATAAATGGGGAAATATTTTTCACAACATTATAATATGATTTAACATGAAAGAAATTCATTGTAATGATGAAATTAAATCAATAGGACCTAGAAATATTTAAATTATTTAGATGAATTTTTGGGAAGAAAAATGTTGAAATTAAAGAGACAATATTCCAACAATTGATGTGAACATGATACAATTTTTTTCCTTGTATAATTAGACTCTAATATAGGCATGTCTAATAACCAAAATACATAACGAGTAAAACATGAATTATAATCCACCCCTTCCCCTAGTACTAGCCTACCCCAAACTAGCCCCTCCCCCAAACCAGCCCCCTCCCCTTCAAACCAGTACCCTCCCTCACAACCATCCCCAAATCCCCCTCACCCATACATGAGCCCCTAACCACCAGCCCTTGCACCTACCCCCAAACACCCCTGTGCCACCCCCTCCCCCATATACTAGCCTCCCCCCAATCCAGCCCCCTCCACCCCAATCATGTCACCTCCCCCACAACTATCTCCTATCCCCCCTCCCCCTACACCACCCCTCAGCCCCCTAGTCTGCACCAACTCCCTAGCATACACCAGCACCTAAACCCCCCTATAGAATCCCCCTAACAGGCAGCAACCACCCCCCAACTATCCCCCTCCCCATCCCCCACACCACCCCTACACCAGTCCCCTAACCCCCATGACCACCCCTTTCCCTATGTACTACAATCCACCAAAACCAGACCCTCCCCCCACAACTATCCCCTAAACCCATCCCCCAACCAGTACCCTCCCCCACAACCATCCCCCAACACTCTCTCCCAATAACCACCCCCATCCCCTAGCCTACACTATCCGCCTAGCATACACCAGCCCCTACACACCCTACACTAGCACCCTAAACCCCTATCCAAGCCCCCACCATCCCCTCCCCTTTCAGTAACCCCCCAACCAACCCACCCCAACAACCCCACAACATGCACCATCCCCATAACCACTCCCCTACAGCAAACCCCAACCCCCCGACCCGAAATCTGAGTTAAATGGAAATCACAAGGTCTTCACCAAAAAATTGGGACACAAAGAAGAGTAAAAGGAAACACCCCTTCTATGATTCCATGGTATGGTATATATATATGTTTGGTTTATGACGGCTTGGGTTTATGTTTTTTTATTAACAATGATGCTTTAGCACCTTATAGTAATGACAAATTATTTATTTGGGATGTAATTTCATAATTTTTGGCTATATATTAATATATATATATATGGTGAAAGGTATTATATTTTTACTTGTGTATATATATATTCCTGATGAATTATGTTGTAGTGTGTGTGTGAGGGATGTAATTAGTTTTGTTTTTGTTATATGATAATGTGAATGAGATATTGATGTGGTTATGATTATTAAAATGTCTGTGTAATTATTATGAAATTTCATGTGTTTTGGGATGTATTTACCATTTAATTATTTTGATGATTACATTTTCCTTTGTATTCCTTTGAATTAAAAGGTAAATTCTTATAATATATCCGTGTTCTAAACCATTGGTTCTTGTTTCTAACCATTTTCCCATTACTGGTGGGATTTAGGGGTTACACATGTCATCATAGCCAACCCAGTTGGAGTCCTAGTGGGAGAAGGCCATAACAACACTATAATTCAATATTTTATAAGGTAAAAGTATTATTAGATCTGGATTTATCACTAATAAATATTTACTTTTATCAAAAAAACATAGCCTAATAGAGGTCCGATTTTATCAATTTTCATAATAACATTGAAAAATATTTAGTTTTTTAGTTCTCGTCTATAGTACTAATAAATATACTCATTTATCTATTCTATTTACAAGGTGTTACAATATTAATCTCTTTTTATCATTATATCTATATCAGTGAATCGATAATTTATCATTATCTTACCCACCACTAAAAATTCTATAACTGATGAAGTGAAAAATTTATATAATGTGATAAATAACTAAAGTATTGGTGTTTATTTAATTTTTCTTCTAAAATTTAAAAATAAATAGTCCAAAAAATTTATTATTATATAAATAGAAAATAAAATCATGAATAAATGAATAATAACAACATAGAAATTAATTAAAATTAAATTAAATCTATACATACATATTCAAAATAATAAACACATAAGATCAAGAGATTACAAGGAATATATTGATGTAAAAATTATAGCATCTTAACATGCTGAAAAAATACTAAAATAACCATTTTGATTAAATGAAAATAAAAAATATTTCTTTTTATAAGGAAAAAACATCAACTACAAGTGATCAATAAGAACACCAATAAATAAATAGATTTAATGAAATCATAAAAATAAAACCAATATTTCTATGTGGTTTACATAATTGGAATGAAATGGTCTCCAAAATGATGTTTCACCAGACATGGTAGAAGAAATAATGTTAACCTCATTGACCCTCAGTGGTGTTGTAGGTTCCCTTATTCACCTATTTTTTCTCATCAGTAACTCATAATTTTCCATCAAACCTCGTTTTGGTTTAACAACATATAATCAAAATTTCATTAATACATAACCCAATTTGGTGTTTGGAAAATAAATCAGGAAAATGATGTGTAGTAAAAAAAATGATGAAACCTAAATTTATTCGGGAAAAAATAAATAGTTTTTATAGATTTTTTTTAATTAGAACATTATTAATAGGGGTAGAAACTTGAAAATTTTAATCGATTGCAGAGGTATGACTAAACTATCACTAGAGATGTATACGTATTTCTTGGGAGATAGCTGTCCTGAGGGAGTAGCCATAGAAATCATCATAGAATGTGTAGTGGTCTGCTCACACAAATCCCACTCATCGAAGGTCTCTGTTAAGCCAAGTCACCGATTGGTAGAGGAATGAGTGACAAAATGGATGTGGGATGACATGAACCTGTGATGAAGGGGATGTGAGGGATCAAATGAAGGAGGGTTGAACCAAGTGGAGAACAGAGGGGATGAGAGGGATCACGTGAGGATCATCTGAGGGAGAACCGATTGGTCCATGATGAGGGGGAAGGTTTTCATGGGTGGGAGATGAGTTGCAATGAGGTATTATATGTGGGTGGGAGATGAGTATCGATGGAGAAAAACTAATTGAGGAGGTTTTGTCATGGGACAAGGTTTATCCGTGGGTTTATAAATTTTAAAGACCTAATTTTCAATGACATGTGGATATATTTTAAACAATAGCTGTAGAATAATTAAACTGGGGATATAGGTCTATGGCGATAGGTTATTTTTCGAGTAGTTTGATTCAAATTTTCATTAGGCAAGATTTCCTTAAGTATGTTCTTAATTTTTAGTAACTAGTCGGGACAACCAAGAGAATGAAATTATTGATGAAATGTTCAAAACCACATACGAATACTCACTCTGTGATATAATCCCCTTTTCAAAACATCTCATCTTGTTTTTTGAAGGATACTGTCATCAACCTATTTATTCAAAATGTATTTATTGGACTATCTAAAATAAACAAATCAATACACCATGGGTATGAAGTTTATGTGACTATTATCTACCATCTATATGGATTAGATATTGACTCCCACAAAGATGGATTGGAAAAATCCTATATCGGCATATCAATTAATGACATGTTAATCATGATTCACCCATGGGTCTCATCATAGTGGGGAATTGAAATGACCATATCTAAGTGACAAAAATTCTAGGACAATATTACATTCAATCCTAGTAGAAAAATATACAATATGTAATTAAAAATTTTATTAATATTTGATACATCAAATATACATGTAACCAAAGTACAATCTGTTGGTTCTAGGATGAAACTATAAAAAATTTAATTACTTAGATATAGGAAATGGTTCTTGAAATAAGAATTTTATCAAATTTTCATTACTTTTAATGAATCAATGGTATTTTTCACATGTCATTAGTTTGCAATTTTTTGGTCATTAAATTTTTCATGATCATTAAATTTTAGTGATCATTGATAACTATCACCCACCGTAATTATTTAGACATTAAATATGTATTTCATGTCCATTTATTCACTCCCCAGTAATTCTTTCCTATTTAGAATCCTATTTAAGTGTTATTATAGATGAAATTCTTTTTTTCCTTTTCCACTTTTCAAGAGAGAGTTTTATTAATGATTTCTATAATGTGATATTTCCACAATTGTATTATTAAATATCATGATATTAATTTATGAGATCATGTTCAAATTTAGATGATGAAATTTCTAGACGGGGAGAGAATTTAATTTCCTGATATTTTAAAAGGACACTATATTTGATAGATTATAAAACACCCAACACTGAGGATAAAGGAACCCTGCAATATTATTATATAAATATTATAGAAATAAATTAGACTGTCAATTAGATATTATTAGAAGAATTAAAATAATTTTGAGTATATATAGGATGGTAAGAATAAACAAATTATTAATTAATTACTAGGAAATAAACACTCAGCTTTTAGTAATGACATTTTATTCATCAAAATATATTTTTTTCAAAAATTATTTTTATTATAGTTTTTGAGAGAATTTTATAAGTAATTTATGGTATTGTTAATTTAATTTTTCGAAAAATTAACTTCATTTTTTAAATCACATTGAAATAATTATATTTTGATAAATTTTTTAGATTTTTTTTTCAAATGTTTATATTTTAAATTATTAGAAAAAGTTCGAATTTTGTTGAAAATAATTGTTACATTTCATATACTTAAAAAGAAAAATTATATTTTTTATTTGATTTTAAATTTATTTATTGTTTTTTATACAAAATAATAAAGGAAATGTTATTTTAATCAAAATTATTCTTTAATTTGTTATAAAATCAAATTTTTACATAAAAAGACATTTTTTCATGAAAATTAATTTTTATTGGGTTTTTTGGGTTCGAATTTAAATTCCTGCATTCAAATTATTTAAATTTAATTGGATAAAATGGATTCTATATTTAGAATATGAATAAATAATATTTGGTAATAAAGTCTACATAATTTTTGGTCAATAAGAATAGTAAATTTAGTAAATTTTCGTTGTTATGGTATATGAAAAATGGGTTAATTAGGGATTAAAATTCATTCAAATAAGTTCATATATTTATTTTTAATGTTATATTTCATCAAAAATCCTAAAAAATATAATAATATAATGTTTTTTATTATGAAACAATTTTTACATTTAAATTTTTTTTGCAACTGATAAAGTCAAAAATACAACTCTCTTAATTTTAACATCTATAATATTTGATGTATTGAAAAAAATATGGTAAATTAAAAATGGTTATTTTAAATAAAAAATATTTTTTATCATATTTTTTAGTTTAAATGTTGAAATAATTACATTAAATGCATAGGCAATACCGACAGAACACCCTTTCAAGTTGAAGAAAAATCTAGTAAATGAATATTAAAACATAAAAGAAATATTTCATGGGAGATTTATAATTTCTCCTGAATTTAATAGATATATATAAAATATTATAAATGTGTTAATAGTTTATATTATCTATATTTTTTCGAAGTCAAATTATGTAACTTTTAATTAAAATTATATTAATATTATGTTTTTTAAATAATATTTTATTAAATTATATTTAAATCATTTAAATATTTAGTGAGGAAAATTAGCATTATAAAAGGCCTACTATTTCTATCGGTTTACATTTAACATGAAATTTTCTACTAATAAGAAAAACTAAAACCATATAATATTGAAAATGTCATTATCACGTTAAAGGTTATATTTTTTTAACAAATGGGTTAAACCAATTGATTAGGCTTAATAAGATTTATAAACAAATAAATTTTGGATTTAATGATTATATTAACACCGTATATTAATTATCATTGAAACCATTACATTTTTTAGTCATTTTACATGAGTAAGACACGTATTATATTATACTATTTCACATATTTCCTAAAATTTCCTTAAAGTAATTTTTAACTACAAAATAATTTATTAATTGTTTGAAATATGAATGAAAAACCTGTATCATGATAAGTTAATTTTATATGGTTTAAAATATCCCCTCAGGTATATTAATTGGCCACAATTATTTTTATAGTAAAACATAATACTGATGAACATTAATAACATTGATATAAACGAAATTGTCAAAAGCCTTAACAAGGGTTTATCATTAAGAGGTAAGGGTGAAAAAGAATATAAAATCGTAAAAATTTTATTTTATGGGATTATTGTTTCCAATAATCATAATATTTTATAATTATTCAATTAGGATACACTTTAATAAGAAAATTATTTACTATTAATTTAATACAATAAGAAATTTCCCGAATGCCCTCTTATAACTTAAAAAGGGAAAAAACACTCCACTCTTCATCACACAATTTAAACAATAAAAATCAACCAATACCAACCCAAATACCTTATAAAAACATATCCTCACATTATTAGGGTGTTATTTGTTTTGTAAAACTATCATTATAGGTATTAAGGTGTAAAAAAGGAATATTTCCAATGAAAAGGTATTGATTTTAACTCAATGTGTTAGTTTTATTTATTCCCCCACCACCTTAAAGTATTATTTAAAATTGATGAAATAATATAAAAATCATATTAAATATAATGAGATTTTATTATGTTAATTTAATAACTTATATCATTCTCCTCTACCATTAAATGGTATATGAAACCATCGATGGTGTGTTTGGAGGTCTACCACATGACAATCCGATGTAATTCATTTATGGTCATCAACTCTCATAGATGGTTATACTAATGTATTTATTATAATATATATATATATATATATATATATTATTTTCATGAAATATTTGTCACTTTTAAAATATAATATTTAATTTAATTTTCTTACCTTTTGATCCACTGAAAAATGTTAACATCGTTCGTGCATATGTGTGGATTACCACCTTCTCGAAACGATATTATTTTTTTATCCCCACATCACATTAATGGTGTTAATAAGTGTATTTAGAAAAATAATATGATATTTATGAAATAATAATATTTCTTATAGAATAAAATAATACTAACCTTACATCCCTCATATTCATTGAAAAATGAAGATGTTACTCATGCGTACATATGGCTTACCGACTCCATGATTGTAACATAGTTCATGTTTCATAACCATAATTAATGGTTGGTTATAAAAGTAAAATTTATATATTTAAATGGAAATTATTTCATTATAATAATTATTATTATTTATATGATATCATAATGAGCATTTTTAAAACAGTCAACTAACCAAAGTGATTTTGGTTGTATGAGATGAATATCATTGTGAACTGAATTGATTAAGTAATTGTATATAGGATGGTAATAATTAAAATACCAGGAATTATAAAATAGAAAATTTTTCTGATTAAATTAAATTATTCTCACAATTTTAATACTAATGAATATAAATAACATACATGACGAGTCATACTGAAGGTATAAGACACCTTAACTTAAAAAATCAGTTTCAATGATCGTAAAGATTTATATTCTAAATATTTATCTTCCATGTATATATATATATATAATTTTTTAAATATGGACATGAAATTATTATAAATTTCATTTTCTATATCTTTTAAATTTCCATGAATGGTTTTGAAATATATTAATTTTGTGTATTTTATAGAGAACATTTTAACTCTCATTATAAAATGAAAAATAGAGTGTTCTATTTTGATTTATAATATTTAAAATACATTTCCAATAAACACAAATAATTTTTTATTTTTCTAATACTCTCAATTATTCATTTTTTTATTTACTGACAAACCATATTTTCAATTAATATATATATTTTAGTTTAGAAATAATTTTTTTAAATGGAAATAGTTTTTTGATATCAAATTTTTTTTCATAAGGGTTGAAATGAAATTTTAAAAGATTGTCTGATCACAAGGGGAAAGAACAACTTTTTTATTCATTATATGGTAAATTATCATTATATATAATTATAATTTAGGATGATAAAAATTATAATATGGGTGATCTAGATACATCTTATATGATAGGTAGGCCTGGAATAGCTTATATAATGGGTGATCTTGATATATCTCTCTAATAAATTGTGTAATGTTCCTTGTCTTCAATGGAAAGAAATAAAGAGTTAAATGAGGTGATTTTTACTATGTATTTAACTATGATCTAGTTATATATAACCTGAGTTTTATATTGGATATGAATATAATGCTCTATATATCATCAAAAGGGTTACAATTTCCATTCTATAGGTCTTAAATGTTTTCTTTGATTAAAAATGTTGTTTTATTCGTGGTGAAAATATTTATTTAAAAATATCAATGAATATATTGATAACGATAACATTTTTATCAAATTTTCTATTATTTAGTGTATTAACGAATTTCATACTTTTTTTTGATTCTTTCTGATAATTTTTTCTCACCCCATGGGTTTCAAATAATTATTCACATTTATTAAGGATGAGTAGAAAAGTTAATAATGTCATAATTATGGATATGGAAGTTAAGTTGACATAATAAAAACTATCATGAATATGAACAAATTTTGTGGGAAAATGTATAATAAGAGGAAGTGTCAAATTTTTAATATATGGGTATTTTATATATGAGTTTTTACCAAATTAATTAATACTATAAACCTAAAAAGATATTATACAATTATATAAAATGAATTATTATTTTAAAAATGAAATTATGGTCTAAATATGCATCATCTATTTATAAGTGCTTCTCGACCCAGGTTGATGTATTGATGGGTTAAATATCTGACTCTTGAATCATACCATGGCCCATCCCTCTCACTACTATGTATTGATTGAAAAGTATAGTGGAATGGTACTTTGATCATATGTTAACCCACACATTCTAACACAACCCATGGTTAGAAATACATTCTCAATCCTGGTCAATGACCCATATGAAACTATGACGTTATAATATATGTTATGGTCCAACATCATGAACAACTTGGGGGACACTGTCACCCATGGAAATACATCCAACACCATATCCTTCAAAGAGAGGCCAAGCACTAGGACACAACACCCCTAAGATAAATCCATATTCTACTATAATCATTATCACTATAACTGACATGAAATTTATCATAATACCTATAACATGTCACATCACTCAATACACCCAATCCCAACACTAGAATAGAATCTATCTATAAGCATCATCTCATATCATGCATCAAAACATGCACTAGGTTCCTATATTATTTTATATGTTTATAGTCATGAAAATTAGTTCTTTTCCATCACCCCTCGGTGACCTAATAGACCATAGGATAATCTCTTCCCTAGCCTTACGATATAGGGTTTAACCATATCAATATGATTCATCACTCCTAATATTACTACTCAAGGATCAACCCAACAGGAAATAATAATATCCACTTGGTATCTAGATACTATATACCAATCAGAATCATGAACCTAACCTAGGTCCCATATCACATCTTCTAAGGGAGATATATCTACTCATCACTCAGTGTAATCCCCTCTCAGTAACACCCCATATGGTAACATCAAAAACATCCCACTCATATTGCTCATCAGTCCTCAGAAAACAATTAGGTGGGAGTTATTCATTAAGAATGAGATAAAAAACCATATCATCATTTGTCACTAGGCTTAAGTCTCTCTATAATCATACATTACCAAGATAAAAATATCATTTCCTACCCACATCACATCTCTAATTCCTAGATTTCCCATATGTCTCTCATCATCTCAAAAAATTCCCACATCCCTTGGATACATAGTCTCAATGAGAGCCCCAACACCAATGTGGTAATGAGAAAATAACCTCAGCATAAAAGTCCAAACACCAACCTATCTCTCCTTTCCATGGCCATCCCAATGCCTAAACATTATTATAAAACCCAATAAACTATCATGAATTTTAAATTTATGAACAACCATGAATATGAGTTTGTTTTAAATGTATTACCTACTTTTGAGGATAGGGGATCGTGGTTCGCTTCAGATGATGGTTGCCCTCTACAACAGGTTTGAAGGCCTCCCAGAGGCTGATTTGAGTTTTGATTCCTCTATTCCAGGTCAGGATCTCAGGGTCAATGTGTTTGCTACCAGAGTTATTGAACACACTCACTTGGAAGATGGGGACTCATGTTTTAAATGTTATAGAAACTCCAGGAGAAAGAAGGGGAGGATAGACTACACCTCGTTACCTCCACCTATGGAGAACCACTATGCAACTAAAATGGGAAACAAGAAGATGGAAACGGAGGCTCTGGGGCACTATGAGTGTGAGGTACAGGATGATCCTCCCCTGGTACTATTGTGAAGTTCCGAAGACCACGATAATGAACATACATTATTTCTCAACGCAACTGAGGAGGAGGCAGCTAAAATGATGGGGCTGTCTCTTGAGGTGTCTCTTAATGAGAAGCAATATTCATTGATTGATTAACATGACTCAATTTTGGTTAGTGGTTTCAATCAAGGAAAGAATAGTGTCGAGGAGTATATTCCGTCTTGGGACCAGCTAGCTTTAGCATTTGAGAAGCTGTTTTGAGAAGGATCTGATATTCAAATAGATTCTTTATCGTGGAATTTATATAGGGAAACTGATTCGGGTAACATTGGGGTTTTCTTTAAAACCTCTATTTAAGTTTTTTTTCATCAGGTAATTGACTCAAGCGTAATGTTTGTGAGATCATTGAAACTCTGGGAACCCATGTTTTTTTGACTTTGTTTTGTGTTTGGTTTGTTTCCATCATTCTTCTTTTACTTGCTCCGAAAGAGGATCAGAGCATGGAGTCTTCATTAGTTCATGCCTTTTGCATTGGGATGATGAGAATTTATGGCATTTCCATCAGTTTCGTGCCCATGCATCTCTGCACGGGACTGTCTGATAAGGGGTACTACAATGTTGAAGGATTCTCAGCATGGCATAACAGCTTTGGTGGGGCAAGGCCGGCTGATTTCTTTGGGTGATCTGGTTTTTCTATTAACTTTTTTGGTTTCTCACATTTTCCTCAAAACTATTTTATTAATAAAAAAGTAATTTTAAGGTAAGATACAAGGAATCACAACGATATAGAACAAAAAATTTAGCAATATTTGTAATCTAAATACATATACAATTCACATATTATTCATGAATACAAAAATAAAAACATATTTTTTTGAGAATATTTTTATTCCATCTGTTGTATCCATTCATATTGGTTATATTAAATCTCTGGAAAACACAGGGAAAGGAAAAAAATATTTCTGAGACCAAATTATTAGTAAGGGTTATGTAAAACAAAATAAATCATTAATTAATAAGAATAATCAACATGAAAAGGTAAATAAATGGGTTCACATTGTATTTGAATAACATGAATACTTGAATAGATAAATAATAATCATTAGGGAGAGGCAACTAACTGAAAACAAATTCCATTTAAATAATTGTTTATAATGAAATTCATATTGAGATAATTTTATAGTGAAAATCTCATTGATAATAATAATAAAACAATTGAATTAAATGCTTAATTATCAAATTTCACATTTCTAAGACATGTGATACATACAACATCATTACCTATTGTCATTATAGATTAAAAAATACGAGTTGAAAACCTATTTGGATAATTCTAGATAACAAATTCGTCCCATGATACTTCCATACACACAAATGATGATTTCATAGAACATTTTATTGAACTGTAAAAGGATTCAGGTCATTAAATTACAATAAAAAACAAACCAGCATTTGGAATATAATAAGTTTATTATATATTTATAGTTTAATAATAATTGATGGAGGTATAGAAATAAGTAAAATAAATATTCTTAATGAATAACATTACATATTATTCAGTTATCCTCTTTAGTATTACACTAAATACTCAATGTTGGGAACTAAATTTTCCAAGGACCAACTGATGTAAATTGTATTGAAGGTGTGAAGTGGAGTGGAGAGGGTCGTCCTTTTATATATTGGATGAGGGGCACACTTGTAATTTTTTTAGAGAATAAAATATATCCACTTTTTAAAATGACACAATGCACAAATAAAGTTTTATTAAAGATAATACAAGCTATATGTTTCAAATATATCGATAAAATGTATTTTTACATGTATTGGGTCATTCTTATACATTATATTGTAAGATTTATAACTAAGTGATGTTCTTCCTACCATAGACGATGTAATTAAATTTAACTATTTATAGAAATTATTTTGAAAAAAATAAATTTTAAAGTATAATATAATATATATAATTATGATTAATACCATGTAATCCATTTATCTAAATTAATTTAACATGAGAGGAAAATTTTAATTTAAAATAAATCTCACAAACAGGATAATAAAACATTTTTATAATGACATTTCTCAAAAGATTAAAATGTTTTCATATCAAAACATTAATATAAGTTAAATAAATGACATACATTGGAATAATATATTTATAATATTACTATTTTCACTTCACTAAAAATTTAATATACAATTTAACAATTTAAATTATTTTCATGGAAGGTAGTTTTCAATAAAAATTCATTATTTTTCACTATTAATCAATAAATGAAACATCTAAAAATATCACAAAAGTTAAAAGTATTCTATATTTGGTGATTAAATATAAAAAATTATGTTTATTTATTCATATAAATTTCATAAATTTATTAAAAATTAATTTTGAATTATTTTCTCCAAGCGCGACTAAATCATCTTTTAGGAAAATACAGATTTTTTGAAAAAATTAATTTTTCCTTAAGATGATTATTATTAATATTTATATTCAATAGATAACCATTAAACATGTCAAAATTATATAATTTCATAAGTTAGATAACCATATTCGTACCCTCTATTCTAACATCTAGGTAATAACTATAATATTAAATAATAATATTAATTGTATATTATTGTTGGGTAAAACTCGGATTTGTGTGTAACACAAGCAATAAAGGAAACTTAATGTAGTATGTAACAGAAAATAATTTTAGTGTTTTTTGCATTGAATACTATAGAATATATTGAATTTATTTTATATAGTGAATATATTTTGTTGTATCATGATATTATATTCCTTCCGATGCTTTGGGATGTGTATCTTACACAATATCAAATAAAATGCCCTTTTTTATGAATATTCGGGTGTTAAAACCAAGCTCCACCATTCCATGTATGAGACCTTATAAACTCAATATCTATTAAATCCACCAAAAACATTAATTAATTATTTATAATCCTTTATAATTAATTATTTAATTAAAAACAAATATGCATAGTGTTTAAACTACTCATTGAGCATCGTTGTCACACTAAAACCAAGACAAACTGCTTGTAGAAGGTCTATATCGTACCCATGACACCATCACAAGAAAATACCATAACCAATAGCACTTTATTGACTATCAATATCTTCCAAAACCATAAATACACAAAATAAAATTTGGTATTCACTTACCGAAACAGAAATGATGATTTACTTTGAGAGATTTTCTTCTCAGGTCTTGCTCTATTCGCTACACATGAAATCCCCATTGATTTATATTTATTCTACCTTTGTAAGATGAAATAAATGTAAAAACCTAATCAAAATTGAACCAAAATATTCAATATTTATGAAAAAAGGGAACAATGGTAGATACATTCCTTGAGTTACTATAAAACTACCCCTAACATTCGAGATTGATGGGAGTGGAAAAAGAGTGGATTATCTAGTTAAACGACCCTCCCTATACATTCATGGTTGACCAAGAACAAATGGGTGTTTAAACCCCTTTGTTTCTAAAATGTGAACTCATTATCAATTTACATTAGTAACTAGGGGGTCCATGTCATGAATTCCTCAATAAAATGGTACATGAAGCCTAACCTAACAAATTCATAGTGTGAACCATTGAATTATAGCCTAGAATGATTGTGGATAGTGGTGTTATACCCTGGGAAAATATCATTCATGGTGTGAACCCTTATTCATGATATGAATGTTTGTGGGCTATTGAAATGAAAACTCATATGCCACCTAAGACTTCCACAATGTCCACATGAGAATATGAATCGTCCATATATCCTTAAAACATGTATGAAAAGCATTCTTTAAGGATTTTAAACCCTAAAATTCAAAAGTAGTGTCATGGCTCTCATAATAGATCCCAAAACAGATAAGAAAATAAAATTCCCTCTTAAAATAATGATTCATAAATATTTTTTTTGTTACGCTGGGTCATCATCTTTTTTTTGTGCATGTTAAAAAGGTGTAGCAGGATAATCTAGTTTATCAACACAATATTGAAATAATAAATAATGACAATATTTTGTGTATGAATCCATGAAATTTCTAGTGTTATGTTGTTTCTATATATAATGGGAGTATATATAATTTAGAGATAGAGTGTTTCCTAGATGAGATTGAGATCACCAATAGTTTTAACTATTCAATGAGAGATTTTCATGTTCTATACTCCTAGTGGATCAAGTATCTTTTGTAAAAAAATAAGGAGAATTTATCCTGTCATGATTTTCAAAGGAATATTCAAATCAAGTTTCTATTACTGAAAATGTGGGAATAAAATATTGATGAATACTATTCTATTTATTAGTGGAGCTTAAGAATGTATTATATCAAAAATATATTTAATAAAATTATTTTCATTAACCTTATCCTTTCCCTATTGGGGAGCCTAGAGACTGGTGATTGGATGAGGAAGTATTCTTAGTTATTCAATTTATGGTAAACCCATTTATGTTGCATATAAATTTGGATGAATATTAGTTGTATGAGGTGATTAAGAGGAATAATTTTTTAACAATATATAATAGATAAGTGATCCATTGGGATTAAATGAGGAGAAGGGTTATTGAAATAGGATCTATGATGTTTCGCCCAACATGTTTTCCAATCTGTGGGTGTTATCCTTAGTGGCTTTCTTCCCAATTTTCTAAATTATGCTATTATTGTGCATCCCAAATGGGAAGTAATATTATATGATTTTATTTTTAGGGTATTTACTTCCGTGATTTTATTTAAAAGTAATTCTTAGGGGTTAGAGTGGTGTGTGTGGTATTTTATATTATAGACGTAATAGATGTTTTCTTAGTGTCCTTATTAATAGTCAAAGCAATAGGCCACTATTCCACTGAGTGGTGATAGTTCTCGTATAGCATAGCCTCATGATGTATGTGATTATATTTTTTATATGGTTGATTGAGTCAATGTATGTGCTCATAAATAATATTTTTGAGATTTTGATCATAGAAGGTTTCATGGTACAATGGTTCCAATTACGAATGTGATAGATATTCTCCAAGGTACCATATATTTATTATCCGTATTGGAATATTAATTATTTTATTCTAGAGAATCAAACTCCTTATTTCACCCATTTCTGTCCTTTATATATTACACTTGGTGGAGTGAAATCTAATTCCCCTATTATTAGCTACACAAATTATAGGATAGAAAATTGTAATTGATGTTGTTTGTGTTTGTGAGCTAATAATGAAGTAACACTACACTTATCATGATTTCATTCTTCTTAAGATAATACCATATATTTTCATTCTTGGTATATAGTGGTTTTATTCTCTGTATACCACTACTAATTATTTTCATAGTATAGTATTATCCTCTGACGTTTCAAGATAACATGTGAGGTTTATTAGTGACAAAAAGCATTAGATGTTTCATAGATTTTATCTCAACAGATATTTATATACATAGATTCTTTATAGGTTCAGGCGATAGAGTTCCCAAGAGGTCTTGGAGGATTTTTCTAATGTTTTAATGAATGTGGTTGTTAAAAAACCCAATCATGAAGTTATTATGTTCTAGATAGAGTTATGTCATATTTTCTCTTGGATCTCAACATATCTTTTTTTGATGGAAAAATCCTTTTTTTTTTGTGATGAGGATCCATATTGATGATATAATGTATAATGGTTTCATCAATCATACTGTATCACTATGGGGATATCCAATATTGTTATCCATCAAGGTGGATGTTGATTTGGGGTTATATATCGACTATAAATGATTTAATAGGGTGTCAATCTAGTACCATTACCATCTACAATAGATTAATGTTATATAGTACTAGTAGAAGAGATACATAATGTTTTTGAAAATAGAAACATGGTTTAGATACTTTCAGATGATGGTGTACGATGATATCCTAAAGAATACATTTTGATACTACTTTGGGGACTATAGGTTTTTTGATTATGACATTTTGTTCCATGAACTTCTTAGTTGTTTTCAATTTACTCATGGACTCCATGTTCTATGAGTTCCAAGATCATTTTTTAAATGTTTCCATCAATTAAGAAATCCTATACTTGAAGTCAATGGATTAAAATTATAGGAATCATAGGGTCATTATATAGATCTATTAACAACACCAACATTATGGAATCTTGACCATGTTTATGTTTTATATATGGGATGCTCATTTTCTTAGGTATATTATATCCAAATTTAGAGTGGTGGATAAACCCTTTAAGGATGAGGTAGTTTTTTATTGGTAGTACCCAAGAACAAAGTGTAGGTTCATTGCTTCTTTCGTCTCACATACTTTTATCAATGGTTTGTCTATAGAATCTATTAGATTATAGCCCAATTTATATACCCGACTAAGAAGAACTAATCATTCAGATATGCAAATATGTATCGAGAACATCATTGAATATGAAAAGGATAAGTTTTTAGGAACTGTCATAGTTACCATAGTATCTCGATAAATTATATGGCCTTAACATAGCACAAAGGGTGTTACTGATCCCCATAGGATGGCTAAAATCACCTAGAATCATAAAATATGAATATTGGAATTATTTTTCCACATGTACAATATAAGAATAAGGACATGTCATTATGCATAAAAAAACAAACTCCATTGGGAGATGTTTACTAGAATTTTAATATGCAAAAAAACCCAAAGTACCACAACCTATTACCAGAAAATTGGAAAACAACCCATGTCCAAATGTACACAAATCACCATGTCCAAGGATAAATAGTTAAAACCACCACCTTTTAGTGCTTCAACCTTACTCTAATCTAGAGGAATGTAATATACAAACACCCAAAGGTACAATTAGGTTGTGAGAAAAAATCCCACTATGGTCTCACCAAGTATTCCATAAACATTACAAAATTTAATTAACCAAATGAATGAGTTATATTTTTAAAATGAAACACATATGGAAGATAAAGATTATTTAGAAAAAATCAGGATTTATTGTTCAAAATATAAAAATACATTAAATGAAAAGCTTTAAATTTCAATTGATGGTAATATTTCTAAAAAATGGCTTAAATAATCATTTTAAATAAAATAGTTTATATAAATTCACAAGGAATGATTAAGTAGATTACAATAAAAATTGGAATATATTTTAAATATAACCTATAAAGAAACATGGTAATATGACTATGTTGGTATGATTGTTCCATGATATAGGGATTGAAAACTATGAAATGAAAAATATGTACATATTCTCTTCTTTGCCTCTATCCAAATAGGACTGATCACCATTTCCTAAAGGATGTGATTTTCTACTAAGATTTTTTATAAAGTGGGAGTCTTTTTTTCACCCAAAATAACACATTAACTACCTAATTATTTCATTTCTCATGTACCGAAAAATGTTGAGAAATTTATCTTGAGTCGACATAAAATAAAATTAAATCCCATTATCCTTTTAAAAATATTCCAATTTTTTATATAGGAAGATTAATTGTGTTTTAATAAAAAACATTCATTTTCAACTAGAAAAAAACCCATGTCTTATATCAAAACGTATTATTAATACATTTTAACAAAAAATGATTTGAAACCAATTCAATAAATTTCACATTCCATTTTCTCAAATTAAATTCAAAAAAATTTAAGTATCTAATAAATTTCCATCCATTTCACAAACACTCCATAATTCACTAGAATTGGGGGGTTTTCAAAATTTCATATCAATCGAAAAAAATAAAAAATTCAATAAATTTCGGACTTTGTCAACAAAAAATTGAATGAAATTTATTCAAATAAAGAAATATATTTTAAATAAAAAATTTAATTTAAATGTATTAATTTAGGTTTAATTTAATTGGTAACGAAAAGTTGAACCACCCACCTTTCTCATAAAAACAAAATTCATGAAAAAAATGATACCAATAAGGAAGTATGTATTGAATATCTAGGATATCAACCGAAAAATGAGATCCCACCCCACAAATCGTAGATTTTCCCAACTCAAGAAAATCTATCAAACACCATGGAATGAATAATGATAGATATGAAGAGATAGGGAGAATTCATAACAGATTAGCACCGAAATATCAAAACAAGGGTCAATTTATAAATGGAAAGATCCAAATGGGTTTTAGGGATCCCAAATTTGCCTAGAGATTGATTTATGATAATAGAAAAGGAATCCTATAGAATAAAATAATAAAATTTCATTTAGTATGTATGTTTAAAAACAATAAATCCAAATTTACATAACATGTATCCCAATTACTCATCCTCCAATAGATATGTCACATATTTTCCAAAAAACCTATCGACTTTTGACAAATATAATGTTATTTTATTTTATTATTTACGCATCATGTAACCATATTAAATGACATGTAATTATCTTCTATCCTATAGAACCAATTGATTTTGTGCTAGAAATTCATCAAATACGTCGCTTCAGTATAATAGATATCCTCACAATTCCTTCTCAACCCTACCTAGTAAACAAAAAATAAAAACATTGATATGGTTTAGAACATACATGAGGTATGGACAATGGGATGTTACAACCTCCCCACCATAGAAACATTCCCTCCTGAGATATCCTATGATGAAGCCACAATGCTAAAAAGGTGAGGCCAATATTCTCTCACCAATTACTCATTCTCCCATGTATAACGAGATCCCAAAAAATGATACCATAAAACAAATACCAATGGTATTATCCTCCCATCAAGTACCATGGTTTCAGAATCAACTATCCAGACTGGATACTCAATCACATATTAATCAGGTTCATCTTTAAGTTCACACTATCTCAAAACTGAGATAGACCCAATATATAATTTCTCAACTACGATACATGGATCAAATTATGTATCAACATAATATGTGGTGGAAGTGATAAATGGTAAGAATCCTTTCCCACCTTTTTAGGAAAATTAAAATGTCTTACAAAACTAGGAGAAATATTTCCTTTCCTCCTAAGACGTTGATGATCCAAACATGGAAAAATATTCAAGAACACCTTATCACTAAACAAAACATCTAATGTATGAAAATAAAGATCATCATAAGGCTTTTACCAGCTCTATTTTGTCAAAATTCTCTGATGAATCAACTAAATCTTCATTTTTATCACCTGTACCAAGCTCGGTCAAACCAGAAAACAATGACCAATCTCTGACCAACAGAACAGATACCTATAAGGCCGAACATAAAAGGTCTCACATCGTTCCATTATAATAAAAAAATGGTAAATATTATTATATGAAAACATTACCATCCCTAATTGATCGTCCAAATCCACAACAATCTGGTGAATATAAGAACAAAGCATGTCCTCATGAATTCGTATATCTATTTCCATTTGGGCATCTGACTATAGATGGTGTGCCATACCGAAACAAACATGTGAACACAATGCCTCTTGAAATCCTCTCAAAAAATGAGAATTTAAATAAAGATATATATTAGAGACTAAAAAATGGAACTCTGTAAAAAAAATAATTTCATTCACATCGACATTTCTAAACTCCCCATATTTAGTTCTATCGTGAATGAGTATAAAGTGATTTGACTTGGCCAATTTTTCTATGACAAAAAATATCTTTCTCTTATTTCTTTTGTTATTTGTTAACCAAAAAAAAATTAAATATAGATATCATCCCACTTCATTATTGGCATTGTAAGTGGCTGAAGCAAACTCAATGGTTTCTTATTGTCAGCCTTGACCTGGTGGTATATATAGTAACAAGAGGAAAAATAAAAAGTTTCCCATCACATACCTAGCCACCAATATCCACACAGAAAATCATAGTACTTCTTCATAATCCTATGGTGGACTAACCGATGATAATTATTTCTATCCACTATAATAGTTATTCTTACTACAATTTTCAAAATGAATTATTTTTGATTTCATATAATTCCCTTGTTGGAGAACAACCAAACATCAATGGTATCCCTACCATTAAAAACATCTATAATTCTATAGAAAATTTCATTATGATGTTGTTCCAGAAGATTTATATTGAGAAGATCTGATGTCAACTAATCACTGGCTAATGAAACCTCATCCCTTGATTCAAGAATACAAATATGCATCTGTGATAAGAGAGCCATCATGTTCCACTCATTTGATGATTGTTTCACTGCCACAATATAATGTTTTTTCCCTTGAATAATATTCAATAACGTTCCCTTTTTCACATGGTACATTCTATATCAATATCAAAAGATTTCATGTATTTCAACCAATGAATTTGATGGTTATTCAATTATTTTTTTAGTTGATATAACTCAAGATCTTATGGTCTACAATAGGGTAAACATTTCTCCAGAAAGGTAGTGCCTCCAAATCTTAAGCATGTGCATAACAATTGCATGTTCAAGGCCATGGGTTGGATAATTCTTATCATGTTTCCAAATCCAATGTGATCCATAAGTAACAACATGATTTCCCTACATAATAGCATATCCCAAAACTGAAACTGTTATATCCAAAAAGACCGCATACCCCTATCCAGCCCATGGGAATGTTAAAACTGATGCATTAGTCAACAAACCATTCATCACAACATAAGAAATATGAAATGTTTTAACCCATGAAAACATTACTTCCATCAGAGTTGGAGTATTCATTGGATAATTCAACATTGAGATGTCCTTAAAAAACTGTCAATAGTATCCAGATAATACCATGAAACTACAAATCATGAAGAAAATTCAATGTTTATCCCTAATCATAATATCCATCACATTACATGTATCAACTTATATACCGTTTTTTGATATAATATTCCCCCATGAAAATCACTTATTGTATCCAAAAAATAATATTCTGATTGTTTGACATAATGCCAGTGATTTCTCAACAAACTCAAAACTGTCATCAGATAATGCACATTATCCTCTTCATATATAGAGTAAACAAGGATGTCATCCAAAAACACAATCATAAAGGTGTCAATAGACTCATGAGAAATATAGTTTATTAAATCCTTGAAATCTATAGGAGAATTGTTTAGGACAATGGGAATGAAAAGGTACATATAATGTCCATACCTTCTCTAAAAGGTGGATTTTATAATTTATGATTCTATTATCCTCAACTAATGGTAACCAAATCAATGGATGATATTTGAGAACAAGATTACCCATTCAACTGATTCAAATATTAATCAATATGTCGAAAAGAATAATTTTTCATTACCTTGATTTGATTGAGATTCCTTTAATCAACACAAAGGCGAAGTGAACAAAAAGATTTCGTAGTGTAGAGAACTTGAACCACCCAAGGGACACACTCATGCATATGGAAAATTTCTCTGAAGGATTGTCCAACTAGGACATCAACTCATTGATTTATATTAGATCCATTCATCCAAAGGGAATATAAACTGATTGAGAACCAGGAACTAAATAAATATAAATCTATACCTCCCTTACTAGTGGAAAACTAATGAAGTCAAAAAGAAACATGTTGGGAAACTCAATGATGACTGGAGGAAGATCAACAATAAAATATTCCCAATATAGATCAAATAAAAACACTAATATCACTTTCCCCAACTCAAGATAAGAATTTACATCTTTCAATGAACATGGATCACATTCTCTATGGAAGATACGAAACACACCATCGATTTTAGTGACACTGACCCATCAAAGATAAAATTCAATACAATATTTATTTTAAACAAGACCATCCATCCCCAAAATTATTTCAAGTGGTTTCATACTTATATCTTGAAAACTCTAAGAATTATCATCATCTGAGAGAGAGAAAACACAAGCCAGACTATTAAGGCCATGTTCTCCCTTAATTCCATGGGGTGTTGTAACATCCATATGAAAATATAAAAACACGATATGATGGTTTTGAAGATTAAAAATTCCTATTGAAATAAATTAATGAATTACACTAGAATGAAATTTAGAACACAGTAATGAAGAAGATAAAATAATAGTACTTCTCACATTCCTTTTACTCATATCTGTTTCCTCTAGAGACTGTTCCAATTAATGAATGAACCATTGTTCTAGATACATATAGTTGGAACCCTTTTTCATGTGATTCATCTAATTTTATCATGTTTATTTAATGTATTGATTATCTTGAGACACTACGCATATTAGAAAAGAAATAGAGAAAGCTTTTCAAGTGACATGAGCACCCACAAGAAACACATATATAAGGACCCGACCATAAAAATTACATAATCTTGAATTAAATGAATAATTCACATAGAGGATCTTTTCAGGTTTAGTGTTTTAGAGAATTAGGCCATAACTATTACATTACAACATGAATTTTACAAGTAGGCACTACTACGCAATAAATGTTTTTTAATAAAATAAAAACTCTAAAAAAGAAACATGTCTAGTTCCATGTTTTAGACAACATGACTTTTCTATGATCCCATCCTTGACCCTATTCATCCTTACATCCTATGGAAAACATTTAAAAAACATGGGATGAGCATAAAAAGCACAGTAAGGGTTATAAAATAAGGAAGGAAAAATTACCCCATCAATAAATACAAATCAATGAAACTATATTTTTCAATCATAACATAACTTACGAAATCATAAGATTTATGAATAACACACACAAATCATAAATCATAAAGGTTTCTTATGGAATCTATATAAATGATACATTATAGCTATCATAGCTATGTAGGGAGTTACACTTGGAATACCCATAAAATTATATTCCCTATCTCTCTTAAGAGAAAAATCATTTTTACCTCCATCACATTACCCAATGCATTGGAGAGCTATCCTCGGGCCCACCCGCCCTAGGTTTGTCCCGGAACCACCTGTATACGTAAACAATGCCTAATATCCATAACATAATCATAAAATATAAAAAATTTATAAAGGAAACATAAAATTTCCACATTTCAATATATCAAATCATGATATTGAAATAAATAATGTTTTTTCAAATTATATTTAAAGAACCATTTAAAAAGATATTTTTGAATTAAAGTGTCCCATACCACTTCAAAGCTTTTACAAATTTTATCATTTCAAAAAATAAATGTCCATATAAATAAATAATAAAACCCATTTTGAAAAAACCGATATTAATGAAAAATCTTTATAAGAATAAATCTTTAAAACATTTAAAATGATATTTAGTTAAAGAGTTTATTAACAAAAAGAGAGACACATAAATACACATAATTGAGGATTAACATTTAATTAGAAATTTATAATATCATGATAATAAAGGTATTCCTGATATAATATGTCAATGTACATTATATACTCAATATAAGATTGATTTTGTGGATACCAAAACTGAAGTTTCAATGGAAATGTAAATTGAGATGAATTCCATTTTAAAGATGGTATCCTTAAATTACGGATAAATAAATCACATAATTATTTGTGAAAAATATTAATACACCCAATATAAGAGGTTATTATGTGTAAAACAATCATATGTATTTCACACATATTAATTTTATGACATATTCGACGAGTACAAGTTAAACCAAAAGGTTTGAAATTGGGTTAAGAAGTTCCCTTGTAAAAATTTTGCAGCTTGACGACGTCACTTTAAAATTCAAAAAATGAGTTGATAAGATACATAGTGTATCTCATCACTTATAAATAATGTTTAAATCAATGGGGATATAAAATAACATATCCCAACATAATAATATGTAAATTAAAAGACATAATAAAAATAAGTCTTTTAAAGAGAGGAGGGTGAAAGGTTCCCTTAGAGATTTGGTAACGTACAAACCATTTTACATATGAAGAAGGATCATAACATGAAGTTTTAAACACTCATAAATGAATGTATATTACACAAAGAGTACAATCATGGTCAGTACATTCACCACAAAAAAGGAAATAGTGGCAAATATAGCATTAATCTAACTGCAATAAAAAGTGGGATGAAAAACACTTTCTTCATCAAATCGAGTGGTATGACCAAAACTTAATGACCACAAAATAAATCACATAATAACATGAATACATGTATAATCATAATATATATCAATTTCAGTTTACATTACACCACATGTAATAAATAAGTGGTTAACAATGGAAATCTCACAGAATTAAGAGTGAGATAAGGAATCCCTTACCTCGTGTCAAAATTGACTCGATCTTTCTTTAATCTCCTGAATAATAATTTAATGTTATTTTTTACTCACTTAAGAACCTTTCTTAGGTTTATTTTTCCTTTTTTATAACTTATTACCATGTTATAAACATTATGTAATCATTTAAGTTAACAATGTTTGTTTTGTCGATATTTGGTACTGGAGTCAAAAATGGACTTCGTATAATTACATGTTGTTCATGTGGTCCAAGTTTCCTTATATCCAGTATTATATTCACAATTTAGATATCATATATATCATATATATCCAATATATTCATGTATTTATAATTGTACATAACATTTAGAGGTAAGAAATGAAATGCACCGTTCATCGAGACGGTAAGCCGTGCGTACGCATGAACGCTACTTTCATATGTATTTATTATTTTAATGGAATTAAAACATAATTATACATAGGTATATTATAATTCTAGTATTATATCATATATAAAATCATTAAATCTATCATTTATAAATCCCACAAAAGGCATTAACGAGTCACATTACTTTGAGGGGGCGGTAGTCCGCACTTCCTCTAATGAGATAATCGTATTTACCCACTATGGAAACCATAAAAGATTGACATAATTGGGAAGTACATAATCATAATGATATAATAATCATAATATATATCTAATATAAATAAATTCATATCATAATATCAACCATGAGAGGCGGTATGATGTAATTGAATAATCATCATTTCGTGAGGCATTAGTTTTCCATCCACAGAAACATTATGTTCTTCATCCATTAGATGGATTTGTCTGTATGTGTAGTATGAATAATTATCATAAAAAAATCCTAGTATATCAATAATACTGGTGTTGTTACAATAGAAATGAATAAAATGAGTTTAGGGGTTGGAGATGTAAAATAAAAGAAAACAATTTAATAGAAACAGTTACCTTTAATTTAGGTAACTCTCTTTGGTTTGAACCAACAGACTTCTTGAAGTGCTTTATGCCAAAGGTAAGGATTATAGGAGGAGGAGAAGGATGTAGGGATCATAATTGGGAAAATTTTGGAAGAGATAATTGTTTCTAGATGTATGATTAATTGGTTAGATGTGGTCTCCTTTTATAAGGGGGAAGAGGGTCACATTAGGAAAGTGTGAAAATATTATTTTATTATATAATTATATTCGACTTCAAAAGATCCAAAAATCCATAAAGATAAAGATAAGATGACTCATGGTTGAAATAAAATCATCCAATCATAATTGCAAATGTTTTGGATAATATTTTAATCATTATAAGCTTATTTATTTAAATCATTTTTTATGAGGTAAATACTGCATCATTATTGTGTCAGGAATAATTTAAAATATATGATGTCCAAAAATTATAATAAAAATACCATGATATTGGAAATATTTTTTTCTTTCGAATTAATATTTATAGTCAAAAATATAATTTATATAACTCCATCAAATAATTACATTACTAAAAGATATTTTCTTTTGTAATTTTTGCCTTTATTTTATGTTAATTAATCTAAATTGTCATTATTACTCCCATGTGGCACAATGGGGTACCAAAATCAACCCAAAGATGATCATGGTCGTAAATGACTCAACGAATAAGGTTTGGAAAGGTGTTAAGGTAATTTTGAATTATTATAATATTCTTTTTACCTTGAATTACCCTATTTACCTTTAACAACGGTAAATAAAACTCAAAAGTTACTATTCACCAAAAATTATTTTCATCTTAATGAATGGAATTTTACTTCTTGATAACAAAATTTTATGAAGGATTTTTTAAATTCAATTCATAGAAGTGTTAAAATTTCATTTAAATGAAAAATTCAGTTTTCTAACTACCGCTAAGTCGTTTGTCTTTTCATAAAAAATTGATGTTTTTCAGAGAAATATCAAAAATTCATCCTAAACTATATTTCATATTCCAAATTCAAAAATGATGACTATTATTCCAAATTCAAAACATTGAAGTGGTATTAATTAATTTTAAAAGTAATTCCCGTTATCAAAACAAATAGCGTGTTTTTAAGAAACAATCACTATCAAAATATTGATACTTGTTTATGTCAAATTTTATTGTGAAATTAATTCCAATGAGAAAAATTGGATTAAATGGTAAAAATATATTTTAATTTCACTTTATAACTAATTAAAAAGATAATTTAACCATATAAATAAATTAGACTAAAAGGCAGTTTTGAATTAAAATACAATATTTTTCACTATTCATTAAAAAAAGAAGATTATCGGAAAAATTCCAAAAATTCACACGAAATAAATTTTGATGTCCCCATTATAAAGAAGAATTTTATTTGGTAATATAGACTGTATTAAAGTGAAAAAAAGATTATTTTAAAAGGGTTCTTTATTAAAAGGCGATAAATTGGCCTTTTATTGTAAATTATGCTTAAAATTATATTCATTAACATTTTGAGCCTCTAACTATTATTGGATAAATAAAAATACATTTAACAAACATGTTTAATGATATTGTAGTTAGTTTCATCCATTCCCACTAATAAAACTGCTAGGAGTTAACAACCGTTTAAAATAATAATATATTATTACTGTGCATCATAAGATTTCAATGAAACTCGTTATTGTGTATCGGGTAAGCTGTCAAAAATAGAAACCCTTTTACGTAAAATTAATATTAAATTGAATAATTAATAAATATGAAAAAGTAATATAATTTACTTACCTGGGATGTTACATCCTCCCCCCCCCCTCTTGGAAATTGCGACCTCACAATTTTAAAATTTTGGCTCGGAAACATTTTTGAAAGTCCCATATCGGAAAAAAGAGTCAATAAAACTATCACTTTAAAAGAAAGAGAAGTACAATGGTCACCCGACTTAACCCATTCTAATATTCCTTGAAAACATGGGTATGGAGGAGAAAACAAAGGGTCATGTTCTGATTGATAGTGATGGGAAACATGATTAATAGAAAGTTAACCACAAGAATGTCACAAACTAATAATGTGTGTAAACTGTCTTTGATTACCCAGTAGGAAACGTAAACCAAAAATGTTTTTGTTTTACGTTCCTTATCATAATTTTGAGGAATTCATCTTTTACATAGAATAAAAATATAAGTAAATATACTAACCTTTAATTCTAGTTTCATCTTTTAATAAGTTTCTACCAAAACTAATCATTTCTCTAAACGATGAGCATTCAAAAAGACTTGGTCACATCAAAAGCACAAGAATCATCTTCTAGAGAATCACATAGTAAAAAAAAGTATATCTAACTATTTACCTTTTATTTATACATCAACTAAAACCAAAATTGTTAGTACAAGATCAGATAATCACAAAAAGGATAATCCTTTATAAAATGAAATACTACTCTTAATCTCTAAAATTCGACAAAAAGAATCCATGGTTCATGAAAGGCAATTAAATAAAAAGTTATCCTTAAAATTCTTCAACGTAATCAAACTAAGATTGAAACCCGAATCTCTGAAGGATTTAATCACAACGTCTTCCAAGTTAAATCTTAACATTTATCTTCAAATAACATTAGTTACTCTTAATGTCTCATACTGAAAAGTAATTAACCCAATCACATATCCTCGATGATAGGTTAAGCCATTACATAGAGAACCCAAAATAAGCTAATTCCTAATTCAAAAGATCATCTACCTAAAAATATTTATTCATACTAACTAGGGAAATCACATAGTCTAGTGGTAGGTGATATATACAAGTCGCACTTTGGTTGAGGGTTCAATTCCCACAGCTTCGTCCGACGTGACGGGTTGTCACACGGTTTGAGTGTTGTCCCTTTTCAAAAACAACATAATTTTATAAAATTCCGAAAAAGAGATAAATTCATCAAAAATAACCATAACATATTTTAACCACAAATGTTATCTAATAACATTCATTTTGCATCCCAAAATGTATTAACCAGTAATTGCCTCAAATTCAAGGATTATATAAACCCAAATTGTTCTTTATAAATATATCCACAAAAGAGAAGATAATTATTCTTTGAAAAAAAATTCATATATCAAATATAAAGGTTACACATACTATAAAAATTTGTCAAATGTAATCCCATCATCAGAAGAGCCTTAATACTTTTAAGAATTTCACCATCCTAAATTATACCATAAATCATGAATCCCTTATATTTTTAATTCATGCTCATTCAACATTCATCATGGTCAATTAACCATTCATTTCCAACTTATTCTGAAATACTTCTTTCCTACAAACAAAATCATGAATCGTATCCTAATATTTAAATAATAGGAAAACATATGTTAAGAAATAATCCATACCTTTCATTAGCCATTGTTAGTTTATTCATCCTCAATCAGAATGAAATTAGGTATTGGTAAACAAATATTTGTATGATCCTGGTGATCCCATTACTAAAACATCTTCATAGGACATGTGTTTTCATAATGACCTTGCACACCACATTTAAAACATTCAATTGATCCCTCAGAAATGACTTCTTTCCCTTTCCTAGGGTCAACTAGATGCTTTCTTTTTCCATGGCAGGTTCTTGCTTTATGACATTAAATTCCACATCTATAGCATCTTTCATTCCCTTTGAAACATTTTCCTATGTGTTTCTTTCCACATCATTGACACATTGGTTTTTGAGCACACATACCTTTATGATTATTACCTGAGCTTCTATATGGATTTGTTTCTCACATATATGACTCCTTATAAAGATCACTATGGTTCAGGTGGTCAATAATTAATCTAGTTAGTTGGTTGATTATAACCACAAGTTTTCTCATTGCAGCTTCAGTATCATTAAGATGATCTTTCAGAAAACCTTCATAGTTTTTTTACATCCACTACTACTTTGGTGCCAACTAGATACATCCATTTACTAAAACCAAAAAAGTTCAGTGTCAGTATATCAGTAAAATCATCATATTATATCTTATGAGGAGGGTAAACACTAAGATATACTTATTCATGTTATCTTATACTCATTCACGTTATCTAAATAAACTATGTCTTTTTCTGAAATCCTAACCATTATGGTAATGTCACTTATGCTTAAAGAATTCCCTAACCTATAATGTTATCTAAACCAACCTCTGATACCAACTACAAGGACCCGACCTAATACATTAAATAATATTGAATTAAATGAATAATTCACATTGAGGATATTTTCAGGTTTATATTTTTAGAGAATAATCCCATAACTATTACATTACAACTTCAGTATTAAATGTAGACACTACTACTCAGTATCCATTTTTAAAAAAAATAAAAACTCTTAAAAAGAAACATGTCTACTTCCATGTTTTAGACAACATGACTTTTCTGTGATCCCATCATTGACTCTATTCATCTTTACGTCCCGTGGAAAACATTTCAAAAACATTAGATGAGAATAAAAATATCAGTAAGGGTTATAAAATAAGGAAGGAAAACATTATCCCATCAATAAATACAAATCAATGAAACTATATTTTTCAATCATAACATACCTTACGAAATAAAAAGATTTCAGAATAACACACACAAATCATAAATAATAAAGGTCACTTATGGAATCCATATCAAACATGCATTGTATCTATCACAGATACATAGGGAGTTACACTTGGAATGCCAATCAAAGTATATTCCCTAAATCTCTTAGGAGAAACATCATGTTAACCTCCGTCAAGTTACCCAATGCATTGGAGAGCTATCTTGGGATCACCCGCCCTAGGTTTATCATGGAACCACCCATATACGTAAATAATGACCAGTAAAGCTATCATAATAATAACATATAGCACATGTATAATTTAAATCCAACATTATCACATTCTATTATATAAAATCAAGATATTGAAATAAACAATGTTTTATCAAATCATTTTCAAAACCATTATTAAGATATTTTTGAATCACAGTGTCTCGTACCACTTTGAAGATTTTAAATGAATTATCATTTGAAAACATTAATTTCCATATATATAAATCCTAAAAACCATTTAGAAAACATGGAAATTAATGAGAAATATTTATAAAAATACATCATTGAAACATTTAAAACGATATTTTAGTTAAAGTGTTTTTTAACAAAAAGAGAGACACTTGAATACATAAAACTGAGGAATAACATTTAATTAGAACTTTATAATATCATGATAATAAATGTATTGATGTTATAATATGTCAAATTACATTATATACACCATATAATAGTGAATTGGTGCATAACAACAATGAAGTCTCAATGGAAATGTAAATTGAGATGAATTCCCTTATAAAGAAGTTATCATTAAATTAAGGATAAATCAATAATATAATTATGTGTGAAAAATATAAATACACCCAATATAAGTAGATATTAAGTGTAAAAAAATCAGAGGTCATTCACACATATTCATTGGATGACATATTCTTTGAGTACAAGTTGAACCCAAAGAATTTAGATTGGGTTAAGAAGTTCCCTTTTAAAAATTTGACAGCCTAACGATGTCACTTTGAAATTTAGAAAATGAGTTTATAAGATAAAATGGTTATCTAATCACATTGACATAATGTTTACATAAATGGGGATATAAAATAACATTTCCAAACATAATAAGATGTAAATTAAAAGACATAATAAAAATAAGTCTTTTAAATAGAGGACGGTGAAAGGTTCCCTTACTGATTTTGTAACGTACAAAACATACGCCACATGAAGAAGTATCATACAATGAAGTTGTAAATACTAATAAACGAATGTATATTACAAAAAGAGTACAATAATGGGAAATGCATACACCACAAAAAATAAAATATTGGCAAATATAGCTTGAATATCACGGGAATAAAACGTGAAATGAAAAACTCTTACTTCATCAAATCAAGTGGTATGACCGAAAGATAATGACCACAACATGAATCACATAATACCGTGAATATAAGGATAATCATAATATATATCAATGTATATACACATTACACCACATGTAATAAATAACTGGCGAACAATGGAAATCTCATGGAATTAAAAGTGATATAAGAAATCCCTTACCTCGTGTCCAACTTGACTCGACTGTATATAATCTCCTGAATAATAAACTAATGTTAATTTTTACTTGATTAATAAACATTTTCAAGTTTATTATTCCTTTTATATTACTTATTAACATGTTATAAACATTATATAGTCATTTAAGTTAATAATGTTCATTTTTTTGATATTTGGTACTTGAGTAAAAAATGGACTTCTTATAATTACATGTTGTTCATGTGGCCAGAGGTTCATTATATCCAGAATGATATTCATGATTTAGAAATAATATATATCATATATATCCATTATATTCATGTATTTATAATAGTACATAACATTTAGAGGTATGAAATGAAATGCACAGTTCATCGAGACGGTAAACCGTACGTACGCATGAACGCTACTTTCATTTTTATTTATTATTTTAATGAAATTATAACATAATTATACATTGGTATATTTTAATTCCAGTATAATATAATATTTAATATCATTAACTCTAACCTTTATACATCTCACATAAGGCATTAATGAGTCACATCACTTTCACAGGGCGGTAGTCCGCTCTTCCTCTAATGAGATTATCGTATTTACCCACTATGTAAACCATAAAATATTGACATAATTGTGAATTACAGAAGAAAAAGTAAATAATAAACGTAATATATATCATATATAATTAAAGTTATATCTTAATGGAAACCATGAGATGCAGTAAGATGTAATTGAACAACCATCATTTCATGAGGCGTTAGTTTTCTATCCACAGAAACATTATGTTCTTCATCCATTAGTTTGAGGTGTGTGTAATTTTAGTTTGAATTATTATCATAACAACATCCTAGTATATTTATAATACTGGTTTTGTTACAAAATAATGGAATAAAAATATTTTAGGTGTTGGAGATGTAAAATAATTGAATACAATTTAAGATAAACAGTTACCTTTAATTTAGGTAACTCTCTTTGGTTTGAACCAAAGGACTTCTTGAAGTGGTTTCTGCCTAAGGTAAGTCTTATAGGATGCGGAGAAGGGTTTAGGGATCTCAATTGGGAAGAATTTGGAAGAGAAAATTGTTTTTAGAGTTATGTGTAATTGGTTAGATGTGGTCTCCTTTTATAAAGGGGAGGAGTGGCACTTTAGGAATGTGTGAAAATATTATTTTATTATATAATTATATTCGGTTTCAAAAGATCAAAAAATAATTAAATATGAATATATTATGACTCATGGTAGAAATAAAATCATCCATTCTTAATTGGGAATGTTTTGGATAATATTTTAATCGTTATAATCTTATTTATTTAATTCATTTATTTATGAGGTAAATACTGCAATCTTATTGTGTCATGAATAATTAAAAATATATGATGTCTAAAAATTATAATAAAAATAACATGATATAAGAAATATTTTTATTATACCATTTAATATTTATAGTCTAATAGATAATTTATATAACTCCATCCAAAAATTACTTAACTACAAGATATTTTCTTTTGTCATGTTTGCCTTTATTTTATGTTCATTAATATAAATTGCCATTATTACTCCCATGTGGCTCAATGGGGTACCAAAATCAACCCAAAGATTATAATGGTCGTAAATGACTCATACAATTTGTTTTGGACAGGTGTTAGTGTAATTTTTAATTCTTATAATATTCTTTTTCCTTGAATTACCCTATTTACCTTTAACCGCGGTAAATTAAAATCAAATGTTACTTTTCACCAATATTTATTTTCATCTTAATGAACTCCATATTACTTCTTGATAACAAACTTTTATGTCGTATTTTTTAAATTCAATTCATAGAAGTGGTAAAGTTCAATTTAAATGAAAAATTTAGGTTTTTAACTACCCCTAAGTGGTTTCACTATTCATAAAAAATTAATGTTTTTCAGAAAAATATAAAAAATTCATCCTAATCTATATTTGATATTCCAATCTCAAAAATGATGATTATTCTTCCAAATTTAAAACATATAAGTGGACTTAATTAATTTTAAAATTAATTCTCGTTATCAAAACAAATAGCATGTTTTTAGGAGACAATAACTATCAAAATATTGATACTTGTTTATGTCCAATTTTATGGTGAAATTATTTCCAATGACCAATATTAGATTAAATGGTAAAAATATATTTTAATTTCACTTTAAAACCAATTAAAAAGATAATCTATCCATTTAAATAAATTAGAAAAAAAGGCAGTTTTGAATTAAAATACAATATTTTTCACTATTCATTAAAATAAGAACATTATTGAAAAAAATTCACAAAGTAAATTTGGATGTCCCCATTCTAAAGAAGATTTTTATTTGGTAATATAGACTGTATTAAAGTGAAAAAAACTATATTTAAATAGGGTTCATAATTAAAAGGCGATAAATTGGCCTTTTAATGTAAATTATGCTTAAAATTATATTCATTCACATTTTAAGCCTCTAACTTTTATTGGATAAATGAAAATACATTAAACAAAAATGTATAATGATATTTTAGTTAGTTTCATCCATTCCCACCAATAAAATGGCTAGGAGTTCACTACCATTTAAAATAATAACATATTATTACTATGCAACATAAGATATCAAAGAAACTCGTTGTTGGTATCAGGTAAGCTGTCGAACATAGAAAACCATTTAAGTAAATTTAATATTTAATTCAATAATTAATAAATATGAAAAAGTCATATTATTTATTTACATGGGATGTTAAATCCTTCCCCCCCCTTTTGGGAATCACGTCTTCACAATTTTAAAATGTGGGCTCAGAATATTTTTTGAAAGTCCTATATCAGAAAAAAAAAATAGTCAATAAAACCATCACATTAAAAGAAAGAGAAGTACAATGGTCACACGACTTAACCCATAATAATATTCCATGAATACATGGATATGGATGGGAAAAAGGGTTAAATTCTGATGGATAGCGATGGGAAACATGATTAAGAGAATGTTAAACAAAAGAAAATCACAAACTAATTATGTGTGTAAACTGTCTTTGAGTACCCAGTAGGAAACTTTAACCAAAAATGTTTTTGTTTTACGTTCATTTTCATAATTTTTGGGAATTCATCTTCTACAAAGAATAAATACATAAGGAAATATACTTACCTTTAATTCTAGTTTCATCTTTTAATAAATTTCTACCAAAACTAATCATTTCTCTAAACGATGAGAATTCAAAAAGACTTGGCCACATCAAAAGCACAAGAATCATCTTCTAGAGAATCATATAGTAAACAAAAGGCTAACTATATATTTCCCTTGTATTTAGACATCAACTAAAACCAAAAATTTTAGTACAAGATCATATAATCACAAAAAGGATAATCATTTATAAAAAGAAATACTACTCTTAATCTCCAAAATTTGACAAAAAGAATCCATGGTTCATGAAAGACCATTAAATAAACAGTTATCCTTAAAATTCTTCAATGTAATCAAATTAAGATTCAAACCCAAATCTCTAAAGGATTTAATCACATGGTCTTCCAAGTAAAATCTTAAAATTTATCTTCAAATAACATCAGTTACTCTTAAAGTCTCATACTGAAAAATAAATAACCTAATCACATATCCTCCATGATAGGTTATTCATTTACATAGATAACCCAAAATAAACTTATTCCATATTAATAAGATCGTATACCTAAAAATAATTAGTCATACTAACTAGGGACATCACGTAGTCGAGTGGAAGGTGATATATACCAGTAGTACTTTGCGTGTGGGTTCGATTCCCACAGCTTCATCTGACATGAAGGGTTGTCACACGGTTTGCGTGTTGTCCCTTTTCAAAAACTACATAATTTTATAACATTCCCAAAAAAAGATAAATTCATTAAAAATAACTATAACATATTTTAACCACAAAGGTTATCTAATAACTTTCGTTTTGCATCCCAAAATGTATTAACCAATAATTGCCTCAAATTCAAGGATCATATAAACCCAAATGGTTCTTAATAAATCTATCCAAAAAATAAAAGATAATTATTCCTTGAACTAAAAGTTCATATATAAAACATCAGGGTTACACATACTATAAAAATTCTTCTAATGTAATCCCATCATCATAAGAGGCTTAATACTTTTAATCATTTCACGATCCTAAATTCTACCAATACTCTCGAATACCTTATATGTTTACATCTTACTCATTCAACATTATTCATGATCCATTAACAATTTATTTCCCACTTATTCTGAAACACTTATTTCCTACAAAAAAAATCATGAATCGTATCCTAATATTTCAATAATAGGAAAAAATATGTTAAGAAATAATCTATACCTTTCATTGGTCATTTTCAGTTTCTTCACCCTCAATCGGAATGGCATTTGATATTGGTAATCAAATATTTGTATGATCCTGGTGATACCATTACCAAAATATCTTCGTAGGACATGTTTTTGCATAATTACCTTGCACACCACATTTAAAAACATTCAATTGATCCCTTCGATTGGACTTCTTTCCCTTTCCAAGAGTCAACTAGATGCTTTCTTTTTCCATGGCAGGTTCTTGCTTTATGACATTCATTTCCACATCTATATCATCATTCGTTCCCATTGAAACATTTTCCTATGTGTATCTTTCCACATCATTGACACATAGGTTTTTGAACACACTTGCCATTATGATTATTACCTGAACATTCGAAGGGATTTGTTTCTCACATATATGATGCCTTATAAACATCACTATGGTTTAGGTGGTCAATAATGACTCCAGTTAGTTGGTTGAGAATAACCAAAACTGTTCTCACTACAGCTTCCCTATCATTAAGTTGCTCGTTCAGAAAACTGTCACAATTTTCTTTACATCCACTACTACTTTGGAGCCTGCTAGATCCATCCATTTACTAAAACCAAAATGGTTCGTGCGAGTATATCAGTAAAATCATCATATTATATCTTATGAGGAGGGTAAACACTAAGATATACTTACTCATGTTATCTTTAACTCATTCACTTTATCTAAAAAATATGACTCTTTCTGAAATCCTAACAATTATGGTAATGTCACTTATGCTTAAAGAATTCCCTAACCATTAATGTTATCTAAACCGACCCCTGATACCAATTATAATGACCTGACCTTAAACATTGCATAATGTTAAATTAAATGGATAATTCACATTGAGTATCTTTTCAAGTTTATATTTTTAGAGAATTTTGCCATAACTATTACATTACAACTTGAATATTACAAGTAGACATTATTACTCAGTATCCATTTTTAAAAAAAATAAAAAATCTTAAAAAGAAGTATGTCTAGTTTCATGTTTTAGACAACATGACTTTTCTGTGATCCCATCCTTCACACTATTCATCTGTATGTCATGTGGAAAAAATTTCAAAAACATGGGATGAGAATAAAAAGCTCATTAAGGTTTATAAAATAAGGAAAGAAAACATTAGCCCATCAATAAATACAAATCAATGAAACTATATTTTTCAATCATATCATATATTACACAATCAAAAGATTTATGAATAACACACACAAATCATAAATAATAAAGGTCACTTGTGGAATACATATCAAACGTACATTGTAGCTATCACAGATACATAGGGAGTTACACTTTGAATACCCATCAATGTATATTCCCTAAATATCTTAGGAGAAACATCCTGTTTACCTCCGTCAAGTTACCCATTCCATTGGAGAGCTATCTCAGGCTCACCCACCCTAGGTTTATCAAGGAACCACGCGTATACGTAAACAATGCCCAATAACCATAACATAATCATAACATATAACACATGTATAAAGTAAAGACAACATTTCCACATTCTAATATATCAAATAAATATATTGAAATAAACAATATTTTATCAAATCATTTTCAAAACCATTAAAAAGATATTTTTGAATCAAAGTGTCCCATACCACATTGAATATTTTAAATGAATTCTCATTTGAAAACATTAATGTACATATATATAAATCCTAACACCCATTTTGAAAACATGTATATTAATGAGAAATATTTATAAGAATAAATCATTGAATCATTTAAAACGATATTTTAGTTAAAGTGTTTTTAACAAAAAGAGAGACACTAGAATACAAATAATTGAGGATTAAAATTTAATTATAACTTTCTAACATCATGAGAATAAAGTTATCGATGATATAATTTTTCAAAGTACAGTATATACACCATATAAGAGTTAATTGGTGCATAACAACAATGAAGTCTCAATGGAAATGAAAATTGAGAAGAATTCCCTTATAAAGATGGTATCCATAAATTAAGGAAAATCAGTCACATAATTATGTGTGAAAAATATAAATACACCCAATATAAGTGGATATTAAGTGTAAAAAAATCATAGGTCATTCACACATATTCATTGGATGACATATTCTTCGAGTACAAGTTGAACCCAATGAATTGAAATTCGGTTAAGAAGTTCCCTTGTAAAAATTTGACAGCCTAACGACGTCACTTTAAAATTAATAAAATGATATGATAAGATAAATGGGGTATCTAATCCCATGAAAATAATTTTCACATATATGGGGATATAAAATAACATATCCCAACATAATAAGATGTAAATTAAAAGACATAATAAAAATAAGTCTTTTAAATAGAGGACGGTGAAAGGTTCCCCTACTGATTTTGTAATGTACAAAACATACACCACATGAAGAAGTATCATACAATGATGTTGTAAATACTAATAAACGAATTTATATTTAAAAAAGAGTACAATAAGGGGAAATACATACACCACACAAAATTAAATATTGGAAAATATAGTTTGAATCTCACGGGAATAAAACGTGAAATGAAAAACTCTTACTTCATCAAATCAAGTGGTATGAACAAAAGATAATGACCACAACATGAATCACATAATACCATGAATATAAGGATAATAATAATATATATCAATGTAAATACACATTACACCACATGTAATAAATAAGTGGTGAACAATGGAAATCTCATGGAATTAAAAGTGATATAAGAAATCCCTTACCTCGTGTCCAACTTGACTCGACCGTATATAATCTCCTGAATAATAAACTAATGTTAATTTTTACTTGATTAATAAACATTTTCAAGTTTATTATTCCTTTTATATCACTTATTAACATGTTATCAACATTATGTAATCATTTAAGTTAATAATGTTCGTTTTGTTGATATTTGGTACTTGAGTCAAAAATGGACTTCTTATAATTACATGTTGTTCATGTGGTCAGAGGTTCATTATATCTAGAATGATATTCATGATTTAGAAATAATATATATCTTATATATCCATTATATACATGTATTTATAATAGTACATAACATTTAGAGGTATGAAATGAAATGCACAGTTCATCGAGACGGTAAACCGTACGTACGCATGAACGCTACTTTCATTTTTATTTCTTATTTTAATGAAATTATAACATAATTATACATTGGTATATTTTAATTCCAGTATAATATCATATGTAATATCATTAACGCTAACCTTTAAACATCTCACATAAGGCATTAATGAGTCACATCACTTTCACAGGGCAGTAGTCCGCTCTTCCTCTAATGAGATTATCGTATTTACCCACTATGTAAACCATAAAATATTGACATAATTGTGAAGTACAGAAGAATAAGTAAATAATAAACGTAATATATATCATATATAAATACAGTTATATCTTAATGTAAACCATGAGATGCAGTAAGATGTAATTGAACAACCATCATTTCATGAGGTGTTAGTTTTCTATCCACAGAATCATTATGTTCTTCATCCATTAGTTTGAGGTGTGTGTAATTGTAGTTTGAATTATTATCATAACAACATCCTAGTATATTTATAATACTGGTTTTGTTACAAAATAAAGGAATAAAAATATTTTAGGTGTTGGAGATGTAAAATAATTGAAAACAATTTAAGATAAACAGTTACCTTTAATTTAGGTAACTCTCTTTGGTTTGAACCAAAGGACTTCTTGAAGTGCTTTCTGCCTAAGGTGAGTCTTATAGGATGCGGAGAAGGGTTTAGGAATCTTAATTGTGAAGAATTTGTAAGTGAAAATTGTTTTTAGAGTTATGAGTAATTGGTTAGATGTGATCTCCTTTTATAAGGGGGAGGAGTGGCACTTTAGGAAAGTGTGAAAATATTATTTTATTATATAATTATATTCGGTTTCAAAAGATCAAAAAATCATTAAATATGAATATATGATGACTCATGATAGAAATAAAATCATCCAATCAGAATTGGGAATGTTTTGGATAACATTTTAATCGTTATAATCTTATTTATATAAATCATTTATTTATGAGGTAAATACTGCATTCTTATTGTGTCATCAATAATTAAAAATATATGATGTCTAAAAATTATAATAAAAATACCATGATATAGGAAATATTTTTATCTTTCCATTTAATATTTATAGTCAAATATATAATTTATATAACTCCATCCAAAAATTACTTAACTAAAAGATATTTTCTTTTGTCATTTTTGCCTTTATTTTATGTTCATTAATCTAAATTTCCATTATTACTCCCATGAGGATCAATGGGGTCAAAAAATCAACCCAAAGATGATAATGGTCGTAAATGACTCATACAATTAGTTTTGGAAAGGTGTTAGTGTAATTGTGAATTCTTAGAATATTCTTTTTCCTTGAATTACCCTATTTACCTTTAACCGCGGTAAATAAAATTCAAAAGTTACATTTCACCAATAATTATTTTCATCTTAATGAACTCCATATTACTTCTTGATAACAACATTTTATGTCGGATTTTCTAAATTCAATTCATAGAAGTGGTAAAGTTCAATTTAAATGAAAAATTTGGTTTTTTAACTACCCCTAAGTGGTTCCACTAATTATAAAAAATTAATGTTTTTCAGATAAATATTAAAAATTCATCCTAATATATATTTGATATTCCAAATTCAAAAATGATGATTATTCGTCCAAATTCAAAACATGTAAGTGGCCTTAATTAATTTTAAAATTAATTCCCATTATCAAAACAAATAGCATGTTTTTAAGAAACAATAACTATCAAAATATTGATACTTGTTTATGTCCAATTTTATGGTGAAATTATTTCCAATGACCAATATTAGATTAAATGGTAAAAATATATTTTAATTTCACTTTAAAACCAATTAAAAATTTAATCTAACCATTTAAATAAATTAGACTAAAAGGCAGTTTTGAATTAAAATACAACATTTTTCACTATTCATTAAAATAAGATCTTTATCGAAAAAATTTCACAAAGTAAATTTTGATGTCCCCATTCTAAAGAAGATTTTTATTTGGTGATATGGACTATATTAAAGTGAAAAAAACAATATTTAAAAATGGTTCATCATTAAAAGGTGATAAATTGGCCTTTTAATGTAAATTATGCTTAAAATTATATTCATTCACATTTTAAGCCTCTAATGTTTATTGGATAAATGAAAATACATTAAACAAAAATGTATAATGATATTGTAGTTAGTTTCATCCATTCCCACCAATAAAATGGCTAGGAGTTAACTACCATTTAAAATAATAATATATTATTACTATGCAACATAAGATATCAAAGAAACTCATTATTGCGTATCAGGTAAGATGTCGAACATAGAAAAAAATTTAAGTAAAATTAATATTTAATTCAATAATTAATAAATATGAAAAAGTCATATTATTTATTTACCTGGGATGTTAAATCCTTCCCCCCTTTTGGGAATCGCGTCCTCACAATTTTAAAATGTGGGCTCAGAATATTTTTTGAAAGTCCAATATCAAAAAAAAATAGTAAATAAAACCATCACTTTAAATGAAAGAGAAGTACAATGGTCACACGACTTAACCCATACTAATATTCCAGGAATTCATGGATATGGAGGGTAAAAAGGTTTAAATTCTGATGGATAGTGATGGGAAACAAGATTAAGAGAATGTTAAAGAAAAGAAAATCACAAACTAATGATGTGTGTAAACAGTCTTTGATTACCCATTAGGAAACATAAACCAACAATGTTTTTGTTTTACGTTCCTTTTCATAATTTTGGGGAATTCATCTTCTACACAGAATAAATACATAAGGAAATATACATACCTTTAATTCTAGTTTCATCTTTTAATAATTTTCTACCAAAACTAATCATTTCTCTAAACGATGAGAATTCAAAAAGACTTGGTCACATCAAAAGCACAAGAATCATCTTATAGAGAATAATATAGTAAAAAAAAGGCTAACTATATATTTCCCTTGTAATTAGACATCAACTAAAACCAAAATTGTTTGTAAAAGATCATATAATCACAAAATGGATAATAATTTATAAAAATAAATACAACTCTTATTCTCCAAAATTCAACAAAAAGAATCCATGGTTCATGAAAGTCCATTAAATAAACAGTTATCCTTAAAATTCGTCAATGTAATCAAACTAAGATTCAAACCCAAATCTCTAAAGGATTTAATCACATAGTCTACCAAGTAAAATCTTAAAATTTATCTTCAAATAACATCAGTTACTCTTAAAGTCTCATAATGAAAGGTAATTAACCTAATCACATATCCTCCATGATAGGTTATTCATTTACATAGATAACCCAAAATAAACTTATTCCATATTAATAAGATCATATACCTAAAAATAATTATTCATACTAACTAGGGAAATCACGTAGTCTACTGGTAGGTGATATATTCCAGTGGTAATTTGGGTGTGGGTTCGATTACCACAGCTTCGTCCGACATGAAGGGTTGTCACACAGTTTGCGTGTTGTCCCTTTTCAAAAACTACATAATTTTATAACATTCCCAAAAAGAGATAAATTCTTTAAAAATAACTATAACATATTTTAACCACAAAGGTTATCTAATAACTTTCGTTTTGCATCCCAAAATGTATTAACCAGTAATTGCCTCAAATTCAAGGTTCATATAAACTCAAATGGTACTTTATAAATCTATCCAAAAAATAGAAGATAATTATTCCTTGAACGAAAGTTCATATATAAAACATCAGGGTTACACATACTATAAATATTCTTATAATGTAATCCCATCATCAGTAGAGGCTTAATACTTTTAATCATTTCAGGATCCTAAATTCTACCAAAACTCTTGAATACCTTATATGTTTACTTCTTACTCGTTCAATATTCTTCATGATCCATTAACCATTTCTTTCCAACGTATTCTGAAACACTTCTTTCCTACAAAAATAATCATGAATCTTATCCTACTATTTCAATAATAGGAAAACATATGTTAAGAAATAATCCATACCTTTCATTGGTCATTGTCAGTTTCTTCATCCTCAATCGGAATGGCATTTGGTATTGGTAGACAAATATTTGTATGATCCTGGTGATACCATTACCAACACATCTTCATAGGACATGTGTTTGCATAATTACCTTTCACACCACATTTAAAACATTCAATTGATCCCTTAGATTGGACTTTTTTCCCTTTCCAAGAGTCAACTAGATGCTTTCTTTTTCCATTGCAGGTTCTTGCTTTATGACATTCATTTCCACATCTATATCATCTTTCGATCCCATTGAAAAATTTTCCTATGTGTATCTTTCCACATCATTGACACATTGGTTTTTGAACACACTTACCATTATGATTATTACCTGAACTTTCGTTGGGATTTGTTTCTCACATATATGATGCCTTATAAAGATCACTATGGTTTAGGTGGTCAATAATGACTCCAGTTAGTTGGTTGAGAATAACCATTACTGTTCTCACTGCAGCTTCCATATCATTAAGTTGCTCGTTCAGAAAACTGTCACAGTTTTCTTTACATCCACTACTACTTTGGTGCCTGCTAGATCCATCCATTTAATAAAACCAAAATGGTCCGTGCGAGTATATCAGTAAAATCATCATATTATATCTTATGAGGAGGGTAAACACTATGATATACTTATTCATGTTATTTTAACTCATTCACATTATCTAAAAAATATGACTCTATCTGATAACTTAACCATTATGGTAATGTCACTTATGCTTAAAGAATTCCCTAACCATTAAAGTTATCTAAACCGACCTCTGATACCAATTATAATGACCTGACCTTAAACATTATATAATGTTGAATTAAATGGATAATTCACATTGAGGATCTTTTCAGGTTTAGAGTTTTATAGAATTATCCCATAACTATTACATTACAACTTGAATATTACAAGTAGACACTATTACTCAGTATCCATTTTTTAATAAAATAAAAACTCTTAAAAAGAAACATGTCTATTTTCATGTTTTAGACATCATGACTTTTCTGTGATCCCATCCTTCACCCTATTCATCTTTATGTCATGTGGAAAAAATTTAAAAAACATGGGATGAGAATAAAAAGCTCATTAAGGGTTATAAAATAAGGAAGTAAAACATTATCCCATCAATAAATACAAATCAATGAAACTATATTTTTCAATCATAACATACCTTACAAAATCAAAAGATTTATGAATAACACACACAAATCATAAATAATAAAGGTCACTTGTGGAATCCATATCAAACTTACATTGAAGATATCACAGATACATAGGGAGTTACACTTTGAATACCCATCAATGTATATTCCCTAAATATCTTATGAGAAACATCATGTTTACCTCTGTCAGGTTACCCAATGCATTAGAGAGCTATATCGGGCTCACCCGCCCTAGGTTTATCACGGAACCACCCGTATACGTAAACAATGCCCAATAACCATAACATAATCATAACATATAACACATGTAAAAAGTAAAGACAACATTTCCACATTCTAATATATCAAATCAATATATTCAAATAAACAATGTTTTATCAAATCATTTTCAAAACCATTAAAAAGATATTTTTGAATCAAAGTGTCCCATACCACATTGATGATTTTAAATGAATTCTCATTTGAAAACATTAATGTCCATATATATAAATCCTAAAACCCATTTTGAAAACATGGACATTAATGAGAATTATTTATAAGAATAAATCTTTGAAACATTTAAAATGATATTTTAGTTAAAGAGTTTTTAACAAAAAAAGAGACACTTGAGTACAAATAATTGAGGAATAACATTTAATTAGAACATTCTAATATCATGAGAATAATGTTATTGATGATATAATTTGTCAAAGTACAGTATATACACCATATAAGAGTGAATTGGTGCATAACAACAATGAAGTCTCAATGGAAATGAAAATTGAGAAGAATTCCCTTATAAAGATGGTATCCTTAAATTAAGGAAAATAAATCACATAATTATGTGTGAAAAATATAAATACACCCAATATAAGTGGATATTAATTGTAAAACAATCATAGGTCTTTCACACATATTCATTGGACGACATCTTCTTCGAGTACAAGTTGAACCCAATGAATTGAAATTGGGTTAAGAAGTTCCCTTGTAAAAATTTGAAAGCCTAACGACATCACTTTAAAATTAAGAAAACGATTTGATAAGATAAATGGGGTATCTAATCCCATGGAAATAATTTTTACATAAATGGGGATATAAAATAACATATCCCAACATAATAATATATAAAATAAAAGACATAATAAAAATAAGTCTTTTAAATAGAGGACGGTGAAAGGTTCCCTTAACGATTTGATAACTTACAAAACATACGCCACATTAAGAAGTATCATACAATGAAGTGGTAAATACTAATAAATGAATGTATATTACACAAAGAGTAAAATCGTGGGCATTACATACACCACACAAAATTAAATATTGGAAAATATAGCTTGAATCTCACAGGAATAAAATGTGAGATGAAAAACTCTTACTTCATCAAATCAAGTGGTATGACCATAAGATAGTGACCAAAAAATGAATCAAATAATACCATTAATATAAATATAATCATAATATATATCCATGTAAATACATATTACACCACATGTAATAAATAATTGGCGAACAATGGAAATCTCATGGAATTAAAAGTGATATAAGAAATCCATTACTTCATGTTCAACTTGACTCGATCGTATATAATCACTTGAATAATAAACTAATGTTAATTTTTACTTGATTAAGAACCTTTTTAAAGTTCATTATTCATTTCATATCACTAATTACCATGTTATAAACATTATGTAATCATTTAAGTTAATAATGTTTGTTTCGTTGATATTTGGTACTTTAGTCAAAAATAGACTTCTTATAATTACATGTTGTTCATGTGGTCAAAGTTTCATTATATCCAAAATTATATTCATGATTTAGATATAATATATATAATATATATCCATTATATACATGTATTTATAATAGTACATAACATTTACAGGTAAGAAATGAAATGCACAGTTCATCGAGACGGTAAACTGTACGTACGCATGAACACTACATTCATTTCAATTTCTTATTTTAATGGAATTATAACATAATTATACATAGTTATATTATAATTCCAGTATAATATCATATATAATATAACTAACTCTATCCTATATACATTCCATATAAGTCATTAATGAGTCACATCACTTGGAGGGGGGCGGTAGTCCGCACTTCCTGTAATGAGATTATCATATTTACCCACTCCCTAAACCATAAAATATTTATATAATGGGGAATTACAGAAGAATAAGTAAATAATAAATATAATATATATCATATATAAATATAGATCCATCATAATGGACACAATAAGAGGCAGTAAGATGTAATTGAACAATGATCATTTCATGAGGCGTTAGTTTTCCATCCACAGAAACATTATGTTCTTCATCCATTAGATTGAGGTGTGTGTAAGTGTATTTTGAATAATTTCAAAACAACATCCTATTATAATTATAATACTCATTTTTTCACAAAATAAATTAATAAAAAGAGTTTAGGTGTTGGAGAAGTAAAATAAATGATAACAATTTAAGAGAAACCATTACCTTTAATTTAGGTAACTCCCATTGGTTTGAACCAAAGGATTTCTTGAAGTTCCTTATGCCTAAGGTAAGGCTTCTAGGAGTAGGGGAAGGGTGTTTTTAGATTAATTGGGAAGAGTTTGAAAGATCCAGTGTTTTTGAGAGGTGTTAGGAATTTGTTAGAAGTGGTCTCCTTTTATAAGGGGAATGAGGGGCTCTTTACGAAAGTGTGAAAATATTATTTTTTTATATAATTATATTCGGATTAAAAAGATCCATAAATCAATAAAAATGAATATAATATGACTAATGGTCGAAATAAAATCATCCAATCATAATTGGACAGGTTTTGGTTAATATTTTAATCATTATAATCTTATTTATTTGAATCATTTATTAATGAGGTAAATACTTCATCATTATTGTGTCATTAATAATTTAAATAATTTGATGTCTAAAAATTATAATAAAAAAACCATGATATATGAAATATATTTATCTTTCCAATGAATATTTATAGTCGAAAATATAATTTCTATAACCCAATCTAAATATTACTTTACTGAAATATATTTTTTTAGTCATTTTTGCCTTTATTTTAAGTTAATTAATCTAAATTGCCATTATCACTCCAAAATGGGCCAATGGGGTCCCAAATTAGACCCAAAGATGACCATGATCGGAAATGACTCAACAAATAATGTTTGGAAAGGTGTTAAGGTAATTTTGAATTATTATAATATTCTTTTTACCTTGAAGTACCATATTTACCTTTAACCATAGTAAATAAAAGTCAAAAGATATTGTTCAACAAAAATTATTTTCATCTTAATAAATAACATTTTACTTCTTTATAACATCCATTTACGTTGTATTTTTGAAATTCAATTCACATAAGTGGTAAAATCTCATTTAAATGAAAATTTTAGTTTTTTAACTACCACTAAGTGGTTTCACTATTCATCAAAAAATGATGTTTTTCAGAAAAATATCAAAAATTCATCCTAAGTTATATTTGATATTCCAAATTAAAAAATTATTTATATTCTACCAAATTCAAAAAATATAAGGGAATTAATTAATTTTTAAATTAATTCCTGTTATCAAAACAAATAGCATGTTTTTAAGAAACAATAACTATCAAAAGATTGATACTTGTTTATGTCCAATTTTAATGTGAAATTAATTCCAATGACCAACATTGGATTAAATGGTTAAAATATATTTTAATTTAACTTTAAATTTAATAAAAAAATAATCTATCCATATAAATAAATTAAACTAAATTGCAGTTTTGAATTAAAATACAATATTTTTTATTATTCATTAAATAAAAGAACTTTATCTGAAAAATTCAAAAAATTTACAGAATGTAAATTTTAATGTCACCATTCCAATGAAGGATTTTATTTGGGCTTATATAATGTATTAAAGTGACCAAACATATATTTAATAAGGGTTCGTCATTAAAGGGTGATAAATCGGCCTTTTAATGTATGTTATGCTTAAAATTAGATTCATTCACATTTTATGCCTCTAACATTTATTTGATAAATAAAAATACATTTAACAAACATGTATAATTATATTGTAGTTAGTTTAGTCAATTTCCACCAATACAATGGCTATGTGTTAGCTACCGTTTAAAATAATAATATATTATTAGTGTGCGACGTAAGATTTCAAAGAAACCCATTGTTGTGTATCAGGTACACTATCGAACATAGAATCCCTTTTAAGTAAAATTAATATTTAATTCAAAAATTAATAAATATAAAAAGTCATATTCTTTATTTACCTGGGATGTTACAACATACCTCAGGTGCCTTAGTGACAACCCTCCTAGAATTCCCTGTTTTCCACACTGGCAGAAAAGTAAATGTATCCTTTTAGGAACTTTTGTAGATCTAGATTGACCCTACTACAAATAACCAATATGTGAATCATCATGCTACCTCGTTCCATTATAGGAATTCACACTACAAATGAGAGAGAAAAACTCCAGAAAACCATAACATGCTAGAAAGGTCTATCTCAACAATCAACATTATATCAAGCATGTCAACATCAGTTGGTAGCATTAGAATGAAAACCAAAGAACATATATACGGTTGAAATACCATTTTTATCCATTGATCCTTCATCTCTCAGTAGATACTATCTTAATTAGAATCTACAAAATCTCATAAAATCTATTTGAAAACCTAGTGAGGGTTCTGTTAGACTACTCAATATTTAAGAACTCAAAATACTTTGATGAAACCATTGACTATGGATGTAACTGGAAAGTTGAAATAAATTTTAATTCTTTCCATTCCATGCCCTCATGATTCCCCACTATAACCTTCTTATTCCATCATTTCTTTTTTGGTCCTTCTATTACGAAGGAGGAACACTCCATCGAGATCTCATTAGGTGTCTCCAAGAACCTAAAGAGACATTCAATATTACTCATATATTCCTCATATTTTTTAGGATCATTAGATTATATAAATAATGGTTGGTTCTAGGGAAGTATCTATTTAAAAAAATATCACAAGACAACCCATCTAGGATCCATATCTATATCATGAATGTAAAATGAAGGTGGTGACTTTCCTAGAGTTTGGACATTCCACACTATCAAATCGATTAGACTCATGTGAATGAGAGGATTCAGTCTCAAAGGTTCATTAGCCACACAATGCATGATCTTATTAACATGTCTTCTTGGAGGCATGATTCTACACAACATCAACAGACCACAGAATACATCAGATTAACATTGAAACAGAGAATTACGGTAAATAAAATCCAATTAAGGGAAAAATGATTTGGATTTCAACATATGAAAATAAAAATTAAGGAATAAACAATAAATAGTCCCCAGGGAATTTTTCTCAAACCACCCATGGTGACATATGGTTTATTTCAGTGTAAGATTACTAGGTACTCAATCATAACTAACTCCTATATCCTAAAAATATAGTCAAAATACATAATAACATTATGGAATGATGTAAAACCTGTCCCATTGAGACTAACTTGTCAAGAACCGCCCTATATACCCTAGTAACCTAATAACCAAGCCGTCCCTAACATATCATGATGGGAATTCCAAATCACAATGTGTTTGATACATGCACCTGGCATAAAAAAATATGCAAGTGTGGATGATTTTCCCCTATAATAATAGATTTAAAATGACAAGTCAGTATGGATTCAAAATAAACTCCATGTGGAGAAGTTGTAACAATGTAAAATAGGCATAAAAATCCGAAAATAACACAAATATGTAACAATAAATACTAAAATAAACCATGTACTAATTGAAAGAACACACGAATTGCAAGGACCAATAGATATAATCACCACATTGTCTTGTTTTACCCTTACTGAAATGTTGATGAAGGTTATCTCAAAACACACAAAGGAACATGTAGTGTGTGACATAAAACCCCACCAGGGTCTCACAAATTATTCCATAATGATTCGAAAATTTAATTTAAAAAAGTTATGATTTCTATTTTCAAAATAAAATAGTTTTGGCAACTATGGAATATTTAAACCCAACCACGATTTAAATTTCATTGGATGAAAATATTTTAAAACAAAATATTAACTTTTCAACGGATGTGAATATTTTTATTAATATAGTGGCTTAAACATTAATTAAATATAAAAAATATTATATAAATTGACAATGAATACATAAGATGATTTCAATAAACAATAGAATATAATTTAAAAAAAGCGATAAACATGGTCATATGCCTATATGGGTACAATAGTTCTAGGATATGGGGAATTACCACTGTGAAATAGAAAATATGTATATACAACCCTCTAGGACTATGCCCAATTATGACTCTTCACCATCTCTTAATGGATTTGATTTGCTGATATGATGTTTTAGAACATTTTCATTCTTCAAGTACCACCCAAAACAACTCACTAACTACCTAAGGCTTGCGTATACTCAAGCACACAACAACAATGGGAAATTTATTTTATGACTACATAAATTCAATTAAATCCATTTCTCAATTATCAAATATTCCAATGTTCCATTTAAAAACAAATAAATCATTTTTAATCAAAAACATGAATTATCACAGAGATAAAACAACAATTCTATTATGAAATCCAATTTTAAGCCATTTTAAAAAAATGGATTTATAAAAAATTCATGCAATTTCTCATTAGATTTTCAGAAATAAAATTCCACAATTCAATTTTCAATTAAATTTACAATTGTTTCCCTAACACACTGCAATTCCCTAGAAAATGGAATTTTCCCAATTTCATACCAATTGAACTAAAACCCAAACTCTCTAGAATTGGGTCTTTATCAAAACAATTGAAAATAATTCATTAAAATTAGTAAATTCCATTTAAATAAATCAAATGGATTTTAAAAAATCAATTTAGTGTTAATAAATTTGGAAATGAATGAAGGAACCATATACTTGTCTCACATAAACTCATCACCCTCTATGAAACCCACAATCAAGAATGAAGGAATAAAAGATCTAGGAAATCGTCCTAGAAACGAGATACCATGACACATATCTTGGATTCATCATACTCAATATGATCTTTCAAACCCCTAGTAATGAATATAGAAACAGATAGAGATACATGGAGAATTATTACTTATTAATCAGAGAACGATTTAATGTGGGTCAATTTGCGGAACAAAAAGAGTCAAAGGGGTTGAAGGGCTCCAATAATCACATGGGTAAGGCTATAGGTCGAGAGAAAATTGATCATGCAGAATAAAATGGAAATTTCATTAGGTATTATTGTTTAAAACCCATCATTTGGACATTAAATGATGCATAACGCAATTACACATTTTGAAATCGATAAGTCACGTATTCTAAAAAAAAGCAACAAATTTATGATAAAAAGAGGATTTATTTTCATTTATTACATAAAAGTTAATAAATTATATTATACAACATGTAATTATCGAGTAGAGTACAAAACTATTAAATTTTTTGATATAAATTCCATCAAACCTATGACTTCACCATCAGAAGTATCCTCCCAATTCTGTCTCATCACTACCCAGTTAATGAAATAGAGAAACCATGGAATGATTGAAAAAATAACTTAATTAATGTTAATGGGATATTGCAAAAGATTATTAGAGACCAATGATTATATTTTCAATGGAATAAGTGATAATTGATGTTTTATTTGAAGTTTTATATCTTGGTTTGGGTTGAATTTTGACTTATTATTAAGAAATGATTTCTCATGAGTCATAGTAGTTACATCTCCATAAAAATATCTATTCCACCCTTGAGCTAAAGTTGGCAGTGATAGTTTTTTCCTTAATACAATGATAACATTAAATAATTAGAATGATTTTTTTCATAGATCAAACATGTCTAGTGTTTATCTTCTGTCAATTGGATCTTCATTGTCATCAATGATGATGTATATAGTTCTTACTAGTTAATGAATTTCAGATCTTCGATAACCTTGTAAAAAGAAATATTGTTGATGATGAACACACAAGAAGTCCCAAATCAATTTATTTTGAGAATTTGGTGAGTCTTATAAACTAAAAAATATGTTATAATAGATACATATCTCTATATATAAGAATGTAGGTAAACTATTTTTTTCATTATAATATTGAGAAATCTACTTTGTTTTGTAAAGTGGAGGATTCTTAACTGTGATACACAGATGTAGAGGTCATTTGTGAATGATTCAATCATAGTGATGCTACAAAGGGATAGATAGAGGATGAATCTCATCATATGATGTTTTATAAAATGTTTTTTATCCCATATGTAGTGTGATCATAGGTTCATTATGAGTTCCCTATATAAGCAATGGAAGAAAATATGGGAACGTCTCAGATGTTTCATTCATTGAGTTTCAAGATTTCGTGTCCTTGGATGAAGTGATAAATAATTGATTTCATGTTATTCTGTTTTATCTTTCAATAAGTGAAGTGATAATATCATATTTAAGGATTTATAAATTAGATATTAGGTTTCCCCAATTGGAACTGGCAGAAAATTTCAATATATTTCATTACTACATATCATCGAGGCCAGTGAGGTTGTGATTCTATATTTGATGATAAATATATCCAATTTCTTGGTGATCATGGATTATAGTGATGTGGATTTTCTTCCAAGTTGGATTACGAATGAGGTGGTGTAGCTTAACAAGTCACACAGAATCATTACTCTTGATTGGGATACTTGTTTCACCTCATGAGTTTGGTGAGCTCTACATATGAGTTTCCGTCTCTGCAACATCTCAATATATATTTCCACCCTTTGAAAGGTGGGAAGACAAAGCCTACTACTATGATTTTGAATGATATTTTGAGGTATTTTTTCATTTATTTTGGTATATCATGGCTAAAAAACATTCCATTGGTTGATTTTTATTATAAAAATTGGTTTCACACATACAATGACAATTATTACGTTGAATAATTTTTTTGGGTGGCCTTATTCAGATTCATTGTGTTCGATCATGATTGGGGAGTCAATATTATATTGTCAATATGTGGTGTATAGTATGATTGGTGATGTTAAGATGATTTAGATGTATATGAAGGATGATAAAGATCAATAAAATTTGTTTGATGATCAAAATATGTGGTATTTTTTAGATGATGTTGTGAATAAATTTGTTCTTGAGGGTTTCACATTATCCAGGATTTTTTGTATTTTTTATAATGGGAGTGATAATTATCCCCATTTTTTAGTTCCTTTGGGGTGTTGTAGCAATTTAGAAGGGTGGAATAAGTGATGGCGCTTCCCAAATGTTTTGGATATATTCATGATTTCGTTCAAGTGACAAATGTTTTCAATATCATCATGAATAATATTATGAAATTAATTGTGGAATCTTTTATGTTTTGGGTGATGTGATATTCTATAGAGTATATGGTTATGATTTAGGATCATTAGGATAATGTGGTTCACATATGACTTATTCTTATACTTATCCTCTTATGGAGGATTGGTGATTTGAAGAAATTTACTTGAGAATAAGAGTTTTAAATGAACTATTAGTGTCTAGATATATTTTGGTCTTTTTTTCTATTTTGATATTATTTTTTTCTTTCTAATAAATTTTTTAGGATTATATATTTTATTTCTAATTTTATTCACATTGATTACCTTTCCTATATTAATTTTTTTTGGTTTATCATATTCATTTTTTATAAGATGTATCCATGAGGGGGGGGGGGGGGGTTTAATAGAATTGTTTAAGTTTTTCTATAGGGTTTAGTTTTTAATTATAATGGATGATTATTAATTGAGATTTATTACATTTAATGACCAGAAATATTTCATCCTTTTACATCACTGATTTTTTGTGTTTGTGGTTTCTTGAGGAGATTAAATGGAGAAATATTATTTTTCAATTTCAATTTGAGTCTAGTGATGTATAATACGGTAATAAAGGTTGGGTAATGGAATGATAGTAATGGATACAGATGAGGGGTGGTTCCATATCTGGACAATAAAAATGTAGAGAAAATTTTGTGTCTTTATGTGTGAGGGGGGAAGAGATGGTATTGGCACTAGCAGTTTTATTGTGGCATGATAGGTTGTTTTTTGGCATAATTTAATTAATGGGAATATAGAAAATCAAAATATCTTATGCATGGTTTCAAATATTTTACTCAAGAATTTAAAATAAAATATATATATTCCTTCTTCAATTCTTCTTCCACAACATTATGAAGTGTTTTTTGGCATAATGTAGATTCAGAGGTCGACTAATTTGAAAAATGGATTAATATTAAGATGTATTGTTTACCAGTAATAATTTTCCTTTTCTTGTTTTATGGTTCTGATGTGTACAATTGTTTCAAATTTTGAAGGTTCTATATGAGGATTTTTTAGATGATTCATGAATTAGATTTCGTGATTCACCCCTGGCTATCTCAGATTTGATGCTGGGAGGCCAAAACAGGTGGTTCATTATTAGGTGGAATAAAATCATTTAGCTTTGTTAATTAGATAAAGACTCAGTTATTTTATAATATTTGGATGTATTTACCAAGTGATTAATTTAAATAATATAAGAGATTAATGAGATGATATATGGAGGGTAATTGGAATAGAACATCATTTTGCAATGAGGGAATATCAGGCTCTGATAAGGAAGTTTTGTTGCCATATTTAAATTGGAAGGAATCATATATTTCCTCATATTATCATCAAATTTCTAGGACAATACTTGAACATAGGTGTATATTTGGAAGTATTTGAACCCAATAGATTTATATTAACACTCATTTTTAGAAGATCAATTGATTGTGACTTTTGGTGAGTTCACATATAAATTCTTATTGATTAAATCACTTTATCATATGGAGTAGTTATGGGGAAATGATGGACTGATTTTGGAGATAACAGAAAATGGATTTTGATTGGGATTTTAGTGATTTAGTTTGATCAAGTATTATATTGTGAATTTTAACTCTTACGATATTCTTTTTCCCACCTTCATATATTTCATATTTCGAACCACCAGTTGAGGTAGGGTATCAAAGAAGACTCATTTATTTTTTTTATAATGTTGAATTATCATACTCATTAATTCCTTATATGTATATTTTAGATGGATTAATTATAATAATAAAACTAATTAAATGTAATGGGGTGGAGTGAAATAAATTTTTTTACATGATTCTATGTTTTTATTATTATTTTTTGGTTATTCATTTTATAGGATGTTATTCTACTATTATAATATAAATGACAAAATCATGTTGCATATAAGGTTAATAAAATTACATAGGTAATTTAATAGGTTGTGTGTATTATAGAATTGATGAGATTTTTTATGTGAACGAAATCAATTGATATGAAAAGGTAGTTTAAGTGGGGGGGGGGGGGTGTTATAGAATTACATGATGATGAAATTTTCTATTACATGATGCTATATTTCTTTATCTTAATTATTTGATTTTCTGGTTTAAGTTGGAATTTTTTGTCTCCAGTTTGAGCTATCTGCTTCAATTGTGATGTGGGTGTTGTGACTACCATTCCATGATTTATGAGAGGAGGTGGGTGTAGTGACTTGGTTAGATGACCACTATGGGAGGGGGAGCTGAATTATTTTTCTATTTTATTGAATTATAATTCGTTTCAATTAATCCTCTTAGATATGTAAGAGTTCACAATCCACATAATGTAATGTCACTACCTCACATTTTCTGTAGTGAAAGTGAATGTGACAGAAACTCACATTATATAAAAGATTTTTAAAAAAATATATAATCCTCTCCATATTGGTTTGACACCCTGACATGAAATATACACTACGATATTATTTAATATTACATAGGAAGAAACAAAAACTATTGATTCACTACAGTAATTGATCATACTATTGATCATGTCACTATACCCTAACCACCTAATGTTTTACCTCATATAGTTGTTTAGAAAAATATTCCTCCTCCTCATACTCTTTAGTGGGTTATACACGCCATCCCTCAAGCCTCGTTAAGAATGGGTTAGACATCCTAGTCACATGCTCCTTTTCTTGTTTGACTAATTATACACAAAAACCCCAGATCTTATTTAGAAACTAGTTAGAAACACAAATTGAAATATCACTTTCATTATAATTTTGATCATGTGTTAGCATTATCATATTATTTTTCCAATGATACTTCTCTATGACCATGTAAGATTAGAATTTCTAATGTACACATTTATGATATTTAAAAATATAAAAAATATATCCTAGTGTATTGAAACATTTTCACACATTATATGGAATTATTTCTTTCATATCAATCCTTTAATAATTAGAATGATCCCCATTATGGAATCATGGATTCTTCTCAATTAATTCAATCAAACTGATACAACGTTGTTTCAGGATCTCACTTCATTCACTGTATAGAGTTTTAAAAAAATAACTAGCATAATATAATTTTCACTATACCTTCATCATCATCACATGAAAAAAATATATGAAATATTAATATTAATATTAACTCACATTAATTATCATTATTTGTATCATGTAAATTTAATCATTTATGTTTTGGTCAATGAATTTTAATATTTATCTCATTAATTATGGATATCAATTGTTGTTTAATATCCCCAAATTAATTATAAGCAAATTATGAATGTGATATTCCTAATTTAGTGATAAATTTAATTTCATCATCATAGTTTTAAATACCATTTGGTTATTATTCACCTCCTTCAAAAAGACTATTAATAATAGAAAACTCATTTATCCTATTCATTCATCACATGCAGAATGTATGATGTTTCAAGTATCAATCTAGACATGACTAATACACCAGAATATGTAACTTTATTGTTATAGATTAGTATTCTATGGATTTACTAAAATTACACATGATATTTACTTATTATCACAATGAAAATGTATGATAATGATAAAAATCATGCATTTTTATCTTCTCAATATAATCCAGTCACACCCCACAAAATTTCCCCAGTCTATTTTATTCCGATAATCTCTTTTAAAATATATGATAGAATTATTTCTCTCATTATTTCTAACATATAACTTTAATAAGATATAAATTTCTAGTCAATATTCATTCATGGTATGAATATGAACGATCCGGGGAACTAGAATAATCATCATGGATTTATGGCCAAATAAATTAATTGGGATTGGTTGATAATGTTTGGATGTTGTGTTTCTTTATATCATTATTTTTATGTATGTGAAATTTAATATATATTTTTATCTCGACACATCGATGTCAACCATGAACACATAATTCATCATCATTATTGAAAACTATAGCATCAATCATCAGTAAATTATTCATTACAGTACATATCCTGTAAATGATACTCAGGATCCCCTTGATATGTGAATCAAGATCACAATGATGGAATCTTTTAGAAAATTTGATCTTCATGGTCAACATAATCATTGGAGTATGAAACAGATTGGTCACCATCATCACATAGATGTTCTAAATTCATAGACATAACTTTTTTACTTCACAGAAGATCAGTATTCACTTGAATGTTTCATTAACTTTATACAAGAAACTATGTTTGAAGAAGATATGAATGATTCCATGTCGAATGTGAATAAATTAATATAATGAAGTCCAAAATAGATGGTTTCAAATTATCTATCCTCAAAAAACATACTCTCATAATACACATGAAAGAAACACATACATCTTCATTGATGTACAATTCGAGACTCATTACTCACGGAATCATCATGGAGGGTTTATGAAAAAATAACAGAACATCTGTAAGGATATCATCTCATGGGAAATACATCCCCCAAAAATGTACCATGAGAATCATATCACATTAGATTCTAGGAAGATTTCATTCTCATGGATAAAGAATTTTTTATGCATGAATATTAGATTGGGATGAACACTTTCTTGATCACTAGAAGTTAGATCTCTGACATGGAAGAACATATTGTGTACAAAAATCCTAAAATGATAAAGGTAGGATAGAATATCATAGCATCCATCATTTTATGATGTTTTATCAAATTGAATGAAATTTTTTATTAGTACACATTTTTAATGTCAAGAATAGTTCCCACCAGATCTGTGTCCACCAATAATTTTTAATGTGGTTTGATGCATGTTAATAAGGAATAATTTTCCTTTTCTACAACAGTTTCCAATTTCATGGTCCACTCCATGTACACTATACTCCATCACCATTCCACCCTCCACTATGGTGTCTTCTTCTTCTGTTTTTGATATGAACATTTTGTTCATACATTTTTAAAATGTTTTCCACTTCAACACACCTTCCTTCCACAATTTTCAAGCTATACTATGCTAGCTCCCATGTGGTGAGATCAACTCCAACATGTGAATTTTTTTCACCTTGTATTTATATCATTTAGAGTTTTTTTATTATACTCTTATAATATTTTTTATGTAAATAATATTATATATAATTATATTCCATATTTTCATTAATGTTTTGAAGGAAATTTTTTTTTAGTTTGGACATCCCAATAATCATCAATAATCTCATTAGTAAATAATAGAATGTATCCTGAATAACTTCTTCAAAAATATTCAAGGATAGAAATATTTTCATGGAAAACATGAATGATTATATTAAAATATAACATATTCAATGTTCATGATCTTAAATATTGATTGAAATCTCATTGTCTCTTCATTCATTATCACCAAACACGTAATGACACATTGATAAAAATGGAAAAATTACGTGGGAAAAAATTGACACCATTTTATTTTATAGACAATATAAATAAACATCAAAGAAGTTAATATGTTTAATAAATTATTTATAACCCTTATTTACATGAAAATAGAAATGTGTCAAAGGTGATTCTCATCTCTTCTTATTTCTTTACAGGATATGACAATTATCGTCCCCCATTTATAAGATAAGGATGATACCACATGATTATATTAGAAAACAGACATTGTTTGTTCTTCCAAATGATTACAAGGATTATCCAAATATATAAAATATGATAGATACAACCATGTTTTTCAATGATTAAAATAAATTACCATGCTTGTGATACAATGGAGAAAATAATCCCATTCCCCAAATATAGGACCTATAAAAATGATTCTTTTTAAGCGAAACTTGTAACTTATACACATCTAAAAAACCATAAAAAATGTTATTGAAAATGTTTAATAACCCCCAATTTTTTAATATTAAAAATAACTAATAGCCCCTTCAAAAATATGATTAATGTAGATAGAAAATAATATTGATGTTGTATTAAAAAAACTATTTTTTCCTTTATTTAAAATATATCTTTTAATTATTGATTCACTATAAGTGATTAAAATATAAATTATCCTCATATCCCCCTTAGGTGATTCAATTACTCCTCAACATCTTAGTAGTTTAGATAAACAATCATAATCTGACAATGTATTTGTGTAAAAGTGTAAGACTCCACCAGATCCTTCAGTTCCAATTATTTAGCTCCAAAAACATATAAGTGAATAGGTAATACAGAGGGAAATCATGGATTCATAGTTCGTAACATCTAGGCTACAATATTTCTCTTAACCAATACAACACCTTACTTCCAATATATTCCATCCATTTGTGTGAATAATTATTTTCAACTATAGTCATTTGATAATTTGATTTTTCAGTAAATTTATCTTGAATTAAAAATTTTACCACTGTTTAGGTCGAATCACATGTAATTTTACGGAGAATGAAAAAATTTACCACACATTTCATGAATTTCTCCATATTTATCCGAGTTTATATATATTGTTATCTTTTCTTCTTTCATTGTATTTTTAGTGAATTTGATTGAGTTATTTTCATTAATTTTTAAAATTTATAACAATGTTTTTGTTCCTTTATAATACAATTTTTAAATAGGTTTATTAATTTATTAATAATTGATCAAAATGATTATGGATTCTTATGATTTTAATAAAGTGACATGATATCCCAATATTCAAATGCATTGGGCACAAACCTATTAACACAAATGCAGGTACATATTACCATTATTATCATATTTTATAATAAAAATTGTTTAGATTTTAAAGACTATATGACTTACTATTTTGTTCAGAGACCCATTTTTCATCCAGTAACACTTTGTAATATTTCTACTTATTTTTACAGAGTTAGGAGCGAAGACGACATGCGATTCTGAGGCCCGGGGTGCCCGAAATAAATTTTATAAAAATATTACGTGTGTTTATACTATGCATGGGGGGGTGGGGGTGGGGGTTGAGTTTACTCCTAGAATATCGCTCGGATCGGAAATCTGGGGGCACCGTTGCATCAAGAGCGTGGCGTTTACCCAAGGAAGGTTGTAATGTATCGATCATTGGCCTTATGTGAGAGAAGCCACCCAAGGGAAACATCATATTTTTAAAATAACGAGTTTGTGTTTTTTATCACTGACATTCTATTCTAATTACTTTCAAACAAAGTCTCCGAATAGAAATCGGATCCTTCCGTTGAGTTCGAAATAGAGTGTTTTTCTTCGACGTGATATAAAAGAAGAGGGCGTGGCAGTTTCAAATTCTGTGCTAAGTGGGTTATTCTATAGATATAATAACATAAGTTTGGAGATAGGGTTGTCCCATCTCTCTCCTTTCTCTCTCTCCCTCTCTCTCTCTCTCTCCCTCTCCTTTTCTTTGTCATTAATCACCATTCTTCACCGAATCAAGGAGAAACCTCCACTAGAACCTTGGCTGATAGAAGTGGGGGAATCAGGGATGCATCACTAGAGGGAAATGGACAGACGAGGCTGTACCAACGGCGGAGCTGGTAGAAGGAGTAGACCGTGTGAGGTGGCACTGTGTAGGACGGAGGTGGCGCAGTGGTCCGATTGAGAAACAAAGCTACGGGCTCCGGTGGGTGTGTTCGAGTAGGTGGCGACCGACATAGAGTAGGCTGGAGGTGGCGCTGTGGTGTGCTGTAGGAGGCAGAGGTGCCTTGTGAGTCATCTTGTGATGGTCGGAGGAGATCCCTGAGGTCGGCACTCGGGGGAGCGCACTGCGGACAAGGACCCACAAAGCGCGGGTCCTATAGCACGATGCCGAAGAGACTGGTCAACTAGCCGGTCTGATTCAAAAAACAAATAACTGGACTAGATTCCGGTCTGGTGTTGCTTAAGTGGGCCGTAGCAAGTCATGACGGACCCATGGCTGGGCCGCGGGGCGGCGACTCGGTCTGGGCCGACAGTGGTGAACCGGCCTGGTTGGTCCCCTTTGGATGAAGGGGTCATATCACATAAACGGCTCATCCATTTGATGCACTGTCTATGGATGTGGGTCCATCTCTTTGAGAAAGACTTTCTTTGTTTTGTTTTGGGGTTTTTTGGTTCTTCGCCTAAAGGATGGTAACCCGGAAATCATTTATTTTGTTATATTAAATAATTATGGAAGTTGCAACGGACGTGGCTCGCGAGATGGATGTCTGTTTGACATGCCATCAGAGGCGTGGTGTCCTTGGAGTTGAGATGGTCCTTCCAAATTGGGTCAGAACCCTTGTGGTTTTGTTACGTTCCTTTGACCCATGAAACACTTATTGAGAATACTTAAATAATTAATTAGTTAATTATTCTTGTGTCGGACCTAACTCATACATGGGATGTCCGATTGATGCGCTGTTAGTGGCAGCATGAACACAATCCTTGTGCATACTTTTTGAGATGCTTTCTAAAGCATTCAGGTTAGAGAGAACGTGCGGGCCCCATAGGCCGTAGTTCGCAAGTCTTAAGGTGTAACACCAATTTTTCACTCGACATCTATTTGGGGTGTTTGAGTACTCGTTTTTGAGTGTTTTATCAAGGGGATTGAGACGATGCAATCCGCCCATCTGAATTTGGGCCCGAGGCATGGGCCCCATGAGTTGGCTTTCGGACGTATGTTGCATTTTTTGTGACTTATGCCCCAAAAGTCCTTTTTAGGAAAATAAATAGCCTACACCATGTGAATATCTGCAATGAACACAGTGGTACGATCTGTGTGACTTGTTTCGGGGTCATGGTGTGGGCCCCACAGGGCCTCCTTTGCATATCGCGGGGTGTTCCAACTTCTTCATCCAGAGTTTCTTTAGGTGAAATTAACAGGCGTTGGGACACTGATAGTGAGATGAATATGACCAGGGTGGTTTCGGGCATTGATCCCGGAGTTGAGAAGTGGGCCCCACAAGACGTTTTTTAAGCTAGAGAATGCATAATGTGACTTTTTCATAAGACGTCCATTTGGGGCGTTTGATTAGTCAATTCGACATGTTTTTTTGTGAGCATCACGATGGCATAGTTCGACCGACAATCTTCGGGACAGTTTTGCGGGCCCCACGAGACATCATATGGGCATAAAGTGGTTATGAATAACTTTTGCATTGGGAGCCCTTTTCTAGTGAATATATAGTCTATCTCGTGTGTTTTCTCATGAGTATTACAACAGTGAAATATGCATGGGTGTGCGAAGCCTCTTTCAAGATCTCATTAAATTAGGAAACATGAAAGTGTGTTGGTTGGAGGTTCCATTTACGCACTCTGAACCTACGCATGGTTGATGTGTTAGTGACACCATGTGATGGCAGGGGCAGTGCAGAATTATCAGACCAGTTCTGGGTTTTCCTCCTAGTGGGGCTGGGTAGTTGGTTACTAATTGACATTAGGGTTTACCCTCAAGCGGGGTAGGGCAGTGGTTTACGGGACGAACTTTTGAGGTTTACCCTCTAGCGGGGCTGGGCAGTGGGTTACCCAACGACCTTTTGTGGTTTACGCTCCAGCGGGGCTGGTACGTGGGTTACCTGATGACCTTTGAGGTTTACCCTCTAGTGGGGCATGGAAGTGGGTTACCAGACAACCATTAGTGGGTTACCCTCCAATAGGGGAAGGAAGTGGGTTACCGAACGACATTTTGTGGTTTACCCTCCAGCGGGGCTGGGCAGTGGGTTACCTGATTACCTCTTGTGGATTACCCTCCAGCTGGGATGGGCAGTGGGTTACCCGACGTCTTCTTTCAGAATCGGCCATTCAATGAGGCTATAAATTGAATTTTCTCAATGATTACTGGAGAGGGACACTTGGTGGTGTATTTTAGAGATGAGGCCACTTGACGTGTGGGATTGTTGGGCATTAGTGATGGATATCCTATGAAATGCTAGTGACTTCTCTTGGACTGAGCATGGAGATAGAGATCCCCTTACACACTCATTCGGGTTTCATGTTGAGAATGTATATAAAACCTAATTTTGTTCCCACTCCTGGGGTTCAGTTACACTCTTTCTAGGAGGGGAGAAGATGTGCAGGGTATTCCATGTGGATTCCGTGTCTAGATCCTCTTGGATTGGATGATTCTACTACCTTTATTTTGTTGGGATGAGCTACACTCTCTCTGTTGTACTCTTACAGTATTCTTGTTTTGTCTACTGCTCACCGTTTTGGTACCTCCGTTGTTTCTCCCTCATTATTTTAGGTAATTCTACTGAGTATCTTTATACTCACAACTACTTGGGCCTTGCCCACACTTGGTGTCCCCTTGCAGATTATAGAAATGTCAATTTAGACTACGGAGCATATAGGACATAAGTTCTTGGGCAGCGTTCAGTGGACTTAGGAGGATTTCTGGATGTGAGACTCACCGGCTGTTTACTTTCTCATACATATTGCTCGGTTGTGGAACCTTTCTAGTTGGGCATGTGTTTTTCCCATTTTTTGATTCAGTTATCTTGTCAGTAATTTTAAGCACTTTACATGTACCAGTTAGAGTTCGATGCATGTTTGTTGGTTTCCCTTTTCTAGAAGTTTTGTATCATTATTTCTTTTCTCTAAAATTTTTTATTGAGTTAGTTGCGTGTGTGTGTATAGTTTATTAGGAAAAGGCCTCCCCAAGTTTGTTGTGCCTTCAGCACTGGTCGCCAGCCCTGGCCTATGGAGGCGGGCTTGAGGTATTTTCACCTCGAGCCCCGGTATGGGTAGGGTGATGACAAAGTGGTATCAGAGGTGGTTCATTCCTTGGGGCATTTTTTTGACGTCCCTATAAAGGGATTGGTTGAGTTTTGGGGAAATAGTGTCAACATTTCTCGAGAGTGGCTCATAGGCTAGGGAGTCCAGTGATAGTGCAACGGCCTACGTATCCATTCACAAGGTCCCTTATAAACCAATTGTTGACTCGGCACACTAAGACACTTGTTGCGGGAAATTTGGTTCATGCATCATATAGGATTGTGTCTCTGATTGTCCTTCTTGAATTAGCTCCCCATAATTGTTGATATATATATATATGTTCATTTAACCGTAGTACTCCTTGATCAGATTTAGGATGTCACAGCAATGATATCCAGCTAGGATACTAGATTTGGTTCATGATAAAGACTCTGTGAGTGACGAGGCCTCAGTTCAAAATCCATCATACAATTACCCTTTCCCCAGGAGGACATGCAACATCACGTTCACCATTGGAGTAACAGATTGTACCGGCAGCGAGGGACGATGATGAGTGCAGGATGGGTGCACTATGTGAGTTCTAGTATCAGAGACCGCTGAGGTTACATAGTGATTCATACCCTCGAGTAATGAAGGGTTGGCTAGAGACGGTGGTTCCCCTCTTCAGGCTAGTTCGAACACTGAGAGGTTAGATGATGGCTTTGCAACCAGTTTTTCCACAATAGAGTTTGGAATTAGTAGAGCCAGGTTTACTCAGATGCATGATGAGTCAATACTCCAATGGGATGAGTTCTAGAGGCTTTTTCGTGAGGAGTACTACCCCTCCTCCTTACACTTTTTACAGTTTTGTGGAGCTCCTGGATCTTTAGCGAGGAGTGATGGCAGTGGATGGGTATGCGACTAAAGTCACAGACCTTACTCGATACTCTTTGGACGTGGTCCATAATGGAAACTCTTGAGCACAAAAGATTGAGGGAGATCTCTATAGAGTGGATTCATGCCAACGTAGTTCCCTTGTTCATCCTCACCCATCTCGGGGTGCTAGAGCAGGTACTGGTGACATGGAAGTTTCTGGCATAGGGACGTCAATTGGAAGGGCCTCAGCATCGGAAGTCTCCCATTGATGAGACTCAGGCACATGTTCGGGGACAACGTAGAGCACCGAGATAGCCCATGCAGGACTAGTGATATGTTTGTGATGTGCGAGGTCACGTGGAGTGAGACTACTCGAACAAATGTGCTGTGTTTTCCAGATAGATGGTAGATGCACCACCATGAAAAAGGAAGTGTCATGATCAGTGAAATCCCAGGTGAGGATAGGGTTTCCCCAAGGGAGGTGGTGTTGGAAGAAAAGAAAGAATAACTGTGGTTGGAAAATGACATTTGGAGGTCCTTCCACCACCACTAGGCATCCCATGACAGGCTCAGAGTGCTGACAGACGGGGCCGGGGGATGCTGTGTGCTATCGATGTCTACGATCCTGCAATGCATGAGATGATACGAGGTACGCTTCACGTTGTTTTCAAATTTTCTCAGTATAACATTTTAGAAACTGTGTGAGGTACTCTATTCGTGTAACTCTTTGTTCGAGTGGTTACCGAGGGTGACACTAGGAGTCCGTGTAACCCTGTGTTGGTGTTGTCCGATGTATCTTTGAATGCACATGAAAGATGGGTTCTTCCCCCACTGAGATGCATTTTTTTTATGCGATTAAAATTGTGAGGGAGATTTAGTACCACCCAATGCGGATAGTACTGAAGTGCAGTGGATTAGTCCCTATGACTTGTGAATTCAAGGCAGGGTTGTGCGGTGGAGTGTCAGAGCAGGTTCTGGATTTTCCAGTGGGGTTTTTTTGCTTGACCCACTTTTTATTGAGGTGCCATTAGTTGGTTTGGAAGAGTGTGTCTTTCAGGGATTACCCTCTTTCTTAGAGGGGAAAATACATGTGGGGTATGGTACGTGGTTTCTATTTCTATCCTCGGGGGGTTGGATGAGTTTTCTCTCCTTCCCTGTTCGTTGGTACCTTGTGTGCTAAATGTCAATCTTGATACCGTTATCAAGTACATGTCGAGGTGTTGGAAACCCCATAAATAGATCAACACATTTCACTATGTGGTGTTGGTTGTAGTAGTCCTTGCATTGAGAATGTGGAGATGCTATATTCTGGGAGATCACATTGTGGTTTTCTTAGACCACCAGTATCTCAAGTGCGTCCTCACCCAGAGAGGCTTGATCCTAAGATGACGGTGCTGGTTGAAATTTTTGTAAGACAATTACATCAATGTAGTCTATGTTATGGGAAATGGTAGTGTTGCAGTGGGTTCCCTTAGTAGGACGTCCCAATCTCGTTAGGTGCGAGAGTTTCATAGTAGTTAGTTTCCATATGACTGACCGTGGTGGAGAAAGAGGGAATGACTTTTCTACAGTCGATGGTGTTGACTCTTTCTTCCCATGAGAGTGTGAGAGACTCATAACTGTGGGATGCCGACAGTGAGGTACTTCGTGATCAGATATCCATGAGCGACTCACTCGATGGGTATTCTGAAGGACAGAATAATGAGATCATGTTCCAGGAACAAACCATGATTTCTGTCACGACGTGGAAAGTAGTGGTTTGGATAGGGAAGTCCCCAGAGATTCTTTAGTCCATTTGGGAATCGTTCAAGGGATTGAGGGGTTTCCTACCATATTTCCCTACCCTCCCAACTGTTGGAGTGGGCGCACGATTCCTTTCACGTGTCGCAGCTGATGGGTGCCTGTGTATTCCTATGCATGTCCTCGAGAGTAGAACACCTTATGAGTATGAACTATCCCTTCGTTACGCGTGTTGTGCTAGCATGGTGTTGTGCATGTTTTATTGGAATTGGAAGAGCTAGGTGTGATCTCTATATCAGGATTTTTTTTCCTAGTTTTTCATTTCAGGGAAAAAAATATTAAAGGAGGAAATGATGTAGAGACCTGGTTTATTCCCTATAGGACTTAAGAATATTTCTACATTTATTTCTAAAGCTAGGCGCGATGATGGTGTGTGATTCTGGGTCCTGGATTGCCCGAAATAAATTTTATAAAAATATTATGTGATTTTATACTAATCAAGTGGCAGGGAAATATTTCCTCCTAAACGGTAGCACAGATCGGAAATCTGAGAGCACGGTTGCATCCAGAGTGTGTCGTTTACCCTAGGAGGGGTGTAAAAGTTCTTGGTGTGGGCTTGCTGTGAGACCTGTCACCTAGGGGAAGAATTGCCTTTTTAAAATAATGACTTATTGTTTTTTATCAGTAGCCTTATATTCAAATAACATGAGAATGATTTCTCGGAATGGATATATGTGACTTCCGTTGAGTTCAAAATGGGGCGTTTTTCCTAGAAGCGATATAAAATGAGAGGGCACAATAGTTTCGTATTTCGCGCTATGTGGATTATTTTATAAATAGGAGAATATGGGTATAGAGTTATGGTTCTCCATTCTATCTCCCTTCACTCTCTCTATATCTCTCTCTCTCTCTCTCCTGTTCTTCGGTGTTCTTCATAGTTTTCTGCCGAATCAAGGAGCAACTTCCGACGAAACCTTGGCGGATTGAAGCGGGGATTTCGTGGATGCATCACTAGTAGGAAACGGGTGGATAAGGCTCTACCGGCGGTGGAGCGGGGAGCCGGAGCAGACCATGTGAGGCGTCACGGTGAAGGCTGGAGGTGGCGCAATGGTCCCAATGAGCGGTGAAGCTGCGAGATCTGCTGGGTGTGGTCAAGAAAGCGGTGACCGGCGCGGTGCAGGCTGTAGAGGGTGCGACATTGCGTTGCGGGAGGCAAAGGTGCTGAGGGCGCCGACCCATCACGCTCGGAGGAGACCCACGAGGTCAGCACTCGGGGGAGCGCGGCGTGGATAAGGACCTACAAAGCACGTGTCCTGTTGGGCGACACGGAGGAGATCGACCAACAGGCTGGTCTGATTCAAAAAACAATTGACATGGGGCGAGTCTGATGGTGTTGTAGTGGGCCGCGGCTAGTCGGGCTAGACCCACAGCTGGGCAGAGGGATGGCGGTTAGGACCGGGCTGGCCAGGGTGAACTGGCCCAGTTGGCCCCCTTGCGATCAGGGGTCATATATCTTAAATGTTGCGTCCATTTGACACGTCGTCTATGGATTTGGGTCAGTATCTTTGAGAAAAACTTTTTAAGTTTGGTTTTAGTGTTTTTAGGATCTATTCCTAAAGGAGGGTAACCCAAAGTGCAGTAATTTAATAATATTAAATTATTATTAATGTTTCGATGGACGTGGATCACGATCTGGATATCTGTTTGACGCACCTTCATAGGCATGGTGGCCCTGGAGTTGAGACTGTCCTTCCAATGTTAGTTCAGAACCCTTGTTGTTATGTTTCATTGCTCTGAGGAAAGAAATTCTTAATGAAAATAATTAATTAATTAAATAATTAAATAAATAATTAATTAATTATTCTTTCGCCGAACCTAACTTCAGCTTGGGATGTCCGATTGACGTGCCATCAGTGGCAGTGTGACTGATGTAATCGTGCAGACTTTTTGAGATGCTTTCCGAAGCGTTCGGGAGGGAAACATGGTGTAGTCCCCACATGGCCTAGTTCTCACGTCTTACGGTGAAACACCACATTTTCACCTGACATCCATTTGGGGTGTTTGAGTACTCGTTTCTGAGTTTTTTTCTGAGGTGATTGTGGCAACCCAATCCGCCCGCCTGAATTCGCGCCTGAGGCATGGTCCTCATGAGGCAAATTTCAGACGTACTCTGTGTTTTTTCGACTTTTGCTTCATAATGTCTTTCATGGAAAATGAATAGATGACGCTGCATGGTTATCTGCAAGGAACACAATTGTATGATCTGCGTGACATGTTTCAGGGTCTTGGTGTGGGACCCATAGTGACCCATTTGCATAATGCAGGGATTTGAAACTTTTTCATCTACAGCCTGTTTTAGGCTATGTCAGCGGCGTTGTGACCCTGATAGCGAGACAATAATGACCAAGGTTGTTTATGTCGTTGAAGCCGAAATGGAGGTTTTGGACCCATGGGTCGTCTTTTAATATATGGGTAGCGTACTATGAACTTTTCAGTAGACATCCATTTGGGGCATATGAATATACAATTTGGCGTGTTTTTCTGAGAGCATCGTGATAGCGTAGTTCACCCGACCTTTTTCTAGAACGAGGTGCAGGCCCCTTGATACAACGTATGGGAGTAAAGCAGTGTTGAATACAATTTGCAATGGAAGCCTGTTTCAAGCGAGTAAATAGTATATCTCGTTTGTTTTTCAGTGAGGATTACAATGGTGAAATATGTTTTGGCGTGCCGAGACTCTTTCGAGATCTCATTAAATGTGGGAACAAGAAAGGGTGTTTTTTAGAGGTTCTTTTGATGTACTATGAACCTATGCATGGTGGTGATGTTAGTGACACCCAGTGATGGCACGAGCAGTGCAGAGTTATCGGAACAGTTCCAGGTTTGCACTCCTGCGGGGTTTGGTAGTGGGTTACACGTTGACCCTAGGGTTTACCCTCTAGCAGGGCTGGGTAGTGGGTTACCGGATGACCCTTTGAGTTTTACCCTCCAGTGGGGTTGGGCAGTGGGTCACCCGACGACTTTTTGTGGTTTACCCTCCAACGGGGCTGGGTAGTGGGTTACCAGATGACCTCTTCTGGTTACCCTCCAGCTGGGCTGGGTAGTGGGTTTCCTGACGACTTCTTTTTGACTTGTCCCTCCAATGAGGCTAGTCGGTGAATTTTCTCTGTGATTACTAGAGCGGGACCCTTGGTGGTACAGTTTAGCGATGAGGCCTCTTGATGTGTGGGATTGTTTGGCATCCGTGATGGATATCCTTTGAACTGTTGGTGAATTCTCTTGGTCTATGATTAAAGATAGATATCCCCTTACACACAATTTCGGGATTCCTGTTGAGCAAGTATATACACCCTAAATATGATTCCACTCTTGGGGTTGAGTTACTCTCTTTTTAGGCGGGGTGATGTCGTGCAGGGTATGCCACATGAATTCTATGTATAACTCCTCTTAGATTGGACTAGTCTACCTTTTTTTGTTGGGTTGAGGTGCACTCTCTCAGTTGTACTCTTACAATGCTCTTATTCTATCTACTGATCACCATTTTGGTACCTCCATTGTTGATCCCTCAGGCTTTCGGGGCATCCTACTGAGTATCTTTATACTCACCCATGGTAGGGCTTTTCCCTCACTTGTTGTGCCCCTGTAGATGACAGATATGTCGATCAAGACTACAGTGGAGCGTAGAGGACACATGAGCTTGGGATACGTTTAGTGAATTTAAGAGGATTTATGGGTGTGAGACTCACATGTTATTTAATTTCACTTACCTATTGCCGGGTTGTGGAACCATTCAAGTTGGGCGCGTGTTTTCCCCCTTTTTCTGTTCTGTTATATTGTCATTACTTTTTAGCACATTAATTGTACAGGTTAGAGGTCTATGCATGTATATTGGTTTCCCATTTGAGGAAGGGTTGTATATTTTTTTATTTTCCCTACACTATTGCGTTGAGTTAGCTGCATGTGTGTGTATAGTTTCTTAGGAAAAGGCCTCCTCTAGTTTGTTGTGCCTTCGACGTTGGTCGCCTGCCCCTGGCCTATTGAGGCGGGCTTGGGGTAGTTGTGGCTCGATCCCCGATATGGGATGGGTCGTGACATATTGGATTGGATCCACCATGTTTATCACATATATATTTTGTGAATTTTTTTTAGAATTAATTTATTCTTATTGATATATTTCAATTCACACAATAATGAATATAACATTTTTCATATGAAAAAACTATGTTTGGATTGTGTTATAGAGAATACCATGAAAATATTTCAAAAAAAGAAACACATAGATTAGCATGTGGTACAACCAACATTATGTTTTACTATTTTTTATAAAGATTACCCATTTCCTCTAATAACATACATTACACAAAATGCTATGTTTTTCTAATCTATAATATAATATTATTACTAATTAAATAATTTAATGGCTTCCAACAAAATGTTGTAAAGAAATATGTAAATAAGATTAACTAAATTTTGAAAATATTATTTACAAATATATATTATATTTATTCTTTTTTATAAATTATTATAAGAGAATGTATGAACTTTTAATAATAAAAAAATACTTTTCTAATGAAACTATTTTTTTATATAAACAAAATTTTATTTCAATAAATTAAACAAATTAGTTTGGATTATTGGGTTAAAAAGATAATATATATATATATATATATATATATTATTCAATAAATTTTTTTAATAAAAATATTATTGATCTGGTAGGTATATCATAACAATTAATCTAATTTTATGAATAAAAATATTTATTTTTCTAATTGGTAATTTTACGAAATTCTAATGGAAAAAATAATTTAGATATACTATTTGAAACATTAATAATTTTTTTAAAAAATGAATTTTATTTTTGAATGAGAAATATCATAAAATACCATGGGTACAATTTTTTTAGAGATTTGTCATTTTTGGATGAATAATAGAAAACAATGAATTTTGATTCAAATGTGCATTTTCATTTGAATTTTTTATATAGTTAAATAATTTTTTAATTTGGATTTAAATTTTATTGTGATAAATTGTAAATAAATTACAATTATTTATTTATTTTAAACGAATTTCACATTGAAATTGGAAAGAAAAACATTTCAAACTTATGGAAATATTCTCTTTTAAAACATCGTCGTCTTGTCCTATCTGGGAGCCTAACATTAAATTAATTTCTACCACTTATTTTATTATAATTTGAAAAAATGATTCCATACTATTAATTATAATAATTTAAACTTTATAATATCTTAAAATTAGTTTTTTTACAATGAATATTAGTGAATGTGAATAAAATTGATTAAAACTATTAAGAGAAAAATTCACATAACAGATGACAAAACAAAAATCGTAAGGTCTAGAATTACCTAGAAACTTGTACAAAGTCCATTTAATGCTAATATATATACAATATAATATATTGTATTCGATATGAAAAATTATTGGAGACACTTATAATGTTTTAAATGTGGGAGTTATTCTATTTCCATAAATTTACAAGAATGACACTCCTCCTCATCTTTTAAAAGGCACTCACCCATCACACTTATTCAGACCCATCAAGTACATGAGATCAGGAAAATTCATCCAATATCTCTTAAAAATCCCTTAAAATCATATAATACTAAATTGGGGAATAAATCCAATCAAATAAGCCCTTGGGGGTAAACCATAAGATGTAACCCATAGAAGAGGAAAAATCCTTCTTCAATCTCGTTTGATTCATTTTCATTCTCCACAAAATCTAAAAAATTTATTACATGATTATATTATAACATAAATATCCTAAATATAATTTTATTTCTTTATTATATATATTATACATAAATATATACAAACACATTCATTTAATGGGTAATGAACTTATCGTTCTTGTGTACGGGGGACTACAGCCTCGTCAAACGATGTTATTCATTATTTCCTCTACCACATACCATGTTTAAGAATTATGTTGGAAAAACTATTTATAATATATATATATATATAAATTATTTTGATTATTTCATTATGATTCTATAATTATTATATAACACATAACTTCATTCTTACTATTTCGTATAAATACGATAACATCATTTGGGGACGTGTGGACTACTGCCTCTCAAAGTGATGTGATTCAATCACAAATTAAATGGATTGTATTAAGGATGGTTTTTGTGAAACTATATGATATATGTGATGTAAAATTTAAATTTAAATATATTATATTTGTATACATATATTTTATTTTATTATATTTATTTGGATATGAATATAAAATAGAAAAAATGATAATGAGAATGTATGTCCTAAAATATCTATGAACAATGTATTGTATTTCATGTTTATATATTTTTATATTTTTATAAATAAAGATATAATGAAAATATAAGATATTTATAAATTTTATTAAATTCATTATATATATAAATCATGATCTGAGTAGTAGGTTCATGAATAACAATCCAAAAAATATATGGGAAAAAATAGAATATTAACCAAAACATAACGTTAACATGGAGTTGTTAGTAAAAAGGTTTAATAATGTAACAATATATAAAATATTTTATTATATATAACAAAATGGTTATTTCATTAATTTATAAAAAACTTATATTTATTATATAAAAGGATTTAATGTGTTTAAAAAAATCCAATACTGACGGTAATGGTTTTATCGTCTCACTTTTATATTCCATGAGTCACAAGCCATGTTCACCATCTATTTCCAATATGTGGGATGTATAATTACTACTGATGTATCATGTGATTATTATACATAAACTTATGGTTATTTACATATCCATTTAATGATATTTATTTTATTGATTTTATGCTTCAAAAACTACGAAATTGGTAAAGTTATTTTTTTTTTTCTAAATTTTCCTTCTTTGAGACACATGCTATGTTATGAACATATATTCCTCTATGAGGTGTATACAATGACCTTTGAAAAGTTATCTAATTAATCTCATTATATTCATGATATTTTAATCATAATTTAATTTCATTTTCATACATGGGGATTATGGTTCATAGTTACCATGTGCTATGTGTATATTGCAATTGTCTTATATTTTTTGGGATATTTTATTATTACGTTTTAATTAATGAAATATTAAGATCCTAATTTCAAGAATAATCATGAATTTTATTATCCTATGGTTTTTCGGACATACTAATGTATTATTTCCATTTTTCAATCTTTTATACTAATATAATTAAGAACGTATTTTTATTAAATTCCATATTTACCACTATCACTACGGTTGGAGATCTAAGTTCCTTCAAAACTGTGTTTCTAAAAATGTTTTAAAAAATAATCTAATATTATCCTATGATATTTAAAATATATTTTAAATCATTTTTATCCTACTAATCATTTTTAACGTTGTCTTCTATTCATTTTCCGATCAAGGAATCTTTCTTTACATTTCATGGTGAGAAATGAATTTTTGACACTTACAGACTTACCCACATCCATGAAAATTATTTTCTAGAATCTTTATTTATATGTTTAAAATGTAATTTATAAACTTCTTATGGTGAAAAAATATTATTTTTAATTTATGGACATATGCACCATTATGAAAATAATTTACTTGAAGAAACCCTTATAAGATTAAAAGGTTATTTTTAAATAATTTTTTTAATAATATTGCAGATTTTTTAAAGTGGTTTTCAAAGAAAAAGGTTTTGAAAAATATATATTATGTTCAAAAAATGACTTAAAATATTTTTAGATCCTCAAATATATGTTTTCAAAATTTTATTTTAAAGAACATAATTTCATAGTTTTGAATCCATTTTATAAGTATTATTATTATTTTTACAAAATGGTATTCAAAATGGTTTTCAAAATTCATTTATAAGTTTTCTTGGAAATGGTTTTTAAATAATTTTTAAAAAATTAGTTAATATTTTTTCATGGAAAAAAATTTTAAAAACGTTTTAATAACCATTATAATAATGAAAATTTCTAATTTTTTCATGATTCTTTTATATGTTTTCGGTGAAACATGTTTTAAAAATGTTTTCATGATTATTTTATAAATTTTCATGAAAAATTAATTTCAAAGATTTTTTAATAATATTTTATGTTTATTTTCAAAGAAAATGTTTTTAAAAGGTTTCATGTTTTAAATAAATGTTTCAAAAGTATATATAAAATTTTCCTCCACAAATATTTTTAAGAGATATTTCCATATTATTTTCTATCTAATATGACATCAGTTAGTTTTACTCATTCTTTTATTTGGAAATTATCCAAATGTTTTGTTAATATTATTAATTTTAATTGTTTAGGTTTTTTGGTAATGATGTATATGCATCCTTTTTCAGTTTCATTGATTATATTTTTATGAAACCAATTTATCTTTTGCACATTATATGCATATGAAACCCACTTATTTACATGCATTATGGATTGATGAAATGATTATAAAAATTATATATTTTATATAGGATGTTAAATGATTTAATGTTTATGATCCTAATTATATTTCATGTGTTTTGATATTATTAATGTTTATGATCATGTGGATTATGTATATATGATTTCATTATGAGATGGTTGGGACCTATATATCCTTAAAATTCATTTGGTAAGGACTTATATCACATGATATTGTTTAAGAAAGTGTTCCGATTGTATTGATACACTATGGAAAGATGAGGAAACCTGATTATCTTTTGGAATATGGGGAATCCTGATCCACTATGGGAAGTGGGGGAAACTAGATCCCCTATGAGATAATTGAGAAAACTGATCACCATTATGGAATGAACTATGACTTAGGATCATAGTGTGTCCCATTTAGTATATGTATTCCCCCTGATGTCCATTAATAATTTTTGGTAATGATCCATGACTTATATAGGTTTATTATTACACGTGATCCTGATTACATGTTACCAATGTTATGCATGGACCATGTGGCATGTCCATAAATTTATGTGTGTTCCTGATTTCATGTCTTTAACTAAATTAGTAAACATGTTTCTATTTACACATATTCACAATGTTATAATATTATGTGATTTACATAAGTCTATAAATCATGCCTATGTTATTCTATCATGACTTATTCTCTTTGAGATGCTTATTATTCATCTCCCATTTACTAATAATCGTTATAAAAGGAATATTGATTATGATATTTTATATGAATGCTATGATATTGAAATGATATAGTCATGGTATAATATCACTATTCTGATTTTATGCTTACATATCTCCCTTATTTACACTTTCTAAATGTCTAATATCCCCCCTTTATTATGTTTACTTTCCCTAAGTTATGAATAATGGCTTTATGTATGAGTACTAATAGAGTTGATCTTTATAAGAGATATTGAAGATCATTAAATAAATTAGAATAATTTGTTCCAAGATTCAAAAGAAAATATATTATTATGGTCATTGGGAATGTATTTTTTTAATGTGCTAAATATTTATAAAAAATGATTAAATATTCTTATATATCAAGTCTATGTTTCTATTTGTGGTATAAAAGCATAGATTTTGTAAATATTTGTAAACTATGATGAGAAAACATTGGTGATATACCTAGGGATGTTAATAAAGACATGTCTTGGTATGTATCAAAGGATAATAATATGGTTTCAAATATTTAAAATACGGTTTCATGATTTGGGCATCCAATGAGTAATTTTTAATGATATTGTTGTTTTATTCTTAGATTACTATTTATCACACTATACTTTTTAGTCAAATAAATAGTGATAACTATAAGGATCTATTTTAACATTGAATGTTTCAGATTTGGAAAGTATGGAAATCTTGAAAATTGATGTCCTAGAGGGAAATCCGATGAAGATATCCTGAAAGGTGGAATGAGTATTGGTTATAATGATGAAGATAAAGGGATCACATACGATGTGTGAAAGGTATGTTTTGTTGTAATAGTATTATTCACTCTAAACATATGAATCATGATTAGATTGAGGTTGAGGAACCTTAAAACATGATTTATATTCCATATTTTTGGATATTTTTATTATGGAATATGATGATGAAGCCTAAGAAATGAATTAAGAAATAAGTTAGATGATTGAGAAAAATGTGTTTTTCTTGGATAAAGGGATTATTTATGTGGATAATTTATGCTTGATAGTACTAATTTCCATTTCCCTTATTATTGATTCTTTTAATGGTTTTTCAACATTATCTTGGAGGAAGTTTATAACTTATTATATTTAAGTAAAATATTGAACAATCTTTATATTAATGAAGAAATAATGTTTTTAGTTGGGATTTTTTGTATTTATAGTTATTATCATGTTTCAAGAAGATACATAATGGAGAAATTAAAATTATTGGAATTTAAAAACATTATGATATATGGGGGATTAATTCAAAGAAATATTTGACAAATTTAGAGACCATACTTATAGTGTTGTTTACTTCCATCTTTAGAAATGGATACAATGATAACCATTTATGGAATGTTTAAGTTAAGGTTATTACTATGTTAGTGAGATTTGGGTTTTATTCCCCCATATGAGGAATTATGTATATTGGGTAACTTGTGAAATCCATTTTATTGTGATGTTAACTAAGGAAAAATTGAATAAATTTTCATTCTATGTATGGATATCATGATCTGCGAATGATTCTTGAATGAATAATTCACTTGTGTTTCTTGGAATAATAAATAGAGTGGAAATTGATCAAGGTAGAAACAAAGGGTGATATTGTGGATAAGGAATTGAATAAAATCATGTTAGTATATTTCCATATGTTTATAGAGTATAAAATAATTCCACAAATCATTAGAAAATGATATTGAAATAGATTTTCCCTAATAAATTCATTTTTTTGAACTTATTGTCTTATAAATCATAATATATTTTAGGTCTGTATTCCCATAGAATTCCATTGATCATTCACATTATAGTGATCAATGAACATTATCATTATCAGTAATTTTGTACACATTTCCTCCACATCCTTCCTTCACTCCAATCCAATTTTCTTCTACGTGGACACCTAGTTATGTGTTACTTTTGGTAACTATTACAATTCCAACATTCCCTTATTAAATGTATGTTTTACTAATCATTTTTATGATGTAATTTTCCATGTTAAGAAAATTTAATATATTAAACAATTGATAATCCAAATGAATTTTGAGTGGAAAATGATTTTCCAGGGATTGAACGTAACACCATTATATTTTATAAATTATGATATTTTGAATTAATATAATAATTTTGATATTTTTCATTCCATAAAATCCCTAATATAACTTTTGTGTTTCATAAGCACTTTGTTTGGATTGATTTTTTCACAACACAAAGATCATTATTCACCAAATGAAACACATATATTAAGTTTTAGTACCTACAACATTATATTTGTCTTGTATTGTACATAATACTGAGTCCCTTTGATAGATTGTGTTATAAGATAGGCTGAGTGTTATGGAAGTATAATATACTGTTAATTCTTTTAATAAAATATTATTATAGACACCACATTGCAATTGGAATGGAGTGTATGAATACGATTAATTAAATTGATAAAATATTATTTACACATCCATATAAATTGAATCATATTGTTATCAATTAGTATAAGTGAATTCAAGAACTATTTGAAAACAACGAAATTACTTTTCAAAGATAACTATTTCTCTATGTACATACATAATTTTTTTAGTAAATTAATAAAACAATTTTTGAATAATTTTTTTAATAATATTTATATATAACACATTAAATAAGTTTTTATACTCAAACAACAGATATCTTAGGTCTACGATAAGAATTAATCCTTTTTTGATAATATAATTATGTGTTTTTAAATGGTAATTTTACAAACACTTTTTGGAGAAAAAATTATAAATATGATTTTAAACCACATTATAATTTTTATTTTGAAAAATTAACATCATTTTTTATATTTGAATATAAAAATTTACTTTGGGTAAATTTTTGTTATTTTTCGAGAAGTTTCATTTTTTGATGAATAGTAAAAACAATTAAATTTATTTCTAAACTGAAATTTCCATGTAATTTATATATATAGTGAAGTTATGTTATAATTTGGTTTTAATATATAATTAGATACTTTATAAAATAATTAAAATAATTTAGTTCATTTTAAACAAGTTCACATTGAAATTGGATTTAATAAAATTTCAATCTTTTAGACCATTTCACTTTAAAAACTCGTCTTCTTATCCTATCATTTGGATTGAAATTAAATTAATTTTTTATACATAACTGAATATAATATTATAAAATTAATTACATAAATTTAATATGAATTAATTTTAATTTATAAAAATTTTAAATTATTTTTTACCAAAAAGTTTATTGAATGTGATTGAAATTAATTATAGAGAATAAAAGATAACAATTTACATTAAAAATAAATAAAACATAAAAATAATTCATGAAATGGTATATATACTTTTCAAAAATAAAATTTTTGTCAATATTGAGAAAAAATATTCTCTTTTTATTTATTTTTACCATTATAGGATCTTCTTGACATGGAAAAAATGATGATGGAATTTCCTTTTGAAAGATTTTCAAGAATTCACTCCTCCTCCACTATAAAAAGAAACTCAACACCCCCTTATTCAATCCCCTCAATAATATTTTATCCAAAAACACATTTAAAATATCAAACCAAATCTATAACTTATTCTATAACATAATATTTTGGTTGAAATATAATCAATGAATCCATTTTATGATAACTGATAGTGGTTACCCAAATAAGAGGTAACATTTTTCCCCAAGTGCCTTTTTTAATTTTAACTATCCACCCACTAAAATAATATTATTACCTGATTATATGGTAACCAAAGTATCCTAAATATACTTAACTGTTTTTATTCTAATGTTTATACCAACAATAACACACACTTCCATCTAATGGGTAACAGACATACCATTCCTGTGTACGAGGGACTATCGCCAAACGAAAATATGTTTTTCATTTATCTTTTACCACATAACATGGCTGTGACTTATTAAGTAAAATATTTTTAAATATTATATATATTATTTATTTATTATTATCTAAAACATACAATCATTTTTCCATTTTTTTTAAATACAGTAACATCATTTATGGACGTTTGGGATACCTCATCCTCCATTCGATGTGATTTGTTCACACATTAAATGGAATGTAATAAGGATGGTTTTAGAAAAAAATATATGATAGACATGATAAAATAATTCTTCTTTTATTATATTATATATATATTTTATATATTTTACTTCTTTCTAAATGATAATAAAATAAAAACATCGTTCATGCTTACATATGACCTACCCTCTCCCTGAACGGTGCATTCCATTTAATATTTTAATTTTTTTATAGTTTACCATAGATAAAATTATACATAATATATCAGATTTTTATTTTATTTTTTACATTCCTGGAATTAATAAATAACAATATAACATTTTGGATCATGAATTACAAGCCAAAACATATATGAAAAACATAATAGATATTACATAAAACAAAAAAATAACATTGATTTATTAATAACAGTTAATATAAATTCATAACCAAATAATTTATGGTATTATACATAATAATATATTTTTCTGTAATAAATATAATAAAATTATATTTATTAATCATTCATTATGAACATATATGAATAAATTCAAGACATAAGATAAGAGTTTTCTCATCTAACTATTATTTTCAATGAGACATAATCCATTGTCTCATTCTTTTTATTGTTTGTGGTGTGTAAAATATAGACGGATGTATTATATTATTATTATAATTAAATTTTATGTTATTTATATATCAATATTATGATCTTTATTTCATTTGGGTTATGTTTCTAAAGCTACCATATTGGTAAATTAATTTTTTTTTCAATTTTCTTTCTTTGAGACACATGCCATGTTATGAACATATATTCGTCTATGATGTGTATAAAATTACCCTTAACATGTTGCCTCAGGAATATATATATTTTTATAATACTTTAATGCTCATGTAATATATTTTTCTAATACGAGGATAATGAGTTAAAGTTACAATGTGGTATGATTTTATGGTAACAATCACATCCTTTTTCTGGATTTTTTTATTATGATTTCATTAATGAAATCATATGGAAAAGACTAGAAGAAAAATCATAAATTTTCTTATCCACTGGTCAATAATGATATATTCAAGTATCAGTACCATTTTACACTCTATTTTAAATTTTATAAATAATAATTTTCTTTTATGTAAATATTAACTTATCTCTCTCTGGTTAGAAATCTATGTTTCTTCAAGACAAATATTTCTAAAAATGTTTTTAATGATGTTCTAAAACTCCCCTATTATTATTAATGGAATTTTTCCCCATTTTTGCATTGAAATCTTTTTTAAAAACAATATTAATTATTTTCTAATCAAGACACTTTTATAATATTTTTACGATGTAAAATGAATCTTCATTATATATGGATGTACCAATTATAAGGACCTTTGTTTCCTTGAAGCATCATTTCTATGTTTCAATGGTTATTGTTAAAGATAATGTTTCCCTAATATTCTATAAATTCAATGTTTTTATATTTATTTTCAATGAAAATTATTTTTAAAAATTATTTCTAATAAAAAATTTTTAAAATTGATTTTTGAAGATTATATTATTTGGTTTCATAAGGATATTTTAATAGAAATTAATTTCAATGTATTGAATCAGTTTTATATGTTTTCAATGTATTATCAAAGATAAGGTTTAATAAAATTTCTAAAATATTCTTTCATATGATTAGAAGGAAAAAAAATATAAATTTGTTTCGTGGTTCTTTGATAAGTTTTCATTTAAAAGGTTTTCCAAATGTTTTTCTATAATAATTTATACATATTCATTGAAATTTTTTTTCTAATTTATTTCATGATATTTTTATATGTTATCAATAAAAAATATTTCAATCCTTTTTCAAAATTCATTTATACGTTTTCATGTAAAATGATTTAAAAATGATTTCAAGCCACATTTATATGTTTTCAAGGGAAAAAAGTTCAAAATTATTTTCAAAATTATTTTATATGATTTCTAGGAATATGTTTTTCAAAATGATTTCAAAGAATCCTTTTTAAATTTTTTATATATTTTTAAAAAAATCAAAAGGATTCATGTTTTGAAAAGATGTTTTCAATGAATAAATGATATTTTTCTCAAGATATGTTTTTAAATAATATTTCCAAGTTATTTCCCATCAAATATGAAATATTTTGGTGTTAATTATGCTTCTCTGGGTAATTTGTCCAATTTCTATATTCATGTTACTGTTTTTGAATGATTAATGTTTTTTTGGAATGGTTATTAGGAAACCCAATTATATTTCATGAGTTATATATTTAAGAAACACATTTCTATAATATGGGTAATATGCTTATGAGAAATTCTTCTTATAATGGGTTATGCCTTGTTGAAATGATTATAAAACAAATCACTTTTCAAAATGTAATGATCTGATTAAATTTTTATGATACCCATTTTATTTAATTATTTATGATATTCTGAATATTTATGATCTTATGAAATACATTTGACTAATTTCATTATGTGACTAATGAGACATTTTTCTCCCTTCTATGAATTGGGTTACGATTTATATATCAAGAGATAATGATGGGAAATAAGTCTAAGGGCTTGATCCACTTTTGGAATAAATAAAAACTAATCCACTATGGGAATATGGATAATCATGATTTACTATGGGATGATGGGAAAACATACCCAATATGGGAAGATGGAGAAACCTGATCCCTTATAAGGAAAGTTCTGTGAATGGGGACAGTGGTGTCTCTATCTCAGTAGGTATAGTCCCATTGATGTTCCCTAATAATATTTGGTAATCATATTTGACTTATATAGAAGGATTTTTATATATGAACCTAATTACAAGTCAATAATAATAAACGTGGACCTTGTTTCATTTTCTTAAGTATATAAGAGGGTCTGATTTCATGTCCTCAACTAAATCAGTGAACAGGTTTTTATTTACACATGTTCACAATTTTATATGCGGATATTTATAACACATGTCTATGTCTTATGCCAATTTTACCCATTCATGACTTATTTTATATGAATTCTTTATGATTTGTGTCTTATGAATTACAAATTTTTATTCCATGACTCTTGATTATGATATTTTATAGGATGATTATGATTTTATAATGACATTATCATGTTCCCAAACCCTTAGGCTAATTTTATAATTACATATCTCCCTTGTTTACTTGTATTTATCATTTGAGTTCCCCATTTTCTTATGTTTTATTTCCATAGGTTATGAAGAATAGTTTTAAGTAGGAGTATTAATGGGGATGGTATTTTTTTGAGATGCTTAAGAACATTCACCGAATAAGACGATTGTGTTCCATGATTATAGTGACATTATACTTTTATAGTCCTCTAGAATTTATTTTTTGTAGTGTGATGAATATTCATCAGAAATGATGGAATATCCATTTTTGTTAGGATTGGCTTAATATACCACTAATTAGTAGACACTGTGGGGAAAAATTATACATATATTTTCTCACTTTCAGTAATGGTGAGGTGACATATTATTTAAAACGTTTCACCAAGCATATTTTCCCAGATTTTGGTTTTAAACCTGTACTAGAAATTGAAACAACATTATTAAAAAAGATACATCTTGGGTTTTTGGATAACTCACTTTTTTAGGATATTTAAACATGTTTAGTAGAATATATCATGATATTATTTTAACATGTTTGAGTCATTTTGGATTTATTGTTCTAAATATAAATCATCTTGGAAATATAATCCTTATTAGTAAATGGAATGATATATCCCATGTGGATTAAAAACATCTCATAGTCACATCAATATCCCAGATTGTCATGTTTATAGAGTAATTATCATCTTTAACTAATATTTGGCTATCTTCCTAAACATATTTTATTTTCAATATTTGATCATTATTTAATATTTTTAATTATTTTAACAAATTATTTATAGCATTAATATTTTTTCAATAAATTCTAATTGAGATTATTTAAAATCAATAGATATTTTATACAATTATTAATGTTCATAGAGATATTCTATAAAAACAATCCCAGTGACATATTTCTCAAAACAATTCCTTCTAAGTTATTTAATAACATTGGAATTTCATTCTTCTAAAGTGATATTATTTCATCAATCTTACTATATATTTTTGTTAGAGTCTTTCATATTACACCATCTTTTATAATTACTATTCCATTTCATTAGCATCTTATCCCCGATATAATTTCTTATCTTGATGTCCCTTGAATAATCTAATAAAGAAAATACTTCTTTGGGAACATTCTCGAGATAATAACTAATGTCTAAATGAATATAATTATTTGATACAACATAGTTCCATATTATGCAACCTTAACTATAATAATTATAGTCCAAATAATTATTAAATCATATACCACATCGATAACCTTCAGCTAGTGGTGAATAGATATGTAACATATGGTTTCTTTGAAAACTTCATTGCCTTTGTTTTGTTCCAATTTAAATCACCATGTTTTTATAATTTGTAGAATATTTCATTTTCATTATATTAGCAAAATCAAAAACCTCCTGAAATATATACGCCATCAAATCTATTAAAAATATTAGTGTAAAACAATAGTTCTTTATAGGGAACCTACATATAATACCACCAATATAGCCCCATTCCGATGAAAAATGTGTGGGTGAAATAGTGGTTTATATTATTAATTATCATCAATTTAAATTCCACATATTAAAATAATTAGTGTTTTAAAAAACTCTATATAATATCAAAAGCTCAGATCATGTAAAATGATAATGTAGAAGAGATCATTACACATTATTTACATGGATATATTCAAATACCTACCCCTTCCCATGTTAGTTAGACACCTCAACATGGATTCTCTACTATGATATTCATAAAGATAAAAATGGAACAATGAATATTGGTTTATACACCCTAAAAATTGATCCTCTAGTTTAACCTAGTTTTATACATCATCCCCTACCTATTCTTTCTCAGTTAGTTATAGAGAAAAACATTCCTTATCCTCTTATTCATGCATTTTTGTATAATACCCCAGACCTCAATACTCTTCAATAAATATTAAAACACAGTATTCATGATATCGTACTCCTCTTAAATTGGGTTTACACCCCACCCTTTCTCCTCATTAGGAATTTATTAGAAACCCCTATCATAAGATCTTCTTTTGTTGATGTTGATATGGTATTAGTAAGTTCTTATTCTCTAGATTCTTCAATGAGAATTTAGGATTAGGTATACATAGGCACACATTCAAGATCTATAAGAGCTTACTAAATATATCATAGGGTCTTGAATCTTTTTCACTAGAGATATAGAATGATTTGTATCTTATAAATCCATGTAAACACAGGTACAACTCCTTTATGTACTTCTATATTTGGTACAATTTCATCTATATCCGCCATACAGTGATGTATCTATATCTCACATCATCATCAGAATATATTTTTTAGAATAGAGTAAAAATCAATTCATTCTCACATAATCTTATTCATGATACATTTAAAAATATATACAATATTATATCATGTATACTGATTCACATTAAAAATAATTGTTGGTATTAGACGAATTTCATCATTTTTAATCTATTTAATGATTCTAAATTATGTACTCCCAAATTTTGGATATTAATTCATGTTTCATAACCCATAATAATTTATTTTCAAATTATATATGTGAAACTATTCCTTCATTAATTGAACAAATTACATCATCATAATTTAAATACCCTTCAGGTGTTCCTCTCATTCATCACAAGTTTAATAAATAAATGTGATCTCATTAATCATTAGCATTATTATCATGTCATATTCATGATGTTTCATGAATATGTATGGATGTTGTTGATACTCCTAAGTAATTGTCTTTATTATTCTACATCAGTACTATGTTGAATCCCTTAAATCATGCATGATGTTTATTTATATGTATAATGTAAATGAATGTAATAGCATAGATAGAATGCATTTGGTTCTTTTCAAGATGATCTAATATCAACCATATATAAAGTTTTATGGGGTTTGATTCATTATTCACATTCACAATACTTTCAATAATTTATGATATCCTTATTTCCCGCATATCAATCCAATCGCACAATAATTTCTCCTCAACATCCATGCAAGGTTTTCATATGATTCATGAATCATACCTATATCATCCTCTTGGATTTCATGAATTAATTAACACATTAAAATGGAATATAAACAATTTTATTCTATGTTTATTCTACTCATTAGATTTATATCCATCAAAGTTAAATTGTAAGGGTGTCTTGGTACATCGATCACACCCTTTCATAAATAAAGAGTTAATATTATAAAAAACAACTACATTGGTCATTTTCAAATCATGAGAGATCATTCTTATAATATTAATTAAACTCATAATACTATTTATTTATTTTTAATGATCATAATTATCAAATATCACAGACAACATAATCATTCTATTCACATTATCTTTAGATGACGAAGCATCTCAATCATATCAATCCCATAGAACATCCATTCTCACAGGTGAATGTTAATTCATTAGGGAAGTTCTATGTTTTCAAGGATGTTCCATTACATTCACAGATGCTTATATATTGAGTAAATATTTACATTTTCACATGTTCCATAAAAACAGTTTCATGAAGAAACTAAATAAATAATAGTTTGTTGATTATTAATCGTAATTGAAGATGCAATTTTCATACATCTGAAAGTTTTATGTTCTTATTCATGGAAAAAAGCATGTGAGCCTAATTATTCATGAAATACTTATGTCTTGTCAAATAAAAAATCATAAAATATCCATTCAATGTTCATCTCATATAAGTTCAATGTTTGAGGAGGATCCTAACTATAGGCCCTCCTAGATGCTTCATGGATTCTTTATATCTCATGGATTGACTAGTTCTTATGCATATATCTCAGTTTTGAAGAACAATTACTTAATTAGTGGATGTTAGATATGATTAATTTTACAAAATAATATGTTAAAAAAACCCACGAATACATAAAGGTATGGCACAATCTCATATCAATAGTCAGATGATAGTGATCGATTGAATTAAACTACCTTCATTATAAGATTTTTTTTAAATGTTCGAAAAATACACCTAATATTTGATTCACACATAAATTTCTCTTTTGGATTGAAAATTATGAATATGAATTCCAAATACATTCCACTGATGTTTTGAGGATCTAGGTCTGATCTAGAAACCCCCTCCTCTACCACTATGCTGGCCTATGTGGTTGCACCCCCAGCTCATATCATAATTATGATAATTCTATTCCTTTATTTTTTGGAAATATACCTCTTAAATTCACTTCCCTCTTTCCTTAAACTAGAAAGGATATGTTTCATCAAACAAAGTTAGCTTATCTCCCATAACTGTGGTTGAGCTGGCTCATTATCATTCTATACGTTGGCCAATTTTTTACTAAACTCTTATAAAAATAGATTTGTAAATTATTCAACATATAAATCCATTAAATCTATTCTAAAATTTTTTCATAAAAGAATAAAATAAATTTTCACTACCTTCATGATATACCTTAATAAACAAATAATGCAATAATATAATATTTCATATACTTCTACTTGAAATCTCATCATTAAATTAAATAGTTTCTTGACTAAATTATTTAATAAATTTAATAGCTTTTATATTCAATGTCAAAGGACATTAATTATGATATAATCCTATAAAATCATTATTCCACATCATAAAATACATATTTACACATTTAAAAAATACTCAACCCATTTTTTTTCTAAACAAGTGGGTTAGTTTTTATGATGTATTGTAAATTGTGTTCCAGGTTTCCATGGTTGGAATAAGATGTGTTGTGGCATAGGTTTGTAGTTCTTGGTTATTTTATGATGGAACATTTTTTAGTTATTAAATAGAAATTAAATGTTAATCTTAAATATTTTTTATAAAATGGATTTAATAAAATTACATGATTAATGAAATTTAGGTTCAATGGTTGTAATTAATGTCAAAATTTCCTACATAATGGGTTTTCAAAAAAAATTGAAATAAATGATAAATTTCTTGTAATATAACTGGTAAATTTTAAATCTATTAATGTTTAAATTATATTATTTAATGAGTTATTTTTTTTGATTTTGTGGATTTTTAACATTGGATATATTGTTTTTTGATTGGTTTTTTAGTGGATTTTATTGGTGGTTTATCAAATTAATTATTAGTGAAAATTTGAAGAGTGATGATGATAGCTGTCGGTTGATATAACATTGTTTTGTTAATGATGATAGGTCGGTATTCTATGTGACTCTATTATAATTATATATTGTTGTGATTTATATATACAATCACATAAATTGTATATCCTCGCTGACCCAAAATGTTTGGGGTTCCAAGTATTTCCCACAACACCCATTTTTTGTCTTGGAATGAATGGATGAAAATTTCATCATCACTTCTATTTTTTAGTTTGTTATGGCTATGATATCCCATAGTAGACTATTTATATTGATGGAATGATGATACATGGAAATTTTGATGCAAGAAACAAGGATTTCATGAGTTTTATGTCCATCATGATCATTATCCCCTACTATGATTGTCATTGGTATGAGATTATGGTTATGAATCAATGGAAATGAGGACATTAGAACATGTGGGAGGTTGGAGTAGGAGGTTCTATAGTCAAAAAAACATCCACTATGACATGTGTGGTCAATCTGGTGCCAACTAAAATGTTGGAACCTATGAGGGGATGGATCATATCCGACTATAGATAGACCCGCATCAGTTATAAAGATATTTTCATAATGTAAAATAAATGAATGTAGAAGGAATTGGGAGAACAATAATTTTTATAATATAGTATTATAGAAAAAACAAGTTTGGATGTGATGTAGGGTAACCTTATTTCTATATTCCTTTGGTATTATGTTATTATTCATTGATATGATACTATTAGGGTGAGTCATGTTCTATTATCGATGATATATCATGGTATTTGTAGTAAATATTCCAATATAGAGTGGATTAAACTATCATTCCATGTTCATGGTATATTTTTTTCACCAGTTAGATATGTCATTTGTTTCAGAGTTGAAATTATAATGTGTTTAATTTTTAGTGTAGTTAGAATTGGATTCTGTATACAGTGGTTATAGCTTTTACCCTTTAATGTATTTTTATAGTGTAACTTTTTTCAATGTGTTGTGGTTTTTTTATTTGTGAGAGGTGGTGTTATATAAAATCCTTTATTGTATTTGAATGTTTTAGATTTTATTTTGGTATAGGGTTAATGTTGTATTTTTTAGTTTAGTAGGGGTTTCATTTTCGCATTGTTTGGGGTTTTAGCTTTAAGATTTTTTTTTGGTTCTATGATGGATCGTTTTTAGTGGTGATGGTATATGGTTTAGACATAGAAAATTAATTCACCTTAAATGTATTTATATTTTCATTTTTATATGTAATGACAGTTGTGGTGATATTGTATAGTTTTCTCATAGGTGTGGATTCTATATTGGTTTTCGATGTAGAATTTTTGTGTGGTTCATAATATTCTAGTCTTCTGGTGGGTGATGTTTTTTTGAGGATAAGGAACATCTTGTTTGTGTTTCTTAGATGAATTATTAATGCAATCAGGTGGGAAATTCGATCATAGAATAAGTCATGGTGGTTTTAGACATGATTCATAGACCATTTTGAGGAGGCTACATCGAGGTACACCCTCCTCATAGAATATACCATAATATTCAATTTAAAGTGATAAAAGAAATAAATTTACCATTTTGAATCTCTTTTTTTGGTTTTTTATAAATTTATGATGTTTTGGAAGGTTTTATCAATGTTTCTAAAATTATATATAATGTCCCTTTATATAATTAAAAATGTGATTGAGGGAGGATCCTACTAAGAATACATTAATGCTCACCCATATTTATAGAAATCATTTTTATAGGTTCACAATAGGACTATGGGGATAAATATTGATATTAATATCTTTAATCTTGGGTTCTACTAATTATTTTCTCCTATATGATTTATATTGTAATTTTTATTTGGTTTACTTTTATTATAGTTATGTTATTTTCATTTATGGTACAATATATTTTCATATAATAGTATTTATTTTGAGAATCTTATATATGTATATTCCTTGTATTTTTCATATTAATTCATCCCAAATGTTCGAATTATATCCTTGGTGCTAGTAATGATATCAGGGACTAAAAAAGGAGGGCTGGTGGGTTACACTTTTCATCACTCCTATCCTAGGAGAGGTTCCAAATGTGGAGTTATCATGGAAAAAACACTTCATCGAGTACTTCATATAGAAACATACAGAATCCATTAGTAGAACAACCAATAAACTTATTATTATTTAGTGGATGAATAAAATATAAAATATACATTCAGTTATTTAGTTACCAGAGAATGAAATGTGTGTTCTATCTATTTTTCTCATTAAAATAGAAGATAATCAGTGTTGGACTCTCATTAGGAATACGATGTTGGAAAATAAAATATAATAAATGGAATGTGATGAGTTCAATATGTTATTCTTTGATAAATATATTACTTAAACAATTATAAATACAATGTAGATATAATATTTAGATTTGAAAGGAGGATTAATCAATTGATACTTATATAGAAAATATCCTAATACTATCAAGGTAAACTTATTGTTTTATCATTCAACCTGAATGAATATTTAATTTATTTTTTATGGACTAAAACGAATTATATTAAAGTAATTTTATATATGATGAATTAGTATATATATTTTCTTTTATGATCTCTTTAGGTGTAAATTTAAATTGGAGACCCCAAATATTCTTGTGCTATTCAGGAAAAGTAGAGAAAAATAGTTTTTTGAGGAATTATAAATGATAAATCCATAAAATAAATTAATATAAAACTTATTACATTAATAAATGAGTGATTAATAATATATTAAAATTAATTAATGTGAAAATTAATCACTTATGTATTGTAAGAGATGAGAATTAGGTATTTGAATGATAAAGGAATTTAAATAATTCCACCAATGAGATAGTTGGAAAGAAACATAATCCTAATCTACCAACCGAACACGAATTATTTAATTAAAAGAAGTATGATCATTACATTAAATAGTTCAAAAATATAAATGTTAATGATGAAAATCAATATTAATAATCACCTATGTTTAGGTATAAATGGATGAAATATATAATTACAACTATAGAATTGGTCTATAAAATTGAAGTAGTGAAATGTGCACTCATCATCCACTCAAGAACAAAAAATATATTATTTTGTTTTATCTATATTTACACCTTCATATCTAGAATTATTTATTGCATATTTTACTATCCAACCCATACAGGTGATATCCAATTATCAGGGGAAAATCTCTATAGTGTATTGATTAAATCAAATGGCAACAACTCATCTATGATTAATATTATTTGGAATGTGTTTCTTTTATTATAAAACATTGATATGATATTGGGAATAGATTGGAACTCTTTTAATGTATTCCATATCAATTATAGGTATAATAAAATAACACATCACATTAAAAATTAACCAATAACCATATCTCAATGAAATATTCACTAATAACACCCTAAAGTAGTTACTTCCCTTATATAGGTCTTATTGCCAATAAACGAGGGATATATAACATTTATGGATTTGGAAAAACCATAATTGATGACCAGTTTATTTTATAGGAGTTTGTGACTATATTTTAAGAATATTTTCCTCATATTCCCCAAAATTTAGATGTTGAGTTTTCTAAATAACTCAAAACATGTGGTATTCTTATATCAATGAATCCATATATAATGGAACTAATTGTGTTGAAAAAAAAACTACAGAATAAAATAATAGAGAATCCAAATATGGGTTTTATATAACTAAGTGATTTACCATGTTGTGCACCAGTACAATTTGATAAGAACAATGATAGATCAATATATATTTATAATGATTATCTTTAACATAACAAAATAACGATACAAAAAAAAAATATCATCTAATGTTTATTGATGACTTTTTTGGTCAACTACAAGAACCTTAATAATACTCAAATATTTACTTATGATCTTTATATCATAAATTAGGTTTGATAATGGAAATTACATCTAAAATATTATTAACTTCATGATATAGAATATTTGAAATTGTATTCATTAACTTAAAATGTAATACTTCAATTACTTTCATTAAGGATCTAAATATTCGAGTCTTTATAGATTACATTGAGAATGTTTTATTAGTATTTATAGATAATATTAATATATATTATGAGAAAATGTAAGAGAGTAAAGATCACCTAAGGATTATATTGATGAAACTGAGAAAGAGGAAATTGTATTCCAAAATTTAAAAAAGTTCAATTTTTTCATATAATATTTTATTCTTGGGTCATGTAAACAAAAGTGATGTTATATATATGGATCCTTCAATGAGAGAGGAAAATTCCTAATTTTCTAGAACTATAACTATAACCATGATTCACATTTCTAATGGATTGGATGGATAATATCTATAGTTTTTGAGAAATTTCTCAAGATTAACAAATCAACTATCCATGTTAACTCATAAGGGACTAATGAACCATTTTTTGTAGAGAGAATGACAGTAAGACTCTGGTGGAGGGTGGGGGGGTGAATTGAGTTTTATGAAATTTTCTTCACATACGGAAGAACACTCTTTGATGATATGATATCTCAGGATATTTTCATTAAACAAATAATTAAATACAAAATAATTCATAGAAAATAAATAACGGATATAATGATTTATAGTGGTTTTGGGAAAAAAATCCTCAAGTATACTCCACGAACTATCATCTCCCGGTGTTTGGTGATTTTCACTAGACCAATAATTCTAAATATTTCTAGTCCTTTTGATGGGGACTGAATTACTGAGTGAAAGGTTCTGATATTTATTACAATACTGCATGATATTTAAACATGGATGAGCATGTATTTACACAAAAATACTTTCATAGATATTTTTCTCAGAACCTTTAAAATGAATGAGTGAAAATTGATTTTTTAATGATTGAACACACTATTATAAAATTTAGTTTGGAGAAGGAAGAAATATCTAAGAGAGATAATAATAAAATATAACATCTTCAGGAGGGTATTTAAAAATAATAGTAGGGATGATCACGGTCGCAAACCTTTATATTTTGAAGCTTTTTTTCATCCTATGAAAAAATATGCCTAAAGGAAAATAGAGAAGGAATGGTAATACATAGAAGAGATAACTCACTTCTATTATTCATAATGTAACTTTTTATACATATGTTTTCTATTAAAATTATAATGAAAATTAAATTAAATTTAATTGTAACATAACCATTAATTTAATGGATATCGATTTAAAAACACATGTTTCATTCATGGAAAACATAATCAATTTTACTATCCGTTAAATTATACATGTAGATGTTTCCTTTCTCGATAATGTACTCTAATTTAATATTTATTATCATAAATATTTAATCTATCATTTAATGAATGAATGATATCATTGAAACCTCAATGAAGTTATTTAATTATAACATATACCAAGCTAGATATATTTGTAAGAAATTGAAGATCACCACAAAAACATATTTTTAATATCTGAATCCATGTAGCTGATATGATACATGTATCCAATATTCATGTAACAGTTTATTTACATAGCTGACTTTTCATCCCTTGGCCTATTTGATCCTGAAAAAAAATTGATGTATATGAAGTGACTCACATATCTATTTCGATCCAAGTGCGTATTTTAGAATATATCTAAATTACATATTTGATTACTCAACATTACTGATTTCTATAGGCATTTAATCTATTTAGTTAATTTCTCATGTATGTAATTTTTCAATGTATGTGATTTCCACATGTCTGTTTCCATGAAATAACATATTTAGTTTTCAAAATCCTTCACATAATTGATTTATGTAGATAAATTTTCATGTATCCAAATACCTCACATTGATAATTTTTTAAACATAATATAATTGTATCCAATCTGTTCAAAATTTAAGACATAGTGAAATTAATATCATAAAAACGTTAACTTCTAAGAAAAACTGATGAACACATATAAAAACAATTTTTAGTAACATATCGAATTGTATTTGAGATAATTCAAACCCAAATTATAAGGAATATATTGCAACTAATTTAGTATTCCAATAATATCCCCAATTTTGATGATCACAAAAACCATAATACATTGAATATGAAATTTTAAAATTTTTAACATTATTTTTATCAAATATATATTATATATCTTTTCAAATGTAATGTTTATATTTTATTTTTCCCAGTTAATAAGACATTATGATTCTCAACTATAATATTGAATTTATGTAATGTTTTCTGGTAGTTAATGTCTCAAAAAATGAAGGGTAAGGATAAGGGAACCACATGTTAATGTAGTACATAGAGTAATTATATAATGAATTATAGTTATGAAACTAATTTGAAATTAAAATAATAATTTAATTCTATTAAAAAATTAAATTGGTTAAAAACATTAAATGAAAATAATAATTCTGAAAAAAATAATTAAGAACATGATAAAAAATAATGAACTAATAATGTCACGGGGAATGTATAAATAATTATCTTATTAATTTTAGAATATGTGCATAAAAATACATCAAGTCAAAACCCTCCAAAAACAAAAACACAACATGTAAGTCAGAAGTCCTAGGATCATGTAAAGGGTTAAACAAGGAATATATTTTCGGTGGAGGTATTTTAAATATAGGGCTAGTTTGATAGGTAGTTTGAGATTCTGTTGGGTAAGGAATCATTTAATTTCATATCTTTATATTATCTTCACTGGTAGAACAAAAAAAATGACTTTTGGATGAAATAAAAGTGGAAAAAGTGTGGTTTCAAGATTTAAATAAGTATTATGAAATCTATAATATCCCATAGGAAAATAATCAGTTTCTATAGAGGATCATATGATGAGGTTCCTTCTCTATAATTATTAGTAGATTAGGATGCATCCACTTTGCCTTTATCATTCTGATATATCAGAGCTGGAATAAATACATTAATGATCTTTTATGTTGTACCTCTAAAAGCATCATAATTATTTGTTCCAAGAGTAATTTTCCATAGTATATGATACAATGTGTATGCACACATATTGATTCTATGGATTATTTTTGACTAAAATAACTCATGAATAAGAAATGATTGTTCTGTGTGTATTTGGTCAATAATGTAATGAAATTTTCATACGATCACTTCAAAGGATTAATGTTTTGTAAAGAAGAAACCTGAAATAGAACTAAGAAATGGGCATTACTTTTAGCAGATGTACGGATTAGATGTTCCAATAATATATTCTGTATTATTTGTTCCACAAAACGATTCAGACAAATCATTTTCCATTTACTGGTTTCAGATTTCTATCAATACTAATCACATTATATATTAAAATTTAATCCAATTTTAGAAAAGAATAAATTTGAGGATGATGAACTAGATAACCCACATATGATTCAAAAAGAATAGGGACCATAGTTATAGTAAAAACTAGAATGTGGGATGGATAGATAGAAAGAATAAATATGGGAGATATATAGAAAAACAACTCTTTTCTTGTAGTAGAAACTATCAAAACTAGTCTTTCTTCAGATTCTGAACATAATTAATGAAATGATTATTCAGAATACATCTCATGAACATCTCTATAAACATTATAAATTAATATTAGAGAATGACTATGATTACTATATACTATCTGGAGTTTTATAAATACCATTTCGTGAGTATATTTAGAAACATTTTGGATCTAAATTAATTTTCCATCTTTATCAACAGAATATTCAACAATATCATTATGGATATATTAGTTTTAATAAAAAGAATCCCAATAGGATCAATGGTATTTTAGACAATTTATGATGGTACCTTTTCAACTCATTAATCAACACTTGTGTGAACATATCAGAAAGTATGGATTTAATTGAAGAAGATATAAAATTATCCATTCGAAAAACATTGACACCCTATGGTTCTGAGTTGTTAAATGTAGAGCATTTAAAATTAATGATGAATTAAAAAACTCTTAGAACTATACATAAAATTATATATGGATTACCATAATCTATATAAAAATAATATAATCACATCAATAACTTCTAATGGTATAACTGATTACATCATTAAATTATTTTGGAATTAGTCTATCTAATATGCAACCATTACAACATGTTTATTGAATTCTATCTTTCTAGGACATACATATTTCAAATATATTATAAAATATTCCAATTCCTAAATAATCTTGACACTAACATCAGAATTATATTCTTTAAAATGGAGTACTATCCGAATATGTTTGGTCAAATAGTTTTGAGAAGCCATATTCCCAACTAACATTTCAGAATATTCATTAAAAAATATTTCTCATTGATTTATCTGATTTCATAATTTGATGAAATAAGATCACTTATTAATTGAGTATTATTTTCTCCTTTATTATCAAACATAGCTAAGATATCATATGAAAGTGGTATTAGTGCTAAAATTTATAATAATATACTTACCAATGGTTCTTCATCTTGAAATTGACGTGGTGATTGTCAAAGTGGTTTAATAGAATGGTTAAATGTTACTATATACACATCACAAGAACTATCTCGATCCGCAGGAGATCAAAGAAGAATTATATCCACTTTCTGTTCATCTATTTTAACATCAAATAGTTTTTTAGAACCAAAAAACTATGAATAGTCTCAGATGGCCACTTTTCATTAAGAAGAATAGTTGTGTCAAAAAAATATCCTCATACTGAACTCTTTCTGTAGAATCACTATCAACTATAAATATTTTATTCCGAATTATAACCTCAAATATAATAATAACCTCAACAAAATATAAATTGTTCTTGTAACATATATTTCTTATACTTCCCTATAATAATCCACCTTATAATGTTCTTCATACCTAGGTGGGGATGTTTGGGATAACTCCCCCTCACACTACTTTTCCCACCCAACATGCATCTGTCTATTATAATTTTTATACAATAAGTAACAAAAAAAATTCAATAGAAATATAGTCTATGTGTTACATTTTTGGAATCATTCTATCTCTCCCTCATTTAAATCAACTTCATGCATCTTTAAAAGTAGGGTGATCCACCTAACATATGTATAATAATTAATTTTAACATTTCCATTTCAAAAATGATTCAAAAATTACATCATATACCTTGGAAGTTTGAGTTTCATGTTATTTATTGGAACATATAACTATTACATATCCTGAAATAGAAATTCCTTTATCTCGTATGAAAAAACAAGAGTAAAAAATTCCACAAATATGGTAAATCCTATAATAGATTATAATTAAATTAAGAGGATCCAATTAGAAAATTATAAAAATATCATGGTCCCAAAATACATATGGAGTCCAACAATAGAATAATGTTATATTCCCCCTCATGGGGATAAAAAAGTATCTCAAACAACTCAAATAATGAAACCAACATGAGAAAACCATTATCATTATTGGAGATTAAATCCTCTATTTAACGGAATTAGAACTAAAAATTTCTAAAGAACTCATTTACCTATTTTTCAAACAAGAATCATGATTTCGTTTCATTAAACATCAAACCCAACCACAAAAATAAATCAAATTGTTTACCATCATCCTTGTACATTAAATATGATCAATACCAACAGCCTTTCAATCAAAATCCTACATGGAAGACTCCAAAAATATTAGTTATTATATGATCAAATGTTTCCCTCATCTCCATGATTAGAATTTCTTGTGGTAGACTAGTTGGATGACGTTCGACAATCAACGAATAGGTTTTGGTTGATAGTTAAATATTTAATGGAGATAAGATAAGTGACTGTAAAAAATGGTTGAGGGTCAAATAGGTTTTATGAAAAAGGTCTATTTATCAAATTAAAATTTAAAAGATACTAAATTAAAATAACAATAATTTTCTAAATCCCCAAAATTTATATTTGGGAAATAGAAACCACTAAATTCAATTCAATAAATTATTAAAAATATGTCAATAATAAATAAAATATATATTAAAATTAGTCAAAAATTAGATGAATTAAATGATATTTAAATATGAATAATCCAAATATTTTTTTTATTATTATTAAATTGATCACATGTAATTGTATTATTAAAAAAATATTAACTAATTCTAAATAGTGATTAAATATAGAGTAATATTCCCTTTTTGGGAGTGATCATTCTAGAAATGATACCTTAAGTCTATATGCCTCATTCTGGAATGATTTTATAGAATCAATGAAATGATGATAATACTAGTGTTTTATTTTTTGTTTAATAACCAATGATAATTGAATCTAGAATCTATTATGGTGATTTTCATCTAGAATACTTGTGAAAAACAACTACTAGGAAAAACAAATTTTTATTCCATAATAGATATTTCAATATTGCATTGTTTCTAATTTTTCTATAATACTAGGGATCTACATATAAAATGGATGTTTTCTAGAGTTCCTATATTATATTGACTACAACCACAAAACCCTTCATTTGAATATAAATTTAAATAAATACAATATTTTTTTAAAAATGTAAATAATTTGAAATTGTTCGGTTTAGATACCCTAAAATACATTTTGAATCTATTAAATGAAATTATTAGGTATTTTATAAAAATATATCATAAATACATATAAAAATAATTATTTAAAACTACTAGTAGTGACATATTGAAAATCCAAATTATTCCACTATAAATCTTGATGTACAGTTTTATACGAGCTTAATTGATGTTAATATTTTCATTATAACTCATAATTGTTTTATGTACCTCAACAATTTTAAGAACGAAATTTCTATGTATGTCAAGTATCTATTTACATTGATTTAGAACATTCCAAATGTCTTTTAAAAAATGTGAAATCCTAGTAAATAATTTAAGACTCTTATTATGTCTATTTCAATTTTATTGTTGATTCTTGAAAATTCCTTACACAATGTTATATTTGTAGAGAAAAAATGACATCATAAATATGTATATGAACTAAAATAATATTTAAAGAGTATGTATTTTTAAATATAGACATTTATTCCATTCATACTAAAAAACAATTTGATAATAGAAATGAAATTAGATGTTCATTCCAAGAATCATATTCTTGTTAGAGGACATAAAGAGCTTTAGAATGTTTAAAAAATTAATTCAGAATATGATGATTTTCTAAACTATAATAGTTTTCATTAAAATAAATATCTTTTAGAAAAACATTAATTAAATTAGAATTTACATCCATATAATAAATCATAAAATTTATATGTTATTTATTGTAAATAAGAAACCTCATGTCCTCTAATATATATATATATACATATATGAAAATGTATCTTAATAATCTGTAATTTTATTTGGTTAAATCCTTTTGCAACTAGTATAACCGTATTCATTCTTACCAAACCATGATAATAATGTTAATTCCAAAAAACACTTTTTTTTTCTTATAACATGATATTCAAAGGGTGTATCAATTAATCCCCAAACCTAGTTCCTCTGGAACATGTTAACTCATCTTATATTGATAAAACAAAAGTCTCATCTAATAAAGAATCATTTTCTAGTCATAGGTCAATTTTGAGATAAAAATAATGGAAAGAATACAAGATTTAATATATTCCTTCTATTTCAATTCAGTTTACCTACGATTCTTGTAAAGAATTATATGGTTTCGTTCTTAGGGGTTCTATGATGTCTATGACATATAATATTTGGTCCACTATTTTAATTTGATTCTGGATTATGTTCATGAGAATAATGTTCCAATTATTCATCGTTTTAACTATAAAATAGAGTTTCTAGTCACATGATTTAAATTAATCATACTTGGACATAATAGAATAGCCAATGAATATTCCTTCATCATTAATTGGATGAAATTTACAAATATTATCCTTAATGATTAGAATATAAACATTAAATCAAAATAATTTAAATTATCCAACATTTGGATTTCTATTATGTCATAACTCTTTGGAGTTTTTCATTAAATTGCTTCTTAATACAAATTTTTTATGATATAACATGATTTATTCAAAGATTAATACAAAAATTGGATTAGAATCATATATTGACATAACATTTTTCTATTAATTTCCTACAAAGTAACATTCCTCCATTAAATAAAACAATCATATTATGTTGTCCATGGGGAGGAAAAATAATAATTGATACTAGGTTTTGAATAATATGAATTTAATTCATGGATTTAATATTATTCTACATGGTCACTTATAAAAGATATTATTTTTTCAAATTTCACTTTTTGAACAAATTAACCTAAAATTATATAAGAAGAACATGATTATATTTTAACACATAAAATGAAAACCCATTTATATCCAGAAAAATCACCAACTAACTAATAAAATTTTATTTCCCTCTCAGGGATGAAATTTTAAATAGACCAAAAAAATACTAAAGAATAATTTCATGATATATAGATGTAATAATGTGTCATGTTTTATTGGGTCATAATCTACCTCGAACATCAAATATTTAAATGTCATAACTATTGTAATATAGAAGCAACAAAGGTTGTCTCCCAGTGAGAATGAATTTTTGGAAAATATTTTTCAGCATTTTAATTTTATTTACTAAATATTATATTTCTATGTGAGTTTTTTATTATGGGAAATTAATTAAATTAGTTTTTAAACTAAAATACATGAAATAAAAAAAATATAGTAGAGTTCACTATAAAATAGATTTAGTGACCATTAATTTTAGGTCAAAATACAAGATCTCAGTAGAATTTATCCTTTCAGTTGGAGTAAGTGAAAGTGTTGAATGGTAACCAAAAAACATGACTACATCAATATTTTATTATTACAACAGTTATTAATTGAGAATTTATAATCTTAAACAATGATAATAATCCAAGAAAACTCAAACTCGTATTGTACAATCATTACTCATTCAATAATCATGGAATTCCATTTTAAAATGTGTTATTATCATAATAGGAGATAAATTAATAACATTATGATAGAGGATACCAAAATAAATCAACCATTATTTTCATAAAGATAATATTACTAGAGAGAAATGATATTTCTAAAAATATTGAAAGAAGTAATCTTAGAAAAACATCACCATTCAAATTCACGGGTTTCTACTACTAAAATGTTAGCTAAACATGGTCAGTGTTTGAGAGAAAAAGTTTATATCCTTCTTCATCCGCATGATTAGTCGAGGATACTATTTAAATATTATATGAGAGTAATCCCTTATGTAGGTTCATTAGCATTTGGATATATTGGTTTTTCATTTTCATATTTTTTACATGAATCAATTTTAATTCTGGATAAGTAGCATCATGAAAAATTATCTATGTGATGTGGATATAAAATCATCTACCTATAAATAACATCACATAAAAATAAATATAATTAAAAATAAAAGAGAAATATTATTGTAAAAATTAATTGAATTAATTAATTAATTAATTAATTAATTGTATAATAATAAAATCTTCATAATGATTATAAGTGTAGTTAAATTTAGAAATTATTAGAACAGTTATGTCACGAAATGAAAAACTAAATAAAAAATTCTATTCACTAAATTATTGAAAAAAAATCAAGGAAAAAATAATTTAAATTAACACAAAATAAAATTTAAAAGTTGAATTGAAGTATGTATTTTTAAATAAAAATTACAAGAAAATAATAAAATGTGAACAAGAATTATAATTACAATAATAAATAAATTAAAAATAAAAACCATTATTGTAAATATAAATATAAAAACAAGGGTTTCTTTATAATAATTTATGAAAAAAATAAAAATAATTCATTTAAAAATTTATTTTATCATATAAAATATGATTTAATTAAATATATTATATGTACAATTGTGATCAATTTATAGGCACATCAATTCCACCACCCCCACACTAATATTTTTTTTCCTCAAGATAAAAATGATTCAAATTTAGTTGGATGAAATAATTCTTAAATTTAAAATACTAAATGAATAAAAATTGGTTTTAAAAATTATTCCCCCCAACATATTTCATTAATTGGTGAAAATATTTTATCGTTATACAATTAATAGTTTTTTACAGAAAAGATGAGTTTTTTTTAAAAAAAGATTAACTAAAAAAATTTAAATCCATATCAAAACCATTTCTATTTGAAATCAACTAAAATTCCAAATTTATAATTACCTCTAGGAGAACATAATGACATAAAATAGAAAAAATTTGACACTCTATTTGAATTAATAATGTTAATAATTTAAAGGGAGAATAATTAACTTACATCTCATCTTAAAGAATAATAGAATTGGTTGAACATGGATGTGGATTTTCATTTCATGATCTTTTTGAATTCATAACTAATGAGTTTAAATCATGTTTCTAAAATTAAAATTCAATGATAATTTTATAACATCCAACAAACATTTTATCAAAATAAAATGATTTTTAAAAGGGAAATAAAAATTTATTTACTAAACTCCATCCATGGGGTAATATATAATATACCTTTTTAATGTTGAAACACCGCACTCCTAATTTAGTAAAATTATAGACCATTGAAATTGATTCATTTAAATATTAAAAACAATTAAATATGATTTTTTTTTAATTATTTGATGTGATCAAATTATCGTATAGTTTCTCACATGAAGAACCCTCTCACAAACCCTAAATCATAAAAATATCCCCTATGTTAAATCAGAAGTGGAGGAAATATATAAATTAAATTTTAATGGTAAACAATTTCATGAAATATAGTAGAATAAAAACATGAAAAAAAGGAATGAATAAATCTCAATATAGTTTTGTTAAAAAACAAAAAAAATACATCAACAAAAAAAATTAACAAATATTTCATTATAGATACCGTTTCAGACATCTAGTTCAAGAATTATGTATTATTTCTATTCCATGATCAATTAGGTGTTCAATATGATTTTGATAAATGAAAATAATATTTAAAATAATATTAAATAAATTCACAACCAATGATAATCCATTAAATTGCAGCAAAAAATATGTTTTGGTTAAAAATTCAGTATTAATATATTTATTTTAACTTTTTTTGTTTAACCAATGATGGTAAATTTGGTAGTAGAAACAATCATATTAACAAAATATAAATGAGATTAATTCTAAAAATCAAAACTCTATGACAAAAATGATTTATTCCATCTCAAATTTTCTTAAATTGCATCTTTTTCTCTAAAGTAATTATCTCCAGAAATATTTCAAGAAATAAAAAAATTAAACAAAATCAAGAATAGATTCCTAAAATTTCAACTCATTTATAAAAAAAGAATATTTAATGATATGAATGTATTGATCCAATATTTTTCAAATTATAGTTCCATTTGATCATTGAAATATTAAGGTATCTTCAAAAAATAATTGAGAGAGGACCCTTGTGAATTTATTGGTGAAAAGGGGATTATGTTTATTTTGGAAGAGTAGGGAAATGTAAAATCTCAGTTTACTAACCCATAATTTCATACAAGAAAAACTAATAGATTTAAAATTTTATTGATATTCAAAAACTACAACTAAAATGAAAAGAAAACCAAAATTATAAAAGAAAATAAAGATTGTGCTAAATTACCCATGACGTTATTGTTTTTATACTATCCATAGCTGGGCATATTATTGTTTTTCCCCAATCCATTTGTGGATGAGGCTTGTGTGCCAAAAACCACAACATCAATGATTTTTCATACTTAGCCAGTTTTACTCTTCTGTTATAGACCCCTCAGAAGTAATTTGATGTAATTAGCCCCCTTTTTATTGGTGGAAAACTTTTTGATCGGGGTGGGAGAGTAAGATAAGTGGTCCCTTGATTTTTATGTATAGGAAAATAATTTGGAAAAATCCATTTAAATTTTTTGGTACATCCAAATAAGATGAAAATGTTTCTTATTTCCTTTTAATCAGTCACCATACTCTTAAATATATAGGTTCAAATATTATTCCATTGAGGGTTTATCAAAATCCACCTCCAAATCACTACATTATCTATATTTTTCACCTTTCCCCAAAAACAAATCAAAATCACCCTTAACTACTGAATATGGGGTTGTGTCTATAATGAAAAAATAAGGGAACTATATTAAAATTTTAGAGTAATAGTTATCTAAAAATGATTGATCAATACGGTCGAAATCCACCTTAAATAGATCATATGATATCCCTTATTCTTCACCTTTGACTATAAGGACCCACCCCTATTTTCTCAGATCCATTGACTAATTTTATTAAATCGGAAATAAAAGTGGAATTTGTATTCCAAAGCAACAATTATTTTAATATATTCAGAAAACAACATACCTATATATGTTCATCATTACGACATGAAACAAAATTAAACCTATCATCATATTTTGATTAACACATAAACTCCATGATTATCCATGAAATTCAATCATAATATTTAAATTCACCACCTGGAAAAAATAAAACATATATAAGGGGTTTGGTCAGATTCTATTTAATGGAATGTAATATAATGGATTTTATCATAAATAGAATCATTAGGCATGGTGAAAAACTGAAAACACATGCCTTTAAAAAATATATTTGACCATAATATGGTAGGAATGAAATCTGATTAAATTAGGCATTATAAATGATCAAAAGAGAATAAAACATAACAATTGATATTATAATAGTTTAATAAATATATGATTTATCAATTTTTAATAATATAATAAGGGAATGAAAAATGCCGGACATCCGAATTATATTGTCAAGTCCTCTACCAAGACGTCTGAAAATACTACTATAAGGCCTCTCTAAAACCCAATTCGGTTTTATACCATGATACCTATCGATTAAATGAGGGTTTATAGCATGAAAACAGGTCACTTTTTATGACCAATTAATTCTTTATATGAATGGGGATAAACATTAACAACATGATCAAAATGAAATAACGTTCCCCAATATGTACACATAAACACTAAGAATTCTGAGTAGCATGTTGAATGGTATCAAGATAGAACATCCAAAATCAAATTTATCATAAAAAACTTAATAAAATAATTTAGATGATATAAATATTATAATAACCTCAATAATACATAAAATTCAATATAGGAGTTGAATGAAACACATTATTCTAAAAAAGATATAAATGAATTTTTGAGTGAAATTTACTTTTATTTTGAATAGAGGAATTATTTTGGAAAAATCAATGCATACAAACCAAAATTAACTAATATTTTTTTTTCACATTATCAAATTAGTGGTTTTATAAAAATAATTGTGACAGAAATCATATAATATAGTGAACAAGAAAATAGGATAGATTATGAGAAATTCCTGTGAATCCAGATTGTTCATCGAAAACTATTGAGAATGATAATTATAATACATTTGACTCCCAATAAAATAAAGGTAAATTATGATAATTAATAATATATATAATACTATCATATAATTAATGTGGATTAAATAATAATAATTAATAGTTTAATTAGGATTATATGAGATAATGAGTATCCCAAAAGTAAATGGAGGTTCGGGTAATAAATGTTAACTTATGCGTGAATGTATTAATAAATTGTCATAAATATCTTGTATAATCATATTAAACACACTAACTAATTAATTCTAATCCCTATGTTTATGTATTTGATTCATTATTGTTTTATTATGTTCATTTATGTTCACATTGATATTTTATTTTATTGAATTATCTCATTTTGGTGTGTTTGTTTTCAATGATTTCTTGATCAGTCTACTTAATTATACATTATGGAGTTCATGTGGAATGTAAATAATTATATAGAACTAAACATATTTATTAATAATGAAAATATTGTAGTTAAAATGGTTATATATCTCCTTTGGGTATAATGTATGTGGATGAATCCATAGATAATACAATTAGTGACAATCGTTTAGATTTTTATTATAGTTTTTCATTAATTATTATGAACTAGATTTATCATATATATATATATAATGGTTATAAAGCATTAAGTAGGTTATAAAACATATATTATATTCTTTTTCAACCATTAAAATGGTTTCATGAGAAACCATGAAGACAACAATAGAAATTGAAAACCCATTGTCCTTAAATTAGATAAATTTACACTTCTCAGGTGCTGTTTTAATTTCATTTGTATAAATGGAGGAGAAATTAGATATGAAGATTAATTATTCAATTATCATAAAAAAAATTCAGTATTTTTATGTTAATGGAGTTGTAATAACTATTTTATGATGGGACATGAGAAGGGAAAACTAAAATAAAGAAATACGAAAGAAAAGAGAAGTTGAGAAATCCCTTATCAAAATTTGGTTTCTTAACTGTGAAATATAAAAATTAAAAAAATATACTGATGAGAGAAAAATGGGTCTCTAATAATTTTTTACATAATATTTAATGTCTTCGTAATATGGAATGAAATATCCCAACATAATCTAGTGGAAATTAAAAAGGAATAATAGAAATAGAGTGCTTAAAAAAGAGAAAGGTGGTAGATTATGTTACCTTGTCGAGTAACTTCTAAAAGATGATGGTTTGGACCTTGAGAGATTGAGGATAGCTTAAGAGGACTCCATGGGATGTAAAACTACCATATATTCTAGGATGATTAGTTTTCAATGAATTTAATTAAATAAATGGATGTGTATTTAGAGAAAAAGTGCAGGAATGTTATTTTTTTCCACATTCCATTTTTTTATTTAAAATAGGCTTTTTGGGTAACTGGGAACAATAAAAAGAGATCCACGCATATCTGAGGCCCACATAAGCCACAAACCACAACCAACACATTCAATATTCAAAAATTATACCTTCAAATTTCAAAAGTCGAAATTCAAAACCCGCCGAATCCACCTCGAAAAATGAGTTAACCCACTTCGATCCACGAACCGTGAACAATCATCCATCTCAATCGAGCTCGTCATGTCGATGCCATCTGTCAATGTGATCATTATCACAGACCTCACTACCGTAGAAGAAATGCACCACCATCTGCTTCTCCAAGACCACTACTGCTGACACCATCCCAATATCTCACCAGTCGCTGGAAAAAACTAATCTAACACCATTGTCGACGTCCTCATCAGTTCAACATAGTCGTCATCAACTACATAGAAATCACCACAAGCTCCAGACAAACAACCACAACAACGCCGATCAAACGACCCAATGGAACTCCAAAACCCATCAGTATCACCATCCGACTCCACAGACTCACCTTCATGCTACAAGAGACCAAACCAGAGATGAAACTACCATCTAGAACAAACACAGTCAACCAAAAAGAGGACTAAAAAATAAGAAACCGAACCGGGGATGAAACCCTAAAAGTGTAGGAATGTTTTATTAATTTTCATGGACACCATAGAACTGGAATATGAAAAACCATGGGCTTTAACATTGTATTTTACCATGTTATTGTCCACATGAGACACCTCATATAATAATATTATGTAAAAAAGTCGACAATATTTTTATATTAATTATTACATCATAATGATGTCATTAAACAAAATTAATACTGAAAACTATATTTTTAAGTATTCAGAATAAATTAATGAATTTTATATAACTCTCATAAATTTATTATAACCAAAAATAGATTTTTTAAATTAAAAAAGGAAATTTATTTTATCATAATACTTTTCTAAATATTGAAATATTAACTTCTATTTAAGATAATAATTATTTATTAAAAACACTAGTTGGATATATAATGCAATGTAAAATTTTCAACACTTAAAGAAATAAAATTATTTTATCATTTCTAATTAAATAATGGGGTTTTGATAATACAATTTCATTATTTTAAATATTAATAAAAAATTATTTTGATATAATATTTTAAATCTCTTTCAAATGTACAATTTTCACATAAAAAATAAATTTATCAAATTTGTCATATTATTTCGAAAAAATAAACTTAAAATAGAAATGATGGATCATCAATTTTATTTATACTTTATTAGGTGAAGTTACTAGTCCATATATCATATTAATATTCATAAGGGTAAAATTTCTATTCCAAAGTTTCATGTTAATATTCACAAACGAAATTAATTTGATCCTATTATAATCTCCATATCATACCAATCACAACCTTGTATGTCAGTCTTTCAAAATACAATTCACAGAAGCAGAAAAAATATGTTTACATATCAGTTTTAATTATCTTATATAACAAAGTGTTTATTTCAAAGGTTTCAGTGTTTCATGCATTCTACTTATCTGTAAAACCTTTTTGTGTGACATTCTTCCCCAATAACAAAATTTCATACTTGAAATTACTAGAATGTTACACCATAAAGTTTTTTTGGGTAGGTATTCATCATTAGTTCCTGAAGATCCCACATTGACTCTTCAATTTTATTATTTTTAAAATTTTTATTTACCAACTGATTCATCCAATTCCTCCACACCTATTTTTTAGCATCCATAATCTTGATAGACTCATCAAAGAATGATTAGTCAGCTTGCAATTCTATACCTTCTAAAGTGAATACGCGTGCTTGGTCTGGAATGTAGTTTCTCAACAATGAGACAAAAAAACATTTTATACCTTAGAATGGCTAGGAAGCATTTCCAAAAGATAATACACAACTAGAAATCACTCCAGAATTCCAAAAGGACCAATGTACCTGTGATATATTTTACATTTCTTTGAAAACTTATAATTCACCACTATGGAGACGCTTTTATGAAAATATGATCTCCCACTTTAAATTACAAATACATCCATTGATTATCATCATAGAACATTTAAATTCATTGAGATACATTGTTATGGGCTTGAATATTTCTTACCATCACTGTTGTTTCCTCTACATGCTATGGGCCCTCAAGCTTCCATTCAGCATATTCATCCCAACATATTGGTGTACAAAATCCATTTCCATAAATTTATTTATATGTTGTCATTTGGATACTTGAATGGAAACAATGATTTTATAAAAACTCCACCAATGGTAATTAATGATCCCACATACCTTGATAATCAAGTTAGCATAATCATAACATGTCTTCTAATGTGTTGATCATCCTATCAGACTGCCCGTCAGTTTGATGGTGATAAGTAGTAATCAATCAAATATCAGTATCCAAATCATTTTGATTGCTGTCCAAAAATATAGATGTGAATAGTGGATCATGATCTGGAATAATTATGATAAGTTCTCCATAAAGTCTCAAAACTTCATTTATATAGACTAGTTAATGGTTCTCTAGTGGAATATCCTCCCTTATAGTGTGGATATGTGTGTATTTTGTAAGCTGATCTACAATTACACATATTGCATCATTATTTATTGGATTTTTTTTGGTAATCCAATGCCAAAATATTTGGTGTTATCATCTCATTTCCGTGTTGGAGTATTTAGGGGTTTTATGACTCCTCTGTGATGTTTTTTTTTTCAGACTTAACTTGTTGATTGATCAAACATTTTGATACATAATCAGTAAATTCCCTCTTCCTGATTCCCACAAGAAATGTTTGTTCAAATATCTATATATTTAAGTGAAACTATGTTTTATAGAAAAATTCAATCAATTGGAGTCATCCATTAACTCCATATTCAGCTTGGTTATAGAGGGACCACATCAACTCTTCCCAAATATCAAAAATTTATCTTCACGGTCTATGTCAGCAAACATATCGTCATCAACACCATTAATTTTATTTTTAATATTCTCATCATCATAATGAAATGTTTTGATTATTTCTAATATATATTTTTGGGAATGAAATTAAAAAGGTAAGGTTGTTTCATCAAATTTTAAAATTAATATATCCATATTAACTAGATCATTGAATTCAAGAACAATTTTGATCCTCATTTTCATTATGACACCATGACCATTTCTACTTAATGAATCAGCTACCTTATTTTCCATTTATGGATGGTAGTGTATGGAGAAATCATAATACTTGAGTAACATGAGCCATCTCCTTGGCCTCTTGTTGAGTTATTTAGGTGAGAAGATATAATTATGGCTCTTATGATTAGTATATATCTCACATTGTTCACTATAGAGATAATGTAACAATATCTTCAGAGTAAATATTATAGCTACTAACTCATGGTCATGAGTTGGGATATTTTGTTCCTGAGTTTTTCACTACCTTGATGCATATTAATTGATTCTATAATTCTGCATAAGGACACAACCAAGTAATTTCTTTAATGCATCCCTATATACTACAAATCCACCATTCCCGGATGGTATAGTAAATTTTGGAGAATTAACTAACCTATTCTTAAATTCTTCAAAATATTCGTCACATTTTTTTCCAATCAAACATAACCACAGTACAAGTAATCTTGGCCAATTTTTTTTGCAAAATGGGGAACATTTTTGAATGAAACACCAATAATAAAATTCTAAACAAATAAAAATATGTACCTAGATAATTTTAGGTGGAGTTGTCCGTTCACGGACAAACATTTTCTTCATAGGATAAACTTCTATACCATTATTTTTGATTATAGGGCCATGAAAGGAAACCCACTAAAGAAAAAAGTCACCCTTTCTAAGATTCCCTTATAATTAATTTCCTCAAGAGTATTTATAATAATGTGAAAGTTATTTTCATGACATATAGATATTTTTTAGTATATAAATATATCTTAAATTAATAAAATAAATAATCATTAAGATATTCCGTGAAAACAATATTCATTATATCCCAGAAAATAGAGGGTGAATTAGTAAATCCAAACGCATTATTGAAAACATGTAATTCCCATACCTAGTTTGAAATTAATTCATGGGAAAATATTCATTCCTCACTCGCAATGGAGGATATCCAGATCAAAGATAAATCGTTGAAAAATATTGAGCTCCATGATGTTCATAGAATAAAACATCAATTCAAGGTAGGTAATACTTTTTCATTATTGGAATAGTTGTTTTTCCCCTATAGTCAATGCACAACCTCATGGATCCATCATTCTTCTTAATATAGATTACATGTGATCCCCATATAGAATCATTAGTGTGGATTAATCATTTATCAGGAAATTACTCTAATGTTTTGTTTAGTTATACTAATTCCACTATGGCCATTCTATAAAGAGTACATGATATATGCCTTTCTCCCAGAATTAAATCAAAAGAAAACTCAAGTTACCTCTTTAGAGTATGTCCATGTAAAACATCTAGAAATACATCAATGTATTCATTCAGAATAGGTACATTCTCAATTTGAATATTTCATTCCCCACTCATAGATATTGAGTTCCCATTCTTCTCAATAATTTCATTCTGTATAGCTACTAGGGGTGGATCTATATAAGAATCATATGGTGGTTTTTTTCTCTAATAATAATGGAATATACACATATCTCACACATCATATTTTCCTTCTTCTAATAATATATTTTCACATAACTTTTTTACAGCCAATACCTACCATATATTATGTCAATTTTGACAATAGTTATGTTAATAAAATCAGTATATAATGCATATTTATATTCCCTAATAGGGACTTTCTAACACAAAATTGTTGAAATGAGAGTTACCTTAGTGGTTTGGAATGAAAACTACCTTATTAATGAGAAATAGAGATATCAAATTCTCTGAGAAAATTGGGAAGATATAAAGGAATGTGATGATCCCAAAAAATTAATACATTGTAATTTTTTTAGGAAACAATTATAGTACATTATATCACATCATTTGGAACTTCATCTTCAGTAGTTTTGATTTCATAAGCTTTTCCCCTAATTTTTGGCCTTATCTAGTGAATTTTTCCATGATTATTAGGAAAATATTTTCTATAATGTCCCATATATTTAAAATTGTAGCCTTGAACATTATATGATTCTTTATTTCCCTTGAAATCTAATGATTGGTGGCCTCTTTCTCCAAATTTATATTAGAATCCTCTATTTAAGAAGGCTATGTGGTGTTTCATTCCACAAGTATCACATGTTGGAAAACCCCCCTTTTTATTATTATATTTCTCTATTTATTCCTCTACCATACTCTTCTTATATTTATTTCCTTTAATGTAACAAGACATAGATAAATCCTTCTCTATAATTATTGAACAAGAGGTTGTATATTTCTATAATGAGAATTTTTTGGAAACCAATTCCCTACGGAGGACTGCTTTTAAACGAAAATAGAATCGTTCAATCTTGATCCTTGGATTATGTTTGCAGTTTATGTTATGACTTTCTTGACTTTTATATTTTGATTGACACTTCACCACATTTTCATCATCTTTTTTTTTAAAAACATGAATTCAACACTTCATATATTATTACTATTCTCGATGAAAATATTTTTCTACAAATATTTCCTTAATGTACCCCATTCCATTAAATATACTTCTTCCTACACCCTTGTGTTTTGAATAAAGAAATGCAATTAATCATCATCTCTCGATAGATGATAAACCGCCATAGAAACATTCCCCCTTTCATTACATCCCATGGTGAGAAATATCTTCTCTTGGGAACTTATCCACTACTCAACTACAAATGGTTTTGTGGTCCCATTGAATCATCGAGGTTATTGTCACATATAGTGGTGTAACATAGTTCTTCCACATCGTGGATCATGATGCTTCATATCAGTAAGGTTATTGTTGATTAACTGATTCAATTATCCCAATATAGTTATAATTTTCTCAGAACCTGTAAAAAAACCATGGAAATAATAATTATCATGCATTGGATGAAAATACATACAACAGATACATGAGTTCATGTGGTTTTCATTGCTTCCACAAGGATATATTTCTATGTAATAGCATCAACTATATTAGGATATGAATTACAATGTATAATATAATCTTAGAAAATTATTTAGCATAATTTGAAATCATATTCATAGTTAATCTCGTTATCATAAACTGGTTTCATTGAGGAAAGATTTACATTTTATTTCATTATAATGGTTTGTAATGAAATTTGAATTACACTAAGAATATCCCCTATGAGTTTCAAACTGGCTGCACATTAAGGCTCATTGTCGTGTACTAGGACACCCCAAGTCAAGCCCAGAACACTTTGTTGGAGTTATTACTCCTACATAGATCTATTCTAGAACCACATCCATTGGTAGTATCATGAAAAGGGATTCATTTATAGAAATATCCACGTAATATATTCCTTAATAAAATTCAAGGAAGTTATTTTATGTTTATCTATAAAGACTTTTATATGGTTTTCTTCCAAATTAATATTTCCTAAATCTAGTTTCCATGTTTTCTACTAAACATTCTATAGTACCAAATATATGGACCCTACCCCAGTTTCCAATAGTCGGGTCCTTATTATATTAAATTTCCATATAAACAAGGAAATATTATCCAACAGAAACAACTTGTTTAGTATCTTTTTAATAAAATTTACAAACATATGATAACATTACAACTTCAAAGGAAATTCAACATATCAACTTATGTTTAATCACACATAATCTCATAGATTATCTTTTCAAGTCATTCATAATATTAAGCTTCCCCATATTGGGAAAAAGAAAACATAAGAATGGGGTGAGTTCATATTCCCATTAAGGGAATGTAATACAATATATGTTATTATAAACATAAACACTAGGCATGGTGAATGAATTAAAACACATGTATTTAAAAATTATACATGAGAATAATACAGTAAGAATAACATCTGATTAATTAAGGCAATATAAATGATCCTGAGATAAGGCACATAAACATTTAAATTCTACTAGTTGAATAATCAAAATGTTTATCAATTTTCAATACTATAATAATGGATTACATAATGTTGGATATCTGAAACATATTGTCAAGGTCTCAGCCAAGACGTCTGAAAATACTAGGGTAAGGCCTCATCCAATACCCAATTCTATTTTTTATGAGACCTAAATATGTATCTAGGGGATTTAGTGGGACCAACCTACACATTATATGTCCAATTACATCCTCATATGAAAGGGGATAAACCCAAACAACATGATCATATGAAATAAAATTCCCCTATATATCATAAACACAAACCATTCTTTATAGTATGGTGAGTGGTATCAAGATAACACATCCATAGTCAAACTGATCATAAAAAATTTAATACAATATGGTACATGATAGATATAATATATTTTCATCAATAAGAGATAAAATTCAATATTGGTTTTTAAATAAAACAAAATACTCTAATAAAATCATTGACAAATTTTTGAGAGAAATAAACTTTTACTTTGAATAGAAGAGTAATTTTGGAAACATATTTGAAAAAAAACCACAAATAAACTAAATTTGTTTTCAAATGAATAAATGAGTTCTTCTAGAAATTTTTTTTTTTCATAAATCTTATTATATAGTGCACTTTAAAATAGGTAATAATTTGGGAAGTTCCAATGAATAAAGATTCTTTCATTGAAATGAATTGAGGAAGATCATTATAAAACATTTAACTCCACATAAAATAAATATGGATTATTATTTTTAGAAATATATAGATCATTATCATAGAATACATTATTAGTACATAAAATTAATTAATGATTCAATTAGGATTATTTGACACATAGATAATCTCAAAATTAAATAGATGTTCGGGTAGAAAACCCACACCTTATGTCCGAATGTATTCTTCACTTATCCTTAATGTCATGAATAAGAAATTAGATTTATTAATTAATTAATTTATAACCATATACAAATATATTTTATTCACTAATGTTTTATTATGTTAATTTATTTTCTTATCGATAAGTTTTAATATCAAATTCTCTCATTCTAGAGTGTTCATTTTCAATGATTTCGTGATCGTCCAACTTGATTATAAGTAATGGCGTTCATGTGGAATAGATATAAGAACCCAGTACTGAAATTATATATTATTAATAAACATATCTTAGTACACATGGTTATATTTATCATTTGGGTACATGGTATTTGGATGAATCAACGAATAATAAATTTAATGATAATCGTTTTGATTTTTATGACAATTGTTTTGATTATTATGAACTATTTTTGTCGTATGTATATATATACTGGTTAAATAATTAAATAGGTTATAAAACATATATTATATTTAGGTTCAAACATATAAATGGTTTCATGAACATCCATGAAGATGATAATAGAAATTCAAAACCAGTCATCTTTGAATGCGATAAATTCACACATATTGGGCGGTGTTTTCTTTTAGTTTTTATAAAAGGAGGGAAAATGAGAGATAATGATGAATTATTCAATTAGAATATAAAAATTCCAGTATATGTAAGTTACTATAGTTATTTTACATTTTGGATGACGGAATTTGGGGAGAGAAGAAGAAAATAATGGAACTTCAAAGAAAAGAGATGTTGAGAAATCCCTTATGAAAATTTAGCAGCCAAACAACGTCACATAAAAATAAATAAATTAGGTTAATGAGAGAGAAAAAGGGGTCTATCATAATTTTTTATTTAATATGTAATGTATGGGAAATATGGAATGACATATTCTGACATAATCCAATTGAAATTAAAATGTTATAACATAAAACGTGTTCTTAAGACAGAGAAGTGTGGTTGATTCACATACATTGTAGTGTAACTCCTAAAACATGATAGTTGGGACATTTGGGGCTTGAGGGAACATTTGGAGGAATAATAGGAATGTAAATATACTAATTATTCAAGAATTATTAATTTTAAATGAATGAATTGAAATTAATGTGTGGGTATGTACAGAAAAAGTGAGGAAATTGTTTATTGATTTCATGAGGACACCTCAGTTGTAGTATATGAAAATCCATGGGATTTCCTATGGTATTTTCTATGGTATTGGACACTTGGGACACTTAATATAATATTTTAATGTACAATAGTTGACCCATATTTTATATTAATTATTAAATAATTATGATGTCATTAAACATACCGAAAACTCCAAACATTATTTTTAATATTCAAGAAAAACTAATTTTTTTTAAAAAATATTATAAATCTAGCATAACCTTATATAGAAATTTTTAATGGAAAAATGAAATTATTATTATCATAATAATTCTATAACATATTTTTTTTTAAAAAATCTATGAAAAAATTTATTTATTAAAAATAATTGCGGACAAAAAATGAATAGAAAAATTCATAGTAAAATTATCAACATTTAAAAAAAATTATTTTATAATTTGAAATTAAAGAAGGGTGTTTGGAAAATACAATTTCAATTTTTTTAAATAATAATATAATGTAGTTATGATAGTATAATTTCTATTTCTGTGAAATATTAAATTTTTACGTGAAAATTCAATTTGTCAAATTCATCATGTTTTCAAGATAAACTAAACTGAAAAAAGAAATTATGGAACAAAATTTTTATTTATACATTCTTAGGTGATGTTACCATTCCATTGGTAATATTAATATTCATAAGGGTAACACTAATATTTAAGAGGGTCATGTTACTATTTACAAAAAAATGAAGTTGATCATATCAGACTCAAGATATCATACTGATTGCAACCGTGTGTGTCAATTTTTCGAAATTCAAATCAGATAGGCGACACAAATATGTTTAGCATATAAGTTTCTAATATCTCTTATAACAAACTATTTTTTCTTAGGGTCTCAGTGTTTCATGAAATCAATTTATTTTTATAAAACTTCTGTGTTACAATGACCATAGAAAAAGCAATCATATCTGAATGTGAAGGGTCTAAAATATGGTTCTCAAAATCTTGGATTTCATTAACACAAACTGGAATGATAATCTATCCTAGATGAAACTCAAGAAAAATCATTGTAATAATTTAAAATAATTATATAAAGACTCAAATAATTTAGGAATCATGTCATCATGATGTTATTTAATAATAATTTTATGTTTATTTTTATTTTTTTACTTGAAATACCATTAAATGTTGTAGGAAAAATATACCACAGCATCATCCAAGGTTGGGTAAAAATACATTTATTATTCTTCATTATTGGTTATTTTTATTTTTAGGTTTTCTTGTTGAAATATATTATATCAAAACTCCTTGGAAGCCTCCATTGAAAAGATTCCAATGGATGAGTGAGTTTTATTTTGTTTTGTTATTCAACTAAAACATAAAATATTTTTATCTCCTAATTACTCCAATATAGTAGAAACCAGGGAGGTCACCCTAATGAGAACCAATTTATAGAGATTCACAATTAATATTTGTAATATTTTTTACTATCTATCCTATTTCCAATCGTGTTTTCTAAGACATGTATTTAATAAGAAAAATTTTAAACTAAAATACATGAAAAAAGGAAAACATATCATTAAATTGAATTGAAAATAGAATCAGTGACCTGTCCTAGCGATTCGTAAGGATCAATATTTCTCCATTATTAAAAAATGAATCCAAAACTAAAAATAACACATCTAAAATATTACAATCACTAATCATGCATCCCATTTAATTAATTAATTTCAGGATAATAGAAAATATCTCGATAGACTGCCTCATATTCATAGGAGTCGGTCAACAATATTATCAATCATAAAAATCAATCAATGAAAAAAATTCTAATATTCTCACAGTTCTCATTGAAGAATTTAGAATCTTAAACAATAATAACCATTCAAAATAAACTCATACTCACCTTGAATTAATACTCCTTATTTAAATACCACAACATTCCATTTCAAAATGGGTCTTTCTAGGAATGGAAAAAATTAATAACTGAATGAATGGGGATACAGACATCAATAAATGATCATTTTTTTGATGTTCAATTAAATTGAGAGATTTAAAATTTATAAATATTTTAAATATGGAAAATCATAAAAATTCATCATTATAAATCATTAGTTTTGACTTAAATAATAGTAGGTGAACATAATTGTGGTTATGGATAGAACTATGATAAAATTCATCATCCACATGCTTGGTTACAGATCCTCTTAAAATATTTTCTATGGCCATTCCAAAACTTAGTTTCCTTTTTTTATGGCTAGGTTGGATACCATCTATAAATGATCATTGCGAGTCAATATTCATTTTGGCTATATAGAATCATGAAAAATTGGATATGTGATGATCACATAAATTTATTTACTTAAAAGTTTTTTCAAAAAATGTAATAACAATAAAAAGAAAAAAATATTTATAGTTTAGTGAAATTATAATTAATAAGATAAATAATTCATTAAATAAAAATAAAAAAAATTCCAAAATATTATAATGTCAATTAAAGTTATAAATTATGAAAAATATTACAACATTACATTAAATTTAAAATAAAAATTATATCTAGTAAATAATATAGAATATAAGGAAAATATATTTTAAATAAAAAAATTTAAAATTAAAAAAGGTGTTTAAATTAATTTTTTAAAAGAAACGTAATAATTTAATAATAAAATAAAAGATAAAAAATTATTGGAAAAACATAAAAACATTTATTAAAAATAAAAGGCATTAATTCATCATTAAACATATAATTACGTTTTTAATTATTTTTTATACAATTTATCAAAAAAAGTAAATTAATGAAATATAAAATTGAATTAAAAAATAAAATATAATTAAATTAATTAATATATGTGGATAAATTGTATCAAAATACAACCACACAAATTAGAAACCAATTTAGTTGGTTTAGAAGACGAGTTTTGTTACTTTACCATTTGGTATTCATGATAGTATTTCAATTTATTAACTTTAAGAAGATGTAAATATGAAACCAAATGCTTTATTAATAATTTATTTAATTAGTAGAAATTTAAAAGTTTTAATATTATATTCCAAATCCATGTTTCATTGTATTCATCATTACAAATGTGCATTGTTTCTCTAGTCAATGAATTAAGAAATATAATATACAAATTATCTCTTCTAAGCGCCTTAAATTTCCTAAATTTATCATAAACATAATAAAATTTGAATTATTTGAAAAAAAGAAACCATTCTCAAAATGATTCTAAATAATTATCATATTGTTCATTAATTATTCTATATAAAGATATTCGTTGATACAGACTGAGCTTGAATTACCAACTGATCCAACTCCCATCTTCATTCCTTTATAATTTTTCCCAAAATATACATAGCTTCCATCAATTTATGATAATAACTAGAAATTAAAGAAGTATCCTCTCATATGTTTGAGAATACCCTATCAATATAAAACATTCATTGATAATAATTTTCCATTTTCCAAAAAATATCAAATCTAAAATGAAATTTTTTTCATACGCATATTTTCCTTGGTCTATGAATGTTTTAAATAAATGATTTTGGAACCAAAATCGATTTGTTCTTTCTAGAAAATACAACACTATGTTTTTTTAAATTTTTTGATAAATTGTATTGTTTGATTCCAAAAAATATAGAGGTTTTATATCATCAATAGTTATCATTATGAAATAAATATCTACTATTAATGAAATAAATTTTAGAGAGGACTTATTCATGGAACTAGGAACAATATAGCTTTTAATGATAATTGTCTTATCACCTTGAATTGATATTCAAAAAAACATTTATGAGCCTTATTGTTTTCAATAATATTATTTAAATAAATTTCACTATTTTTGAAAACAATTTAACCATCAATGAATTCATGAACATTTATTTTTTATTTTCCAAAATAATTTCCATGTCAAAGGCACGATGCAAATAAATTTTCTAGCATGGTTTTCAAATCAGAAATTTTTATATTCATACCCTCATTTTCAATTAACATTTCATTATTGAACATTGATAAATATTATTTTTTAAATATTATTATTAGCATCCATCATGGAAATATAATCATTTATTTTTTATAAGAGTTATTTTCATTATTAGATTCAGAGTCATGATTAGATGAATAAAAATAATGAACCGCATTAAAATTTAAATTAGGAACTTATTGTTCTCTTAATTAGAATATTCCTCTTATGATTATAAATATTTTAGATCACTATAATCCAATAAATCACTCCATTATGATTTCATGGAATTTTTAGTGTTATCATTGTATCCATCTTTCTTGATTTATGTTTTCTCTAACATCTTATTATCTTGTAGCTTTGGAAAATATATTCTGATGATTCCATAATTTTTTAACTCATTAAATTTTACATCATTATAGGTTCATTAAAATTATTTTTTCTTGTTCAAGGGTTTCTTTATACATATTCTCTTGTTATATATTTTTTAATTTTATATAAATTTGGGCATGCTCACTATCTGAAGTAGAACGACTTGATTTATCTTCTTCATATAATCAATATATTTGAAAATATTTTATCTTCAATTAATGTTTTTAATTATTATATTGTAATGAATAATTTTACTTCTTCTATAATATATTATTTCAATATTCAACTTCAATATATTCATTATGAATCGAACAATTTCCAAAGAAATCTTTTAATTTAATATTCTACACCACTATAAATTTTCTGATAACAACTAAAATTCCAAAACTTATTGTTTGTTTAATTATTCAATTTTTTATATCTTGATAAGGGTAAAAATTAAGATCTAATAAAAATTAACTTTTGATCAAAATATCGAAATATATTCCATTGAATTTGGTTATTCTCTCTACTCTCATCATTCTAAACATATCAAAGATCATCTCAAAAAATTATATCTAAGAGATCACACAATATTTGTACCTTCAGCAGAAATTGTTATATTATTCCACATTTTATGGGATGATGGAATTTCGTAACTCAAGTGACCTCATGATGACCTAGACCAAATATTAATAAATATATAGTTTTAGAGTTTATATAAAATCTAGATTAAATAAAAACATTCCATGTTTGTGGTTTGGTTTCATGAATTTTGTAAGTAATCGTAGATTTTAGATTATCCTTTAGACTATGTTTCATTAAATAGATGATAATCCACACCTTACATCACCCATAGTAATTTCGTATTACTAACATACATTGTCTATTTTCTACAATTTCATCCAATCACAAGATGAACAGTAGACATTAACCATTAACAACTCAGAAAACAAGAGTCACATTCTCCAATAATAATATATCTCCTAAGAGAACAATACTATTATTTAATAGGGGGATTGGGTTCTTGAAAAGAAATCACATAGAAAACTACCCTTTTTAATACATGATAGTTTCTGATGTTTTCACTAACATAAGAATGGATTGGGAAATATTGAAGTGAAGATAAATACCATGAAAGAATATTTATAGTGTTTCACGTAATATAAATTTCATATTCTACTCTACTAACACTATTATCCATGATTTTGGTGACTTTCACCACAAAAATCCTTTTTCGAGGGACCTCCTATCCTTTTTTGGGTCTACATGAACAAGTTCAACGATCTCATACACATTTTAACCACATAATATCTTTCAACTGCTATCTAGTAAGTATTTATATATAATAAATTTCATGGTAATTTTTCTAGGAATCTTTATAGTGATAGTTATAAATTAATGTGTCTAAATAATGAACATATAGTTTCCAAATGCATCTGAATAGACAATGAAGTCTCCAATTAAGATGAGAAAAAATGATATCAATTCTAGGGGTGTCTTATAAAACAATAACATAGAATTTGATGATATCACAAATACAGATTTTGAAGGTTATTCTTATTCTTGTAAAAAATATTGTTGCGTGAAAGTGATTTGAGAGAGAAAATTTATACTTAGAATAATGTAGGCACTTATTTTTGTCTTTAGGCATCCCTTTCCACTTATGATCTTTCAAAAAATCATGTATAACATTAATTTTAATTATACAACAACATATCAATTAAATACATGGATCTTGAATAAAAAATACTCAACCTTTTCTTGTAAATTATTAATGAATAGAACATTCCATTAAATTATCCTTTTACTTGTTTCTTTTAATGATATTTACCTTTTATTATAATTATTATCAATATAAAGAAGTATTCCCTCATTCAAATAATTCACAAGAGAATTAAAATATCAATCACATTATTCAACTGTAATAAATACAATGTTGAAGACCGATGTAGATATCTGGATATCACCACATTCCAAAATTCTAATCAATTGAATTCATGTTGATGAATTGATCCACATTTCCATTATTCATGTAACTATTTATCTATATATATGATTTCACACCATATAACCTATTTAATCATGTATCCAAATTGACGTTTCCAAAATCAACCACATATAAATAAAATCATGAAGCTAATTTCACCTTGTATCCAAATAAGGTTTCCAATTAGTCATTGTAATCAATTTATGTTGGTGTTTAATCTATATCGATGTTTACTCATATAGGAGATTCATCACCATAAGTGATTACGATGTTGAAATTTCTATTATTTAGTTTACTCATGTAGTAAAATATTTGGTTTAGACGATTGATATTGTTGAATGCACACTTTGTAATATCCCCAAATTTCCAAATACTTCACGTAACTAATTCATCCAAGATTAGAAAACATTCTTCCAAAGTGTCCATAATTGCAGAATTAATGAAAAAAACCATATAAACATGTAAAATAATGATTAATCTTAATGGAATCATTTAAAATCCATATTTTTTATAACATAAAGAAGGGTATTTTATATCATTAAAACCTAAAGTACGTGATATATGTTGGAAAACATTACTTTTCCAAGACATTGGATAAATAAAGGCAATGAAACTTTTAGGTTGTTAATGAATGGTCTGGTTAGTTCTCTTTTACTCATAGAAAGATTTAGTGGGGAATTTTTTTGATATATAATGATGCATTAATGAAGGGATTTCAATATTATATCATGAAAAATATCATGGTGTTATAATAATTAGCACATTAATTAATGGCTCGTAAAAAAATTACATGATTCATGATTTCGAGATAGAAATAATAATATTTTTTTTAATGATATGGATGAATTATATTCATGGTGAAAATTGTTATATATATTGATAAAAATATATTAATGCATATATTCAAATAGAATGTGTTTGAAATGTTCCAAAAGAGTTGGTTTTCATTGAACACAGACATTGGCTGCTCAATACATTACCATCATATGATGGAAAACAAGGTTGTTGATGATATAAGTAAGGTGAATTATTCATCCTTATCAATGATTAGAATTGAAATGGGTGAAATAAATAATTATTTGAAATGATAAAACATGAAATCATAATGGAAGTGGATGAATCCCATCTATCCCTAATGAATGTTCAACTACCAATCCATGTCTTGATCAATGAGGCTGAAAAGGAAGATATGGAGATATATAAAAGGGTATGGAATATTTTATACATTATCCATGACACTGATGGAATTATAAGATTTAGGAAAATAATATGTGTCGCTAGTGCAGAAATCATTTTTCACGTCACCATTTTTTACGTCGGTTATATATAACCGACGTAAAAATGCAGCGAGTAGATTTTTAACATCGGTTATTTTAATAACTGACGTTACAAATCGCGCCTATTGGGTTTTTACATCGGTTATCTTATAACCGACGTAAAAAACCAATGCGCGGGGGGTTTTGACGTCAGTTATTTGGAAACGGACGTAAAAAACCCGATACCGATGCATTTTTTACATCGGTTATCAAATAAACGACGTAAAAATTCAAAGCGTGGGGTTTTTTTACGTCGGTTATTTTATAACCGACATCCAAAACGCATCTGGGATTTGGGTTTTTACGTCGGTTATTTGATAACTGACGTAAAAAATGCGTCCAAATCGGGTTTTTTACGTCGGTTTCCAAATAACCGACGTAAAAACCCACCGGGCTTTGGTTTTTTACGTCGGTTATAAAATAACCGACCTAAAAAACGCATAGATATCAGGTTTTTTTACGTCGGTTACCAAATAACTGACGTAAAAACCCCTCTCTAATTGGTTTTTTTACATCGGTTATCTAATAACCGACGTAAAAATCGACATATCTACGCATTTTTTACGTCGGTTAGAAAATAACCGACGTAAAAAAACAAAGCACGAGGGTTTTTTTACGTCGTTTATAAAATAACCGATGTAAAAAACCAAAGCGCGGGAGCTTTTTTACATCGGTTTTAAAATAACCGACGTTATAAATTTAAATTTTTTTTATAACGTCAGTTATATAATAACCGATGTTATAAAACTTTTAAAAAAATTAAAGCCCGTGGACTGTCATTTACGATTTTTCGATTGACAGTCCGCCAGCTCGTCTCTCTCGCGCGGTAAACCCTAATCGGCTCGTCGATCGACCTGTGTTAAACTCATTTTGGCTTCATTGTTTATCTTCTTCACTCCTCTCGGATCTATCATCTCAACTCGCAACATTCAAGTAAGCCTTCCACGAATTTATTTCGTTTGTTTTTGTTTCGAATCTTGATGTTCTTTTCGTTTGTTTTTGATTCTCGTGGAATTTTTTGTTATTGCAAATGGTTATTTGTATTTTTTTGATATAACAGACTATGTTGCATTTATGTAAATTGATGCTGATTGTTGGTGACATTATTTAATATTGCTCATTTTTATGGTTAATTTATGTGCTAGAACATGCTTATGGTTCTGGATAAAAATGTTTCTTAATATGGAAATTATTTCTTATTTTTTTTTGTTCTGTTTTGGTTGAATTTGTTTTTTTACAGATTTTTTTTTTCTGTTTTTATGAGAATTAATATAAGTAGTTTGTGTTTGAATAACTGTTTAGTCTTGTAATGGCCAGGCTGTTCACTATTGTTGTTGATATTTGTTAATTCTTGGTGTTTAGAATTTCTGAACATGTTTCCTGTAATTGGAATTCAGTTTTTTTCCATGGTTGTTTTGTTTTCGTTTTCGGATTTTGAAAACCTAAAATAAACAGAGTTTTTAGTCGAGTTTTATTTTGATTGATAACCATTAAAGCTGAAGTACAAGTAAAAAATTAAATCCCCACAAGATATGTTACATGGGATTAAAAAGCAGAAATAAAGGATTAAACCGAATCAGTGGGACTATTGTTATTCTGAGCAGACCACTGTTGGACGCGCTGGGCATCCCTCTCAGCCTGCCAATGCAATTAACGATCATTAGAAACAAGAATGAGTGAATTGCTGATAAAATAATAACATGCTGGTAGACTTCTTTTTGCCAGTCACACTGAAGGGTGATGAAGACCAATATCAAGGTCTGCACGTCATGTAAAATAGGTTGTTTATCTAATATATTAAAACATCAAAACCGCAATCAATATTAATCGATGTAGGCGTCAGGGTTTTCTTTGATTCAATGAAATTTAAAACTGTTATATCTAACTATATTTTGTTTTAAAAATAATATTCACTCATATTTTTTTAAATACCTATAGATTTGTTTTATATTTTAAATTGATTTACATTCAAATTATGATTTTTTTCATATAAACATGTATTTGTCTTTTCCTAAAAATATATATTTTTTGTTGATATTTGTTGTGGGTAATAATGAGTCGAAGTTGGATTACGGCACATCGAATGAGCAACAAATTTGAGGAAGGTGTTGATGCCTTTTTGGAATTTGCAAAACGAAATGTTCCAAGTAGTGAAATTTTTTCTGTCCATGCCTGAAATATTTGAATATGAGGAAGTTGAAAAGTAGAGAGATAAAAGATCATCTAATATGTCATGGTTTTAATATGAGTTACAGCCCTTGGATTTGGCATGGTGAAACTGGACGGAATGTCACTGATGATGATGATTCGCAAGATGGTAACTCCGATGGAATCGAAGAAATGATTCGCGATATTGTAACAGAACAAATTGAGATAGAACCAAAACTTGCGCGTCTATATGGTGAAGCTGAAAAACCATTATATCCTGGTTGTATAGATTTTACGGTTTTGTCAGTGGTGTTAATATTGATTAACCTGAAGGCGAAGAATGGATGGAGTGACAGAAGTTTTACAGAGCTTCTACAAATGATGAAAGACATTCTTCCAAAAGATAACGATCTTCCATATTCACATTACAAAGCCAAGAAAATATTATGTCCAATGGGATTGGGATATAAGAAAATACATGCATGTCCAAATGACTGCATTATATATAGGAAGGAATATGAATTTCTGTCAGAGTGTCCAAAATGTGGGACATCACGGTATAAGGTGCATGAAAAATCACAGGGTGATGTAGAGATTACAAAGCACCCTTCAAAGGTATTTGGTATCTTCCTATAATTAATCGTTTCAAATGTTTATTTGCTAATTAACATGATGCAAAAAGGTTATGATGGCATGCTGAAGAGCGGGTATGTGATGGAAAAATACGTCATCCAGGTGATTGTCCACAATGGACGAAAATTCATGCGTAGTATTCTACATTTGAAAACGAAATTAGAAATCTCAGACTAGGGTTGTGCACAGATGGAATGAATCCATACCGAACACTCAGTAACACACATAGTTCATGGCCTGTTTTATTGGTAATTTACAACATGTCTCCTGAAGTCTGTATGAAGCGCAAATATGTCATGTTGAGTACAATGATCTCTTGTCCAAAGCAACCCGGTAATGATATTGATGTTTACTTGTCACCGTTGATTGATGATTTGAAACTGTTATGGGCTGATGGTATTAGGGTGTATGATTCTTATAAAATGGAATATTTTCAACTGCATGCAGTGCTTCTATTCACTATAAATGACTTCCCATCATATGTAAATTTGTCTGGATACAGTGTTAAAGGGCATAAAGCATGTACAATTTGGGAAAAACAGACGTCCTATTGTCAATTGCATCATGGGAGGAAAACAATGTACATGGGTCATCGAATGTTTTTGCCTATGGAACACCCTTATAAGAGACTAAAAAACCATTCAATGGCTCACACGAATTTGATACTGCTCCAAAAACTTGATCCCCTGATCTGTATTTTGAGAGGGTGAAAAACCATGACGTGACATTGGGAAAGACTCATAAATCTGGTAATGATAGACATATTTGGAAGAAATGGTCAATTTTTTTGAGCTACCATATTGGAGGTATCATGAAGTTAAACATAATATTGATTTCATGCACGTGGTAAAGAATATCTGTGATTCATTGATTGGAACATTGATAGATATTAAAGGAAAGAAAAAAGATGGGTTTAATGCAAGATTAGACTTACTACCAATAGGAATACGTTTGGAGTTAGCTCCCACTCCTAAAGGAAGACGAACATTTCTTGCCCCGGCTTGTCATTCATTATCGAAGAGGGAGAAAATTAGCTTCTGTCAGTGTCTTCATGATACCAAAGTGCCTCATGGTTATTCTTCTAATGTAAAATTTTTTGTCTCATTGAAGGACTGGAAGTTGATAGGTATGAAATCACATGATTGTCACGTCATCATGCAACAAATTCTACCAGTTTCATTGCGTGGAATATTTCCCCTTCGTGTCATAAATACTATAATGATGTTGTGTTATTTTTTCAATTCAATTCGTAACAAGGCGATTGATGTGAATGCTTTGAACATTTTGGAAAAGGATTCAATTTTTATACTTTGTAAATTGGAAATGTATTTTCCTATATTTTTTTTGATATAATGGTGCATTTAATGATTCATCTGGTTCAAGAAATAAATCTTTTTGGACCTGTATATCTTCGTTGGATGTATCCTTTTGAAAGGTATATGAAAATATTAAAGGGGTATGTTAAAAATCTGTATCGACCTGAAGCCTCCATTATTGAAAAGTATATTTCTGAGGAGGTAGTAGAGTTTTGTACGAGCTACTTGGCTGCGGCGTAACACATAGGTTTGCCTCCATCTCACCATTAACGAGTTAATAATGAGGGAAAGGGGATTCACAGCTTGAAAGTCAAATCATTGTTAGCTTAACAGATGAAGAAGTTAGAATCATACATCTTGAATAACATAGCTGATGCTCAACTGTATATCACATTGCATATTAATGAGTTGAAAGAATGTCATCCAAAGAAGAAAGAAATGTGGATTTTGAATGAGCACAACAAAACTTTTTTGTCATGGATTAAAAAGACTTTGCTTGGTAGATCAGATGTATCAGAGACATTAAAATATATAGTGGGTGGTCCATGTTTAAATGTGATAACATGGTCTGGTTATGACATTAATGGTTATACATTTCATACAAAAGCTAGGACAACAGAAGTGCAGTTCAGAATAGTGGTGTATTGGTGTTTGCAGAAGAAATGAATTTTTCGAGTGCTAAGGACAGAAACCCAATTTCTGCATCAAATGCATATTATGGAGTGATTGAAGACATATGGGAGGTTAATTACTTTAAAATTAAAGTTCTCGTTTTTAACTGTAAATGGTTTAAAGGTAACAACAATGTCAGACACGATGAATTTGGAATGACACTTGTTAATATGAAAAGATTGGAAGACACGTCTGATTCTTTTATAATGGCAACACATGCAAAAAAAAATTTATGTTGTAGATCAATCAGATATGCAGTGGGCTGTTGTTTTACAAGGGAAAAAACAATATGTTGGTGAGGATGAACTTGATGAATATGCTGATTTATGTGAGATCCCAGCATCCATGGAAATATTAACAGAACATAATGACGATCATGTTGAAGACATAGTTTGTGCCATAAGGAACGATCAGGACGAAGGAATTTGGGAAAACAATCTATCTGTACATTCCTAAAATTACAAGTGACATATGTTTATTTCTTGTTTAAATTTATTTTTTCCATAAATGTTCGATATTGTAAGTTTTTTATTTATTAAAACCGTTTTAAAAATAAAATAAGTATATGTTACTGTTTGTTTTATGTTTGTTTAGTTTAATTTATCAGGTTTATAACCATTACATGAATTTTAAAATGCTTATTTTTGTTCACTGACAATTACATTACCATATTTACAACGTTTACCAGTTTTACCATTTTTACCATTTTTACCATATTGACCATCTTGACCATCTTTTCCATCTTTACCATAGTTTAACATGCTTACCATATTACCAATTTTTACTATTATGTAACTTAGTACAATTTTATTTTTTCTTATTACAGTAGTAATAAAATATTTGAATTTGTATATTTGTTCACTGACAATTACATTACGATGTTTACAATGTTTACCAGGTTTACCATTTTTTCCATTTTTACCATCATGACCATCTTGACCATCTTTTCCATCATTACCATTGTTTAACATTCTTACAATATTACCAATGTTTACTATTATGTAACTTAGTACACTTTTCTATTTTCTGATTACAATAGTATTAAAATATTTTAATTTGTATATTTGTGAACTGACGTTTGTTTTTTTGATTTGAAGGATAATGACAGATCATTCAGATGATCAACCACATGATTCTGGAGAGGAGCATATTGCTGGTCATACCTCAGGGGAAGAACTTTCACATGCTCCTATTACGACAAAGAGTTAAAAGGTTGGTAAACGTGGGTGCACACGTTTACCAAAATTATCAGTTTCCCATTCGCAGCATCATAGGATAGTAGTTGAGTTTGATGATGATGATATTCCTAGAGGTCCAAATTCCAAAGATTTTAAGAGTTTTGTTGCAAATCAGGCTAAGACCAAAGTATTCATTCTATATGATGATTGGAGAGGTGTGGATAAAGCGATTATCTATCAGTTGTGGGAGATGATTTTGGTAAGATCTTTTGTCATTGTTTGAACATTATTTTAATATTTCTAGTATATATAATAAGTTTAAACTCTTCATTATCAGATGAAATTTGGTATTCCTGACACTAGAGGATTCAGGAAGAAATGCATATAGTTGGCTTCTAGGAGACAGAGGGATTTCAAATCAACCCTCTCATCTGATTTCATTTATGGTCATAGGAGTCATGACAATCCATGTTGTATATATCCTTTTATAGATGAAGATACATGGAGACAGTTTTTTGAAAGTAGAAAAAAAGAGTCATTTCTGGTAAGGGCAATGTGAACTTTTAAAAACACTCTTATATAAATGATTTTATTAATGTTTTCTTAATGATTTCTTATTCTTAAATTACAGCAAACAAGGAAATCTCATCAGGAGATCCAATCTAAAAATGTATACCCTCATAGTTTATCTCGGGGAGGGAATACATTATTGGAAGAAAAAATGATGGCGGAAAAATTTGAACAACTAAGATCTGAGCCTTCATGCTCTGGAGAGGTGGCCCCTCCATCCCATCCATCTAGACATGAAAAATGGAAGAGAGATCGGAAGAGAAAAAAGGGCAATATCTTTCGAAAGAATCGAGAATCATAACTGAGAGGATTGTAAGATATCTATTTAATTTATTTAAGTTAACTTTTTTCTTCATATAAGTTTCAATCATTACAAAAATGTTCAATTAATTAATACAGGACTCTCTTGAGGAGCAGAGTTCAGAGGGGACATTTACAGCTACTGGGAGGGAAGATATTTTATTTGCAGCATTGGGAAGGCCCGAACATCCTGGTCGTGTAAGAGGATATCTGGCAGGTGTATCGGTAAGAAAAGTGTTTCCACGTTCTTCAACTTCTAACATTGAGTGGGTTTATAAAAAAAATAGAATCCTTGGAGGCTGATGTTCATAATATTAATGAGACGATGGAAGAAAAGATTAGAGAGTCGATGCAGTCTATGTTTGCAGAAATGCAAAGACAATTTCAGACTGCAGCTCCAACTCCTCCACCTCCCCCTGTAGACCCCATTATTTATCCTCCACCTCCGCCAGTAGCTCCCACTCACCCACCTCAGCCTGCGGACCCCATTTTTTATCCTATGCATCTGTCGCAGCTTCCTACATTTTGAGAGTTGAATGTTGATGATTCTCAACATCATATTGTAGCATAAGGGTTGGTATGTTGTATAGGAGATATAGTTCATCATCAAAAATTAGAGGTAGAGAATCAGAGGGTCATTGTACAGGCTATTATAGATAGATCAGATAGGGTACCAATACCTATAGATGAGGTGGCTACAGTTGGACAGAGTATCAGCCATTTTTTAGTTTGGCCATCCAGACTTCTTCGACTCATTACCATAGAGGTATGAATGTTATATCTTTTATTTTATTTTTTTATTAAAGTTGTTTTATCATTTGAAAACTACTATATTTCTCAATTTTTTTTCACAGGAATACTTCAATGGTAAAGAAATATTGTATAGACAACAAAAAAGAAAACTGGCTATGACATCAGATACAGATTCCAGTGGTCCTGAGAAATTGTCAAGATATTCACATTTCATGTTGGGTTTTTATGAGTTTCCAATGGAATCTCATGTTTGTGGACGTGAAATAAGTGTGGGGATTACAAAATCTGATATCATGGAGCTTGTTATAGGAGATAAGTTGGGCATCAACGTGGTGCAAATTTTTTCCATGTAAGTCTTAACACCTTTTCCCTGAGTTATATTTATTAAAAATGTATACTTATATATGTTTTGTATTAGGAATCGTTATAAAATTTGTGAGAGGAATGAAATGACGGAAGTATATGGATTCATGGACCCCCAATTGATTTCCCCTAAAGCATGTGCATTGACAGAGGAACAAAGAATGGTTTATATTGCTGAAAGATTTGAAAAGAATATAATCAGACAATGTTGGATGATGCCTTTTTGTGAGAGGTATGAAACACATTTCTCTCAAAGAGATAATTATCTTTTAACATAAAAAACCACTGTAACGCCCCGACCCCAGCTACCCAGAGTCGGTTCATTACTTCGTAACATTGGCATGATCACAAGAAAGATCAAATCTCGAAAGACCGATTGGTTTAGTAGCCTTGGAAACACTAGGTATATTCATAAGTTTTACATTACATCATAAAATGAAAAACTAATACAACAACATAATGTTTCCACAGTCCACACTATAATCCTATCATAATATCCCTGCAGGTCATTCATAACTTACATCTTCACTTCCTAGGAAAATAAAACATAGAAAAGGGGTGAGCTCAAATGCCTAGTAAGGATAACAACTTAGCGGAAACTTTCATAAATAAGAGTAAACATTTAAGGCAATGTATAACTAAAACAAAAGCCTTTTAAACTTGAACATTTAACATAGTATGGCATAAATAAAATGAAATAATTCCATTTACTTATTCACATGGATATTCTACTAATCGAATAATCACATGCAAAAATCAATAACCACTTTCATAATGTTGGAATGCATAATGCCAGACTATCATAACCACATAGTCAAGGCCTCGTGCCAAGACTACAAATAAGATTTTGTCAAGGCCTTGTGCCAAGACACTAGTTTGTCTCATGAGACCTACCGATGCATCGAGGAGCTATAGCGGGCTCCACCCGTCACATATTAAGTCCAATGCATTCCCATATGAAAAGGTTTAAACATAACATAAACATTCGTATTAAAACTAGCATACGAAATGTCAATACTTTCACCATAAACTATGAATGGTATAAAAATAGCACATCCATAGTCAAACATATCACAAAACCTTCAATACAATATAGAAGTTTTGTATTATAATAAATCAACTTCAAATAATCTTAAAATCCATCAAAGGATGTTGACATAGATGAAATCAAAATTCTTTTTAAAGAAATATCTCCTTTTATTTTGAAATCATTTATGATCCATATAAAATAAAACATTTTCTTTGAAAATATTCTTATAAGCTTGTAAGGGAAGCTTTGAAGATTTTATAACGGCGGAAAATAACCGCACCCGCCGTATAAGTTAAAAAAAACATTCTTACCTCAATTCTGTCGAAAAGGTTAAAAAGGACCTTGTTTTGAAAACGACGGAAAGATTCCTTTATAAACCTCTTATAAAAAGTCAAACAAGGGTATAAATGACTTAAACCCATATTCTTGTAAATAGTAAAAATGTTTTGAAATACATTTTTAAGAAACATGGATGTGGATGATAAAGAGATCCCAGTAGATTATTACGTATAAACAACCTCGGATAATGAAGAGATTGTGAAATAACCCTTACCTTGTACTTTTCCTTGGTTGTGGTAGGTTAACATCCTGTATAATGGTGAAATAATTGTTATTAAATTATACAAGAATCATATACATTAATATGATATCATATATGATCTTTTAATATTGATTTGATAATAATATCTTAGTATTATCGTTGTTTCGGGTGTTAACTTACTTGTTTTCTTTCATATGTTTTGTTACGTAAGACATGTTTGTAAAGGATAGGTTGTATATTATTCATATCCAGAATGATATCAAGTCCTTAAACATCATTTTTAAATCATAAAATGATAATTATACTTTAATGGTTACGATGGAGAATGAATCTCATCGCGTTCGTGGAGACGGTAGTCCGTACGTACGCACGAGCGACAATATCATTCTTTTGATATTAAAATAATATATAAATGGATGGTATATCATATATACAGAATCATTAATATGTTATATTTATTATTTACATGAGTTACACATCATTATTATACCCATCCAAATAATAATATATTGAATAACAATTACACCACGACGTGGAGACGGTAAGCCGTACGTACGCACGTATGGTGACATGTTATTCAAAGGGTGGATAGAATACTGAATATGGTTGTACCATATTTATAATAACATCACAGTATATAAATGATACTGGAGTCATTATTTTAGAATGGTAACAACAAAGGAAGAAGAAGTGGAAGAAGAAATGAACTTGGAAAAGGGGTGGTGAAAACATTACCTCTTCTTCGGGTTCTTCCTTTTGATTTGATCAAAAGGGCTCCATAGGTTGGCTTTCTGATCAAACTAAGGCCCCTAGGTTGTATTGAGGGATGTTGGGAGAGTATTTGGGCAGAGTTTGGCCGAACCAAAAGGCTTTAGAGGTGTGAAGAAATGAGAAGGAGGAGTGCCCTTTTATAAGAGGGGTGAGGGGCACCTTTGGAAAAGCTAGAAATATTAATTTATAATAAATTCATATTCGGTTTCTAATGGCTCCAAAGTTGACTATTCAAAGGTTAAGGTGGGGATAGGTCGAAAACCACTCAAACAATAGAATTTAGACAGGTTTGGGTACTTATATTAACCTTATCTTTAAGTATTAACTCTAAGTTAATTAGTTTCACTTTTACAATGTCTCTTTGTATTTTTATATAATATGGTTAATAAACTTACTATATACATCCCAGCGACCCCCAAGTGGTCCATTAATGAGGAACCTATCATAATATAAGTCTCTTGGCCGAACCGTAGATTTTTAGGAATTTAATATCAATTAATAATATAATATTTGTTTTAAGAACTCTTTTATGTCAATTTTGACACTATTCAATAGTTGATTTTTTTGAAACTCCTAACAGATTGATTACTTCGAAAAAAGTCAATTAAATCAATCCTAATATATCATATTATCATATAAAATTAGTTTAATTCATTAAAAGTTTCATATTATAATTATTTGGGTATTTATAATATCAATTATTTTAAGTTTTTACTATTATAGTAATTACTGCATCATCATTGTGTCATAAATAAAATAAATTATTCAATGTCTAAAAATAATAAATAAAATATCATTATGTAGGAAATCTTTTTCGCTTTCTAATGAATATTTATAATCTAAAATCCAACATATATAACCCTATGTAAAAATTGTTGTTCTAAAAGATATATGCTTGTGTCATTTTTGTATTCATTTTAACTAAATTAAAATAAAGTGTCATTATCACTTACAAGTGGATCCATGGGGTCCCAAAATAGACCCAAAGATGCCCATGGTCGACCATGTATCAACCAATAGGGTTAAGACACGTTTTAGGGTAATTTAGTATTATTATAATATTATTTTTTAACCCTTATTTACCGGATTTACCCTTAACCATGGTAAATAAAATATTTACCGCAGTAATTATTCAAAATGTCTAAAAATAAAAGTTACCCATTTACTCAATTTGAACATCCTGATTCCAAATATGGAATCCATTTTCCTAAATTCAAAACACAGAAGTGGCAGAAATTAATTTAAAATTAATTCCCGCTGTCAAAACAAAAAGCGTGTTTTTAAGAGATAATAACTATCAAAAGATTGACACTTGTTTATGTTCGGTTTAATTGTAAAATTATGTCCAATGACCAACATTATATTAAAATGTAAAAATATATTCTAAATATACTTTAAAACCACTAAAATTCATAATTTATCACTATTAATTATTTTTATTAAAAAAGTTGTTTTTAATTAAAATTTAGTAATTTTCACTATTCATCAAAATATGAAAGTTATCCGAAAAGTACCAAAATTTCACCTTATGCTAAATTCGATATTCCGAGTCCAAAAATGAAGTCCATTTTCAAATATAAAATATATATAATTTCAAAAATTAGGTATTACTATTCACAACGGCTAGTTTAATTAGTTGTGGTGTGTGTTAGAACTCGAGGTTGCGTACAACACACGCTATCGCATTATTCAAAGGGAAACGTACCGTAGAAGCTTGGGGTGTTATATTCTCCACTCCTTCAAATAATTGCGTCCTCGCAATTTCTAGGTTATTACTGCATAAAAAGACTCGGGTGGTTCTTCATCATAAGTTCCTCGGGTTCCCACGTTGCCTCTTCCATCTTATGATTCCTCCAAAAAACTTTTACCATTCGCGTCGTCCGGTTTCTCAGCACTTGTTCTCTCGTATCAAGAATCTTGATGGGCTCTTCGCAATAAGACAGATCAGGTTCCAGTTCTAAATCTTCATAGGTGAGTACATGCGTTGGGTCAGGCATGTATTTCCTCAACAGAGATACGTGGAACACATCGTGAACTTTGGAGAGACTTGGCGGCATTGCCAATCGGTAAGCTACAGCCCCAATTCGTTCTAGAATTTCGAAAGGTCCGAGGTACCTGGGACTCAATTTACCTTTCTTACCAAAACGTATGACTCCCTTCCATGGAGATACCTTCAGGAAAACATGATCACCGACTTGAAATTCCAAATCCTTCCTTCGATTATCGGCATAGCTCTTCTGCCTACTTTTAGCTGCTTTAATGTGATTTTGGATTACCTTCACCTTTTCCACCGTTTCCTCCACCAGTTCTGGGCCTACAAGTTTTCTTTCACCAATGTCATCCCAACAGGTTGGTGCACGACATCTCTTTCCGTATAACGCTTCATATGGTGCCATCTGAATACTCGAATGGAAGCTATTGTTATAGGAAAATTCTACTAGTGGTAAATATTGATCCCACATACCCTGAAAATCAAGTGAGAAAGATCTCAACATGTCTTCTAAGGTCTGAATAGTCCGTTTTGATTGTCCGTCTGTCTGAGGGAGGTAAGAAGTGCTCAAATGAAGTTCAGTATCCAGGGATTTCTGAAGACTTTTCCAAAATCTTGAAGTAAAACGGGGATCACGATCAGAAACAATCGATAGGGGTACTCCATGAAGTCTCACAACTTCATTAATGTATAGTCTTGCTAGACGTTCCAGGGGTAGATCTTCTCTTATAGCAAGAAAATGTGCTGACTTGGTAAGAAGATCAACAATAACCCATATTGCATCGTTCCTTCTAGGAGTCTTTGGTAGCCCCATGACAATGTCCATTGTAATATTGTCTCATTTCCACTCCGGTATGGGAAGAGGTTGCATGACTCCTCCAGGCTGTTGCCTTCCAGTTTTCACTTGTTGACAAACCATACATCTTGACACAAAATCAGCAATCTCCCTCTTCATGTTGTCCCACCAAAAATGTTCCTTCAAATCTCTATACATTTTGGTGCTCCCAGGGTGTATAGAGAAATTGGAACTATGAGCATCATCCAGCAATTCCCTTTTTAGATCAGGTATATTGGGAACACAAAGTCTCTTCCCGAATTTCAAAATTCCACCTTCATACGCAAAGTCTCTCAATCTCCCATCATTCACAGCTTTAATCTTCTTTTGGAATTCTTCATCATCAGTCTGAGAACTCTTAATCCTTTCTAGTAAAGATGGTTTGGCAACCATTTGAAAAAGCATTGATGTTTCACCTTCCCTGGTTATTCCCATGTCCATCTTCACTAGCTCCATGAAAATTGGATCCCTTTCAATTCTCATATTGTTCAAAACTCCATGGTCTTTTCTACTCAAAGCATCTACCACCTTGTTTGCCTTCCCTGGGTGGTAGTGTATCGTACAATCATAATCCTTGAGTAATTCAAGCCATCTCCTTTGCCTCATGTTGAGTTCTTTTTGTGAGAAAATATACTTCAAACTCTTGTGATCAGTATAAATCTCACATTTTTCACCATAGAGGTAGTGCCTCCATATTTTCAAAGCAAAGATCACTGCTGCTAACTCGAGATCATGAGTAGGATAGTTTTGTTCATGAATTTTCAACTGTCGTGATGCATAGGCAATAACTCTATCATTCTGCATAAGGACACAGCCAAGTCCTTTCTTTGATGCATCACTATAAATAACGAACCCATCATTCCCCGATGGTAGAGTCAATAAAGGAGCATTGACTAATATTCTCTTCAGTTTTTCGAAACATTCTTCACACTCTTTTGTCCAATCAAATTTAACCCCTTTACGTGTGATCTTCGTTAATGGGATAGCCAATCGGGCAAAATTCTGGACGAAACGTCGATAATAACCAGCCAAACCAATAAAACTACGTACCTCAGTTATACTCGTAGGTGCTGGCCATTCTTGGATTGCCTTGGTCTTAGAAGGATCAACAGAGATTCCATCTTTAGAGACAATATGGCCAAGAAAAGAAATATCCTGAAGCCAGAATTCACACTTGCTAAACTTTCCATATAATTCATGCCTCCTCAGAGTCTTCAAGATAATGCGCAAGTGATTTTCATGATCTTCGTAGGTTTTGGAGTATACCAAGATATCATCAATAAATACCACCACAAATTCATCGAGATACTCCTTGAAAACTCTATTCATCAGATCCATGAATACAGAGGGTGCATTAGTCAATCCAAACGGCATTACAGTAAACTCGTAATGCCCGTACCTGGTTCGAAATGCTGTTTTCGGAATGTCTTCCTTCTTCACACACAACTGATGGTATCCAGATCGAAGGTCAATCTTTGAAAAGTATTGAGCTCCATGCAGTTGGTCAAATAAATCATCAATACGAGGTAGGGGATACTTGTTCTTTATCGTTATAGCATTGATCTCCCTGTAATCGATACATAACCTCATAGATCCATCTTTATTTTTAACAAAAAGAACAGGGGCTCCCCATGGAGAAACACTAGGGCGAATAAATCCCTTATTACTCAATTCCTCTAGTTGTTTCTTTAGTTCGACTAGCTCTACAGTGGCCATTCTATAAGGGGTCTTCGATATAGGCCTTGATCCAGGAATCAAATCAATAGAAAACTCAAATTCTCGTTCTGGAGGATGTCCAGGTAAATCTTCTGGAAATACATCTACAAATTCTTTCACAACAGGTACATCCTCTATTTGAACATTCCTTTCCTCACCGACAGTTATTTCATTCTCTTCCTCCCCGATAATTGAATTAAGTTGAGCTACAGGGGGTGGATCTAAATAAGAATTAGGTGGTGACGATTCTGCTCTAAAAATAAGGTGCTCCTTATCATTATCATCAAGAATCGTAACCTCTTTCTTCTTACAATAAATCTTCGCATCATAGTCCGAAAGCCAGTCCATACCGAGGATTATATCAAACTCAATCATAGGTATGACGATGAAATCAGCAGATAAAGAAAATTTATGTTCTCTAATGGGGACTGATTCACAAAACTTTGTTGCAACGATACTTCCCTTAGGAGTTTTAACTGACAACTCCCTTATTAAATCAAATTGGAAATATCTAATTTTCTTAGCAAACTGGGAAGATATGAAACAATGCGATGATCCAGAATCAAATAATGCATTTGCTAATCTTGAGGAAACCATTAAATTACCTGCCACCACGTCTTTCGGAGCTTCTACCTCAGCAGTAGTGATAGCATAAGCCTGGCCTTGATCCCTTGGCCTTTTCTGAGGTATGTTCTCCTGACGCTTAGGACATGCATTTGCATAATGCCCCATCTCCCTGCAATTGTAGCACTGAACGTTGGTAGCTTCCTTCTTCCCCTTGCAATCATGAGCTTGGTGGCCTTTTTCACCACACTTGTAACAGACTCTCATTCCCTTCAAGCAAGTACCAGGATGTTTCTTCCCGCATTTACCACAAGTTGGATATTCAACCTTTGCCTTCTTCCCCTTATTTCCATTCCCAGATTGATCATCAGGTCTCTTCTTCTCTTGCTTTGCTTTAAAGTCATAAGACTTAGAGAATTCCTTTTCGGTCTTGATAGCACATGAGACAATGTCTTCGTACGATGAAAAGGATTGTGAGACTAACGCTCGACGGAGAAATGGTTTTAAACCATCAACGAAACGATCAATCTTACTTCTTGGGTTACGAATATAATCACCAGCGTACCTCGCTAACCTTGTAAAGTTAGCCTCATACTTTGTGACATTCTCGTCCTCCTTTTGTCTCAGACTCAGAAATTGCCTTTCCATATCTGCTCGATGGTCGCGAGGGAAGTATTTTTCTAAAAACAGATCTTTGAACTCCATCCATTCCATGTTTGATACTTCATCATCTTCCTTCATGTTTTGAATCAATGACCACCATTGATCAGCATCTCCAGTGAGGCGGTAAACTGCCATGGTAACTTTTTCCCTTTCACTACACCCCAAAGCCTGAAATATTTTCTCTAGGGAAAATATACATTTCTCAGCTACTAAGGGATTTGTACTCCCATTGAACGTTGGTGGTTGTTGTCTCATGAATCGATCTAGCATTGATCCTCCACGCTGCGGATCAGGGTGCTCCATACGGGTAAGGTTATTATTCATAACCTGAGTAAGTTGTCCCAGTACGGTGATTAGCTGATCAGCACCAGTTGCATCACCAGCCCCACTATAATTATCTTGAGCAGGAGGAAAATCCCTACATGGAGTGCGTGCATTGATACGGTTTCCATTTCTTCCACTAGGCGCCATTTCTAAACAATGTCATAAACTAGATCAGTTTATGAATCAAAATACATAATCCCATACTTATAAAACACTAAACATAAATTGAACTATCTATGGATATAATCCATAATCATAAATATGTTTTCTTTGAGGAAGTATATACTCATAAACCCTTCATAATGATTTGTAAAGAAAGTGAGAGTTATCCTAAGCATATCCCCCGGGAGTGTCGTAACCAAGAGTGCAGCAAGGCCCGTTGTCATGCACCAGTTCCCGTTCGAGTCTAGCTCAAAGCGGTGTTTTCGGGTTTTACCCCTAGGTACATCTGTGCCAGAGCCGCCTCTACCTGCTCGTATCCAGACAGGGATGTATTGCTCGGAAAACTCACAAAGTCTCTACAATACCAAAATTCTAGGAAGTTCTTCTATACTAATCCTCAAAGTTCATCTTAGGTCTATGTGCTCTAATCAGAGTTTATCTAAATCTAGCTTCCAAGGTTTGTACTAAACTTCCTCTGATACCAACTGTAACGCCCCGACCCCAGCTACCCAGAGTCGGTGCATTACTTCGTAACATTGGCATGATCACAAGAAAGATCAAATCTCGAAAGACCGATTGGTTTAGTAGCCTTGGAAACACTAGATATATTCATAAGTTTTACATTACATCATAAAATGAAAAACTAATACAACAACATAATGTTTCCACAGTCCACACTATAATCCTATCATAATATCCCTGCAGGTCATTCATAACTTACATCTTCACTTCCTGGGAAAATAAAACATAGAAAAGGGGTGAGCTCAAATGCCCAGTAAGGATAACAACTTAGCGGAAACTTTCATAAATAAGAATAAACATTTAAGGAAATGTATAACTAAAACAAAAGCCTTTTAAACTTGAACATTTAACATAGTATGGCATAAATAAAATGAAATAATTCCATTTACTTATTCACATGGATATTCTACTAATCGAATAATCACATGCAAAAATCAATAACCACTTTCATAATGTTGGAATGCATAATGCCAGACTATCATAACCACATAGTCAAGGCCTCATGCCAAGACTACAAATAAGATTTTGTCAAGGCCTTGTGCCAAGACACTAGTTTGTCTCATGAGACCTACCGATGCATCGAGGAGCTATAGCGGGCTCCACCCGTCACATATTAAGTCCAATGCATTCCCATATGAAAAGGTTTAAACATAACATAAACATTCGTATTAAAACTAGCATACGAAATGTCAATACTTTCACCATAAACTATGAATGGTATAAAAATAGCACATCCATAGTCAAACATATCACAAAACCTTCAATACAATATAGAAGTTTTGTATTATAATAAATCAACTTCAAATAATCTTAAAATCCATCAAAGGATGTTGACATAGATGAAATCAAAATTCTTTTTAAAGAAATATCTCCTTTTATTTTGAAATCATTTAAGATCCATATAAAATAAAACATTTTCTTTGAAAATATTCTTATAAGCTTGTAAGGGAAGTTTTGAAGATTTTATAACGGCGGAAAATAACCGCACCCGCCGTATAAGTTAAAAAAATATTCTTACCTCAATTCTGTCGAAAAGGTTAAAAAGGACCTTGTTTTGAAAACGACGGAATGATTCCTTTATAAACCTCTTATAAAAAGTCAAACAAGGGTATAAATGACTTAATCCCATATTCTTGTAAATAGTAAAAATGTTTTGAAATACATTTTTAAGAAACATGGATGTGGATGATAAAGAGATCCCAGTAGATTATTACGTATAAACAACCTCGGATAATGAAGAGATTGTGAAATAACCCTTACCTTGTACTTTTCCTTGGTTGTGGTAGTTAACCTCTTGTATAATGGTGAAATAATTGTTATTAAATTATACAAGAATCATATACATTAATATGATATCATATATGATCTTTTAATATTGATTTGATAATAATATCTTAGTATTATCGTTGTTTCGGGTGTTAACTTACTTCTTTTCTTTCATATGTTTTGTTACGTAAGACATGTTTGTAAAGGATAGGTTGTATATTATTCATATCCAGAATGATATCAAGTCCTTAAACATCATTTTTAAATCATAAAATGATAATTATACTTTAATGGTTACGATGGAGAATGAATCTCATCGCGTTCGTGGAGACGGTAGTCCGTACGTACGCACGAGCGACAATATCATTCTTTTGATATTAAAATAATATATAAATGGATGGTATATAATATATACAGAATCATTAATATGTTATATTTATTATTTACTTGAGTTACACATCATTATTATACCCATCCAAATAATTATATATTGAATAACAATTACACCACGACGTGGAGACGGTAAGTCGTACGTATGCACGTATGGTGACATGTTATTCAAAGGGTGGATAGAATACTGAATATGGTTGTACCATATTTATAATAACATCACAGTATATAAATGATACTGGAGTCATTATTTTAGAATGGTAACAACAAAGGAAGAAGAAGTGGAAGAAGAAATGAACTTGGAAAAGGGGTGGTGAAAACATTACCTCTTCTTCGGGTTCTTCCTTTTGATTTGATCAAAAGTGCTCCTTAGTATGGCTTTCTGATCAAACTAAGGCCCCTAGGATGTAGTGAGGGATGTTGGGAGAGTATTTGGGCAGAGTTTGGCCGAACCAAAAGGCTTTAGAGGTGTGAAGAAATGAGAAGGAGGAGTGCCCTTTTATAAGAGGGGTGAGGGGCACCTTTGGAAAAGCTAGAAATATTAATTTATAATAAATTCATATTCGGTTTCTAATGGCTCCAAAGTTGACTATTCAAAGTTTAAGGTGGGGATAGGTCGAAAAACACTCAACCAATAGAATTTATACAGGTTTGGGTACTTATATTAACCTTATCTTTAAGTATTAACTCTAAGTTAATTAGTTTCACTTTTACAATGTCTCTTTGTATTTTTATATAATATGGTTAATAAACTTACTATATACATCCAAGCGACCCCCAAGTGGTCCATTAATGAGGAACCTATCATAATATAAGTCTCTTGGCCGAACCTTAGATTTTTAGGAATTTAATATCAATTAATAATATAATATTTGTTTTAAGAACTGTTTTATGTCAATTTTGACACTATTCAATAGTTGATTTTTTTGAAACTTCTAACAGATTGATTACTTCGAACAAAGTCAATTAAATCAATCCTAATATATCATATTATCATATAAAATTAGTTTAATTCATTAAAAGTTTCATATTATAATTATTTGGGTATTTATAATATCAATTATTTTAATTTTTCACTATTATAGTAATTACTGCATCATCATTGTGTCATAAATAAAATAAATTATTCAATGTCTAAAAATTATAAATAAAATATCATTATGTATGAAATCTTTTTAGCTTTCTAATGAATATTTATAATCTAAAATACAACATATATATCCCTATGTAAAAATTGTTGTTCTAAAAGATATATGCTTGTGTCATTTTTGTATTCATTTTAACTAAATTAAAATAAAGTGTCATTATCACTTACAAGTGGATCCATGGGGTCCAAAAATAGACCCAAAGATGCCCATGGTCGACCATTTATCAACCAATAGGGTTAAGACACGTTTTAGGGTAATTTAGTATTATTATAATATTATTTTTTAACCCTTATTTACCGGATTTACCCTTAACCATGGTAAATAAAATATTTACCGCAGTAATTATTCAAAATGTCTAAAAATAAAAGTTACCCATTTAAACAATTTGAACATCCTGATTCCAAATATGGAATCCATTTTCCTAAATTCAAAACACAGAAGTGGCAGAAATTAATTTAAAATTAATTCCCGCTGTCAAAACAAAAAGCGTGTTTTTAAGAGATAATAACCATCAAAAGATTGACACTTGTTTATGTTCGGTTTAATTGTAAAATTATGTCCAATGACCAACATTATATTAAAATGTAAAAATATATTCTAAATATACTTTAAAACCACTAAAATTCATAATTTATCACTATTAATTATTTTTATTAAAAAAGTTGTTTTTAATTAAAATTTAGTAATTTTCACTATTCATCAAAATATAAAAGTTACCCGAAAAGTACCAAAATTTCACCTTAGGCTAAATTCGATATTCTGAGTCCAAAAATGAAGTCCATTTTCAAATATAAAATATATATAATTTCAAAAATTAGGTATTACTATTCACAACGGCTAGTTTAATTAGTTGTGGTGTGTGTTAGAACTCGAGGTTGCGTACAACACACGCTATCGCATTATTCAAAGGGAAACGTACCGTAGAAGCTTGGAGTGTTATAACCACTAACATTAAATTTCCTTTTATCAGTGATCATTGGATGTTAGGGATTTTTTCCCCAAGAAAGAAAGCTCTTTATTGGATATTCTCTGTTCATGGTGATGTGCGGGAAAGTTTTAAGAATATATTGGAAAAGTAAGTTTCAATTTCTCAATAGTTTTATATATTATAATGAATTTTAAATTTACCCTATTTGTATTATTTTCTAACAGTGCATGGGTCTACTTTCAAAAAAACACAATGAAAAGAAATGCAAAGATCAAATATGTAAATGCGGAGGTAAATTTCCATTTATAATTTGTACTTTTTGATTTATTATATAAAAATAATATATTGAATTTACACTCATTCAAAACAGAATTGTCATGAACAACAAGGCCTCATCGAATGCAGATATTATATGTTAAGATTTATGTCTGAAATAATAACAACTAGAACAGTTGTGAATTTTGACCTAGTATGATTTCATCTTAAACTTTCTCATAATATTTCAATTTGAATTATTCATTATACACGTTAACTATCTTCTTTTTCATTTGTAGCTTTTTGATGACCCTCAACCCTATATTGCTGAAGACATCAAACACGTATAAGTGGAGTGGTCAAATTATTTTACAGGTTTGATTGAATTTTAGTTGTTTTTAATGTAAAATGTAATTTTGAATATTTCCGTTTTAATTGTATATTTGGTAGTTGTTTAGGTTTGATTTAGTTTTTTTTTGAAGTTGACAGTGTAAGTTTTGAATGTTATATAAGTGAATGTTTAAATTTTCTCTACTTCTTTTTGTCGTCTACTTTTGATGGTTCTTCTGGTATGGATTTGGGTCTGTGGGGGAGGGGTTCCAAGGGTGTGGGGGTGTGTACAGTAGGGTTGGGGGGTGTCCAGCGTTCTGGGAGGGTTGTCCGGTGGGGTGGGGGGACAGTCCTGGGGGGTGGCAGGGATGTCCAGGGGTCTGGGAAGCCAGTCCAGGGTGTGGGTGTGCTGTCCAGGGGTGGGGGGTTGTCCAGGGGTGTTTGGGGCTGTCTAGGGGTGTGGTGGGGGCTGTCATGTGGGGTGAGGGGGTGAGGCGGTGCTGTTCAGGCGGGTGGGGGGTTGTAGAGGGGTGTTTGGGGGTGTCCGGGGGTCGGGGGGCAGTCCAGGAGTGTGGTGGGGGCTCCAATGGGGTGGGGGAGGGTGGTCCAAGGGGTATACATGAGGGTGGGAGCTCAAATTTGGTGGGGGAGGGCTTTCCAGGGGGTATAAATGAGGGTGAGGGCTCCAACGGGGTGGGGGAGGGCTGTCCATGGGGTATAAATGAGGGTGGACGCTGTCTAGTGGGTAAGTTTTATATGTTATCTATGTATATGCTTAATTTTGATGTACTTCTGTTTTTGTGGTATGATTGCTTGATTTGTATTCTGGTTGATTCTTCTGGAGAGAAGATCACTGCATTCTGTTTAAAAAAAATTGGGTTTATTGCGTCGGTTATTTAATTACCGACGTGATAAAATGCCTGGAAAATAGTTTATCATGACAGTTATTTAATAACCGATGTTATAAATGGTCTGCAGAATGGTTTATCACGTCGGTTATTTAATAACCAATGTCATAAAAGTCCTGGAGAATGGTTTATCACGTCGGTTATTTAATAACCGACGTGATAAAGGACCTGGAGAATGGTTTATCACGTCGGTTATTGAATAACCGACATGCTAAACGGCCAGGACAATGGTTTATCACGTCGGTTATTGAATAACCGACGTGATAAACCGCCTCCCTCTGATTTATCACGGTGGTTATATAATAAACGACCTGATAAACCCCCCTCCCCCGGTTTTTCACGTTAGTTTTATATGAACCGACTTGATAATCCACGCTCAGCCCAGTTTATCACGTCGGTTCTTATAAAACCGACGTGATAAACCGCCCTCAACCCAGTTTATCACGTCGGTTCTATATGAACCGACGTGATAAAACATTCTCCAGGCCCTTTATCACGTCGGTTCTAAAATAACCGACATGATAAACATCGCGATTTTATTTTTTTGTGGTCGGTTTTTAAATAATCGACGACAAAACATTATTTATAACGCCGCACGTATTAACGTAGGCTAGAAACCGGCGTAAAAAATTAAAAATAACCGACGTAAAAAAAGTTTTCTGCACTAGTGTGTTCTAAAAATAATCAGAATGGAGTTATTGGATGATTCATATTGCTCCCAATTCTTTTTCTAACATGGATGTACAATGATATTTAAGGATCTCAAGAATCAATTTTAATAGAAATTCAGGATGAGGGAGATTGAATGATATATTTATATATTATTTGTTTTAAAACATGTTAAGATAAATTTAAAAAATCATTGTGGACTATAAAACCATTACTCATATATATATAGAAATGGGGGAAACTCACTATTAAAAAAAAATTAGATCTTTCTATGACTTTTGATGGTCACAATACCATTTGTATTGTACATGAATGCCTAATAATGTTAGAACATTTCATTTATATTTGATAAGTTATTCGCTCAATCAATATTCCAAAACATGCACAAATTAAGTGGTAATTTTTCATGGAGTACCACTCCCAATTTTATCAAATTGATATTATAGATTGACATCATAATTTTGGAGAAGTCTTCAACTAGAATTTGATTCTCAATTGAGTTTTAACACTAGTTATCAACATCAGAATGATAATTAATCTAAATGTACCTTTTAAAAACATATAGATATGTTGAGAATTATTTCAATGGATTTCAATGCTATTTGGGATCGACCCCTTCCCTTATATGAGTTCTCATATAATGAATTTTTTAATTATATCACTCAAATAACACTATAAGAGGGTTCGTATTGGATGTTGTGAGGAAATTGAACATGTTGGGACAAATTTGAATGTCATAAATATATGATACATGATATTTCTCAATAAATATTACCTAATATTCAAAAAAGAAAATTTAACATTAAAATTATAAAATGTAAACAAAAGAGGTATAGTTGAAATTGTTAGATAGATTTTGAATTTGAATATAGTGATAAGGTATTACTTTTACTATTAACATGGAAGAGGGTTATGAGATTTAAGACGAATCGAAAGAAAAAACATAGATATATTTCACCCATTAAATTCCATGATCATGTGTGGATGATATATTATCATCTTTCACATTCATCGAACCTCTCAAATGATAATTATTTTATACATGAATTACTTTATTAGAAGTAATAACAATATCCAATAGAAGTACTGAACATAGAGGATGTATAGTTCATGAATGATCTCTCCTATGAGGAATAACTATAAAATATAAAGAATCATAGTGATAAAGAAATAAAAAAAATGAACACTTACATGGTTAAATTAATTTTTAGGAATCATAATTTTGGGGATGTTACATGAGAACCTGAGAATGCAATAATTTAGTTGTACCCTTAATTTTATTATTGAATGAAAATTGAAACATTATTTTTTTAATGGGGTAAATGTAATATTCTATGATTTTATTAAATATCTATCATTAAATAAATATGTTGTGTTTGATGTCTTTTAATAAAAAAAAGGAAAATATCAACAAAAAAAATTATTAAGATAAAATATTAAAATTAAAGGTAATTATAAATACTTTTTGAGAAAATAATATAAAATGTAATTAAAAAAATAAAATATGAATAAAACGTCAATTAATTTTAATAATCTAAAACATGACATCATTATCCCCATTTATTTATTGTATAAAATAAATATTATTGTAACTATGGAATAAAGGATATATATATATATAACATAAATTTTTTGAATGAATAAAATGAATAAGTGGAATGAATTTTAGTGAAGAATTTAAGCATATAAATAGGAATATAATATGATCGTTAGGAAAATGGACATTGTATATATGACCATTAGACATTTAACTATTACATATATATAATTTTTTGATATATTCTCATTTTATAGTCTTTTATACAATTTATATATTAAATTTGTGTAATTTTTGGTAGTAAATTTATTATAATATAAGTCACATGTAATAATTAATTCCACAATGAAATAAAAGATAATATTATTTTGTTATAAAATATTTATTTTAATTCATTATATATTTTTTAAGGAATGATTTTATATTTCAAACGAATGGTTTTTGTACCTATGTATTAAAAAAACTATGTCATTAGAATATAAATATTGGGATTTAATTAAATTACTTTAATGTTAAAATGGATAATTTGGAAGGAATTGTTTTACATTTTTTGTGAATTTTTTTAAAAAATTATGTTGTTCACTTTTGAAAATTTATTTCGGGTACATTTTTAATTAAATAAGTTACCATTAATCAAATGATAATTATTTGGATAGTAATTAATATTAATGTATTATTTTTCTTGAAAATATATTTTTCTAAAACATGTTTTTATACATTATAAATTTATTATATAAAATTAATTTTTATTCATTTTTTAAAGTAGAATTAAAAAAATTGGATATATATTTGGAATCACCATGTCCTAATTTTATATTAGGAAAAATTAAATTTTTAATAATACAATAAAGTTACCAATGTAAAAGTTAGTAAGCACAAAATGTGCTCAAATAATGAATAATTTTATAAATAAAGGGTAAATTCATAAAAATATAAATATATTTATCATTTAATGTATGTATAAATGAATGATAGAATTATTCTCATACCTTGCCTATTATTTGTTAACATATGTCCACTAAACTTTTTAAAATTAAAGCTCCATACATTAACACATATGTATCTTCATAAATTCACTGAAGATCACCTATTAGAGGACCCCTATACCAAAATCAATGCCCAAATTTTCATTAATTACTATTAAATAGACTCATATATTATCTCCATAAAACTAAAATATCTTTTTTGGGAACCTTTAAAAATTATAACAAGTCTCAAATATCTAATTTACATGATTCCCTCTATGAGGGATTCAAGTTTTCAACATAAGTGTTATTTTTTCATTAATACATATTCTATATATTCTTTATCCACATATACTTGAATTTTTTTTTGTTAAATTAATTTTTTTAAATAATAATTCTTATGTAAAAGTTATATTATTAATATATAATAACATGTTCTTAATCATTTAATAGTTAAAACATGTTTTTTATTGATTTTACCACCTATGTGAATGATGCTATAACATTTAAATCATAAAGGACTAAAAAAATAATGAATGGTAGTAAGATGTAGTTTTGATAAATTTAATATTTTTTAAAAAATTCTTTATATTAACATATATAGGTATACTCATGAATAAAATAATCCTTTTATTGAATAAAAATGTTCAAGAAGGTTATTTTTATAAATTCTATGAAAATTTTCAACCCCTCCTCCATTAAATTAACAGGGTAATAAAAAAACAAAACAAATTTTTTTATATCATTATAAAAATATTTTATATGATATGTCTATGATAGAGGATAAAGGAATGGCATCTTTAAACTAATGTATTCCGGGAATACATAACTGTTCACATGAGAATAATATTTTGTGCAATAGAAAATTATTAAAATGGTAAAATGGAAGTATAAACGAATGTAATTAAGTAAAAAAACAATAATATGGTTATTATGAATATTAAAAATAGACCTAAATTTTTTATACATGGAATTATAACATTCCATGACCAATTGATGTCTGATGTAAGGGTTTGTTTTGAAATGTCACATTGATGTTTGGGTAGTTTATGTAACATTAATATTTTTAATTATTTTTATATTTATTATATTAAAACATATATATTTTATTTTTATTTTGTTATTTCATCAGGTTTACATGTCACTGTATAATTTTAGAACCCTTTATTTTAAAAATCAATTGATATTGTTATTGTATATGTACCCACCATTATCTTTTTGTTTTTGATCAGGGATTTTTTTCCTCATTGATAATATTCCTTATATTGTTTTACATATTTCATCATGTATACATCAATTATTTAACAATTTTTTTTTCTATTTATAATTAATTTATTTACAAATTTATGAAAAGAATACTTTATAAACATTTCTGAATGTGTTATTTTATAGAATCATTATATGTCTTTACAAACATGCAAAAGGAATTTTTTACCATTTATGAAATGAAAAAAAAATTCAGCTATTTTTTTTCTCATTAACATGATTTATATCCATGTTTTATTTGGTTTATAATGTAATTTTATTTCAATTTTTTAAATATTGTTTTATTTTAATATAAAATTTATAATGAATTAATGATATTTTTTTAATTTTTTTCTTCAAATGTTCATATAAAAGTATTTTCATATATTAAAAAATAATATAATGTTATTATGATTCTATGATAATTTTCCCTTATAACACCATCCACCTCTATTAAATTGATGAAATATGATCAAATCTTGTGGAAGTTTATGAAAAACTCATTTCTTTCCCATTGGTTAATTTAGGCCTGATTTAATTATGAATGTTTTGATGTTCATGTGGAATAAAAAAGTATAGTTTTCATTCTGTGATCAGTTTTCATTGAATTATATGTCCATATAATTCATGGGTAAATCATAATATATCATGAGATAACATGTTAAGGAAATTGGATTAATCCCAATCCACTTTGGGAATCTATCCATTATGATTATGGGAATATACAGTGAACTGAATCCATCATGTGACTCTATCCTCTACGTGATTATGTACTTGGTAGTGGCCCTAAACAGAATGAATTATTTTATATTTTAAATATATCTCACATTATTATACCTATGAAATTTTTTCTGGGATCATGATTATTTTCACTTGTTTCCACACTTCTATGATTCATGCCTTATGTTATTATAAAATCCACAGAAATTAATCATGGATTAATTTATATGTTTTATTGATTCTGATTCTCTAAAGTTATTTCTATGAATTATAATTATGTTTTGACACCATTATATGTTCATCCATCGCTCAATTATGATATTAATTGTAATCTCATATGATTAACCTAACAGAGTATTTCATTTTACCATTTATTATGTTTCTATTAAATATCTTATGAATATGATTGTTATGTGTGTTATGGATATAAGTGTATCACATGTAAATAATATATGTGGGAGATGTAAAAACAATAAGCTGGTTATTTATCTAATATAAATTAAAATATAACCTATAGGATCTTGTGAGTGATTTGTTATGATATATAATAATTATTCATCTAAATGATGCTATTTATATGTATGCTGTTGTTGGTTCATCTAAAAAGGAGTTCTTATGAATATAATAGGATACATCCGTCAATTATTTCAATTTACACGAATAAGAAAAAAATTCACATTTTAATATAAAGGTATAAAATAAAAAATGATTTTATGAAATGTCTTTTTAAAATTAAATTTTAAATTCAAATAAATGTGTTTTAAATAATATTAGTTTATACTATTTACATCCAATATAGAGTATAAAATCAATGAAAACATCCCATATATATGTCAAGTTATCATATAATAAACCTATAGTCCCTAAAGAGGGATTAATATAGGACATAAATAAATTGGGACCATCTTGCTATCATACGATGTGATCCTATAATTCCTCAACATCCATAATCAATGATTTATCAGAAACCCCATAATATCTAGAGAAATATCATAACTAGGGGTTATAATAAAGGCATTAATTAACTATTACACCACTCATTATTATTGTTACCAAATGGATACTCAATGATTTAGTGATGTATGGAACCCAATAAAAGGAAAAAAATGAAAAATATTTATAAAAAAAGTCATGTGAATCACATATAAAATCATTAGAATATAAACCACATATACATTAACAATCAGTGATATAATTCGATAATACAAACAAATATGAATTAATTTTAGTCATTTTACACCAAAAAATTAATAGTTCAAAAAATAGTTATAGACCATAAAATATTAACTCATAATACATGTATTTTCATAATGAAATATGAATACTAATACAAACAATGTTAAATAATTAAAACATAATTTAGGGATATTGAAATCCAATTTTAAACCGATTATCGTGGAATATTATTTCATATAAATTGAAATGTATCAAATAAACTACCATATATAAATGAACATGTTGTGATTCTACTAAATAAGAGTAAAATAGGGGTTGAGGTTGGATGTTATTGGTACCAAAGTTGGTAAATCGATGAATGTCAAAAATAATTCATAGAAATTGTTGAGATTAAATATATTCATGCATAGAATAGAGAACTAAGAATTTAATATTTTATAATTTTTTAAAATATGGTTTATTAGTTGAAATATAATATTATTGAAGAATTAAATAAATTTGTAAATTGTTTTAAATGATTCATTTTAAATTTTTTTATGAAATATAAATATTATACTATAATATTTATAATTATTATATAATAGTATATTCTATTTTATGAAATGCTTGTGTAAATTAATTTTTATTGAGATAATATCCCATACAAAAATCAATTTTACATTTGATAAAATAAAGAAAAACTTTTCTGGAATGTAGGTTACATTATAAATTTCATGATTCAATTGAATGATGAAATAAAGACAATGTTTTTATGAAATAATAGTCACACAACAAAACATGTTAATTATTCCTTAAATTATGGTTAGACAATGTTGTAATATATGGTTATTGATTAACCCACAATCATCATATTTTAATTATAGGGAAAAAGAAAATATAAATTTGGTAGTATCGTATAGCTTATAATGTATACCAAAGGCTATGGATATAATATGATAGAGAATGATACACTATAATATAGAATAATTTGTTACATTATAAGGTGTATTCCCTCACATAATGTAGAGATACTGACTCCACGATTTAAATATTTTAAATTCTTATTAGCTCTAGATTTATGGAATACATTATAAAGGTATGGAATTACATAATAATGGAGGGAATTACACATTAATATGGTTTATCTTTGATTAATTGGTAATTTCTAGTGCTTTGAAAATTTAGAGGTATTATATTATATTTTTATTTTTAATTTGAAAATAATTAATGGTTCGGAAGGCTAATGAGAGGATAAAATCTCGAATTCAATGTTGGATATGTTTGGATGATAAAATCTGATATATTCATAGGGGTTAAGAGGAATGATATTTATATATTCAGTGAGTTAATGCCTATATAATTTAAGAGATTTTATATATATATATTTTTTATATGATGAGTTATTTCAATGGAGAATATAATAAATTATCAAAATATGGTCTATAGAGGTTGGGGAAAAAATTAAAAACCATATTGCGGATTTTTTGTTTGAATATTATGTTAATATTCACTGAGAGTTACCTAAATTTTTTTTAATTTTATTTACTTTATTTAGGAAATTCATGATCAGAAATAAGGAGGTAGTAGACATTATATTGTAATTGATTATTACCTAAATTTTGTAATTAGGTATAATGATTAGTGATCTCCAAATTATATTGAAATATTATTATGTATTCTCATCGGATAATCAAATTATGCTGAAAAAGGTAAAATAAGTATTTATATATATTTAAATTAAATATATTGTCTGTTTTGATGTTTAATTTATTGTAATGGGTTCAACAAGTTCATTATATTATGGGAAAAATAACAATTTTAGAGATAAATGAAAATTCATATTATAATTCATCCATTTTTATGATCTCCTTAGGCTTATGGTTATAAAGAATAGTATTTTATCTCAAAGGATAACTATTAGTGAATATATTTTGGAAGTTGTTTTGAAATGGATAATACCATGAGTGGGAAAAAATTCCTCTAATTTATGGTTTTGATTATCTAATCTTAAAAACGTAGATTAGATTACATATACGGTCTTCTCAATTTCGTGTTTTCTATGATACAAATAAAAAAACTAAGAAATTATTTGGATTTATTAATTTTTAATGTCTATAATATATTTATTAATGCTAATTAAAATAACTAAAACATGGTATCTGATTATATTTTGAATAAAATAAAAATTATTTTTTTTCTCATTTCAAATCTGTAAATATTTTTTTACAAATAAATAACCATTATTTATTATGGATAATCATGGATGAAAAGTAAATATTAAATTGTTTTACACAAAGTTAAATTGTTTAATGAGGCATACAAATAGAATCATTTATGGTTTCCTGAGAAAAAAAAGAATAATGTTATCAGCTAAATTCATGTATCTAGATATGAAATTATAGAAACTGTCATTATGAGGGAATTTTTGATGACATTTTTACCTCTTTAGAGTCATATGTGTTGATACCTAAATAAATAAATCTTAAACATATATCACACAATGGCTTAAAAAATTATTCTTATTTACTATGAGATGATTGTAAAAGTAAAATGATTTTTGGGACATTCATCCAAGGATATGGAATTATGTTACATGAAAAATTGACATCCATGAAGGAGGATATATAGAAGGATATGAAAGTAATGAAAAATTATATATTAACGAAAATAGATTCATATAAGGAAATAAAATGTTTGAATTAAAGATTCCATTCATATGTTTAATTATGGAATGTTTAGATAATTTTTTTTTGGATGAGAAATTTTGTGGTTGATATCAATGGTGGGTTCTTACAAAAATTAAAATGGATGAATCCACTCCAAAAAATAATTATTAAAATACTATAAAATCTAGATCCTAGTTACCTAGATTACATGTATTATTACATATCATTGGCAAGGTCACAAGAGAACAAATCTTGATATACCAATTTGTTTATAAGAATTGGAAGTACTAGATACATACAAATGATTTACATTACAAAATGAAATATGGGAAAAAATATTGTGTCCCCATTGAACACACTAATATCTCGTAGCCTATTCCTGAAGGTTAATAATGATATACTTCCTCAAATAATGGAAAAAATAAAACACAGAATGGGATGAGCTCAGATGCTCAGTAAGAATAAAAATATAGAGGAGACATTCATAAATAATCAAAAACAATTAAGTTAATGTATAAGAATAAAACAAAATCCTATTAAACATAAACTTCAACATAATATGGAATATAAAAATCAAATAATTCCATGTAGTTATTCACATGGATATTATACTAGTCTACAAATAAGATTTTGTCAAGGCCTTGTGACAAGTCATTATTTTTTCTAATGAGACCTACTGATTCATCGAAGATCTATATCGAGCTCCACCCATCACTTAATAAGTCCAATTCATTCCTCATATGAAATGATTTAAACATAATCTATACATTCGTATTAAAACTAGAATACAAAATGTAAATATTTAAACCAAAAACCATGAATGGTATAATAATAGCACATCCACAGTCAAACATAAATCATTACATACAATATAGAAGATTTTCTTATAATAAATTAACATGAATCTAGAATAATGATGGATATTGACATAGATGAAAGTAATCATTAAAACTATTTGAGAGAAATGTACCCTTTTTCTTGATAACATTTAAAAGTGTCAATATTTATCAAGAAGCCATTTAAAATATATTTTTGAATCAATGTGTCCCATAAAACATTGTAAATTTTAAAAGGAATTTTTATTTTTAAAACATTCACATCCTTATAAATAAATCCTTAAAACCATTTTTAATACATGGACATTCATGTGACAGTTTTAGAACAACAAATATTTAAATCATTTGAAATGATATTTTAGTTAGAGTTCCAAAAAAAATGAGAGACAGTTGAATTAAAATAATATAGCTAATAAAAAATATAATATCATGAGAATAAAGGGATTCATCATATACTATGTCAAAGTATAGTATATTCACCATATAACAGTGAATTGGTTCCTAACAACAAAAGAAGTCTAAATGGAATGTAAATTGAGATGAAATACATTACAAAGAATATATCATTTGGTAAAGGATAAAAGAATGAAATAATTATGTGTGAAAAATATAAATACACTCAATATTATATGATATTCAGGGTAAATAAATCAGTGGTCATTCACACATATTCTTGTAATAACAATGCGAATGATTTGGATGTTTAACTCAATGAATGTAAATTGAGAAAAGATTATTCTTAACAAGTTCATATAGATGAATTGAGAATTTATAATTGGAGTGATTATGTGCATAAAAATTATATCCACAGTAAGGGGAGTGGAAATTATTACCTAAATATATAAATAGGGATTTTACACATAATCTTGGAGTGAAATAATCAGTAAAGTTTACGTAAAACCCAATGAGTACAAATTGATAGTTGAAATTCCCTTAATGATTTTGTAACATAAAAAACATACACCCGATGAAAGAAGGATAAAAAAATGAATATGTAAATACACACAAATTAATGTTTATTACCCAAATAATACAGTCATGGGGCAGTAGATACATCACACAAAAGGGAATATTGGCAATATAGCATGAATCTCAGGGGAATAAGAAGTGAGATGAGAACACCATTACCTTCCACATTCCATAGATGAGGGTACGTTAACCTAATTTATAATGGTGGAATAGTTTTTATTAAATTATTAAATAACCATATACATAAATATGATATCATATATTATCTTTTAATATAGCAATGTTAATAATACTTTAGTAGAATCATTGTTTTCGGTGTTACCTGATTCATTTTTTATTAGATGTTATGGTACATAAGTCATGTTTATTATGAATGGGATGCATTTCATTAACACACCAAATGATATTATGTTCTGAAACATTGTTTTTTAATCATGAAATGGTATTTATTATTGAATGGTTAGGATGGGGAATGAATCTAATCACGTTAATGGAGACTGTAATCTGTACGTAAGCATGAGCGATAATATGATTCTATTGATGGTGAAATCGTATATAACTGGATGTTATATAATATTTAAAAAATCATAAACATGTAACATTTATCATTTTCATCAATTATACTCATTATTATACACATCCAAAATAATTAAGTGTTTCATAACAATCTACACCACGATGTGGAGACGGTAAGTCATACGTACACAACTATAGTGACTATGCCATTCATTGGAGGGATAGAATATTGAATATTGTTATACCATATTTATAATATCATCATAGTATGTATAAGTTACTGGAGTTATTATTTTGGAATGGAAACAATAAAGAAAGAGGATGTGGGAGAAGAAAAGAACATTGAAAGAATTGATAAAATTATTACCTGTTTTTTGAGAGATTCCTTTTAATTTGATCAAAAGGGATCCATAGGATGGATTTATGATAAAATTAATTTCTCTAGGATTAATTTAGGGTATTCTTGAGGATATTTTAGTAGGTTTTGACGGAGGAAAATGGATTTTGGGGTGTTAAATTAAGAGAAGTGGAAGTAAACTTTTATAAGAGAGGTGAGGGTCACATTAGAAAAATCATGAAATATTATTTTACTATATAATCATTTTCGGTTATTAATGTCTCCACATAGATTTATCTAGAGTATAAGCTGGGTATATGTATAACTCACCTCAAAAAACATGTTTCAGACAAGTTTAGGTCACTATATTAACCTTATCTTTCATATTTAACACTTAGGTAATTAGTTTATCTTTTACCATGTCTTCTTCTATTATTACACTATATGGTTAATAAACTTACAATGAACAATCTAGAGATGCTAAATTGATTCAAAAATTATATATATATAATTATATACATCTTTTGACATATTCTTATAATTTTAGTAATATTATATCATTTAATAATAAATTTTTTTTTTAAAAACAAATTTATGCCAATTTTGACACTATTTAGTATTTGGTTTTATTGAAGGTCATAATAGAATGATTACATTGAAAAAAATTAATTTAATCAGCCCTAACATGTCACATTAATCTATAAAATTCTTACAATGCATAAAAATTATAATTTTAATTATATTTTGATATTTTTAATATCATTTATTTTAATCTTTCATTAATAAGGTAGTTACATCCTTATCATGGTGTCATAATTAAATTTTATTATTTAATTTAAAAAAATTATAAATAAAATACCATGATGTATAAAATCAATTCTTCATTCTAATGAATATTTATAGTGGAATTTTTCTTATGTATAACCCTATATTAAAAATGTTTTAGTTATGAAAATTTGAATTTAAAACTTTTATCTTTTCCTATAGAAAATAATAAAGGTCCTAATCTCATCCATCTGGACCAAAGAGGATCATATTTTTTTTGAAGTTGATTTTGGTTAAAAAACATATCCAACAGAATTAGGACACGTTTTAGGGTAATTAGAATATAATTTTTACCTTTAATTATCCTATTTAATTTTAACCTTGGTAAATAAATGTCAATAGTTACTATTCAAAAAAAAATTGGTTTCATCTTATTGAACCAAATTTTACAAACTAATATCAACCATGACTCCTGGATTTTTTAAATTCAATTCAAAGAAGTGGTAAAATTACATTTTATGCAAATTTGATAGTGTTCCTAGAGGGTGGGTAAAAAACATTAAAAAATCAATAAAATTTTATACATCTAATTTTATATTAAAATCTACTCCAATGAATTAAATTAAACTAATAAAGGTATTATGTACCTATTTTGACGTAAAATTATTTTATATAAAATAAAAATTTCCTTAAATAAAAAGTAGATTTTTAAAAAATAACGTAGTGTTTTTCAATAATAATAATAAATTTAATGTTTTTAGAAAAATACAAAAAGTCACCCAAAGATAATTTTGATATTCCTTATACAAAAATGATGTATATATTACCAATTTAATAACATATAAGATTCATTAATTAATTTAATATTAGTTCCCATTGTCAAAACTAGAAAGAAGGTTTTTGAGAAGTAAAATCTATCAAAATATTGATATGTGTTTATGTCCAATTTAAAAGTAAAATTACATACAATGAAATTAATTGGATTAAATGATAAAAATTTAATATAATTATACTTTAAATCCATTCAATTTTTTAATTTAACACCATAAATTATTTTGATTAAAAAAGTTATTTTTGATTAAAATTTAGTATCTTTCACTATTCATCAAAATATGAAAGTTATTAGAAAAACACAAAAAATTTATCCAAAATAAATTTTTATGTCATGATTCAAAATGAGAATTCAATTTTATCAAATTTAATATATAAAAGTGTAAAAAAATTTATTTAGAATGGATTCTCCCTTAAAAGGCTGAAAAACTGCATTTATTTAAAAAAAAATTATATGAAAACTTGAATTTGTCCTAATATTATTACTAAGAAACACAAAATATGAATGTTAAAACTATATTGGTTATATATACAATTAAAAATGAGGTTATTTCTATTCATAAACACTTTTTAATTGTCTAATTTTATAGTTCGTGGTGCACTTGAACTCGGTGTTGCATACATCACATGCTATTGTATTATTCAAAGAGAAGCATATCATGGAAGCATGGGGTGTTAAATTATTCCATACTTCCATAAATTTCATACTATCAATTAAAAATTTATCTATTTAAATAAATTATTTAAAAAATATAAAATACTTTTTTAGAAAATACATTTCAGAAAAAGGGTCCATAAAAATTAGCCTTAATAATACGGAAAGGGAAATGAAAAAGTCAACACCAAATTTGGATTTTGAAAAGGATAACATTAGTGGAAATTATAATTGGATGGAAAACATAAATATTTATTGGGAGTGATTGAGTTCATCAATCACAAGCAAGTTAGGGGAAAATTGAGGTCCTCAAAGCCATAAAACTATGATGAATAATGTAAGGTATTAGGATAACACATTTTTTAGTTTACGATCTGTTCCTTAAAGAATAATAATTAATTTATTAAATGTATAAGATGAAAAAATATGTGATATGTTGAGTTCCATCCTTTAAGAAATTTCTACCAAAAACTCATCCTTCACTCCAAATGAAGAGTATTCATGATGAAATGGTCACACCTGATGTGCTAGAATCAACTTACAGAGAGTAACATAATACACAAAGGATGAACAATATATTTCACCAGTCTTTAGAGATTAACCGAAACTAAAATGGTTAGTACATGATCAGATGATCCCTAAATAGGATAATCCTTTAGAGAAAGAAATACTAATCTACATTCCTAAAATTAAACCAACAATACCCAAAGTTATATAAATAAAATTCAATAATCAATTTTTCTTAAAATCCATCAATATAATCAAAACTAGGATTTAAAAGAAAAACCAAAAAGAATATGATTATGTAGTTTCCCATGTTAAATTGTGTCCCTAAATAACATTGACTACTTTTAAAGAAACAGAATTAAAAGATATTTACCTAATCACATAGTTTCTGTGATAGGTTAATCATTTCCCTAAATAACCCAAATCCTTACAAGTCCACAATAAAAACATAGATAAAAATCCACCAATACCCCTAAAATGAAATCCCATATTATTATATTTTACATTGTTATATAGTGCTCTCAATAGAGAGAACGTCTTCCAAAATAACATTTATCACTTAATCACCTCATCATTTTCCTATACTATGGGTATCCATTTAATAAGATCCCAACTAAAATTATTCTTGATCAATAATATAATGTATCTAAAAAATATTTTTCACACAGAATAGAGATTTCACGTAGTCCAGTGGTAGGTGATAAATCCAAGGCGCACTTTGGTTGTGGGTTTGATTCAAACATCTTTGTCTAACGCGATGGGTTCTCACACGGTCTACGTGTTTTACTTTTTCCAAAACTATATTTTCTAACATTGCAAAAATGAGATAAATTCATAAAAATAAACATAGCATAATTTAACCACAAATATTATCTCATACCTCACTTTTTCATTAGAACTTAATAACATTTAATTGCCTCAAATTAAAGGGTTATATAAACCCAAATGGTTATTTATAACTATATCGAAAAAATAAATGATAATTCATCCTCTAATAGTATTTTCACAGAACAAACAATAGGTTTACACATACAAGAGAAAAATCTTCCAATGTAATCCAATCAACCAATATCAGTAGTACTTTTAATCATTTCTCCATTTATTTATTTCCATATAATTCATTCCATGACCAAGAGGATATCCTATAGAATAGGGCATTGAATTTGGTAATTCCCAAGTCACCAACATTTACAAAAAATGTCTGTAAATGGATTCTTGGGATCATTTTTATTTTATTCTATAGTACTCTTCATTTTTTCCTCAGCAATTTTTTACTTTATGCCCTACTTTCCCAAACATAAAGCATTTCATTGTTTCATTGAGACACTTTCCTGGGTGTCCCCTACGACATTTCCTATACGAGGGAAATTAATATTCATTTACTCCATGGTCTCCATGACTATAGCTCTTATCATTCATCTCATTTATCTTCATTTTTGTGTCTGGAGTTTGCTAATATATATGTTGTTTATCATATTTATGGATAACTGATTTGGCATGAACACGATATCTTATATGCCAATCAAAATTCCATTTCCATGCTCATTTACACCACTGTTCCCACCTTATACATCATGTTCAATGTTACTATGACTTATTCAGAACCCACCCATTGACTAAACCCAGAAATCATTTTGTGAGTAAAAATAGTCATAAAATCATTTTGGGAATATCATTATACCTTATATTCAATCTAAAACACCATATAATTAACTGAGGTTATTTATTCTCATCATATATTAAAATACATAAAATCGATTTGTAATGAAAATCTGAATTATCCTAATAATATCACCCGAGAGTGTCGTAACCAAGATTGTAACAAGGATCATTCTCATGAACCAGTACCAGTTCGAGTCTAGATCAAAGCAGTAATTTTGGGTCTTACCCCTAGGTAAATATGTGCCAGAGCTACCTCTACATGCTTGTATCCAGACAAGGATGTATTGTGGGGAAAACCAACATAATATTTAAATTACTAAATTGTTTGGAAGTTATTCTATACTAATCCCCAATGTATATCTTAAGTTTATGTTCTCTAATCGTGGTTTTTCTAAATCTAGTTTCAAATGTTTTTACTAAACTTCCTCTGATACCAACTATAACACCCTGACCTTTGTTACCCAGAGTCGGTGCATTATTATATATCATTGGCATGATTACAAAAGATAATGTCCCAAAATACTGATTATTTTAGTAGCCATTTATGTACTAGATACATACATATGTTTTACATTATATCATGAAATAATGAAAAACAAAATTTTGTCCCCTCTGAACATATTCATATCCCTTATCCTATTCCCATGGGTTAATGTTGATTTAATTCTTCACATCCTAGAAAAAATAAAACATAGAAATGGATGAGCTTAGATGATCATTAAGGAAAACAATATAGCATAAATATTCAGTAATAAGCATAATCATTTAAGGCGACATACAAGACTAAAGAATAATAATTTTAAACATAAAATTTATCATAATATGAAAAATATAAATCAAATAATTCCATTTACTTATTCACATGGATATTATACTATTCGAATAATTGCATGTAATATCAATAGATAATTTCATAATGACGGTATGTAATATGTTAATGATAAAGGATTGATGGTAATATTGTGGTATAATATATAATGAATTCCACCACTATGAAATCATTTTTCCACATGTGATTAGTTATATTATTATTTAATCTAGGTATTCATTTTTTGTTGATTCTGTTAGTTATATACAATTATTTTATTCTTATTTATTAATGACATATTTATTTTTTCCATGTTAATTCTTTGGTATATTTAAATATATTATACTAATTACACATTGTTTTTCCTAGCCAATCATATTTTTCCACTTCCCTAGGATTATGTATAAAAGTGTTACATATGAAATTTCTAGATTACTATAATGTATAGGTAACATTATGGGAGATGTTGAATAAATAATGATAAATAATAAGTACTTTGAAAAATAGGAATAATTTACATTCGGTAAAAATGATGTAGGTGTAGGAACATATGTAGATATGGTGAAATGGCCCTATAAAATGTTTTTTGGCTATTATCTAAATAATCATTATATTCAAAATTAGACAGACTAACTATACACTTAGTTTAACACTCCCAATAGATATTTTTTAGTTATTGAAATTCTTATTAAAAACATTATAAGTGATTAATATATAATTTGGAATATGAAAAGAAATGTTCGACAACATAATAGGAAGACGACCATGGAAAAACTAGGTTCAACTGAATCTGTTATAGGTTTATAAAATTTTATCATAGTGGAATTTTTGGTATCATAGCACGAGATGAGGTCATTTTGGAGAAGACATCTTTAGATTGAATATTACTATTCAAATGATCATTTACACTAGAAGTAATTTAATAAATTTTTTTTAATAGTTCTTTGGAAACACAATCATTTAAATGAATTTTTCAAAGTTATTCAATTTGAATCTAGTTATTTATATAGATAGATAAGAAGGAATATAATAAATAAATTGTTGATAAGTCTCAATATGTGCATATTTTAAGGAAAATATTAGTTATTTATTTTACCCTTGATAGAGAGTGTAAAATGTTTTCATGATTCATATATTTTGATATTTTTTTACAGTATTGTCATTACAATTGGGATGAAATAATTAATTTTGCGGTAGAACATAACACTGTGAACATTATAATAAAATAATTATATGATAACTTATTACCAAAAAAACCCCACATGAAAAATATTTAATTTTTATTAAAAGAAAATTTTAAGTATTTGATGTGTCTCATACAATGATAACATTATATTTATGTGTATAAATTGAATTAAATGCATTCAGAAATATATGTATAAGTAAAAATAATGGTTAATTATAATTGTAATGTTTTGATTAAATTCAATTAGTATATATAAATAAATAATATGATAATTTTATCCTCATAAATAAATTTTAGAAATAATTTCATAACATCATCATTTCATAAGAGGGGACATATAATATTTTTTCTGTAATAAAGTAATTACCAAGATTATGTTTTAATCAATATTAATAAGGGTTAAAATGTGAAATATAATGTGGACCACATTAAAAAATGTTAAATGACTCATATAACCCCTGGAAGACATTTTTTTTGTTTCAAATTCATATATAAATTATCCATAAAATATTTCTCCCCTATCTCTTATGATATTCAAATTAGACCCCGGAACAACTATTCAATTAAATGAAAATGTACTTATCTATAAGCATTAAAAAGAGATAAATTTCAACAACATAAAAGTTCTGATTTTTTTGATATCCTATTCATTTTAATCAATGATAATTATTTTCAATTATTTAGTTTCTTTATTTCAATAATATAGTCAAGGTAATCAAATTGATAGATGTATTCAAGAGAAAACTGAAATCCTAAAATTTCTATAATCCTATCCATTTTTTTCTATTATATTTCTCATCAAACCTCATCTAATCCTATTATAAAAAATACTATAATTCAATTAGTATAATTTGTAAAATTGGAAAATATATCTCATGCATATGTGTAGATTACTCCTACATAGATTTCATGTTATTATTTTCAACGCTAACTTGCATTAATGGTACTATGAATTTTTTTAAGGAAATAAAATGAAATTTATTAAAAAAATGGGGATTATATAGAAAATAAAATTTTACAAATATTCTATGTATTAATAATAAGAGATAAACATAAATGAAATTTTAAAAATTGAGCATACTAGGAGGGAAAATGGTTACATCTTACTACGAAATATATTTATAAAAATAAACAATTCATAAAAATATTCCAAAATATAATTTATTAAATTAATAATAGAAAAATAATATCTTTATACATCTATGATAGTGGTATTATAACTACATCACTTCATAATTATCTTTTAATTACAATCTATTCCATTTATTACTAGTTTAAGAACATATATGACAAATACTTTAAGTTTATAACATTCATAGATTTGGAAAAATTATTAATTATATGAATTGAAATTAATTTTTACATAATTTTTTATATATTTATATCATTAATATTATTAATTAATTTATTATTAATATACAACATTACATTTCATTAAAATTTACCAAAACATGCTCTTCTTGGATTTCCATCATACAAATTATTCAACTACCATAAATGTAATTAATAATGTGATTTCATAAATCCTTACCAAATAGTTAATATAATATATATATAATAATAATTGAATTATGATATTTGTATCAAAAAACATTAAAAAATTCTGGATTGTTAAACATTTATTAAATAAATGAATTTGAAAACACATCATTATGAAAATAATAAACAACTAATTAATAAAAGCACTACAAATTTTTATAATTACAGTTTTAAAATTATTAAAATATGTGTAAATTTCAATAATGAGTTATAAAAAGGTTATGTTCATTGTATAGTTTGATAATGTTATTTAGAGTAAATAACTATTTGAGTTATTGATTTCTTTCTCAATTATCTTTTATGGGTCCATAATCAATTTGTAATACTTATATTTTTTAGTGATGTATATAAAAAATATGGATATATTTCACCATATAATTTATTAAATCATTAGGTAATAAATATATATCAAAATTTATAACTTTTATAGGCTTCCAAATAATGTATTATTAATGTCATAAGTGTTTTTATAACCTAATTTCAAATCACTTAGTTATGTTTTCCTATCATGACCATTATACTTTTTTGAAACATTATTAATTATTGTTGAAATATATTCAAATTATATATAAATTTTATGGATTTAAAATTATTTTTCATGAACTCATTTATAAATTTATGTTACAAAAATAATTTTTTTATTGAATCTAATATTCGTAAAAATGAAATATTTTAGAGAATAGTTATAAATTGTGATTATTTATTGTTTACCCACTATATCCAGAAATATTTATTCATAAAATGTATTCCATTAATATTTTCATATTTTAATATTTATTATCATTTTCTATCATGAAAACATGTCTTTGACATATTTCAAAAGTTTTACATATTATCCTTTTTATGACATGGGATCCATATAAATGAATTTCAAAATAATAAAATATCATTTCCCTTAACTTTAGTATAATTCATTTTAGACTACACATTTCCTCAAGAAAACCTTTATATTTCTCTTATGTAACCAGTATGGATTTATTTTATTATTTTTTTTCAAATGTATTTCATGTTACCATATTGATAATTCTTTTAAAATGTGGTGTGTAACATCAAATATTTTATAAAAATCTCATTATATGTTATATAAAATATCATCACATAGTTTACCATTAGTTTTTATCTCTAACACAAAATATATATTTCCTATTCAGTTGTGTTTCATTAATTACCCTCTAAATTTATTTATATTTCATTTCATTCTAATATTGAACTCATGGTACCAAAAAATATAAATCTTGACTCTATATTATGTGATAAATTTTGGAGTGTTCTTCTTATGATGGTATGTTTCATATTTTTCAACATCATTATAACATGTTGTGCTTCTCTTGGGATATGAAATAATAATACCATCCCCAATATTTTTTTAGGTTGACTCTTGATCGTGATATTTTTATTATTAATTGGGGATTATTTAAAATCATGTATCTCAGTTATTCTATGATTTATTATTTTTATTTATATGTATTTTTGATTATATAATAAATTATTATTTATTTTAATTATATTTTAAATACATTACACATAATTATGTAATGTGGGGACATGGAGGTATATATCCCCTTAATGCATTACAAGGTCTAAATATATAATCTAGTTTCTGTTTATTTATATCTCTTATCATATATTTTGATTTCTTGGTTATAGTTTATACTATATGTATGATGTGTTTGATGATTCCATGATGGTATGATTAAGATTCCCAACATAATGAATTTCCTGATCATGAAATAAATTATTATTTTTTATTTGATAAACTATATTATTATATCATCTTTGTATTTATTTCATGAACATGTGGTCTTTTATATAGAGTTTTATTATTTTATATTCTATAAATATTTATATATTTCATTTTTATCCATTGATAGTATCAAATTTAAATTATCCCTAAAATACCATTATGGTGCACAATTTTTATGTTTTAATTTACATATCATTATAATGTTGAATATTATGTTTAAAATGTATAAAAGTGTAAAAGGTGTAAATAATTTAATGGATGTTTTTGAAAAAAATTTGATAATTAATAAATACATAGTATTATCAGAGGAAGGTCCATTATATGTGATAATAACTCATTTTGATAAGAAAATCTTTTTCACAAATCTGTAAGACTCGAAAAATAAATGGTTCATAGTGTGAATGTGATTCAATATTTTATGATAATATTAAAATTCTATATTTTTATTTATGTGTCTCTTATATTGACCTCAATGATTGAAATTAATGCATGTGTTAATTCCAACCATATTTAGCGTGATCAGATCTAACAATCCATAACAGATATAAAATATGATAAGGAATTATTAATTGGTTGTCTTTTTTATGAAAAACTTTTATTCATTCAATTTAGGTAGGTGAAACATGGGAGAACAGGAATAAAGACTAGATATTTCATTGTATATAACAGTTTTTATCAGAAACATATATGTGTTAGTGAATTATGAGACATAAAAAATTTAATAGTATTTTTCAAGAAGTAATAATCATTAAATAGAAAATATAATGGAATTATTATGAAATGGATGTTCATAATGGGGAATAATACCACATTAGTTAAGGGGAAGACATGTAATTTATATATACCAGTCTATCATTCATCCATAATTCATTGTCTTGAAAAGAGACAGAGCTACATTAACCAGAGGCTACTTCCCAATGTTAGCAAATTCTAGTAATAAATGTGAAGGGATTTGTAGGTCATTACGACATTGTTTCCTTTTAATTATAAATCAACTTGGAAACAAGTATTATAATAATATAAACCATAAATACAATTAATTAAAATAGATAATACAACTAAAGGTATGAAAATTACGACATTAAATGGTTGACTATAGGAAACGGAAGGTCAAATAACAAAAACAGAATAATAAAATAACCAAAAGGTGTCCAGGTGAAATAAACAAATGTACATCCCAAACAATCTCTAATATCAATCTACACATTCCATGCCTTTTACAACAAGAAACCTCAGTGGAGAAATAAGATACATTTTCATTCCCTCGGTCTCTATATACAACATTTGGAAATGAACCAATATTTTAATGTTGGGGTGTTTTTAACTCAATATGTAATCAAAACTGACTTCCTAAAACACATCACATGTATAATAACCAGATAACCGTATTTTAAAAAATAATTGCAAATTGTTAAATAGTTTATAAAAAAATATACGTTAAAAATGATAGATAAACAAAAATAAAAACAAATATTTCCTTTCATTATCTTTTCTCAGAAATAATTTAATTCTCATACACCCACCGACATAGAAAATATTATTGTAACACATTTTAAATGGTATGTCCCGACCATAATCTATCCCTCTATAGTGGTTGTACATCCTAATTCTACTGAATCCCACTTTGAAGACACACTATCCAAATTATACCAACATAACTTCAAATTAATTTTACATAAAATGTTATTCCTTTTAAAAATTTCCTCCTACATTTCAATTTTATCCAAGAAATTACATAATTTTAAAACTATCATTTTAAAATTATAAGCAATGAGGTTCTATAAAAACCCATCAATTATTCTGGATTTTAAAAACATACATTGAATAGCTTTCTTTTAGGAAATAAAATTATTTTTCAATATGAAATCTATGTGAAACAATTAAATCAAACCCTGAAACATATTTCAACAGGGACAGGTGATGAGATAAAAGATACTTACATAAAAAATTTGATGAAAATGAAAAATGACACTAATTCCTTCAATACTTTGGATCACAACATATCCCATTTAATAGATTGAATATTATTTCATCAATACTCACATCATACCTCATATATAATTATATATTTAATTTAGGATTGATCAATTTCACTTTGAGAGAGGATAAGATTATATATTTGAAAATATTGGAATAATAAGGACATAACCAAATGTAATGTCATCCAACACACTATAACTGATAAAAATGATACATCAAGTCAAATTTGAATAACAAAGGGAGCCTAATTGAATAGATGAGTTTGGGAACCTATAATACTAGTTAAAAAATTAGTTTTCATGAAATTATTCCATTTTTAACTATTATTAATATAATATTTAAGGTTTTTCACAGAGTTTTTTCTCATGGTTTATCAAACCATGCACCAACCATTTGCACACTAATAGACAGCCCCAAGGTAGCCAGACCATTTTTCCACACATTTTTTAAAATCATGTACCAACTATGTGTTGAATATACCTTAAGGTCATATGTAATAATTGTTATCTCTCGTGGTTTAAAGAACCATGATTTCGTCATCCATCTCACTATGTCTCTGCATTCACATTATCCCATTGTATGTGCATTATTTGGAGAAACTATACTTCAACTTTGTGACATCCTATTGACTCCCAACATCACCTTTTACAACATTCTAGAGGTTAGTATTCATTTATACTATCCATGTTCAAATTTTTTACCTTCAATAAGACATCTAAATCACTCCAAAAACATTAGGAAACGACGAAAATATAACCCATGTATTATAAAATATAAAAGTACCTGACAAAAAGGTAACGTACATAAAACTAGGTTTGATACATTATATTTAACAATAATTATTCTAACCTAGGAATATAGGAGACTGGCCTATCTTTGGAAGTTCTTGAGCTAATTTTCCGTAATTTCTAATTCATGATCCCATATAACTTCTAGAATTAGAGTAGTTTTTTCATAAAACAGATACAAAAATGATGATTTTACAATGAAAGTGATTCTCATTCAAATCCACTAACATTAATAGAACATATAACAATATATCATCATTTACATGATCAATTTAGCCAAATCAAATATCATTGTAACAATAAGGATGGTACTAATTCAATTAAGAGACATTAAACACACATGGTATAGAAATTAACATTGGTAGAAAGTAAAAATGATAATACACATATCAATCTCCAAAAAGTATCATAAAAGTTATAACATGCTATGGAAGCTACATACATTTCTTACCAAAATTATGATTACATATAATTTTAAGGATTCACATAGACCAAATATCATCCACATTAAGTGATTATGGTATTTGATAATAATCTTCATATAAATTTTCGAATACAATATGACAAAAAAATATTCTTCTTGATCGTATAGATTTTATTGAATGTATCATTAAAAGGAATTGGTATGATAAGTGAATTATTAGATATTTGAAACTAACATAGTGGATAGTGATAAGGACAACTATACAAACCCTTAAATGGATCATTATATTTATTTTCCCAATAAATAGTTTTGGTTAGAACTCAACATGAGATATATTCTCTTCACATTAAAATCCAAAATACAGCACACAAGATCTATTATAGTATTCAATTTTTTAATTTTACTCTTCAATTAAACAAGTTTTTGTTGATGATATGTTGTCGTAATGGTTAACAGTGTACAAATATATTATTGCGCGTTCTTCCAAATTCCGGTCAATAACATGGGATCTGAGTAAATCACACAAGAAACACGATTTCCCGGAAGCTTGATATCTTAAAAATATCGATTTCCGACATGTATTATTCCATATTGGATACACAAATAAAGGTGATGTTATCTGACAACGTGAGATAATCCACAATCACCAATGTGAAATTTAGATTCAAACTATTCATAGAAGACCTATTATAAAATCCATAAAAATTATTTCCTATTTATTCATATGAATAAGAGAAACATAAAATACACTATTTTTCCATTAATGATCCACTATGACCTACTAAAAAGCATGACATATCAATAAATTCTATTCCACAATCCACTACATTCCTATCCATAACCACAATTATTTTACAGACTTATGAATATTCTTTATGCTATGATAGATACACAAATCATATAGTGGTGTTGATAAACATGTTTCTATTGATAATACATGGCTACAATTATTTTAACTCTAAAGTTCTATATATATCTAACATATATTGTTTATAAATCAATGGTATTACCCCCCCCATTGAGTTATAACATTCATTGTTTGACATTCAAGATCAGAAGCTTGGGTGTCCTCAAACATGAAAAGAAATTATGAATATGTGAGACTGGACAAAAAACTACAACTTAACCCTTCTCAACAAACTTCAATTAAATATCAGTTTTAACCTATATTAACTTCCATCAATCTGAAACCACTATATAGAAATGAATATATTACATTCTATTTAATTAATATCCCAACAAATTTCATTTACCAATTTTATATATAAACATGATGTCTAAATTAATTATATACTCCATCAATATGTATTACCTTAGGTAAAAATACCCTTTTGATAAAATCTTTATCATGATCCTATGATCCATAAACATTGACATTTGTTTTGAAAAATAATGATAATGATTGCATATTTTAATAAATATTAATAAAATATAAAATTCCAAATGTTGTATTGTGTAATTTTTTTCATAAACTTTTAACATTAATTATATATATGATACACCATAATCACCTTGAACGAGAACACAATAATCTAAGATCTATATGTATTATAATAGACAACATACCCCTATCCAAATTTTAGTAACTAATTAATAAGTGTTGATGTAAGGTAAACAATAATATCATGAAATGATTTATACTTCACATTGTTCCAATGTAATGGAATAAATTTAATTATTAATTATTTAATCAGTGATATATGTTATGAAATATAATGAACGACATGTCGAGAATATCTCACAAAGATAAGAAAATTGCATATTTAAAAACATTCTTTAAATTGTTTCTGATTAAATCTATTTTTGACATTTTTGGATCTACTAGGGATCCTTTATTAGAGATTACATGGATATGTAAATCTACCTCTATATTCATGAAATCCCACATTGAATTCTTTTAATAAGGGACTTTTTCATTGGATGATAAGCAATAATATAGACCAATGTTTCCCATGATCATCATATGTCCCAAAATACCCTAAAATATCCTAAAAAACACAGACATAATGGAATCGAGATATATATAAGTTGTCTTCTTCATAATATCCAATATGGCCATCAAATCATTAATAATACTAAATGGAATTAACACTTATTTAAAATGTCCATAATGACCCTAGAAAACTATTTTAGAAGTATAACCCTTTTAATAATAAATATGGTGATATCATGATCATAAATATATCTTAGAGAACCAGGAGGCTCAAAAAATGACTGTATAGAAAATAAATTTATGGAATTTAATACTGAATAATTATCATAAAATGGTTGATCATTAAATAATACACAAATAGTTTAATTGTTTCATCTACCTTATATATAAGTAGAACCAATTGTTTCCTTGGAGGCATACTGGGTTAAATTATGATTTTACATTAAAAAATTTGATATAATACATTTAAATAGCATAATTCCATTGTTTCACTCCTATAATATGGAAGTGCAATATTATTGGTTCCTATTAGGAGATCAATCATAAATTCCACCTCTCATTCTAGTGGAATTTGTGATGAATTATCTGGAAAGTCATCAGGAAATTTGTAAATGATGGGTTTAAAATAAATATGTCTAATATCATAAGTATTTGATAATATGAACACAAAATCGTGATAATAAATTTTCACAAAAACTTGTATCAATGTTGAATCTTTTCATAAATTAATATCCTAATATCCTCTAATTATATTCATAACACCAACAGATAATGTGGAATTAAAATCATAACCAAAACACTCGACGTGGGACTTTAATTTTATCAACCAATGCATTAAAAAATAATCCATTATGAATTTATTTAATTAATAATAAAATACCCCCCCATCAATTTGCATGAATTAATAGAAATAGGACATTTTTCACACTTAATGGATCTATAATCTTGTTGTAAAAGAGGTGTTTTTTGTTTCATTATAGAAGTAATGATTTCAAATTACAACCCCATATGACAAAAAAATATTTAATAACAAAATAATGTGTCAAAATAGTATTAAAAATTACTATAATAAGTAATCAATTCAAAATAATCTCACATTTTAAAATCATATTTCATTAATGATCATTTGTTAAAATTTTCATCACAACATAATTATTTTTAGTTGCTCCTCTCTAGTACATGATAATGAGAGAAAATTGTATAACTTTATTTATCATGTTGTAATGAGAATAATCATGGATTATTTAAATTTGAGGATGAGAGTAATTCTAAATATATCATCCATTCAAACTATATGATGTAAGAGATACAAGATATACATTTACTATACTTCTCTATAAGTAATTGTAAAAATAATGAAGGAGATATCAAATATGTTTCTAGTTGTGATATTCTATAGGTGGAGTTTTACAATCTCACATGTTATTATAATGTGACGGAAACTAAAAAATATTAGTTTACACTTGGTGTTTGGAGGATTTTAATGGATAATGTGTTCGATTTTTTAAATTCTCTACCAACTTGGATATAGGTTTCCATCTTCCACATATTTGTAGACATTTAATTCCCTCTTGTTCCCATCAAAATATATACTCCCTATATGTGGATTTATACAATAAATCTTTCTACCACAAATTTTCCAATTAACAGATCCATATAATAAATAATATATTTAACTAATATCATAGAGTGAATCATCAATTTCGGTCTAGAATGAGATATGTATTTTTTTCATAGATTAATTATGAATTACTTATACTAAATATAGGACTATGTTCACAAACATATATGAATAATATTTCATATAAAGATTCTATAAAATAAATAAGAAGAAAATATTTTTTCTTGTGGAAATATATTTTTTAGGATATAATTATTTATTGAAAAATCTTAATAGACCTCTCACATAATGCCTTTTTGAAATCATTCTTGGATTTCTAAATCCATCCATTATTGTCCAAGATCCTAAAATATATTTGTTCATATCATTATATTGATCTTGAATGGTGTACATAAGAATTCATAGATTATATTAATTTTATACATATATACTTAAACCTTTTAAAGTTCATAATATCCCCTAAATGAAAGGTGGATTCTTCTTTAAAACCAATATGGAGGGTTCCAGATGTGACAAATCATCATTTAAATTTCAAATTTTGATGGCTTTAAAAACCCGAATGAAGAATTGAAATGTTTTTTGACCACTTTTGGATACAGTTCCTCATAACATTCCACAAACTCTTCCTTTTAATTTTTCAGTGTTTACCCAGTGCCAATATCTATAATAAAAATATTTACCCATTTATTCATCACTGACACGAAATTAATAGCATATGAAATTTCAAATACCTATTGTAATCATGAATTTAAACCATTTTATTAAAAATTCATCAACTATAACCATTTTCATCAAATATAGAACATAAAATTAATAACATAGTCCCTGTGAAGCGTCTAATAAATAATTTATGATATTCAATTTTCATTGGCTAAACTAATAATAATGGGATGAAAAAAATCATGTAATTTTCCTTAAAAAATTTTATTCCCAAACCACCACAGTGACAACAATTACAGAATTAATAAAATAGATTTATCGTTTTGATATATATATTTCATGTTTTGAAATTTCAATTTCTTTATTACCACCCCAAGTGACTAACTGATTAACCATGACTTGATAAAATATGTAAAATCAAAATCAAAAAAATTTTCATTTTATGGGATGAAGTGCCAACATCGTTATTTGTGATAAACACAACACCAAAAAATGTTTTTAAATGGTAAGGGTTCATGATAATTTTTTTGGGATGCAATTATCATTATTAATAAAAGAACAATATATTATGAAATATAAAAATTCATACAATCGATATGGTTATTAATAATAAACAACCCAACCCATCAAACCAAAATTAATAAAAATATTAGAGTGATAATGAAAAATGAAAAATAAACTGTTAAAAACCAGTAGATAACATAACCCAAACACAATAATTTTCTATAATAACAAGAACAACCAAAACTATATCCAATATCCAACAAAACATTTAATTCAAATTACATTATTATTCATTGTGAAAGATATAATACAAAATTTTCTTCTCTGAGTCAAGATATTCAAAATCTACAAAGGAACAAAATATCCTAAGAATGGAGTGAGTATAAAATCAGTAGGTAATCCATAAAGGGTTCAAATTAAATTGAACTATTAAATGATATGGATGACATATTTATATTAAATCATTGTAAAAAAATTAATCAATTTATAATAAACATTAAGTGAAACCCATTTTGTAGAAAACCTAGTCAAACTTATTACCATTCAATATCATTTTTTGTTTCCATTTCCATAAAAACACAACTTTAAAACCAAATGTAGATCATAAAAATATCAAAACATGCATTCAATTATTCAAAAATTTTGAAATTAAATTTCAATGGTTCGCAATAATCTCAACACACTATAGAAACAAAATTTTTATTAAACACCTAATTTCAAACACATTCGCACATTAAGCGCTTTTGAAAACAAGATTCTCACCAAAAAACCAACACATAAAACATTTTCATGAAACATAACGCTAAAACACACACCCAAAACACAATTATTATTATTTATAAATTCCATTCACACCACATCTACAATCCATACAATGTAGAAAAAAATTTTAAATGACTCAAACAATTTATTGAACACATCCACTTATTTTACACAATGATTAATATATAGAAACAATAAAATTTATTCTAGAAAATATATTTTCAAGACATATGCATATCAAATTATATCCAAAAAGTGTTCTCACCACCTAAATAAAAAACAGAAAATGTAAAAATTAACTGAACAAACAAAATAAATTATCTAAATTTGATAAGGCATGGAACATCGTACCATAGGTGAACAAATTCCTGGAAAAAGCCTCGAAAATACAATCACAACTTAACCACATCAGATGAATGCAAAGAAAACATATTCATGAATATTTATCCCAATAATATGATTAAGACATAAAAATGCATAACTAATGTGAATGAGAAGCCCTAAAATAAAGAGGGAGACTTACCCAAGGGAAAAGGGGATGATGCGCGGCTACCAGAGCGAGGTAACGTGCTGGAAGTGTGGTTCCTTCATAGGTTTGGGTTTCTAGAAGAAGAATCAGTGGGGGGGGAGTAAGAGAAATTATATCCAATAGGGGGTGGAAAAGCACATCAACATGTGGTGAAGAGGGGGGCGTTAGATTAGGGTGGCACGAGGTAGTTGGGGTGGTGTGAGGGTGGTCATCATAGTAGGGCACTAGCCAGGAAGTTGGTGAGGTAGCCAAAGGGGGGCAGCATGGTAGGGATAAGGTGTTATAGGAGAGGTGGGGTGGATGTGGAGTGAATGTAAGAATGGAAAAAAAAAAGAAAACAAAAATAGAGAAAAAAAGGGAAGGTCAAACCTAAAAAAACTTTAATATAATTTCAATTATAATATTAGTAATAAAAATATTATTATTAATGATAATAATTATTATTATTTTTAAAACATAATAAAATGTTATTAATAGTAATAATAATAATAATTTCCTTTAATAATATTTCAATTATTATTATTAATACAATTCTTAATTTCATTTTTATTTTTAATAATTTTTAATTTTATTTTAATTTTATTAAACATATATTTAATTAATTATATTTTTGAATGATAGTGTGGGTAAACCATAACCTAGGTGAAGCCGCACAGTTTCGACCATGATCTTCCAATGTGTCAGATGCTATCAATCCCAAAACTCTAATTTATCAGGAAAAACACAAAATTCCAATTAGGACTCAGCCTGAACCTCAACATGAAAATTCAATGCTAGATAACCTAAAAAATATAAAATTGATTCAACAGTTAGGATGTGACAATTATTACAACCATAATGCATTCACCCACATAAATCCATCCCTTTGTGGATTTTAATGAATAAACTATTACTCCATTTCAACACAAGGAGATTCTCGGAAAAACGACAAATGAAAAGATGACAAGAACACTAGAAACAAGAAAAGAGGATTAAAAGTCAAACTCGAGAGGCTGAAGTTGAATCTCTATGAGGATCCACCCACCCCATGAGTTTAATCATCTTAGTTTGGTTAATAAAAAAATGGAAACTCTTAAAATGTGCAATCCAACATATTGAGCCAAAATACCTCATTCATCAGTGAATAAAACACACACCACTTCTTGAAACAACAAACAAGATCAACCATATCCCAATAAATTCTCCCATAACCTTAATTCATCGAAATGATTGGGTGTCATCCAATATAAATATTTACCCAAGGAATGGAATTGAAATGATGAATTTCAAAAAAAAAAGACCACCCAATGTCGTGGCATCATGTGAAAATCAACCAAATTAGCAGCATGGGGAGGCTTAGGCAAACTCCCCACCCGAGGGAATGGGATAACAATGATTCATTCCAGATGAATTTCAGTGAGGGACACTATGTTTATCACCACCATAAGGGTCTTCTAGCTTAACATAATAGCATGGACCGAAATGGGATATCGAACATGGGTTAACTTTGGAGTTTCCCACACAACCTGATCTCCCAACACAAGAGACCATATTAACACAAGTCCAAACCAAACAGAAAACACTATGTAGTTCACCACACCCAAATGAATTACCAATTTCCGATGAGTCCATCAAAACAAAACAAAAACGAAATACAAGGATGTAAATACATGGAGAAACACATAGAGAGTCACACCCACTAGGTTAACCACACTAAGGTTCAAAAAAACAAAATATCCCTGAATTCATATTACCAAGGGGGAATGAACCACCTACATGTGTAACAATATTGATTAACAAGATCCCCATGTAACTTTTCACCATAGTAGACCACTTTAAATGAATCTTCCACATAGAAATATGAAACCATCCCCATTTTTCGACCCTAAATAAAGGAATCAGACTTGGATCCCTTATCCTCATGGGGTTCTTGACAATGTGCAATTTTCAATCTGGGACCTATGACTGGAGATCTATTGATTTAATCATATCCTCCCTTGTATTCAGGAATTAAAACCTCCAAATGAAACTCCTCTTATTATTTCTACATGAAACCACACCATAATCTAGAAAACACTAATAGACATTTCACACTCCAACATCAATATTCTCCGAAATGACACATTCACTAAAAAAAGGGACTTAAATGAGGCATACACATCATCGTTTTTACTCCAAATAAGAAATTTTATAAGAAATAACACATTGAAGGAACCTTCACTCATAATAATGAAATTCTGTGTTTCTCAAAGGAAAACACCCTTCCTATTAAAATAGATATTCTCAGACGAATCCAAAACCGTCACCCTTATAGTCGAACATAAAAGTGTCAACAAACATGACCCTTTCAAAAAAAAGACATTATATAGATATATACCTAGAACCATGCCCCTAATAGTGTGAGATTAATATAATTGTGCATAATATCCTTTGATGACAAGATTTAACACACATGCGTATTAGCACAAACACATTCTTAGATGAAACCAATGGAAGATCCAAAATCATTTTTAAGACAGTTTCCAATAACAACAACACATACTTTTTTCTTATTCTCCATGGGAAATTCCCTTAACTACTCCCATTTGAAATCATTAGAAATGGCTATGTCAAATATCACATTTGACCGTCAAGTGACTCGAGGATACTAATGCTTCATTAAACTCCTCTCACATCTGCTCTTCTAGTGTGAAACAATTAACATAACTGAAAAAAGATAGGTGGATTCAATTATGAAATATAATAAGAACGTCCATACATTGATCAACTGAAGGATCTTCCAATAGAGAATCACCTATGGTCAAACTCCTATCATGCATTAACTCTTTATGGGGTCCTAAAAAAGAAAATGAGGGAAATGCAGGGTCCCAATTAAACAAATTTAAATTAAAAAATGTGCACAAAAAAAGACCTAACACACTAGGGGAGCCAACAAAATGGCCTCCAAAAATGTTTCATAAAGGAGACCATAAACCATTTATTCAATCCAATTTACCGTCAAAACATGATGCAAAAACATCATTCCAATATTGGGTTTTCAAACTCAAAACTCCACACAATAAAATTCCAAATTTTACAAGAGATACTATAAAAAATGATGGATTGTCAAAAACTCTATAATTTACTTAATAACTCTTTCCATTAGTTTAGAAAATCAAATTGGAAATAGACTTCCAGAACCCAATTTTAAATAATTCATTCTTTCCCAATAATTAATTTCATTACACCATATGTTTAAATTATGAAAATCCACTATTGATAAACTCAACCCCATTTACTCAAAACCATTCCGATTTTGAAATCTTGATTCCACAATTTTAGAACATGACTTTTGAAATGATTTTCCAAATCCGATAATTATGTTGACCAAATAAAGGAAAAAATAGTGTCTAAGGGTTACTGAGACATATCGTTGGTGGACATACACTAGTCACACAACTATCCCAGACTGTGTTATAAGAGAGTTTTCTAAGCTCAACATGACTTTCATGTCCCTACAGGCTCACTGAGACCATTTTCCTAACTCCCATTTGAATTAAAAATTAATTAACTACAATAAGCACAGAAATACCATGATGAAACTCAAATTCCCCTAGTGTGGTGGGTTCCATCACAAGGTGTGCTGGACAGGCACCGTACTTGTGACCAGAACGTCAAGTCCCAAAAATCCTTTCTCCTTTGTACCTATAATCTTCCTAAGGAAGAAGAATAAAAAAGAAGGACCTTCACTGATAAATTTTCTTCATAAACCAGTCTTGGTTTCCATCCAACCCGGTTCCGGACCCGGTCCATGGAAAGGCTCGTAGGGAATTCCAAATCCCCAGGGGTTGGAACAATTTCTTAGGTGTCAAATAAAAAAATAGGTAATGTTTTAACCAAAAATAACACATTGAATTGACCAATAAAAACTTAAAATTTAGTGCTGAAAAATTATAAAAAACAAATTCTAATAACTTACCAGATTTTTTGTTTACAAACTAAAACAACCCTAAAAGGGACAACAAGAAAAAAGGGAAAACTTGGACATTATCCCAAACCTCAGTCAACAAAGGGGAGTAAATTTTTTAATCTACAGACCCCAAGATCCACAATGTGTGCTATTATGAAACCCAATCCTACATCATTATACATCAGTCCTTAACAAGAAACAAACATGGCAGAAGGACTTCATACACCAACAGGTGTATGCAGGGTGTAAGACAAAGCCCAGTATTTTTCCACCAAGATGATATTCCATTCGACAACATTATTATGATAATGTAAAATGGAGATTAAAAAGAATTTTAGAGAAATTTCTATGAAATCATTTATTAGAAAATCATTTTAAAGAAAATAACGCACTTATAATGAAAAAATTCTACTATTTTCATAAAACATAAGTGGGCCTCTAAAATTACCCCCCCCCACCACATCCATAAAAAATATGTCCAACAAATTACAGTATATGTCGCCCCATCATATAATGTATTGCACCATGGGTAAATCCCTAGGGTCAAACTAGCTGAAGTGGGATTCTAAAAAGCTCATGTCATGGTAAAAATGTGGTTTAAAAACCATGAAAACCCATGTTGTCATGTGTGGTCCACTAGTTGGAGACATAAATATAACCCTGGTAGAATATAATCCTCATCCAAATATTTAGTTATTATTGTAATTAATAATCTAGATATGTGAAACCAATAAATATCCACTTCTAAATCACTATATTACAAGTCCTAGTCCACTCACCTAGTTACCAATGTTTCACTGTTGTGATCAATGATGTTTCACATTCACATATCACAAACACCAACAATTTCATATATCAATGCCAACCATTTCAAGGAAATCACCAATTTTTATAGAACATGCCATTTTATATATTACTCTAACTAAAACATCATTTAAAAGTATTTATCATCACTTTCATATTTCAAAGAATTCTATTTTTATAAAACATAATAAAACAACACAATTAAAACCATCCAATTTAATATTTAATCCCCTTCATTTATTCCACATGTACACTAAGATTGTTTCTTTTGAAACAATATTTTCATTGATTAAATATTTCACAAATGATATTGAAATGCGCGTAATAAGGTGAACATGACCACATTATTCAAATTCCATTGAAAATGCATTTTTCCATAGACAATCACATAAACATATTTCTGAATATGATTCAAATATCTCACATAATTTAATAAATAATTTTTAATCATTATAGAACATTTCTAAATAGTATAACAAGGTTTTGCGCAATAAAAACACATAGTTTGACAAATAAATTATCCTTTAAAAATTAATTCATGTTTAATCCTATCAAATAAAACTTTCACAATACACATAAAATTTAATAAATCAAATTAGACAATTTTTTAAACTCTTAAAATTATCACACAATGAATTACACCAAAACCCACCCGATTTCGTTTAAAAATGATACTTTAAAACCAAATTTACAACATAGGATTATAATATCATGCTTTCCATTATCAAAAAAATAGAAATTAATTTTAAAGGGTGCACAAAAAGATCAATAATCCAAGGAAACAAACATTGTCCTAAAAAATTAATTTCCATCTCATTCTCAACTTATATTCTATTGAAAACCTGATTCGTGCCCAACAACAGACAAATGAAACATATTCATAAGACATCACACTAAAAAACACACCCAAATCCGAAGAATTTATCCATATAAAAACAATTGAATCCACAAAATAATGCCAAAAAACAATTGAAACCTTTTCTAATGACTCAAAAAATAAAGAACCCTTAAAATAAATTTTCAAAACCGGGCATATATATAAACATGATAATTTCTTTTAGAAAATATATTTTCAACACATATTCATGTAAAAAAATTTCCAAAACATGTTCTCACAACAAAAATAATGTATAGAGAATGAAACAATTAACTAAACAACAAAATTATATTATTTGAAATTGTTAGGGCACAAAACCACCTACCTCAGGTGATGAAATTGCTACACAAAGTCATGAACCCGCAATCACGCCTTAAATGCATAGCATGAAAGCCAGTAAAATTATATTCATGAATATGGAACCCAAAATAAAGATTATAACTTAACAATGAATCCGTAATGTGAAAATAACCCCCAAAAATAATGAGGGAGACTTACCTAGGGTTAAATAGGGGTATGCATGACTGTCAGAGGTTGGTGGTGAGTCGGAAGAGGGGCCATCATTTAATCAGCCGAGTTTACATGATTAACCAAATTCCCATGTTGGAGTAATTCGAATATCACATAAGACATGGGATCATTAGTGCGCACGGAAAGACCACAAACTGAATTGATTTTCAGTGATCATGAGCCCATACAGTTCACAACATAAATAATCAAGGGTAAGGAAAAAAAGAAGAAAAACATTGACCACACTCCCCCCCCTTCATTCGTTAAATGTCCATTTATTATCTTCATTAACGTTTTGGTTCCATCCATCCTACATAATTAGTAGGATACCTTACCAGCATGATACACAGTAAGGAGAGATGAAGGAAAACCCTACATGGATGATCAAGGATCAATGTTCTCCTCCATGTTCCAAGAACGGGGGATGCACGACTTGTAGGGGAGGAACATTGGGGACTCCAAGGGTGATAAGAAAAGCTTTGGCACAGGTGCACCACATGCCTCAGGAAGGGGGAACTCAAAACACAGCAGAAAGAATGGTGAGGAAAGGAGGAAGGCAGAAGAAGATATTCTCGTGCGATATAATTATGAGACCTAGTTGTCATGGAATATATAATTTTGAACAGTTATAAGCTCAGATCGTGGTTTCACAATGCTATTGGGTGGTTACAAACGACTATATTAATTGTTATTAATGATTCCTATAGGAAGAAGTGGTAACAACTGTGACATTTAAAGGTTTTTTTACATAAATAGAGGGGCACGTTGTGTGTACAAACAGCTGGGTCCGTCGAGGGTCGCCCCAATCTTAGGAATTTGAACATTGATTATGGGCTCATTGAAACGGCCTTGAACCACTTCACAAAGGTTAATATGGGATAAACGTGGTGTTACGAGAGAACTGTATTAGAGAAACCCAACAAGGCTTGGTGACATCGATCGGTGAGGCACCGATCGTGGCACAAAGATAGAGCGTCCTACCATCAAGACGCCACCCTTAGGATCTAGATTTTGGCAAAGGGATGGACCTTGAGGGTCTGGGCCATTTCATATAGGCCACACCATTATTCATAAAATAATACAAATCACAATAAGATAATCATAAAACAATCATAATTTTATAAAAATATTCATATTTAATTATGTAAAAATACAAATTGAAAATAGATTTTTAAAAGAAATGTCCATTAAAAATAACAATTCATTAAAATAAGAATTGAAAAAAATGAAAGGAATATTTTTATTGACAACAATTCAACATAATAAAACACAATATAATAAAAATCCATTTTGTAAATAATTTTACCATGATATAATCTTTTATGTGTAAGGTTATCCCAATGAATTTAATTATGGTTAGGAATTCCTATACCTCTGGTTTGACATCCATTAAACATGTTCTAAAATGTTCTATAATGGTTCAAATATTAATATTAAAATATTAAAGAACCATATTAATATTTATATTAAATATATAATCTTTTTATAACATCTTTAGGCAAATTTATTAATTTTATTTTCTTACTTCCATCATTTTGGGTGTGTTCTTTAAGAGGTTTCCATAGACAGTTTCTTATGGATTTTCTTGTGGAATGGAAGTGAAACAGTAGAAGTGGAATGAAATGGAATTAAAATGTTTCGAAAACATTATATTATATATTGTATAATTTTTATTTCAGATATTATAATGATTAATTAGATAAAACATTAATGAGAGTGATTTAAATTATTTCGGTGGTTTTTAAATTCCTCAAAGACTTATATTATTTAATTTAATATAATGGATATATATTGGATCCATAACATTACATAACATTTAATTAAAATATTATATTTTTACACCATTATAATGGTTTTATGTCTAGATATTATAGTGTTAGATGATAATGAATGTGTATCATCCTCAATATCATTGAATTGACACATCAAGAAGGATATTCTTATTTTTAGAATTAAAAGGGGTTGAGAAAGAGTTTGATGAGGAAATTTCCATAACAATGATAACATTATACTATAGAGAAGTTAGTAGAGTTATCATGATATTTTTTATCAAGGGTGGGGAATGAAAATGAATTGAAAATAATAATTAAAATAAAATGAAAGAAAATGAAAGCATATTTTTACATATTGATCTATTATCCCTAAGATCCTTTTTATGACTCTTGTATTTGGCCTTTTGGTTATACCAGAATGTCTTAAACATGGGGTATGTTCTTGGGAAGTGTATTTGGAAGCACATAGGAAGTTAATGGTGAAAGTAAGATAATGACCCCCGAGTCCCGCCTCCAGTAGGCCCCAGGGTGGTGACTAGCACCAAGGGTATGAGTTTTTACAAATATGGGAGGCATTACCCTTTTTATTATTTAAGATAGGAAATAGGAAAAGTCAACCACCAAAAAGAAAAAGAACAAGTGTATAGAAATAATCACAAACCAATTCCACATGCTTGTTTAAATAGTTCTGAAACAGGATACAAGTTACAAGAAAGCACAAAAAGTACAATACCAGAAGAAACAAGAGTACAACAAACTACAACAACTCCAACTGTCCCGACTTGTAGGGTCCCTCACAGCCCTGGTAGTCCTCCTGGAATCCTGAATGTAAACGTAGGGTGAGCATACATGTATACTCAGTAGGGAAACCTAATTCTCTTGTGCAGGAGTGGGGAGACATCCTAATGTCCCGTGAGAACAACAGGAGAAACCACAACTTGTCAAGGAATTCTATCCACCCAACATCACCAGTCACACTGACCAAGTAACACAAGTCAATAGAGTATATTAGTAATGTTATCAATGTATGGGTCCCTGAACCACCTTCCCACTAGTTATTGAAGAAATCCTACGCATCAGACCAATCCTTCCATTCTCACCGTAATCCCACTTCCTCATCCCACCCGCACACACCTAGGACACATCCTCACGCAGTCCCACTGCCAGACCCCACCCGCAAACACCTGGGCCACAACTGTCACAAGTAACCATGCCTGCAATCACCTTGGATTGAACAACCACCGCCACACCCGATGACACCTGGTCTAGAAGATCCACTGCCATGCCCAAAAACACATGGGCCTCATCCCAAAGACACTTGGGAAACCACCTGCCCGCACACACCTGGGCCATAACCGCCACACTACCTCACCCGAAGATTCTTGGGATAATAGTGGACTTCAGGACATCAAATCCTACCCGAGGATACTTGGGCTATTCTGGAAAGGGTGAAGAAAGGAGCTAGTAACCAACCACTAATGAAAGTGTTGGGAAAAACACCCTCCCCATGAAATGGGGGTGTTCAGCACAAATTTCTCAACATGGGTGGGGTGATTAACGAAACATAAAACATACAGATTTATATAGGTATAACAACCACTCAGCCCATCCTAAGGCTTCTACACAAATATCTGAGCATGTTCCTTAGCACTACTACTTCAAGTGTATGCACACAAAAATCAATCCCAAAACAACATTAAATGTTTTCAAGTTTCAACAGCTTTAGTTATCAGTTTCTTAACTACCGTGAAACTATCAACAACCAAATTGGATCAAGCGTTCATAAAACGTACCCCTTCCATCCACAAATCATGTTAGGAATACAAAAGAAACAAAAACAAGTCCCTTCTTATTAACCAACCAACCCCATTGATTATTATTCCATTTCCATTACCATGCCCAACTATTCATTAACTCTTCCACATTTTATTTATTATTCACAACCCATAGTTCGTTCACATTCAAACCCATCCCTGATGCCCCTCTGCCAACCACCATAACCACAATCACACCAAAACCCATACATCATCATCCCTTTGATACCATTTACCGCATCCCCGCTGCCCATCACCAACATAACATTCACACCAACCCACAACCAAGCCAACCGCAGCCCTACTGCTCAACCGATCCATTACAACTCACAAAACACCCCCTTCACATAAATAAACCGTAAGCAGCACCCACATGTTTATTATTTCAGTTTGTTCAACCAGGGTGATCACACAAGGGTTCCAGGTATTTAATAAGACAAATTTATGTGATTAACCAATTTCCACATTGATTAAAATTTTCATCCATAATATAATCCAGAAGGAGAGGGAAACATTTAATTGAGTAAGCAAAGGCCCCCAACGACCATGATTTTTAGTAGGCAGACGCTCATTCAATTCACAACATAATATCACCGGATATAAATAATGTAACTGCATTCACGAAAGTCCCATCCCTGTTATATTAGCAAGTTATTATCTTTATTAAACTGGTTCAAATTTGTTTCACGTAAACAAGACGACACCCACCCTGCATGATACATAATTTAGAGAGACAAATTTAAAATCCCTACCTCAACAGGTTCTGATGTCCTTCTACGGACACAACCACCACAATCACAAGGCTTCTCCAAGAACAACTTCACCCACCAAGGACGTCGCGGAACCACAAATAAAAAACACAAGGAACTCCCTCAACATGGAGATCACATGCCATAGCATGGAATGAAAATGAGAGAAGTAGGATCGTAAAGAGAATACAAAAACAGAGGCTTAACGTACCTTTAATAGTCCTTCGTCAAAGACCATCATTCCCATGAATTATCAGTAGTCACCACAGTTGGAAACTGTGGAGGGGAGTTCGAAGAAGAGGGAAAGGAATTGGGTGTGTTATGTTCTCCACTCTGACATGATCCCATAGTCACTAACGGATCAACGATCGGAGTCCGGATGAAAATGTTAGAGGAGGAAGACTTTTAGATCATCCAAGAGCGTCATCGTGTGAAGAAGAAGCGATCGGTCTAGAAATAATCTACGACACTTTCGTATATAGGTAATGAAAAGCTAAAATGTTATGTAGTGTGTATTAATGAATACACGGTGTGACCGTACACCCGTTACGCGTTTTGACTGGTCAACACATGACATGTCACGCAGTTTTCATGCATTTAATGATAATAATAATTCTATTAATATTTGGTGTTTTGTTGACCCGAGGCACAAGTCATGAAAAGTTATTCATCATTGGTCTTAAAATGACCGTCTTTATCTCGGGATTATAATTCCACTAACGGTTCGTCATTCCGACACCATATGAAGAAGTTACGGTTGAATTAAGATTATATAACCCAAAACAAAAACATGATTATTCTATTATTTAATTTAATTTAACACTTATTTTCATTCCACCTCAAATAAGAACCCACGCTCCCCCTCTCTTAAAGTGAAGCACATAAGCCCCCATGATTGACTCTTATTTTATATTATCATTATTAGCATTTAATCATTATTATATTTTAAATTTTCTCTCTCCAATCACAATTCTATTTAGGCCCCTTTATTTCCCCTCTCACGCCTAGAACATCATATGATTTCACCTTTGTTTTATTTGTCCTTATTTCCAAAATTATTATCATAATAATAACTAATACTACACAAAAAGTGGTGCCTCCCTTCGGCATTCCATGACCAACACGCCCCTACCTTTATTCCTTTATGGTTTTTATTATTTTTTATTTATTCCCTCAAATTATAATCTCTCTCCAATCTCACGTCAATGTCATTATTAATAAAATTAACATTTATAAATCCCATCATTATTGTTCAAATTTAATCCTATTAAAATTAGATTACCATAATTATTCTCATATGAAACTAAAACCATTCCATGCGACTCAAAACCATCTCGTTTAATTGAAATTAATGACAAAACAAAATTAATATAACTTATATATTCAACCCATTTTTAATACATTTAATTTCATTAACCTCTCGCACATATTTTTACGCCATCATTGTTATTTATTGTTTTTAAATTATAATAACAATTAATCAACTTATTTTATTAACTAATCACCGTTATTATTTTTAATAACGATAATATTAACACTCATCACAATGACAATGTTAAATAACCCTGTTGGATATCTGAATCTGACCACGCCCCGTCAATGTCGCATAACATCCTTAAATTTAATTTTTTAATTCTATTTATTTTTATTTCACACTGATTAAATTGAAACCAATTTTATTAAATTAAAACCATTCAATTTAATGAAACCAACATATTTTTACGCCACCATTATTATTATTATTTAACATAATAATAATAACGAACTCACCTTTAATTTTATTAACGCACCACCATGCTTCCACTCAGTAACTTCATTTATTTGTTTGCAATAAATACCATGACTCATTTCATTAATTTCTCATTATTATTATTATTATGAATAATATTAATAACACAACACCCATTATTATTATTCAAATTTAATTCCAATAATTACTCAATTAATAATAAACCGCATGTTTCATTTATCAACTTCTAATGGGACACACACCATCCCACTTCTCATCATTAATAAAAATAACACACATTAAATCATTTTATCATGATTATTCTCTTTTTAGATTAATTAATCACACAATTTATGTCATCATCATTATTATTAAACATATTTTTACATCATCATCAATATTAAAAATTAACATTATAATGTGCTTCATTTGACCACATCGATTTCAACAAAGGAATGGACCGGAGGGGTCTGGGCCATTACATCAGATACCTCTCAAATCATTTTCATCCTCGAGAATTAAAAACCAATCCAAAAAAATAATTGATCCATAAAACCACCCGCAAGATAACTCTCAAGGCTCTTTTCATAATAGGAAACAACCGACAACCCAAATTATATGAGTTAGGAATTCCTTCTCTCATACCGAGATATTATCCAATTTAGGCATCACTGACTCGCCTGCACGGGTATTATCGCATCCACATTAATGCGTCTCAATTAGGAATTAGGTCTTCTAACTTCCATATATTAAGATTTTCTAAACATACACTACCCCCAACACCTTAAAAAACTACAATAAATTGCCTGAACACATGGATTGAGGATTTCCTTCTCCCATGTGAAGATATTATCCACTTTAGGTGGCACTGACTCGCCTCCATGGGTTTAATTGCATTCACATTAATGCATCTCGATTCGGGATCAGGTCCTCCACCGTCCACATGTAAAGACTCTTCAAAGACATTTAAAGGAAAGAGGTAAACAACTTAGCATTATAGACTCATGAAATACAAGGTCCAGACCCAAAGCATGGGTGAGAATGAGTTTCAACAAGGGAGTGTGATGCTCCTAAATTTAAACAAAACATAATCAAGATCATTTATGTAATACTGAAAACAACTCTCTCAATCTATGGCCTAGCTAGGGTTCCCTCTTCTGTTGCATGCATTTGTTCGCATCCCACTCCTCTGCCTCTCTGTTGACGTCCAGGTGCCATAGTTGTTCAGTAAACAAGGAACGCCTAAGCCGAAGTAGCAAGGAAATTTTATCAAGGTTTCATTTTATCATTTTTATTTCAATTTCATTCCTAGAACAACCAAATCAAGTAAGACACAATCATGATGATGAATGTACCTTCCCTAGGGTCTCTACACTACAATAAATGTAGTCTCACATGGTCGTTCGGTAGGCTCGGATTCCTTGCATCAGATCACGGGGGGCCTAAAATCTCATGTCCTAGACGGTCTTCCATGGCCTATGTCACACACCATGATTAACAAACATTATATCCCTACCATACCATGCAATCCTTACTGTGAGTAACAACAGACTCCATCTTATCTCTCAACCATTAGCCTCTGATACCATTCTGTCTAACCCCCTCCCACAAAAGTTGATCCTCCTGAGCTGGCAATGGTGAAAGGAAGATAATGACCGCCGAGTCCCACCTCTAGTAGACCCTAGGGTGGCGACTAGAACCAAGGGTATGAGTTTTTACAAATATGGAAGGCATTACCCTTTTTATTATTTGAGATCGGAAATAATACAAGTCAACCACCAGAATGGAAAAGAAAAAGTGTATAGAAATAAACCCAAACCAATTCCACATGCATGTTTAAATAGTTCTGAAACAAGGTACAAGTCATAATAAAGCTCAAAAAGTACAATACCAAAAGAAACAAGAGTACAACAAACTAAAACAACTCCAACTGTCCCGACTAGTAGGGTCCTGCACGGCCCTGGTAGTCCTCCTGTAAACCCGAAAGTAAACGTACGGTGATCATAAAAGTATACTCAGTAGCGAATCCTAAAGCTCTTGTGCACAAGTGGGGAGACATCCTAATGTCCCGTGAGAACAACATAAGAAACCAAAACCTGTCAATGAATTCTATCCACCCGACCTCAACAGTCACAATGACCAAGTAACACAATTCAATAGAGTATAGTAGTAATTTTACCAAATATGGGTACCCCGCACCACCTTCCCACTGGTTATTGAAGACATTCTATGCATCAGACCAATCCTGCCATTCTCACCGCAATCCCACTGCCTCATCTCGCCCGCACACACATGGGCCACATACTCACACAGTCCCACTACCAAACCCCACCTGCAAAGACCTGGACCATAACTGTCACACGTAACCACGCCTCTAAACACTAGGCTAGAACAACCACCGCCACACCCGAAGACACCTGGGCTAGAAGATCCACTGCCACGCCCGAAAACACTTGGCCTCATCCCGAAGACACTTGGGAATCCACCTTCTCGTACACACTTGGGCCATAACCACCACGCTACCTCGCTCGAAGGTTCATGGGCTAATAATGGACATCAGGTCATCACAGCCTACCCGAGGATACTTGGGCTATTCAGGAAAGGGACTACAAAGGAGCTAATACCCAACCACTAAGGGAAGTGTTTGAAAAAACACACTCCCCCATGAAATGGGGGTGTTCAGCACTAAGTGCTCAACATGGGTGGGGTGTTCAACGAAACATAAAACATACAAATTTATATAAGTATAACAACCACTCAACCCATACTAAGGCTTCTACACAAAGATCTGAGCACATTCCTTGGCACTGCTACTTCGAGAGTAGGCACACAACAAAGAATCTCAGAACCCCATTTAATGTTTTCATGTTTCAGCATCTTTAGTTATCGGTTTCTTAACTACCAGGAAAATATCAACAACCAAATTGGATCACGTGTTCATAAAACATATCCCTGCCATCCACAAATCATGTTAGGAAAACACAAGAAACACAAACAAGTCCCTTCTTATTAACCAACCAACCCCATTGATTATTATTCCCATTTCATTACGAAGCCCCGCCAATCATTAACTCTTCCATATTTTATTTATTATTTACAACCCATAGTTCGTTCACATTCAAACCCATCCCTACAGCCCCACTGCCAACAACCATAACCACAATCACACCGATACCCGTACATCATCATCCCTTTGATAACATTTATCGTATCCCCGCAGCCAATCACCAAAATAGCATTCACACCAACCCACAACCAAGCCAACCGCAGCCCTGCTGCTCACCCAATCCACAAAAACCATCAAAACACCCCCTTCACATAAATAAACCGTAACTAGCATCCACATGATTATTATTTCAGTTTGTTCAACCGGGGTGATCACACAAGGGTTCTGGGAAATTAATCAGTAACATTATGTGATTAACTAAGTTCAACATTCAATAAAATTTTCATCCATAATAAAATCCAGAAGGAGAGCGAGACATTTAATTGCGTTAGAAAAGGCCCCCAACGACCATGATTTTTAGTAGGCAGGAGCTCATTCAATTCATAACATAATATCAAAAGATATAAATAATGTAACTGCATTCACAAACATCCCATCCCTATTATATAAGACAGTTATTATCTTTATTAATTGGTTCAAATGTGTTTCATGTAAACAAGAGGACACCCACCCCGAATGATAGACAATTTAGAGAGACGATGTTAACATCCCTACCTCAACAGGTTCTGATGTCCTTCTAAGAACATGTCCACCACGATCACAAGGCTTCTCCCAGAACAACTGCACCCACCAAGGATGTCGTGGAACCACCGAATCAACAACACAGCAAACTACCTCCACACGGAGATCACATGCCGTAGCATGGAAAGATAATGAGAGAAGTAGGATCAGAAAGAGAATACAAGAACATAGGTTTAACCTACCTTTTTATAGTCGTTCGTCAAAGAGAGTCGTTCCCATCAATTATCAGTAGTCTCCTTGGTTGGAAAATGTGTAGGGGAGTTCGAATAAGAGGGAACAGAATAGGTTGTGAGATGTTCTCCTCGCTGACACGATCCCGTAGTCACTGACGGATCGACGATCGGACTCCGGATGAAGAAGTTAGAGGAGGAAGACTTTTCGATCGTCCAAGAGCATCATCGTGCGAAGAAGAAGCGACCAGTCTAGAAATAATCTGTGTCCCATTCTTATATAGGCAATGAATAGGTAATACGGTATGCAAAGTGTATTAATGAATAAACGGTGTGACCGTACACCCAATACATGTTTTGACCGGTCAACACATGACACGTCACACAGTTTCCATGTATTTAATGATAATAATAATTATATTAATATTTGGTGTTTCGTTGACCTGAGTCATGAGTCATGAAATGGTATTCATCATTGCTCTTAATGTGACTGTCTTTATTTCAGGATTATACTGCCGCTGGCAGTTCGTCTTTCCGTCACCATATGAAGAAGTTACGGTCGAATTAAGATTATGTAACCCAAAACAAAAACCTGATTATTATATTATTTAATTTAATTTAACACATATTTTCATTCCACCTCAAACAAGAACCCATGCCCAACCTCTCTCAATGTGACGTTCATAAGCCCCCATGATTGACTCCTCTTTTATATTATCATTATTATCATTTAATCATTACAATATTTTAAAATTTCTCTCTCCAATCACAATTATATTTATGCCCCTTTATTTACCCTCTCACACCTAGCACAACATAAGATTTCACCATTGTTTTATTTGACCTTATTTCCAAAATTATTATCATAATGATAATTAATACTACACCAAATGTGGTGCCTCCTTTCCTCATTCGATGCCCAACACGCCCCAACTTTTATTCCTTTATGGTTTTTATTATTTTTGTTATTATTCCATAACTTTGTAATCTCTCTCCAATCTCACTTCAATGTCATTATTAATAAAATTAATATTAATAATACCCATCATTAATGTTCTAATTTAATCCCAATAAAATTAGATTAATATAATTATTCTCATATTAAACTAATACCATTCCATGCGACTCAAAACTATTTCATTTAATTGAATTAAATGACAAAACCAAATTAATATAACTTACATATTCAACTACTTTTTAATACATTTGATTTCATTAACCTCTCACACAATGTTTTATGCCATCAGTGTTATTTATTGTTTTTCAATAATAATAACAATTCATCAACAAATTTATTAACTCAGCACCGTTATTATTTTTAGTAATGATAATTTTAACGATCATCGCATTGACCACGTTAAACCACCCTGTTGGATATCTGAATTTGACCATGCCATGTTAATGTCGCATAACATCTGTCAATTTAGTTATTTAATTATATTTATTTATATTTCTCACTGATTAAATTGAAACAACTATTATTAAACTAAAACCATTCAATTTAATAAACCCAAAATATTTTTACGCCACCATTATTATTATTATTTAACATAATAATAATAACGAACTCACCTTTAATTTTATTAACGTGCCACCATGCTTCCACTGCACATCGTTATTTATTTGTTTGCAATAAATACCACGACACATTTCATTAATTTCTCATTATTATTAATATTATGAATTATATTTATAACACCACACCCATTATTATTATTCAAATTTAATTTCAACAATTACTCAATTAATAATAAACTACATGTTTCCTTTATCAACATCTAATGGGTCACACACCATCCCACATTTCATCATTAATAATAATAACACCCATTAAATAATTTTATCATGATTATTCAATATTTGTATTTATTAATCACACAATTTATGTCATCATCATTATTATTTAACATATTTTTACGTTATCATCAGTAAAAAAACATTATAACACGCGTCTTTTTGACCACATCGATTTCAACAAAGGAATGGACCGGAGGGGTCCGGGACATTACAAAGTAGAATAATGGAAATGAATTTTAGAGAACACTATGCCTATTAAATGGTGTAACTCTCCTTAATTTGTGCCTAAAGGATTTCATGAATTTTCTTCTTCCTAAGGGAAGTATTCTAGGAGGGAGAGAGTGATGTTGGGTGTTTATTTGGTCCGGGTTTGGATGAGACAAGGAGGCTTGAGAGGTGTGACTAAGGGTAAGAGGTGGTTTCCTTTTGTAAGGGGTGAGAGGTGCACATTAGGAAAGTTTGAAAGTATTATTTTATTTTAAAATTATCCTCAATTTCAAACATCCCAAAACTCATTATATTCTATGATAAAATGAATATAAGTGGAAATAAAATCGTCCAATAATAATTGGATAGGTTTTGTAAATTCTTTAATCATTTACTTTTTTATTTAACCCTTGACTCTTAATATTTTATCAAGAATTTAACACTTTGTGAATAAAAATAGTTACCAAAACATGAAAAATGTTAAATTAATGAGTCACTAATAAAATTATATACATATAATAAATATTTTTCGGAATATTATATATTGTGGAATTTTATAATATTTTATATTTTAAAATAGGAATTATGTCAATTTAGACACTATTGATATCATGAATTTTTTAAAAAACTATAAAAAATTGATTACACTGAAAAAAATCATTAATATAAATCTAAAATGTAACTATAGTCCAAAAAATTGGTGGATGACATCAAAATAACAAAATTACATTTATTTTAACATTTTTTATATCATTTATCTGAATCCCTTATTAATGAAGCAGACACTACATAATCATTTTGTCAAAAATAAATTGATTTCTTTAATGTAATAAAATAAAAAAAATACCTTGATGTAGGAAATAATTTTATATTTATATTGACTATATATAGATGAAAAGTTATCTTATATAACCCTATAGAAAAATTGTTTTACAAAAAGATTCTTTTTTGGGTTATAATTTCAATAACGTTAAATTAAATGTAATTAAATGTCAGTTTCACACACAATTGGCTTCATGGGGTCCTAAAATCGACCCAAGGATGGCCATGGTCAGATATATCTCATGTAACAGGATTAGGACATGTGATAGAGTAATTTTTATTACTATAACACTAATTTTTTACGCTTATTTAACAGATTTACCTTTTAACCATAGTAAATAAAATATTTACTGAAGTTACTATTCATAATGTCTAAAAATAAAAGTTACCAACTTACACAATTTGGACCTAAATATTCTAAATTTGGAATCTATTTTTCCATATTTAAAAATATGAATGTTTTAGTAATTAATTTTAAATTAATTCATATTTTCAATATTAAAACGTGTTTTTATGAAGTAATAACATCAAAAAGATTGACAACTGTTTTTGTCAAATTTATTAGTGAAATTAATTCCTATAACTAATATTGGATTAAATGATAAAAATATATTCCAATTAAATGTAAAAAAATAAAAGGATAATCTATATATTCATATAAATTATATCAAAAAATAGTTTAGAATTAAAATGCACTATTTTCACTATTTATTAAAAAATAACATTATCAGAAAAATACCAAAAATATACCCAAATTAAAATTTTAAGTCCTACATCAAACTAAATAGTTTATTTCGTCAAATGGAACATATAAAAGTGAAAAAAATATATTTAGAATAGGTTCCCCATCAAAAGGTATTAAAATAGCCTTTTAAGATTATATGAGTATTTCATTCATAAAATGGGATTCATTATTATTTTAAGAATATATGTTTTATTGGATAAATGTTAAGAAATTTGAAAAGAATATTTATTCATAATATGTTTAGTTATATTCATTCCCTCTAATACAAAGTCTAGGTGTTATCTATGATTTAAAATCGTAATATTTTTATATTATTTTTTGAAATAAGATAACATTTTGTGCAATGTAATATTTCAGATAAATCAATTGTTGCGTGTTGAGTATGCTATTAGAAAAATCACCCCTTTAATATAAAATTAATATCTTATCCATAAGTATTAATAGAAATAAAATGTATTTTTCTACAAATATCTGGGCCATTACATCCTTCCCCCCTTTTGGGAATTGTGTCCCTGCAATTATATTCACTTATCAAATAAGTGGGGGTATTTATCCCACATAGAATTTTTTAGATTACCATTTTCCTATTCAACCATATGGTTTTTCCACAAATCCTTTTCCTGTTGAATTACCTAATTCTACAACACATTCTCTCTTCGATCAAAAATCTGGACTAGTTGTTCATCATAAGAAATAATTTCTTCTAACTGAACTACCTCTAGACTCAAAACATGAGATGGATCTAGAATATACTTTATCATCATTGATTCTTTTAAAACATTGTGTACCTAGGATAAACATGGAGGAAAATACACTCTGTATGAAACTTATCCAACATTCTTAATGATTTCATAGGGTCCAATGCACCTCAGACTCAACATTCCATTATTAAAAAAATGCACCACACATTAACATATATAAACATGGAGAAAGGAATTATGACATAACTAGAAAGAAAAATACTACCTCCATTTATCTGCATACCTTTTCTTCCAACTCTGATTTGTTCTCATGGGCTTTTGAATCAACCGATCTTTCTATGTCATGTCTTCTACAAATTTCGGTCCCATCAAATTCCTTCCACTACATCATCCCAAAACATTGGAATTCAATTGTCACGACCCATCCTCGGGGCCCATTCCATGACTACCCCGAGCCAGCCTTCATTAGGCTAGGGGTTGGAAACTAGCACCAAAGGCGAATCCCTGATAAAAGGGAAGGAAATTCCTTTTAACCTAGACCACACACACAGTCTGAACAGAAGCAGTAGATGAAAAACGTACTAAAATTAGAATGTAAGATGTGCTGAATCTTAGTGGGATAGTATACAATCCCAAATGAGAAACTAGTAAAGTAAAAGTAAAAAAGGGAAAATAGATCTTGTATCATCCGCCAGGGAATCCTACCTGATGGGTAGGTATAGAACTCGAACAACTTGTCCCTACGGTTGGTCCCGTCTAGTCCACCTCTGAGCAGCCTCCATCTGTCACCCATAGCCTCGATCACTGTTGTCTATCATCTGCATAGAACACAACATGGTGCGGGTGAAGCCCATGCATGGGTGAGTATAACAATACTCAATCGGGGACCCCAAGACCCCCGAAGGTCTCCCAAAATTCACAAAGGATAAACCGCAGTAGAAAGATACAATCACGAATTATCAACCAACCCTACTTAGGTATAAGCCCATACATATACCAATGTTACCAGTCACAGTCCGACTCTAACTCTTGAGCCCAAACACAACCCAGTCCACAAATGAAGTAAAGTAGATCACCGCAATGATAATGGTGGAAATAAATTACTCCTCTCACACATGTATACAACATTCGTAGAGTAATAGAGATGATTGGATGTAGTCATTGATTCATCTATGATGTCAGACCCAAACACGATACAAGACCAGGTAAGCTGTCAGACCCAAAAAGGATATGGAACCAACTATTCTGTCAGACCCACACAGGATATAGGAATATAAGTCAGAACTACCGGACCCATGGAGGATCCCGATATAGTAGTCATTGCTGTCGAACCCACAGAGGGTTCCGGTTCAGTGGTCATCCCAGTCAAACCCACAGAGGATTCTGGTACAATAGTCATCTTTTTCGTACCCATAGAGGATTCTGGTTCAGTTGGCCTCCCATTCTAACCCATAGAAAATTCTTCTACAGTAGTCGTCACAGCTAGCTCAAGGGTTCCCGTGCACAGCACGCTCTATTCCAGGAGGGTCAGCTTCTAGAACCAAGTGTCGATACATAAAATATCGTGATGTCTCGATTTGATGTATCTCGAAGATCCTTATTTTCAAAAGGAACCAAACATGACAGACGGCATTTCAATCAGATGCCTAGTCTAAGAGTTATTGGCATTTCGGTTCCAGGGTCCTGGTTGAATTTATACTTGATCCAAACCCATCCATATTCCAAATTTGTCCAAGCATCTCTTAGATTATTGCAAAAGGACCGCCTGGTCACGAGGTTCCCAGTGTTGTAGATGGCGCCTTGATCAGATGCACGAACTTGAAGTTATTATAATTTAAGAGAAGAAGGGCCTGACCTGCCAATCCCACTGGGCTGGCGGGTCGGCCCGACCCACATCGGCAGGTCTGACCCGATTAGGGGATCGGCCCATCCCGGTGGGGTGTGGCCCACCTGCAGACCTGGTCCGTGGTGTGGGCCAGTCCGGTTCACCCTGCGGCGCCATGCAGCATGACCTCCTCCCCTGCCAGGCAAACCGTAGCCGACCAGTTCGACCCGGCGCACACGACCCACACTGTGGCCCCTGGCTCTTCCCACGCAGCGCCTACAGGTACCGTGAATCTCCAGCCCGTCTGAAAGTATCCGGCCAGCTTTCCAAGATAAGAATCACACAGATGAGGTCCACTGTCTCCGCCCACACAGAACATGTGGGCGCTACGGTCTCCCAGCGTGCTGGCCGATCGGCCGGCAGGGCATCCCATGGTCCAGCTCCACGGCGGCCAGCTCATCTGGCCTCCTTCACACCTCCACTACGACGCGACGTTGCCACAGAACTAATTCCCTTCCCACGGTGCGTCGGCGCGATTCCACCTCCGCCGCAACTGGATCTGGCCGCGACCTTTGTCTTTACCAGGCGGCGCGACGGCACCACGTTTCTCCATCCTCCGTGGCCCTCCCATCCACGGTTCCTCTTTTGATGCAGTGGTTCTTCTCCAGCATAGTGCGACTACGTCATCCCCTTTTGGCTCTGCCTATGAAGTCAAACAACAAGAACCAATGGAGGGGCGTTGGGCTGTATTGGTTCGGCCTGAACCCTCCGCATTAGGCGATAACATGTTGCCATCATCAATCCCAGACAAACAATGAGTAATGAGGGTACAATTTACTCAAGAAAAACCCCCACCTAGATTCAAATTATGTTTATGAAGTCACTGAAGATGGGTTTCGCGGAAGACGGACGCCATTCCGTCAACGTCGGAGGGAGTTGAGCTCGGAGAAGTCGAGAAGAGACAACGCCCTCAGTGTAATTCATGGTGGTGGTGCTCCCCTTCCATTTTCAAGTTGTATAATATAGAAGATTTTGCTTCACATTCTTCGGTGACGTGGAGTGTTCTTCGTCGAGAGGATGGTGTTCTTTCCAAGAGTTCTCCCATAATCACCCATGATTATGCCAACACCAAAATAAAATATTTTGATCAATTATTTTAATGATGGCATAATGAATTCAAAATAATTCAAACACTCAAAATAATTAATTAAGTTGGTAGACTTAATTAAATTCATGGTGTTGGAAATAATTCAAAGGGATTCAATTAATTAATGACGAGGGTGTGTTGGCACATTAATGGTAAGTTTTAGAGTTTAAGGGGGTTCAAGGGGAGTTGAGAAGTTAAATGTTCATGTGTATCCCACTACATAATATCCTCCCATGGGATGGTATGTGGGGGTGGGACCCACCTCCATCTTCCTCTTAGAGGATAAAACTACCAATTAAATAAAATTATTTCACAAATAATATTTATATAATTTATTAAGAAACCCCAAAAATTAACTTCCACTCCCAATAAAATGCAACTGTGGTAAAGTTCTCCTTATGTGAATACTGGTGTTATGAGTTCATCATTCTACTCGGATTTAAATTCTGAGCACCAATTCAAAATATATAAATACCCACACATACATTTACTAAACGTTTCCGAATAAAACTTCAAAAATTTATTTCGGGCACACCAGGCCTCAGAATCCAGCGCCGTCAGAAACTGAGGACTCCTAAAATTCCCATATATTAAAGGGAAAAAAATTACATAGGATTTATGGGTCTTTAAATTCTCCCCACCTCAGGGATTTACGTCCCTGTAAGCAATAACACACACTAAGGGAACACATGGGGGTACTGAGTATGCATATGAGCCTCCCGCTCCCACGAGCTCTCCTAGAGGTTCTTGTGATGCAGGAGAATGTGAACCAGAGGAATTTACCATCCATGTAGGACCCGCTCCTATCGATCCTCATTATCCACTAGAAACTCCATGAATGTCGCCCCGTCATCGATATCCAGCTCTCTGTGGTCGATGATGTGGGACAGTTCGTTCATGTATCCCTCACCTGAGATACGTGGAAGAAATCGTGCACCCGGTGCAATAGAGGTGGAAGTGCTAGGTAGTAATCCACCTCGCCTACTGTTCCAAGGACTTGAAAAGGTCCGATGAATCACGAAGATAACATGCCGCCTCAGCCAAATCTCTGCAGACCTCATCGAGGTGAGACCCGTAGGAATACGTGATCGCCATCCTCGAACTCCAGTGGTCTCTGCCTCCTATTAAAATAGGACTTCTGTATGCTATTTTCAATATTCATCACCTCATGGATGATCTATACCTTCTCCGTTGTAGCCCATACCATATATGGTTCTACAAGTGCTAAATCCCCTTGGTCAATCCAACATAGTGGTGATCTGCAAGGTTGGCCATACAATGCCTCATAAGGTGCCATCCTGATGGTGGAGTGGTTGCAGTTGTTGTATGAAAACTACACCAAGGGTAAGTTATCCTCCTATCAGCGACCAAATTCTTGGACACATGCATGGTGCATGTCCTCAAGAGTGTAAATGTTCCACTCAGTGTGACCATCTGTCTGAGGATTGAAGGTTGTGCTTAAGAGAAGTTGTGTCCCAAAAGCATCCTACTACCCCTTCCATACCCGAGAAGTGAAACGAGCATCTCAATTGGAAACCATTGTTGTGGGACCACCATGAATCCATATGATCTCCTGTACGTAAAGGTGTCACAAGCTCTCTATTGAACCCTGCTCTCCGATCGGTAGGATGTGGGCCGACTTGGTGCGTCGGTCGACAATCACCCAGATAGAGTCGTGTACTCTAGATGTATGTGGATGTCCCGTGACAAAATCCATGGATATACCATCCCAATTCCACTCTGGAACATCTAATGGATGAACCAAGCATACTGGAACCTGGTGCTCCTCCTTTACTTGTTTACAGGTGAGTCATCGTGAGACAAAATCTTCTACCTCCTTCTTCATACACATCCACCAATGCTTTCATCGGACTTCATGATACATCTTTTCCACTCCTGGATGTACCTCTAGAGGGGAAGTGTGGAATTACATCAACACCTCCTCCTATAGTGTAACGGGTACCATGGTACATCCTCTGAAGATGATGACGTGATCCTCACCTTTAGAAAACCCATCAGGTGACTGTCTTGAGGATATCTGAGCACGTCGTGTCTCACAGTCAACTTCCCCAAGTTGTGCCTCTTTGACTCACTGATGATGTCGAGGAGTGACTGTAAGAGATTGTAGAAATGCTTCTCCATCTCTATCCATAAAGGATATCTACAATGCGGCCAGCTGCTCTATTGCCTCACCTAGGAGATGAGTGCCTGATATTCTGCTGAGTGAATCTTCTACAACATTCCCCATCCCAGGAGTATATTATATCATGAAGTCATTTTCCTGGAGGAACTCGAGCTATCATCACTGTCTCAGGTTCAGGTCATTCTATAAGATGATATAACTGAGACTCTGGTGGTCAGAGTAGACTGTAAAATGGTCACCCATTACATAGTGCCCCCACATCTTCAGGATGAAGACCACTACTACTAAATCCAGTTCATGGGTAGCATAGTTCTGCTCGTACTCTCTCAAATGTCATAAACCATACGTGATCTCTGCTCACTCTAAAATTAGGACACACCCGTTTCTAGTACATGATGTGTCGCAGTAATATATTAACCCTACACCCTCCTCTAGTAGCCTCAAGATGGGCTCACTGGTCAACCTCTTCCTCAGCTCCTGAAAGCTCTATTGGAATCTATTTGACCACACGAAGGGGTTCTCCATCATCATCAATGATGAAAGCGGGGCTTCAACTCTGGAGAAGTCTAGCACCAATATTCCATAGTACCCATCCAATTCCAGGAAACTCTACACCTCTGTCACACTCTTGGGTGGCTCCCAAGAAAGTACTTCCTCGATCTTCGCTGGATCCACTGCAACTCCCGCCTTCGAGTTGATGTATCCCAAAAAAGTGAACCACTTGAATCTAGAACTGGAACTTCATGAGTTTACTATAAAGAAGGTTCTATAGGAATTTTTCCAGTACTACTAGCAAATGGTAGGCATGCTCCTCCTTAGTAGTCGAGTAAATCAGTTTGTCATTAATGAAAACTATGACAAAATGATTGAGGTAAGGCTAGAAGATAATGTTCATGAGACTCATGAACACTTATAGTGTATTGGTTATGCCGAAGGCCATAACCAAGAACTATTAGTGGCCATACCGACATCTGGAGGACATCTTATATACATCCTCTTCTCGAATTCTGAGCTAGGGATATCCTGACAAGTGGTCTATCTTCAAGAACCATTGTTATCCCTTGATCTAATCAATGTGGTCTTCAATCCATGAGAGTGGGACTTGTTCTTCTTGATCACCTGATTTAGGCGACGGTAGTCGACACACAATAGAAATCCCCCATCCGTATTATTGGCGAACTGAACGGGAGATTCCCGGGGTAAAACACTCGGTCAGATAAATCCCTTCCCCTGCAAGTCCCCCAGCTGTACCCGTAGCTCACAATGCTCGGCGGGAGCCATCTGACATGCTTGATAGATATTGATGTTGTCCTAGGGTATAGGTCAATGTAGAATTATACCTCTCTATGAGGAGGTAGTCCTTGAATGTCCTTGGGGAAAACATCTGCGTACTAATCCACCACAACATGAAAAATCTGACTCCTCACATCAAACACTATGAGGAAAAGACTAGAAAACTAGTGTGTGATCGGCTTCCCCCTCCTCTACATAAGTCCATCCTATGCTTCAGAGGCTCCCTTCTCACCGGCGAAGGTGAAACTGGTCCCATCTGTGCGGATACAGCACACTATGCACCTAATACAGTCAATCTGATAATGAACTATAGATAACCAGTCTAGAACCATGTTGATGTCGAAAGGCCTCGATGCCGCTACATGAAGATTAAAGCCGAAGCTCTCACCTCATAGAGTATTCTCACACAATCGGAACCAGTGTATATTCATCGAGTCTTCTTCCGAAGGACTCTATAGCTGTATGGATCGAGCAAAAGTCTATATTGAAATCTCCAACCTCCGAGCGAGGGTATTGGAAATATAAAAATAACTCACTCATGTGTCTATAAGTACTACAGAAAGGGTGGAGTAGACACAGATAGAACCTTGAATCCTCTCATGTGCGCTGTGGTCATAGGCCATGACTTCCTGGAGGTGAGCTATCCACTGTCCTCCAGCTCCCTGTTGTCGAGGTGGACCTCCTAGTGGTGGTGGTGGTGGTAGAGCCTCGAAACGTCATCCACCACCCGCTACTCGGCCATATCCTCTTCCACATCTGCCTGCTCCTAGCGGACCAGCATGGTCAAACATCTACCTCTACCTATGAGGTCCCCCTACTGTCTGCTGCTCATCTGCATGGTGGTTCAGGCAGGCACGAGCCATGTAGCCCTGCCCACCGCATTCATAGCACTGCCTGCTCCTCATATAGCTGGCTCTGTTTTGTGTGCCCAGCACAACCGAACCTATATCCTGGGGTCACCCACCTGATGGCCTGGTCCATTTGGACCTCAGTTTCATCTGTCTACTTCCGACTGCAGAATACTTCACTACGTTTCACCCTGTGGTGGGTCACACCATCAGTGACTTCTCATCGAGAAAACTCTCCACTAGAAGGGCTCGATCCAGCACCCCCGCATACATCGGAATGCTGAGGGGGATCGTTAAAGACATGAGCTCATGCCAGCGTCCGTTCTCGAAGGTCTCAGATCTAAAGAACGGGTCTCGTACAATATCCATGGGGTAGCGTGAGATGTAGTTGAACCTCGCTGAGTACTGAGCTACTATCATGCTACCCTACTGCAGATGAAGTAACTCCTAAATCCGCATCAGAAGAAGGGTGGATAGAAAAAACTCAGAGCAAAAGAGACACTTGAAGACTGTTTAGAGTAATGATGCCTCATCAGGAAACTAGAGCATTAGGCTCCAACATCTGCATATTTCTCCATGTAGGAGTCTCTCAGAATGGATCATCATGAGGTTGGATGGTGTCCCAACTAATCTAAAAACTCTCATGACAGCCTCTAGCCAATCCTCAGCTACATATGAGTCCAACTCTCCACGGATCATGGGCAGCCTCTGGAACTGGAACTCATGTAACTCACTCACAGGTAATGCACTCTCTACTGATGGAGCTGGTGGTATCGTTGGCCCAATGGTTATTCGTAACGCTGGTACCTCCACTGTGATGGGGCCCTGCACCGAGGCCTCGTCGCTCGGTTGGCTACCATCTCATACGAATCTCGGAACTCTAGCTGGCAGCATTCATGGGGACATCGTAAAAAGAAACATGTGCACCACAGTTAAAACAATATACCTGGTGAGATGACACAAAGATATCATGAAGAAAACATTTTCAAAGAATCACACACGCAATCAGTGTTTTCGTGTACTGAGTCGGAGATCAGAAGTCAGAGTCTTAGTGTATGGATACGTCGGTCATCACACCACCACCGGTTTCCCTAAACTGATAACCACACCCAAAACATTTTAAACTATTGCTGTTAAAAAAATCACAGTCCAAGTTCTGCGGTATAACCGACTCCTCTGATACCAATTTGTCACGACCAGTCCTCAGGGATCATGTCGTGACTACCTCAACCCCGCCTTCTTTAGGCATGGGGCTTACAAGTAGCACCAAAGGCGAATACCAAATAAAAGGTAAGGCATTTCCATTTAACATGAAGCACATACACAGTCTAATTCCAAGAAGTAGAGGCAATAGGTAATAATATGGAAAAGTAAGGTGTGCTGAAAGGAAGTGGGCCAGTATACAATCCCAGTTGAAAAACAACTACATGTACAAGTAAAAAATGGAAAACCGCTATTGTATCATCCACTAGGGAATCAAATCTGAATGGTTGGTACATAACTCGAACAACTCGTCCCTACAGTATGTCACGTCTAGTCTAGCTCCGACCTACCTCCATCCGTCACCCTCAGCCTCGATCACTACTGTTCGTCATCTGCAAATAACAAAACAAGATGCGGGCAATGCCTGTGCAGGGGTGAGTATAATAATAATCATTAGGGGACCCCAAGAACCCTGAAATTCTTCTAGAATCCAAAAAGGATAAACCACAGAAGTAAAATAAAATCACAAATTATCAACCAACCCTACTTATGTATATTCCCATACATATACCTAAGTTACCAGTAAAAGTCCAACTCCAACTCTCAGGCCCAAACACAACCCAATCCAAAAAATAATTAAACTCAATAACCACAATTATAATGGTGGAAAGACATGACTCAACTCACACAGGTATACATCTTTTGTAGAGTGAGAGAGATGATTAGATTTTTCACTGATTCATCTATGTTGTCAGACCCACAATGGATAGTGGATCAGATAAGCTCTCCGACCCACACAGGATACATGACCAGCTATTCTGTCAGACCCACATTGGATACAAGAACATAAGTCAGATTCGTCGGACCCATAGATGATCCTAGTACAATAGTAATCCCTTTCGAACCCATGGAGGGTTCCGGTTAAATAGTCATCACTGTCGAACCAATGTAGGATTACAGTACAGTAGTCAACACTATCGAACCCACGGAGGATTTTGGTTCAGTAGTCATCGCTTTCTAACCCACAAAGGATACAGGTACAATAGTCGTCGCAGCGAGCTCTAGGGTTCCCCTACATAGCACAATCAATTTTGAGAGGGTACCCACCATAGCCAATTGTCGATACATCAACTATCACTAATTCTCATGTTGATGTATCCTGATGTTCCCTATCATAAAAGGGAACCCAATGTGATAGATGGTGTGTTAATAGAACTTCTGGTCTGAGAGTTATTGGAATTTCTGTTCTAGGGGCCGAGTTGGATTTACGGTCGATCCAAACCCGGACATTTTCCAAATTTATCCAAAACTCACTTAGATTATCACAAAAAGACTGCATCGTTGAGAGGTTCCCAGTACCGTAGACAGTGCGTCGATCGGACGCACGATCTTGAAGTTATTCGCATTGAAGTGATGATGGGCCCGACCCGTCAAACCATGTTGGATGGCGGGTTGGCCCAAACTGGCTCAGCGGGTCTGATCCGGCTGGGGGTCGGCCCGGACTAGTGGGGCGCGGCCTACCTGTGGACCCGGCCAGTGATGTGGGATGGTCCGGTTCACCCAGCGGTGAAAAGCGGCGCCGCCTCCTCCCTGCCTGGCCGGTAGTACCCGGGCGGTTCAGCGCGGCGCACGCAACCAGTGTTTTCAGCCACGACTCTTCCCTTGTGGCACCTGCAGGCAGCACGATTCTCCATCCCGGCCGACTTTAGCCAGCCGGTTCTCCCAGCCGAGCAGCCCACAAATGCGGTCCCCGTTATCCCTCCTTGCGGCGCCTGCGGGCGACATGGTCTTCCAGCGGGTAAGCCGGTCGGCTGACCGGTCTTCCCGCGGTCCAGCTCAACCAGCCGCCTCCACACCTCCACTGTGACGCGATGGCTCCGTGGACCTGCAGCCCTCCATTTGGTGCATCAGTGCCACACCACCTCCACCACGTCCCAACATGGTTGTGGCCTTTAGCTCCACCACGTGGCACGATGGTGCCACACTTGTTCATCTGTCACGGTCCTCCATATCGTGGTTCATCTTTCGTCGCCACGGTACATCTCTGGCATGGTGTCATAGCTCAGCGCCCTTTCGGCTCCACCTCTGATGTCAAATAAAAATATCCCACAAAGGTGCATCGGGTCGTGTTTGTTTGGCCTACGCCCTCCGCATTAGGCGATAACACATGGCTATCATCGATCCAAGACAAACAATGAGGAATAGGGGTATAATTTAATCAATAAAAACCCCTACCTTGATTCAATGTACGTTGATGAAGTCATGGAAGACAGGCATCACAGAAGACGAATGTCATTCCGTCATCATCGGAGGTTGTTGAGCTCGGCGAAGTCGAGTCGAGATGAAACCCTCAGTGTACTTCATGGCAGCGGTGGTCCCCTTCCTTGCTCCAGTTGTAGAAAATAAAAGCTGTTGCTTCATGTTCATTGGAGACTTGGAGTGTTCTTCGTCGAGAGGATGCTATTCTTTCCATGAGTTCTCCCAATATCTCCCACGATTATTCCAACCACAAAATAAAATATTATGTTCACTTATTTTAATGTTGCATTAATGAATTCAAACGATTTCTAACACTCAAATTAATTAATTTAGATGGTTCACATAATTAAATGCATGGATTTGGAAAGAATTACAAGAGATTCAATTAATTAATAACAACGGTTTAATGGCACATTAATGGGAAGTTTTAGAGTTTAAGGGGGTTCAAGCAGAGTTGAAGTGTTTGATACTCATGTGGGCCCCACCACATAATATCCTTCCATTGGAGGTTATGTGGGGTGGACCACACCTCCAACTTCCCCTTGGAGGATAAAACTACCACATAAATTTAATTATGTCCCACATAATTTTTATTTAATTTATTAAGAAACCCCAAAAATTAACTTCCATTCCTGATAAAACACAACTGCGGTAAAGGTCTCATTATGTGAATATCGTCATTGTGAGTTCATAGGAGTCCTCATATTTCAATTCTGATCATCGGTTCAATATATATAAAAATATGCAGGTATGTTTACTGAACGAAACTGAACAAAACATCAGAAATTGATTCCGGGCACACCGGGCCTCGAAATCTAGCGCCGTCAGAAACTGCGGACTCCTAAAATTCCCATCTATTTATGAATAATAAAATTTCAACAGGATTTATGGGTCTTTACATCAACGAAACCTTCCATATAATGCCTCCAATTGTTCCATCTGTATACTGGAATGAAAACTATTTTATTAAAAAAAACCAAATAAAGATGTTGGTCCCAACATCCTGGATAATCTATTGAACAAGCACAAATCATATCTTCCAATATCTATATTGTTCGTTCTGACATCCCATCTGATTGCGGATGAAATGATGTTCTAAAATATAATTCAGTACCCGATGACTTCTAAAGTCTCTTCCAAAAGTTATAAGTGAAGGTGTGAACATGATTAGAGACAATGGAAAGGAAAACTCCATGCATCCTAATGATGTTTTTAAAATACAATAAAGAAAGATGAAATAGATACAATGTATCATGAATAGGAAGGAAATGAGTAGATTTAGTAAATTTGTCAAAAATAACCAAAATTTAATTATTAACTCAAGATTTCTTTAGTAATCCCACAACTAAACCCATTGATATATTTTCCAATTTCCACTATTGAATAGGTAAGAGAAGAAGCGTCACATTCGGTAACTCCCACCCTGATTTAAACTATTAAAAATTCAAACACTTCACAGTAAATTTAATAATATCTTTTTTCAATTCATCCTACTGGTAATACTACAGAAGATCTCTATACATCTTAGTAGTACAAGGATGAACTGAAAAAAGTTAACTATTTGCATAACATAACAACTAATTATTCAAATTTGAATCACAAGGCTCACATAATATCTTCCCAAATCTCAAAATACAATCATTGTCAATGTTATATTCTGGATATTTACACTTCTAAACCAAATCTACCTTTTTCATCAACTCAATGTCTTCCTTCTTCTCTTTCTTAATTTTATCTAATAGAGATGATTTCATAGACACCTAAAACAAAAAAACAGGATTTTCCTACACTAAAAACCACTATGCCAAATTTTATCAAATCCTTAATCAAAGGATGTTCTTCCAAATGTATCATCATTAATTTAGCATTAATATTTCGACTCAAAGCCTCAGCCACATTATTTTACATTCTTGGATGGTAATGGATCATGTAATCATAGTACTTGATTAGTTATAACAATCTCCTCTGTCTCATGTTTAATTCATTTTGAGTTATCAAATACTTCAATCTTTTGTAATCATTATATATTTCACAGTTTACACCATAAAAACGATGCCTCTAAATTATGAATTAAATCAACATCAGCTAATTCCAAACCATGTGTAGCGTAATTTAACTCATGAGGATTCAACTAACATGAAGCATAAGAAAATACCTAACAATTCTGCATTAGGAAACAACCAATTCATTTCAACGAAGCATCATTGATGATAAAAAAAATCACAATTTCTAGATGTTAATTCCAATACTGGATCATTCACCAATCTTCTTTTCAATCCCTGAAAACAATCATCACATTCTATTGTTGAGATAAACATAACTTCTTTTCGAGTAAACATAGTCAGTGGGCTTGATAACAATGAGAATTTATAAACAAACCTTCTTTAAAAGACTAATAAACCAAGAATAATATGAATCATGGATATATCTGTGGGTATTGAACATTATTCAACATTTTTTTAGCATGATCAACAGTTATGCAATGTATTGAAACAGTGTGACCATGGATTAAAATTTGTAGTAACCAAAACTCAGACTTGATAAATTTCCTATACAGTTTATTTTATTTTACTGTTTGAATGTAAAACCTCAAATTACATAAATACTCCTTTTTATATTTAAAATAAACTAATACATCCCCAATAATCACAACAAAAAAAATATCAAAGAACTCACATAAAATTCTATTCATAATAGCTGTGAATACAGATGGTAACAGATAGTGCATTGGTTAACCTAAAAGGCATAACAAGAAATACATAATGGGAATATATTATATGAAATTTGGTCTATAGAATATCAAATTCTTTTACAACCAACTGATGGTACCCAGACCGCAATCCAATTGTCGAAAAATATTGAGCTCCTGGGAGATAATAAAAAAATCATCGATATGAGGAAAAGGATACTTGTTCTAAACGATGATATTATTCTAGTTTCTATAATCAAAAACAGTCTCATTGAACCATATTTCTTTGTAACAAAAAAGATAGGAGAACCCCATAGTGATGTGCTAGATCGAATGAAAACTTTATCTAACAAATATAATAATTGTTTCTTTAACTCTAAATGTTCAATTTAATCCATTTGATAAGGGAGTTTTGATATTTTCTTAGCATCGGGATATTAGTCAATAGTAAATTAAATCTCTCTATAAGGTATAATACTAGAAAATCATTAGGAAAAACATCAATATACTCATTTACTACTGGAACATTGTTAATCTAGACAGTTCATTTGTTTTCAACAATATGTGCAAGGTAACATTCATTTCTATATTTGACTTGATTCTTAGCTTCTTGATATGATATCAGAGATAAAGGTTTATTCTTCTAAAAAAACATAATGTCTTTCTAAAAATAAATCTCTTTCGATATATAGTCAATCTTAGTATGGTAAACAGAAAGCAAATCCTCTCCAAAAAAACATCAAAAACTACTTGAGGAAAAATAACAATGTATCTAGTAAAATTATTCCCACAAATTAGGATAAGAAGATTCTTATAATTTCTTTTTGTTTAATCATTTCAACATGGAGTTTTTACCATATATTCAGGATTCATATATTCAGATGGAATTATCAATTTACTAGAGAATTTCTCAGAAATTAATGAATGTGTAGACCCTGCATCAAACAAAACATTGGCATAATTGGAATAAACAAATAATTTACCTAATTCTACATCATTCGATGCCCCAACATCTAATGAATTAGTTGCAAAGGATTTCACCGCCCCTTTCTTATTGTACTCTAGCAGCATTCCATCATTTGAGTTCATTGTTGGACACTCATTTGAATAATGACTCATTTCATTGTAGTAAAAAAATTTACTAACTGTAAATCAGATATTTTCTTACAATTACCCAAAATATATTCAGTTCAATTAAGATCCATATCACCCATTTTAACACATCATAAATGCTTAACATAATTTAAAATGCATTCCACAATGTGATATTTAACACAATTTTCAAAAAAATGTAAACTTATATTTCATAACATCAGTCTTTTTGAAGAGTTCTTCTCTTTCATCTGCCACCTTGACCTCATATTCTTATGTTTTTAAAAGAACTCCTGATCATCAGCGAACTCCATTTCCACCTTCTCCGCACATTGAACATGTTTTTTTATAACTTTTTAACTCACAAGAATCTAAATTCATTTAATACTTTGGATTTTATCCTGAGTAAAAAATTATTGATTTTAATATCAAAAATATGTACGAAATTTGGAGCATACTGTTCCAGTCAAGTGAATATTTCTTCATAAGAATCCACTGAGTCATCCTCTTACCTCATTTCCTATAATTTTTTTCCATCCTAAGTAAAACCACCTTAGGAAAATATTTCTCTAGTAACATACCTTTTAATTCATCCCAATCAAGATCTGTAATCTCCTAACTTTCCATGATATTTTTATCCACCGTCCACTAGTGATCAGCTTCACATTCAAAATGACAAATAGTAAAACTAACATTTTGATGTTCTGAACACCCCATGAAAACGAAAAACTTTTCCAATGCTTTAATCGACTTTTTATCTTGAATAGGGTCATATGATCCTCTAAATGACAGGGTATGTTGCCTAATGAAATGATCCACTACTGACATGATCCTCCGTGGTTGATCTATCTGATCTCATGGATGGATACCACTACCATTGACAGCATGAGTCAACTATGAAATCAATTGATAAAGCTTGTTCAATTTTAATTCCAACCATATCAGGGTTTTAATTTGGATGTTTTTTCCTCTTGATGTGGTCCCATCATATTTTCCCAGTTTACTCCGCGGGAAACAATTCTATACACAGAAATATATTAGGTGAAGAAACATGGTAATATTCAAATTCTATATCATTTAGTCATAGAATAAAGTATAAAAAATTTATGGATATTATTTTAACAATATCCGAACTCCTAAATCATTCTAAAATAACCTATGATACCAACTATAAGGCCCCATCCTTATATATTACATAATAATGATTTAATTCCACAATTATTATTGAGAATATTTTTAGGATTAGATTTTTATAGAATTTGGTCGTAACTATTGCATTACATCTCAAAATTTACAAATCAAAAAAGTTATAATCTATCCAATTTGTTTCAAAATAATAAAACTCCTTAAATTGAACAAGATATCTTTTCGTGATATAATTCTTATTGAAATAATATGTTTATCATACCAATATTTATACCCAATAATTTTTTTCAAAAAATCAGTATGAGTTTAAAATACTCATTAAGGGTTTCAAAATATAGGAAGAAAACACTAGTCATTCAATATATAAAAATACATGAAATCAAATATCTAAATAATAAACCATGAGTTCATTAATATACCATATGAAATCATAAATTTTTTTAATAACACATAGAAATAATAATTCACAAAGGTAACTTATGGCATCCATATAATACTTATATTGTATCTTTCACAACTACATAGGGAATTAAATTTGGAATACCAATCGTAGTATATTCCCTAAATCTCTGAAGAGAAGCATTAAATTTTACCTCCGTCATGTTTCCCAATTCATTGGAGAGCTTTCACGGGCTCACCCACACTGGGATTATCACGGAAAAACTCGTATATGAAAATAATTCTCAAGAACCATAACATATTCATAACACATAAAACAAGCATAAAGGAAGGATACCATTTCCAAAAATCAATCGCAATATATAATTTCATGATATTGAAAAAATCAATGATTTATAAAAACCATTTTCAATACCAAAATACGTTAAATGATTATTTGTTATTTATTTTCCTTTCAAAAACATTTTTTCTTGTTAAGGAAGACAAATTCCAAATAATGCTCATGGTGGCAGAATGGTCATAGTCACCATGTAAATTAAAAGGAAACAATTTTTTACCATTTAGTAAAACTAATTGTAGAAAAAATATTCACTTTTAATGAAATTAAATGTCAAAGGGGTCAATACCTTGTATAATGGAATGTCGTTTATAAATCAATGTATGCCTCAATGAAAGGAGATTGGGATGAGGTCCCTTACCTTACATCTGACTTGTCTTGTTCGTTCCTTATCTCCATGAATAATAAAATAAATTCCAACATTATTCAGAACCTTTTTCAAGTTTATTATTCATTTTATATCACTTATTACATTTCAATGACAATCATATAATTATTCATTTTCTTATCGGACATTTTGTCGATGTTTAGTACTTGAGTCAAAAATGAACATGTTGTAATTACAAAATGTCTATGTGGACTAAAGTAAATTATCTAAAAATTGATATTCATGATTTATATATCATATATATCAAGTATATTTGTATTTATAATAGTCCATAACTTTTGGAGATAAGAAATGAAATGAACCATTAATAGATACGGAAGTCGTACGTACGCTTGAATTCTACTTTCACTTCTATTTCATATTTAATGGAATGAAAAACTAAAAATACATAGGTATATTATAATTCTAGAATAATATAATTTTTTATATATTTTACTTAATTTAATTAATTCCATCCTTTATATGTTCCATTTATAGCATGAACAGATCATATCACTTTGTGAGGGTAGTAGTCCTTACTTCTCAAAAGAAATTATCGTATTTATAGAACATGAAAAGCATAAAGTTCTCTTATAAATTATAATTACTTAAGAATAGATATAAAATAAACATAATATATATAATATATAATTAATGTTCTATCATAATGGCCACCATGAGAAGCAGTAGTAGATATTTAACCAATCATCATTTTGTGAGGCAGTAAATCACCATCCATAGAAACAATATGTTTGAAATCCATCAAATAGAGGTGTCTCTAAGTGTAGTCATAATATTTATCATAAAAAAATAATTTTATATTGAGGATATTGGTTTATTTATTCCATAGAATAATAATACTATAATCATGGGTGAAGAAGTATAATAATGGAAATGAATTTTACAGAAGACACTACCTATTAAAATATATAACTGTCTTTTATTTGATACAAAATGATATCATGAATTTATTTATTCCTAAATGAAGTATTATAGGATGAAGAGAGTGATGTTTGGATATTATTTGGGTAGAGTATGGATTAGCCATATGGGCTTGGGATGTGTGATTAAGGGTTAGTGGTGGTTCCCTTTTATAAGAGGGAGGATGGGAACATAAGTAATGCATGAAAGTATTATTTTATTATAAAATTATTTTCATTATGAAAAAGACCATATCTCACTAACGTATATGATAAGATGAATATTGGTCTAAATAAAATCATCTAATAATTGTTGGAGAGGTTTTGGATATTTTTTAATCCTTATCTTTTTTATTTAACCCTTTTTTACTCTTACCATTTTATCATGCATTTGACTTTTTGAGAACCAAAATATTTACCAAATCACGTCCAATTTATAATTAAAGAGTCATTAATAAAATTTCATACTTATGGTAAATATTTGAAAAAATAATAGATTTTTTGTAATTTTCTAATATTTAATAAAATATTTTATATTTTAAAATATAAATTATGTCAATTTTGACACTATCCATATCATGTCTTTTTTTAAAAATCCATAAAAACTTGATTAATTAAAAAAGGTCATTAATAATAATATAACATGTATATATCATCCAAAACATTCTTGGATGACATCATATTAACAAAATTCCTTTTATTTTAGAATTTATAATATCATTTATCTGAATCCATTAATAATGAAGAAAACAGTACATCTTCAATATGTCAAAATTAAATTTATTTACGTAATTTATAAAAATTATAAATAAAATACCATGATATAGGAAATCTATTTATATTTATAATTACTATTTATAGATGAATATATAGATTATATGACCCCTTATAAAAATTGTTTTAGTAAAATATACTTGTTTTCGGTTATACTTTCCTTAACTTTAAATTAAAAGTAATTAAATGTCATTTTCATACACCAGTGGCTCCATGGACACCAAAAATCAACCCCAAGATTCCCATGGTCGGACATATCTCATCCAATCAGAATATGACACATGTAACGGTAATTTAATGTTATTTTAATATTATTTTCTTACCCTTATTTTCCTTATTTACCCTTTAACCAAGGTAAATAGAATACTTACTGAAGTTACTATTCATAATATCTAAAAATAATAGTTAAATATTTTCAAATTTTAGACCTCTTCATCCAAAACATGGAATCAAATTTCCCAAATTCAAAAAACAGAAGTTGCACTAACTAATTTAATATTAATTCACATTGTCAAAAATAAAAGCGTGTTTTTATGAAATAAAATCAACAAAAATATTGACATGTGTTTACATCCAATTTCAAAGATAAATTACTTCCAATGACAAAAATCTGATTAAATGATAAAACTATATTCCAATTACACTTAAATGTAATGTAAAAGGACAATATATCTATAGAATTATATTATATTATAAGGATTTTTGGATTAAAAATGCGTTATTTTTTCACTATTCATTAAAAAAAGACCATTATCATAAAAATACAAAAATTTACCCACATTAAATTTTGAAGTCCTGATTCTAAATAAGTATCTTATTTCATCAAATGGATAATATAATAGAGAAAAAATATATATTTAAAATGGATTCACCATCAAAAAGTGGTAAGTAGACCTTTAAAGAATATAAGAGTATTTCATGCTAAAAACTGGAATCATTCTTATTTTAAGACTATAAATTATATTGGATAAATGTAAAAACATTTATCGAAAATGATTAATCATAATATAGTTAGTTTTGTTAATTCACTCCAGTACAATGGATAGGCATTTAATACCATTTAAAATAGTAATATTGTTATATTATTTTTTGGTATAACTGAACATTGTGTGCAACGTAAGATTTTAGAGTGATCCATTGTTGCATGTTGAGTATGATATTGGGAAAGGAGTACCCATTAACATAAAATTAATATCTTATTCTGAATAATTAATATAAATAGAATTTATTATTCTATAAATAAATGGGTCCCTACATATACTATAAATGTATATTTACTATTCACAATGGTTATATTAATATTTATAGGGGTAAAATTAAAATTCCAAAGGGAAAAATGTCAATGTGGCCAAAAGTAAATTATCTAAAAAATGATATTCATTATTTAGATATCATATATATCATATATATCAAGTATATTTTTATTTATAGTTTTCTATAACTTCTGGAGAGAATAAATGAAATGCACCGTTAATGGAGATGGAAGCCGTACGTACGCTTGAATTCTACTTTCATTTCTATTTCATATTTAATGGAATGAAAAACTAAAAATACATAGTTATATTATAATTATAGTATAATATAATTATTTATATATGTTACTTAATTTCATTAATTCCATCCTTTATATGTTCCATTTATATTATGAACAAGTCATATCACTTTGTGGGGGCAGTAGTCCGTACATCTCAAATGAAATTATCGTATTTATAGAACTGAAAAGCATAATGCTATCTTATAAATTATAATTACTTAAGAATAGATATAATATAAACATAATATATATTATATATAATTAATGTTCTATCATAATGGAAACTATGAGAGGTAGTAGGAGATATTTGAACAATCATCGTTTCGTGAGGTAGTAGATCACCGTCCATAGAAACAATATGTTTTAAATCCATTAAATCGAGGTGTCTGTAAGAGTAGTCATAATATTTATCATAAAAAAAAATAATTTTATTTTGAGGATATTGGTTTTGTTATTCCATAGAATAATAATACTATAATCATGGGTGAAGAAGTATAATAATGGAAATGAATTTTATATAAGACACTACCTATTAAAACATGTAACTATCTTTTATTTGATACAAAAGGATTTTATGAATTTATTTATTATAAAATGAATTATTATAGGATGAAGAGAGGTATGTTTGGAGATTATTCGGGTAGAGTATGTATTAGCCGTATGGGCTTGAGAGGTGGGATTAAGGGTTAGTGGTGGTGCCCTTTTATAAGAGTGAGGATGGGAACTTAAGTAAAGATTGAAAGTATTATTTTATTATAAAATTATTTTCAGTTTCAAAAAGGCAATATATAATTAACGTATATGATATGATCAATATAGGTATAAAAAAATAATCTAATAATTGTTGGAGAGGTTTTGGATATTTTTAAATTCTTATCTTTTTTATTTAACCATTTTTTACTCTTACCATTTTATCATGCATTTGACTCTTTGAGAATCAAAATAGTTTCCAAAACATGTCAAATTTCTAAATAAAGAGTCATTAATAAAATTTCATACAAATAGTAAATATTTGAAAAAATCATAGATTTTTTGTAATTTTCTAATATTTAATAAAATAATATATATTTTAAAATATGAGTTATGTCAATTTTGACACTATCCATATCATGTCTTTTTTAAAAATCCATAAAAACTGGATTAGTTCAAAAAAGGTCATTAATAATAATATAACATGTATATATCATCCAAAAAATTCTTGGATAAAATCATATTAACACAATTACATTTGGTTTAGCATTTATAATATCATTTATCTGAATCCATTAATAATGAAGCAAACACTACATCTTCAATATGTCAAAAATAAATTTATTTACTTAATTAATAAAAATAATAAATAAAATACAGTCATGCATGAAATTTATTTATATATATATAATTACTATTTATAGATGAATATATAGATTATACGACCCCTTATAAATTTTTTTAGTAAAATATACTTGTTTCGGTTATATTTTCCTTAACTTTAAATTAAAAGTAATTAAATGTAATTTTCACACACAAGTGGCTCCATGGAGACCAAAAATCAACCCCAGGATTCCCATGGTCGGACATATCCCATCCAATCAGAATAAGACACGTGTAACGGTAATTTAATATTATTTTCATATTATTTTTTTACCCTTATTTTCCAGATTTACCCTTTAACCATGGTAAATAGAATACTTACTAAATTTACTATTCATAAAACCTAAAAATAATAGTTACATATTTCAAAAATTTGGACCTCTTGATTCAAAACATGGAATCAAATTTCCCATATTCAAAAAATAGATGTTGCAGTAACTAATTTAATATTAATTCACATTGATAAAACTAAAAGCGTGTTTTTATGAAATAAAAACTACCAAAATATTGACATGTGTTTACGTCCAATTTCAATGATAAATTACTTCCAATAACAAAAATTGGATTAAATGATAAAAATAAATTCCAATTAGACTAAAAAGTAATGTAAAAGGACAATATATCTATATGATTATATTATATTATAAGGATTTTTTGACTAAAAATTCGTTTATTTTCACAATTCATTAAAAAAGTCCATTATCATAAAAATAAAAACATTTACCCAAATTAAATTTTGAAGTCCTGATTCTAAATAAGTATCTTATTACATAAAATGGATCATATAATAGAGATAAACATATATTTAAAATGGGTTTACCATCAAAAAGTGGTAAATAGACCTTTAAAGAATATAAGAGTATTTCATGCTAAAAACTGGAATCATTCTTATTTTAATCCTATAAATTATACTGGATAAATGTAAAGACATTTATCAAACATGTTTAATCATAATATAGTTAGTTTTGTTCATTCACTCTAATACAATGGATAGGTATTTAATACCATTTAAAATAGAAATATTATTATATTATTTTATGGTATAACTGATCATTGTGTGCGACGTAAGATTTCAGAGTGATCCATTGTTCCATGTTGAGTATGCTATTGGGAAAGGCATACCCATTAACAAAAAATTAATATCATATTCTGATGAATTATTATAAATCGAAAGTATTATTCTATAAATACATGGGTCATTACTTATACTATCAAAGTATATGTTACTATTTACAAGGTTCATATTACTATTTATAGGGGAAAAATTAATATTCCAAAGGGAAAAGTTATTATTCATACAAAATTTAATTGATCCTTTAAGAATATGTATAACATACTTATTGTAAACATGAATGTCTATTTTTTGAAATTCCAAACATCTAAGTGGGAAACGTAAGTTTAATGATAATCATTTTCTTTGTACTTAGGTTATTACGCTCTCCCCACCTTTTGCAAATTGGGTCCTTGAAAATATAATTTATATAATAATCATGTGAGGATATCCTTCCATCATAAAATATTCAGATTCCCTTGTTGCTTCTTCAACCATGTGGTTTCTCCATAATAATATAACCAGATAAATTATCTTATTCCACAATACTTTCTCTCTAAAATCAATAATCTAAATAGTTTTCCCTATATAAGAATGGTGGGGTTCCAGCCTAACTACCTATGGGTTCAAAACATGAGAAGAATCTGGAACATACATTCTCAAAATCAAAACATGAATAAACATTATGTACCTGAGATAAACATTTAGGAAAATCTATTTGATATGAAATTGATCCAACTTTCTCTAGGATTTCATAAGTTACAATGAACCACCTACTTTTAAATCATTTTTTACCAAAAAAATATCACATTTTCCAAGGAGATATATTAATTAAATCATGGTCACCTACCTATAATGAAAATTCATTAATCCTGTTATCGGTCTAAATTTTCTTCCTACTCAGAGCTACCATCACATGTTGCTAGATCATATTCTCGTTTATATCCACTTCCTCTACTAATTATAGTCACATCAACATCCCTTCCCCAACGACATCCCAAAATGCTGGTGTTCAACACTATTTTCCATAAAATTCCTCAAAAGGTACAACTATATACATGAAATAAAACTGTTATTATATGAAAACTCAACTAAAAATAATTTTTTATCCTAACTTCTCTAGTAAACCATTTAAGATGCTCTAATAATATCCATCATTTTCTGAATTGTTCCCTCGACCTATCCATCAGATTGGGTAAGAAAGGCGATACTGATACGTAATTTTGTTCCCAATGACTTCTAAAGGCATTTTCAAAAGTTACAAGTGATCAGGAGATCACAACCAGTTTCAATAGAGAGAGGAACCCCATGTAACCTATCAATATCATTGAGGTACAATCAAAAAATATTATCTAGAGAAGGTGTTTATTGAATAGGAAGGAAATATGAAAATTTAGTCAGTCGATCAACAATAACCCAATGTTCATTATTATCATAGGAAGTATTTCGCACTTCAACATTCTATTCCATGGATATATTTTCCCATTTCATCTATGGAACATGAAAAGGATAATGTATCCTCTTTGATAGTTGTAACTTTACTTCAACCTACTGACAAGTCAAACGTATCATGATATAATCAGAAATATCTATTTTAAATCCATCACAAAAGTAATACTCCTAATGGTCTATGTATATCTTAGTTCATCCAATATGAAATGAAAACAGAGAACTGTGAGCTTAAATTAACAATTCTTTATTTAAAAAAGGCATTTCAAGTCACACATAATCCCTTTCAAATATCAAAACAAAATCTTCATCGTCATTAAATTTATGAAATATACCTTTTATACACAACTATACCTTTTCCAATAACTCACTATCTTCCTTTTGATCATTCATTATTTTTTTTGAGAAAGACGACTTCATTGACATGTAAAAAAAAGCGCAATTCCCCGCAACAAAAAATTCCAACCCAAAATTCATCAAATAATAAATCAAGGGGTCATGCTCCAAATGAATCATGGTTAATGATGTATGACATATTCTACTCAATGTATCTTAGACTTTCTTCTCATTTCATCAAAGGTAATTGATCATGCATTCATAATATTGTATCATATCAAGCCATCATCTGTGCCTCATGTGCAATTTTTTCTGAGTTAATATGCACATCCATCATTTATGGTCAGTATATATTTCACACTGGGATCAATATAAATGTTTTTATATATTTTTTATAGATAAAACTCCAACATCTAATTCTAAATAATGTGTGGGATAATTTAACTCACGAGGTTACAATTGTCTTGACGCATAAGGAATTATCTAACCATTCATCATCAGAATACAACCACTTCCTTTCAAAGAAGCATCAATAGAGATCTAAAAATACCCATTTATGGAAGGCAGATACAAAATAAGAGAATTCACAAATATTTTTATAGTTCCTAAAAAAAATCACTATCTTCGCTACAAATGAATTTTACCCCTTTTCCTGATAACAGATTTAAATTTCAAAATAACATTGAATTTTTTAACAAAACATCAGTAATAAACTACAAATCCAAGGAAACAATGAATCTTAGTTACATTTGAAGGTCCTCACCATTCATCAAATAATTTTGGTTTGGTAGGATCAAATATAATCCCATATTTATTATCCCTGTTCTCATGAAATGAAATATTGTGTTACCAAAAATCACATTTTCTAAATTTCTGAAATATCTTATTTTATTTGAGATTTTTCCCAAAAATCCTTATATATATTTCATTATCATCATAATACTTTATAAAATAAATATATCATTTGTAAAAACAATAAAAGATTCCAAATATTCATGGATGATTATATTAATATGATCAATAAATACAGCGAGATCATTTTTTCAAACCAAATGGAATAACAAAAAACTCTTAATGCCCATATATATTATGGATAGATGTTTTTTATGTGTCAACCTACATCACCTTTTGCTGTTGGGAACCAAATATGATGAAAATATTGCAAAAATTTAGGGCTCTCAAGGTCGGGTCAAATAAGTCATCAATATGAGGAAATGTATTCTTATCCATTATATTAATATTATTTAAAGATTCATAATCAATTAAATGACTAATGGAATCATCATTATATTTAGGGAACATAATAGGAGAAACTAAGGGTGAAGTGTTTGGATTGATGAATCCTTTATCAAGAAACTCTTGCACATGAGTTTTTAGTTCAAGAAGTTCCAAATCAGCCAATTGCTATGTGGATTTGATATTTTCTTCAAATCAGTAATTAAGTAAATATTTAATTCAGCTTCTTAATCATTTATAACACTGAGATAATCATCAATAAAACATCCAGGTAATCATTTTACATTGAACAAAATTAACCAAAACAGTTCCCTTATTTCAATAAAATGAAAAATATAACATTCATTTCCATTTTGTAAGAGTTTTTATACTTCTCAATATGTTATCAACAGTATAGGTTCTTTCTTATATACATACTCAATTTAATTCTAAAAAAAATAGATATACAATAAATCATTTCATGATAAAAAGAAATTTGATCCACAACCATAACAATATAAAACTCTACCAAGGGAGTAACAATAAGGTTTATTGGTAATTTCATTCCATAAAGATAAAAATAAAGATCCCTATAGTTCTATTTTTCCATAATATTTCACATTCTGTTTTAACCATAAGATAAAATTTCATTTCAAGAGTTTAAATTCCAAATTTAAAGAGAAATGTTTGTAAAATAAAGGAATATGGAGACCCCGTATCAAAAAAGATATTAGAGAAATATGAGTGAATAAACAATGTTCCTGATACCACTTTATTGTACTTCCCAAAGTCTACTGAGGTAGTCAAAAAGGATAAAACTTCACCTTTTTTATTGTAGATTGGATGATTCCCAACATTTAGATCCTTCTTGGTGCAAGTATTTTCATAATTCCCCATTTCACCAAATTTAAAACACTTAAATGTTTTTATCTGAATTAATCGTAGGATTATTTCCCTTGTAATCGTGGGTCATATGTTCAATGTTACTATATTGAAAAAAATTCTAATTTTTGTAATGTTATTCCCTATGGTGATTTTTACCACACATAACAGAAATTGTAAATTACATCTTCTCACCGTAAGATTTCTTTGACCGATTCTTTCTATTTTCATTCAATATTTTCTTTTAATTCCTATTATTGTCAATATACACATCATCATCGAAAAATTCAATCTATATCCGCTCAAAACATCAAAAAAATTGTCATTGATTTTGAATTCTTGAGATGCCAAATGCCATCGATATATCATCTTCAATACCAACTGAAAACAATTCATTTTTCTATCATGATTTCAATTACGATTAGGAGAATAACATTCCAATCAAGTGAAGTTTTCGTCATTAACAGACACTGAATATTCATACTTTTGTTTCAATTCAAGGAATTTATTTTCCATTCTATGTTGATCAACATTAGGTAAATATTTTTGAAGGAAAATATTATTAAATTCATACAATTCCAAGGCATCAATGACCTCACTATCTATGATATTAATGACCATTGGTCATAAATGGTTTGATTCACCTTCAATATGGTAAATAGAGAGACTAAAATTTTTATTATTTGAAAATATCTTGACATGAAATATCATCTTAAGTGCTTTAATCCTTCATTTATCGACTACCGTGTCATAAGATCCACTGAAATCAGGAGGGTGTTACCTCTTCAAATGTTCCACTATCATCATGTTTATTTTTTGTAGTTTTGGTTTTTTTATATCATAGATATCGTGGAAATTTTATTAATTTTTCAGGTGAGACACCACTATCGTGTACTTATCAGTTCCAATTCCCACTAATACAGGTTGCAGATTCTGAAATATATCAGCTTCACGGTGCCTTCCTACACTAGAATTCCTGTTTCTTATGCAGAAAATCATTCTAAACTGACATATCATAGACATAGTAACATAGTAATCATGAAATTATATATCATTTAAAATAATAAATAAGGTAATATTCATTTATGATATTAAATTAATATCATTTTAAGCCATAATGTTATCATAACCATTCTTTGATACCAACTATAAGGACTCATCCTGAAAACATTAAATTATCTTGAGTTTTAGTGAAGAACATGCATACATACAAGCTAAGAATCATTTCAGGTTTCATGTTTTAGAGAATTAGGACACAATACACACATAGCATAACAAATTCATACAAAGAGGAATCTATTAAAAGAGTATACTTTTTTCCAAAATGTTAAACATTAAAAAATGAATCCTTCTAAAAATCATTATAATATTCATCATGACATCCATTCTCTTTAACATTTTTGTGATATATAATTTTTAATAATATTTTAGGATGAGTAAAAATATCAGGACGAGATATCCAAAAGAAGGAATGAATCCTTTAGTTTTTAAATACTTATAAGTATATCAAACTATTTGGAAAAAAGATATACCTCTCACCTATAAAGTGACATATACATGCTTGTGAATAACATGAGATTTTAAAAAAAGATATAAAACAAAAATATACCATATATGTGACCTTTGGAACTACATTATTTCTTTTTTAACCCTCGAAATAACCTTATTATTTTTAAACCAAATTACTAACATAAAATATAACCCTCACGACTACATTATATTGTAACCATTGCATTTAAACTTGGATTAACCATATGTCCAACATCCAAAATAAAAATAACCAATGAATTTAATGGAGATATAGGTACCAACCATAATCTTAAAAAATTCAAAATATATATAATATAATCATAAAACAAGTATACTTTCCTAAAACATTCATTTTGAATTTTGTAAATATAGAAATTTAGATGAGGATTTTAAAAGAACTGTCCCTTACAAATATCAAACCGTTGAAGTGAGAAATGAAAAAGATGAAAGAAATATTTATATTCTCTATAAATCCATTGAATAAAACACAATATAATTATTTTTCATTTCATAATTTATCTCATCATGATAAAAGCATTGAAGCTGATGGTTAACCCAAGGAATGGAAATTGGGTTTGGAATTCCCATACCTCATGTTTGACATTCTTCAAACTTGTTTAAAAATTCTTTATAATGGTTTCATGTTTATTATTAATATATTTTAGAACTGTATTCATATTTATAATACATATTATGATAATTTTATTTCCACATTCGACCCATATATTAAAAATATTTGTTTATTTGCATTGTTTTGGATGTGTTCATTACATCTTTTCTATATTCGGGTTATTGATTTTATAGCGGAATGAATGTGAAACTACCGAAGTTGAATAAAATTAAATTATAATGTTTCAAAAACATTAAATTATATCATTTATTATTTTTATTTTTGATATGAGATGGATTAATTTTTTTAGAAAATAGAGATTGATTTAATTAATTTTAGATGTTTTTAAGATCATCACAATCTTATATCATCTCATTAAATATCATTTTTATATACTGGATCCCAAAAATTTATATAACGTCTAATATACATATTAAATTATATTTTAACTGTTAAATTTTTTTTCTACCATCCATGAAGGTGGTATAAGAAAATTAATGTTTATCGTCCACGATGACATTAAATCGACACGCCATTAACGATATTCTTATTTTTAGAATAAAATGGGGATGAGAAAGAGTATGATGATAAATTTTTTTAGAAGCATGATAATATTAAAAAATACGTAAGTTACTACATTTTTCAGAGAACCTGGATAAGCAGAGTTGTGGAAATAAAAATAAGAGAAAAGAAAAATGAAAAGAAAATGAAAGTGGATTTTTTCTTTTGATCTCTTCTCCTGGAGACCTTCCTTATAGACCTTGGTTTTGGACATTTGGCGTGACCAATAGGGCTTGGAAGTGTGAGATAATCTTGGAAATATTATTTGGAAGACCATAGGCAAGGATCAAATCTTATCAGGTGTGAGGAGTAGAGGGGGTGATATATAAATTTTATAGTGGAGGCGAGGAGGGTATTCCCATTATTTAATTAATTATTTCATTAATTTTCACAAGACAAGAAATAGTAATGATTCATGTGACATAAAATAGTAATTAGTACATATCAGTTGAAACAAGGGTTCTTACATCAGGACAACCTTAACATTGACTCAATAATTCATGTGTTTAGTTAATTATGCAGATTAACATTTTTCACTATTCCCAAAAAATCATGTATTTCAGAAAAATTCCATAATTTCACAATACCCATTTTTCGACGTGAAAAATCAAAAATTTAACTCCATTTTTCTAAAATAATTTTCTAAATATGAGAATTTTATTTTTTTAATTAAAATCAATTTTTTTTTCAAAAAATACAAATTTTAAAACAATAAATGAATTTTTAACAATTTTGAAAAATTAATTAAGACGTAAAAAAACTATCTAATATTAATAATAAAATAAAATATTAGTTAATTAATAAATTTAATTAAAATAAATTTTATTTTATATAATTTTAATATTTATAATATTGTAATTAAATGTTATTAACTTGCAAATACTTAATTTATCATTATTATACCATTTATTTACTTATTCAAAGTTATAGGTATTTAATCATTTCACTTATAAGATACATAAATATTATATATACGGTCATAGGTGATGTTACTATTCACAAGGGTCATATAAATATTCCTAAGGGTAACATTACTATTCCAAATGGTAATGTTATTATTCACCAAAAATAATGTTGTTTCAATCAGACTCTAAATAACATACTAATCATAATCATGAACATCTATTTTTCAAAATTCCACACACTGATACTGGAAAGGTATTTTCAGTGATAAATGTTTCATAAGTACTTGGTTTTTTAAACATTATGTGTCAAAAGGTCCCAAAAAGAGAGGATCATGTTTCCCTTTTCTCTGAAACCATTGATATCCCAATGAATATTAAACATTCAAGAACACGTGTTTACAAACTAAAAATTACTACATTATATGGAGATGATCAACAGACACCTTTTATTGTATCTATAAATAAAAAACCACTAATGAATCAGTTTGAACTTTATTTTCATCTATTAAACCATGCTCGAATTAAAAAGTTAACACCAGCTAAAACATGACCAACACAATAGAGATATTCTCTGAGGTCCATATAATCCCTCAAATAGATTCATTCTAATTTTATACTGGTAACTATTGTTATAATAAAACACAAAAATCCTCATATGGTCATCCCATGCCCCACCAAAGTCTATTACAAAAGAAAAAAACATATCGTCAATAATATATATATCTCTTTAGGTCAAGACATTAGACGATGGATGGTCTTCAATGCTTAAATGAAAATGAGATCCAAGTACCTCTTAAATACCCCACCAAAAGTGATAAGTGAACTAATTATATCTATTAGAAACTATACATAAAGTAAATCAATGAAACAAAAAAATCTCTATTACATTGTAATTACCAAACTTATCAAATTTAGTTTTATCATGAATCAGTATTGTGTGAGATGATTAATACATCATGTTGATCAAAACCCAAATCACATTTTAATTATCTTGGTACATGGAAACCCAACCACAATATCAATTGAGTTCTCATCCCACATCCAAGTTTGAAATATATGTATCTGAACTAAACATGATGGATTTGGATGGTCACAGTAGACCTGTTGGTATGTCTATCAATGAGATAAATGTTTTGAAATTCCTTATTTCATACATGGACAGGAGAACATATTCCACATTTCATAGAACATCTTAGTGGTTCCTGGGTGACTTGCCACTAGGGACTATCTAAATACATCACAACATCCTAAACACGAACAGTACAAAAAATGATTTTGATTGCATAAAATGAACTCTTTAGTGAAAGCCCAATCAATAATGGCCTCACCACCATAAAAAGTTTCCTTAATTATATAGATCTCACCCACATGTATTTTTTTTAGAATGATTCATTTTAGATGAGAGGAGGTCAACTAAAAACAGGAAAAAACAACCTCAACCGTTGCTTTGTGGACAATATTGTCCAACTATGAAAAGAGAGACATCTTGTTCCACTATTATAATGATTCTTTAATTTCATGGGTAATATAATTCCCAATTCAATAATCTGTGAATAAATTCCCTTTTCCTCATAATATGTCATTTCATAGTTGAAAGACTATAGGTATTTCATCCAATACCACTAGTGGATATTTTGATCTTTTTGAGAGATGATATAACTCAAAATTTTCTACTTGGAATACATGGTAATAATTTCAAAGAAATGTAATTCCAAAAACAAATATGAAAAATAATCATAGTTATAAACTCAAGGTCATCGGATGGGTAATTATTCTAATGTGGACTATGTTACGATATCCATAACTAATGACATGATTACCCTACTTATGAACACAACCTAAACTTGAAACTGATACATTAAAAAAGAATAAATCACCATACCTTTTTGCCAGATGATTCAAAACCAGCATATTATTAAAAATTTATTTGGTATCATCAAATGGAGTTTGAAATTTCTAATCCTATGTAATCTTTATTCCCTTTCGAGTGAGTGCAGTCATCAAAGAAGCAAATAGTGGGAATTCCTAAACAAACTACTGATAATAACTAGATAAAATAAATAGTCATTTAATCATGAAAGTATTCTATGGTTATTCAAAATTCATAAATTTTGTCACCGTCATAAGAGAAATAATATACCATCTTCCTGTAGTATTTGTCCAGTGAACATAACTTCCAAAATCCTTACATTTCATCTTGATAGCTTGGCATAATGTCAGTGATTTTTAAAACACTCCATAACTACTCTTAGATGATGAACATGATCATCTTAGGACATAGAGTAAAACTGTATCTATTCCGTATTCCAATAAAAAAGATTCATGGTACTCATATAATATTATTTTATTTAAATACATAAAAACTGTAGGAGCATTGGTTAATAAAAAAGGCATGATAAGGTACTCAAAATAGTTTTACCTCATTTGAAATGTGGTTTCAGAATGAAATATCCTTTTATTCACATCTGATTGTTACTATATTGAAGATTAATCATTGTTAACCTTGACCCCTCTTTCAAATTATCAAATAGATCATCAATTAGTGGAAACAAATACATGTTCATTACTGTTAATCTATTTTGTTTCTAGAAATTGAAACATATGAAATGAAACCTATGGAATTTCATTAAAAAATAGAACCAGTGCCACCCTAGGTGAAACACATGAGAACATAGAAATTATCAATAATATCATGAAACTGAATCTTAAAATCAATAATTTTAGTCTGAGCATGTTGGTAAGAAGTAATAGATAATGTTTGTTTCCACACACTATGTTGATTTGAAAACTAGATTACCTTACTCATGGACTCCCATAGATGTCTGAATGAAAAATTTCCTGAAATAATGAAAAAAAATTAGATATCGCTTATTAGATATTCTCACACAATGTCGAATGAAAAAAAAAATTTAATTTCCATAACTCTAGAGGAGAAGGTTCAGATCTACTCGACCTTTGGTACCATTTTATTTGACCAATATTACATATCCCATCAGACATAGTAACAAATACCTATTAAAGATAAAAATCAAACCAATATTTATTAGCAATGAGATAATATATCCATAATTTTAAAATATTTAGTTTAATGTCAAGAACCATAAAATCCCATGAATGATACATGTATGTCAATGAGAGAACATATGATGGAATATGAAAACCCAACTTTATCTTTCTTCTGATGGGTGTAGTAATATCAAAAACAGAATTAAAAATATATGTAATATGATGAAGTAGATTCAAAATATAGGTCGAAATAAATGAATGATATTAACATGAATCAAAAAATATTGTCACCAATGACACATCTATCATAACGGTACCTCCCATATATGATGTAAATGTATTAGATTCCTCAGGAGAATCATCCACTGGATGAAGAAACATCATTATGAATTCCTCTATCTGGAACACCATTGTTGTTGTAAAATATTATTTACACTATAGTTTGTGATAATATTAATTATCTAATGCCACTATGAAATGAGGAATAGATATGGATGAACATTTTCAAGTATCTATTGAATCTATAGGATCTATATAACTTGGGTTTCTCAATGAAATACTTTTTTGAATTCCATAGAATACCACATTGGTAAAAAATCAAAGGGTCAATTCCAAGAACTACAGAAGGTCTAGAATGACCCTTCTATTGAGATCCACCATGAGAATTTTCATGCCTCCTCTTTAGTATAAAAAATCATACACTTCCACTGGGTGAAAAAGGTGCTCCTGTCAGCACTTACTTGCTCAATAAGTCCATTTTAACCATCAATTCACTATCCAGTACATTTATATATGATGGAAACATCATAAATAAAAATTGAGAACAAGCATCATCTAGATGTCCCATCCCTAACCATCAAGTGTTAATATTATCGTCTGATAATAGATCATGTGAAATCAACAAAGGCTCAGTAATGTGATTTTGAAATTCTATGATAGTCCTATCAGCTTTCCCATGTTTGAAAAACACAATAACCTCAGCCATCACTATTGACTATATATTGAACTAGTCATGGAAAATATCATTGATTTCCTTACACTATATATTCTCAGGATTCTTCTCTATTGCCATAATGACCCACCATATCCTTCTAGATCATACTAGAACAAATTTAGAACGCAACACCTATATTTATTTAGGTTCCTATAAGAACCCTAAATAATTCCCAATCCATCTTATCCAATCATTAGCCTCTTGGGGAACATTAGAACCTCTAAATGTTGCTGGCTTCTGGAAATTGAACTCCAGATAATGATTCCATAAAACAACCCTCTTTAGATCCATTGATGGATCGTTAATGGGAACCGCTAATAGGGATTTTACCAGAGCATGGATAATACACATGATCAGATAAACCAGATTCGGGTTATTATGAAGATTTTATCACGTAGTTTTAAAAACATCTTCCTCCTAGATATAATTCTCACATCTTCTAAGAGGCATGATTCTACTAAACAATAGAATACATGATTGAAAACTTCATATTATCACTCATATAGCGAAATAAGGGAAATTTATTCCAATATATAAGAACACAAGATTTGGATTTCATCTTATCCAAATAACTAGTTTAAAAAAATACCAGAACTAATCCTCAAGATACATGTCCCAAACACGCCATGGTGAGTTAATGCTCATTACATTGATATCTATCTAGGAAATTCGTCGCAAATAAATCTTATTCCCTAAAAATATTATTCAGGTACATACATACATCAATGAAAGATGAAATACTCGATCATTTTATACCACTTTGTCATGAACTAGTCCATTCACCCTAGTAACCAAATCACTGAGCTAGATCTAACCCAGACCAAAGGCAGTTCCTGATCCCAATGGGAGAGAAACAACCACATAGAATTATAAAATATGAATGTGTGAATGATTGTACCACAAACATAATAGAATCAATATAATAATTCAGCGAGGATACGATAAATACTCAATATGTAGAAATGTTCTTGAATTTAAATAGGAATAAACCACCCAAAGTACAAACAAAAGTACCATAAAATTGTAAAAAACCCATGTAACAACTGAAACTACTCTCCATACCTAAGGGTCAAAAAATATAATTACCTCTAAATAGTTCTTCACACTTGTTATAACTTTTAATGAGATAATATAAAATCACAAGAAGGCATAGGTAGAGTTGGAGAAAAATCCCTATTAGGATATGAAGAAGTATTCCATTATAAGATGTGATAATTTAGTTAACTGTATACAACATTATATTTTATATTTAAACATTCCTTGTATATAAATATAATATTTAGAAAAAATAATTCTATATAATTTTAATGATGGAAATTATTTATATTAATTTCATAACAAACATTTAATATTAAAAAATATATATAAATTCACAAAGAATGTAAAATATTTTATAATATTTCAAATATATATATATATATAGTATAAAATAGTGATAAACATGTTCATCTAATAAAATGATCAATGTTCAAGGTAATCAGACTCCAACACAGTAATATAGTCATCATATTAATATGTATACACATGTTCTAATGACATTTGATAAAAGGAAACATGTCACTATCCCATCAGGGACGTGAATTATTATTTTTATATTTTTATAGTGTTGTAAATAATAATGTGCTACAAAAAATAACACACTGACTACCTAGGCTTACATGTTCTCTAATGCAATCAATGATAGATAATTAATTTTAAAACTTATTAAATGAAAATTTATCTCAGTTTCGATTTCATGTATGCCAATTTTATATTTAAAAACCATAATTGGGTATTTAATCAAAACATGAATGTTTCCCTCAAAAATCAACATGTTTTATATAAAACCATTTCTATCACTTTTTCTAAAACAATAATTTTAAATAAATTTTGTCAAATATATTTCCAAAATAAATTTCCAAAATTCAATTGAATAAATTTCCATCATTTTCAAAAACACACATCTATTCAATGGAACATGGGGGTTTCCCCAATTCTATTAAAAATACAATTTCATATCCCTCATTCGATGGAAATGGTATTTAAATCAACCCATGTGAATGAAATTTCATTTAAATTAGACAATTGAATTTAAATTAATCAATTGAATTACAATCAATAAATTATTTTTAATTTATATTTTCCATCATAATAGATCCAGCTACCGTATGATAATAGGATCTCAAAATGATAATCCGAAATTGTGAAATACAAATGAAGAACATCGGTATTGAGGAATCAATATTCAAACCTAGGATTATGAATTAAAAAACTTGTATTAGATATGTCAACAACACAATGATCTATAAAACCCTAGGGGGGGAAAGATAGAGAAAGAGAGAGTTGGAAAAAAATATTAAGAAGAGGAAACCTACCATAAGAGATTAAAAGTCATTCACCTATCTTTGATATGTATTCAGAAGGGTGCTAAGGGGACAAAATTGATTGTTTGTATCTCCAATGAAGTAAACAAAATTTTTTGTGGTCAAATGAGATCGATTAGTTGTCAAAATAGAAGATATGAAATTTTTAATGTAAATTTAGAACAAAATGAATTTGTCACACATGGTAAACTACGAGGGGACACATCGTAATAAAACCTTGTGCCCTAACTATACAACCAATTTTTCAACGTACACTATTTCTACTAGTTGGGAGTATGATTCGTGAAGCCATGCAATAACCATGAAAACACCGACTATTAGGGTTTTCCTAGTTTACATTGAGAGGGTTAATGGTTTTTGAAAACCATGGGACAACCGTGCCCAACCAAGAAATATATAAAATTTACAAAATTTCTCCCTAAAACAATAGTGATTGAAATGAAACCAATTCATGATCAAGAGATGGGTATATGAATATGTTTAAAGAGTAATAGAATTTCACAATATTTATAATGATCATACATCAAATAAATATACTTAAAATTACCCTATTTTCCATTTTAATGTCGATATTACTACTAGTACTCTATATAAATTCATTACAAAATTTCACCTTCAATTACATTTCTTAATCCGTTAATTTTCAATTTTCATTTATAGAAAAAAATTTCTCATTTTAATTTTTTATCATTATTGTATTAGTTCTTCAAATTGTGATCCTCAATGATGATTAATATCTACCAATTTACCTAGTGGTAATGATATAATTATTTTATTTTCATTTTACCATTTTCATTTATCCACATTGAATAAATTTAATATTTTTTTTGTAACTATCCATGAAATTTTATATTTAGTTTTATCTATTCATATTTTAATGATTTATTATTATTTAATAAAATATTATTTTTCATAACTATTTATTTTATAAAATATTCTATACTAGTGATTATTTATTATTAAAGAAAAAAAATAATATTTATGAAATAATGATATATTTTTGTAATGAAGGGAAATATTTTTCTAAACTTGGAGTGATACATTTCCCCCATAAAATATATTTTAATGAACCCAACACTAGTATAATATATCTAGCAGTTACATTATTACTTTTAACCAGATATAAAAAATTATATCCTAAAGGACTGATTAGCTAAGAACACTTGGAAAATTAGATACAGATATGAATCACATGTTACATTAAAAAAACAAGAAATATTTAGCGTTAATATTCGTTATCCATGAACTCATTTTGAGATTCATTATTCAAATCATATGGAAACAAAATAGTGTATGGGTTACTAAAGATGCTCTGTAAGGGTTTATTATTGTGTAATTTAATGTGAGTAAATCAGTGAAAATAAATATGGATATGAAAATAATTTAATACACATAACATTTATACCAATTACATGATCATGAAGAATAATATGTTAAGAATAAATGATGATCATTCAATTCAATATAAATAATAACTTGAGACTCATTCTTATCCATGGATATTATAAATATGAATATTTTCTAATGTAAATCTATAAATAGTCTCATAATGATGGATTCATATTGATAAACATCATATAGGAACCATAAAGGACTTTTTAAAAGACATCATACATAAATCGGTAAGTACTTAACCAAATACCCAATCTATATTATCTAATTTAAGATATTGAGGTATCATGGGGATATAGTGGTCCCCACATGTCACTTAGCATGTAAATTGAATTAATCATATGAAAGGGGTGAATAACATAATCGATATAAACATTCATATTAATCAAATTACATATGAAAGGTAAATACTTTTCCCATTCAAATTCTTGATAAAACATCTATTAAAATAACAAGGAAGATATAATTATAATGTATACAATGTGGAGAAAAAAATAATGTTTTACTATTATTGATGAATAAAAATACCCTTAAATGATCATTAAAATCATTCTTGATTGAAAACCATTTTTTATATTCAAAATAAATTATACAAAGATAAAATTTATATAAAATTAGAATAATCATTTTAAATGAAATGAAAATTTTAAAAATTTAAATCAATCATCATTGAAATGAGCAGTCATGATAGTCAGAAAATTTTGTTCATCCTGATTAAATTAATACGATGATTCACCTCATATTTTCAGAAAATATTCTAAACGTTCCCTATTTAAAATAATTCAAAAAGATTCAATTTAAAAACATCTTTAATATTAAAATATTTGAATAAATTTCACTGAAAAATAATTTCTAAAATAAAATGTGATTATTTTTTAAAAAAGATGTAAAATATTGACATGGAATAAAAATATTTCTAATAGAGTAGTAGAAACAAACATCATTTTCCTGAATAACATCATCTTGGCCTATTGAGTATTTATAATTGGTAAATGAAAGGAAAAAATCTATTTTTAGGAGTAACCATAGGGGAAGATAATGAAGTATATCAAATATTGAAATATCAAAAAATTATCCTAGAATATATTTCCACATAAGAGATTAAAATAACATTTCTATTATAAAAGAAAAATTACATCTTTGGTTACATTAGAATCATTACACCAATAAAAGAAATAAAATGAAATTAAAATATTAGATAACCTGAGTATTATTATGAACATTATATAACATATTATTTGGGTATTAGATACACCTATTATAAATAAATAGGTGCATAATACCAAATATGTCTTAATAGAGTAATATATTAAATGAAATCTCTTAAAAAGATCATATACATGAGATGAGAACTAATCAATCGATGGATTACATGTATTACATGTAAATCAACTTAGAAAAATTCCAAAAAAATAACCAAATTCATTAAACAAATAATTATATTATTGAAAATCCTATTAAATTCTAATAAAACCTAATGAATAGTTAATTAGTTATGATACCCTTAACCGGTTGTTAAATTTCATGTAATAACTATTGGAAGGAATATTTATAATTAAATCATGAAATAAAATTAATCGTGAATTATTTAAGATATAACATCAATAATGTATTTATATACAATATATAAATTTAATTAGGTGCACTACAATAAAATATGACTAAATGCAGGAAAATTTTGAAAAAACTTGTTAACATATGTTCGACTCATCATTTTCATCCTTTATCATACAAAATCATAAAAATATGTTAATTATTTAAATTAATGAAAATATTTTTTTTCAATTTTATTATTTAATATATTATATTTATTATCAATTTATTTTTATTTACATAATCATTTGTGATTAGTTTTGTTGTTTTGACGATATTCAATTATTTTTTCTAAATGTCTTCCGTAGTCTGAAAATTGTACTAGTGGTCATTATTTGACAGTATCTAGAAAATTAATAATGATATTAATATATATTTTTTAATAAATTACACTTTTTAACAATTTTTGATGTATCGTTATGGAAAATTGACAAAGTTACAATTATGGAGATGGTAAGTCGAACAAATACATGGGTAACATTTCCGTTTTTAATTGATCATGATGAAAATCGAAAATTTTTTATTATATCATTAAATAATGAATATTATGAAAAAAATATATTATTATTCCTCGAAATAAACTTATATATATAATTCATGTGATTTTTTATGATAATTGAATCACACCGCTTCGCTGAGGCGATAATCCACAAATAGACATAAATGAAGTAATCAGGTTTATGTTAATTGAAAGATAAGAGAATAAATAAAATATTATCAACATACAATAATAAATATGAAATTAGTAATATATATATATATATATATTCTAAATCCTTCATTAAAACCATTTAAAAGTTATGTTAATGGATAAAAATTTGCATTGGTTCACGGGGTGGTTGTCTTCCAAACAAATGAACCGTGATTTCATTTCCAATTTGATGGAAAAGGATGTGGATATTGAGGATTCCATTATGCTAACAAAAGATCAATACATGGGATACATGGTTGTTATAATATCATCCTGTTTTATTTTTATTTTAAGGAAGTGTAATAAAATATAAAATCAAAATACTCGGTTATGAACGATACCATTTCATCGAACAATATCATTAAGTTTACAAAAATATTATTCATATGGGGTTTTTCGAATCAACAAAGGCCTATATGTAGTTCTATGTTAATTATATAAGTTATTTGGGTTGATATTTTCTAAACCAATTGTCTTTTTAAATTATAAACAAATGTGATGAGGAAGTTCCCTTTTATATTTATGGGGAGGGGGACATTTGGAATATCATAAAGTGTTATTCTAATGTAAATAATTTTTCAAATGAAAAGGAACAAATTGTGTATATTAAATTGATAATGTTGATGGGTGAAAATTATATTATAACATAATATTTTTAACAGATTATATATGGTTATTACCCTTGTCTTTTTTTATAACCCACTATAACCATTCCTTAATCGATAGGGTATTAATGTTTCTTCAATTTTGGGATCATGAAAGTTACAATGAAAGGTAATATGGACTATAATTGGAAAATGTTAGATATAATACACCATATAACATTTAATTGAATAAAAAATATTTTTTTTTGAATTTTCAAATATTTAAGAAATCAATATTTACTGTCATTTATCAATAATGTAAAATTTGACAATATTGATTTTATTTGACTACAAAAAAATCAATAAAAAGATGGAATTAGAATATATAAATTTCAATCACCCCTAAGATGTTTTTTTTATGAAAATGGACCATAATTATTCATTAATATTATATTACATTTAATATTTCAATTTCATTTATTTTTTTCCATTTCATTAAATAATTAATATTAGGCCATTACCTGGATATTTATGATGATTATTTCTTTAATATAAATTAAAAAAAATAAAATGACTAAAGGATAATGAATAATTAAATTTAATATTTATAATATGGAATAAATTATATTAATCAATATGAAAAAATATTATTTTTATTATAATTAAAAAATTGGCATATTTGGATTTTCGTAACATAAATTACTATAACAATCATAATAATATCCATATGGCACCAAATGGGGAATCATCAAAACATAAATGATATATATTCAAAATATGGCAATAAAATTTGATTTATAAATGGTGTTAGTCTATTATAACACACATATCTTTATTATTTTCCCTCGTAAATATATTTTATGATTAACCATGGAAACATATTCATAATTTTATTAATATTAAGTTTGATTGAAATTTAGTCGAACATATTAAATAATATTACGTATATTGATTAAAATTATTTAACATAATTAATCAAATTCAATTTTATAAATTACTATAATTTAATTTTACAATAGACCTTCACAATGCGTTAAAAAATTTTTTATTAAGGAAATAATTTTCATGAATTAGATGATATTACATTAACTATATGACTAGATATAAAAATTATATGAATTTAAATTCACATATTTACATATATAACCTATAAATTTTAGTAACATTATTCTTTATTAATGAATATTTTATTTAATTTAATTGGAAACTCAATATACATTTAAAAATATTTTTAAATAAAAACCAATATTTTTTAATATTTTTCTTAAATTCAATATTTAAGAAAAATATAAAAAATAAACCCTAATATAATTCACATATTGACAAAAAAATGATGATAAATCTTTAATATACATTTTCAAAATTTAGTGAAAATTTAATTATATTATTTTTTTATAAAAAAAGTAAAAATAAATTTTTTTGTAAACATATTTTTTTTTAATATTAAATTTGAATTTTTGAAATATTTATTTATTATTAAATATGAAATGTAGGAAAAATTTAAATGGGGTATGAATGAATTTTATATTTAATAAGTAAATTAATCCTATTTATACCTTTTAATTTAACTGTTAGTTTATAAATGTTGTATCAGTATAATATGTTCCACCAGAGGATTATGCTCAATATTATGTGTCATATATATTTTCAAACAAAATGTGCTTCTTTAAAAATATTGTGTTATTATATAATTATTTACTCATCATTTTCATTTTCACTTACTAATAATAATATATAAGCATTTACAAAGTATGGACATTACCCAAGACCTAGGTTCTAAGGATATACCTTCCTTATTGTATTAGGTATAAAAACCCATGAAAATGAACGTATAATTACTTGAATTAATGAATATATTTAATTAATTAAATTTACCTTAATAATTTATTTTTGGAGTTTTATATTATTCAGAAGAGTTTAATAATATTCAGAACCATAGAATTTTCCCAATATTTGACATTTTTTCCACAATATAAGAAACTTTTTGATATACTAGAACACCTTATGCTTTACAATATTTTTCTTACATTATAGTAATTTAAACACATCATATGTTTTTCCATTTCTTCATAACCCAATAAAATGGAAAAATATGAACATTGTAGTCTCAAACACTTATTAAGGGTAAATATAATCGACTTTTGGCAATGATAATATTTTACAAAATAAGAAAAATTATTATTATTGATTTAAAAAATAATATCAGACATAAAATAATCATAGATTAAATATACTGATTCGTGGTAATATTATTACCATAATATAATAAATCAATATAATTTGTTTGAAAACATATGCATATAATCAAAACTGATGATAGAGTTACAAAATCATTATAATGAGCACAATATAATGGAATAACATGGAAATGTACCATAAATATTTTTTAAAAATAATGGTTAAATTATATAATTTTAAATAATTTTGTGATAATAATTATTCACATGTATATGTAAAAATATCTTTTTTCGACCCAAAAAATTCATGAAAATTCGTAATGGCCATACATGTGTGAAAGAAAAAAATACATCCATGACTGAATCTCTCATGAGATTTAAAATTATGAAAATAGTTTTTAGTGTGATATAGTAACCCACGAATCATTATCCATACATAACTGTTACAATTAAAAATTAATCATCAAAATGTAATAATTAACCATTTGAATGCAAATTGTATTCTTATTAATTTTCAATTGGAGTAAAATTAATAAAACATTCTCAATTCCATCAACAATATTAAAATGATATGCTAGTGGAAGATAAAAATGTATTTCATGATATTAAAGAAAATTATAGAAAATTTCCATTCAATCATCTTAATTACTAATTTTTTATTTATACTCTCTAGATAAATGATGTTCAATTACATAAATAATTTCCAATATATATTAAATTATGGAATCGTGATGAAGATCATTAAATAAAAAGAGTTAGAAATATGTTATTCATAGAGTAAATGAATTGGAAGATGAATTATAATTAAAAAAATTATTATAATGGAACAAAGTATGAGATATGATGATTCCAATATAGATATTTATGAGTTCTTATTTATTAAAACATAGGTAAGCGTTATACAAATAGATGAAGATTACTTTTAGAATAAAAATGGAATTTTATTCTTAATATATGATTTGAATTTAAATTCTTCAATGAAAACCCATTCAAATAATCCTTAATGAATAATAGAAGATAATTTTATTTTTAAAATAATTATTCATATGAAATATCACTAAAATGATTTTAAATCCATTCTTTTCAAAACATTTCAAAATGATGTTTATTTTCATATTTTTATAACTATGCATAAGAAATAGGGTTAATAAATTGATTTCAAATGTCATTTTTATATACATTTGAAAGAAAAAAATTTTGATATATTATAAAAATTCCTTTTTTAAAATTTCTAAAAATATAGTTTTTTAGAAAATCATATTTTATAAATAAAATGTGGACAGGAAGTTATATTATATATCCATGATATATAAAACCTTTTAATATTTTGACACACCATTATAGAAAACCCAAATAAAAAATATTATTTCAAAATTTCCATTTCAAGATATATGATAGGGTGTAAGAGAATCACATTATTTACAAATACATTCTCTCTTAAAAAATCTTTAAAAACATTTGTGGGAATGAATATTTTGGCAAAGAGGGGCATGATCTATTGGAATGAAATGGTGTAATTCATATGAATGTCTCAAATTTATTTGATATAGTTTTTCGTATTATATGAAAATATCATTGAAAAAAAGTAATACACACATAATAAAATATAAATTATCATTAGAAAATGAAATTTTTGGATAAAATGCGTTATTGATGTTCATAAACAATTACAAAACATTTTACACATAGAGGAATAATTTATATTCGGGAATCTATTATGACTAAAGTGACATTTAAATTAAATATCATTAAGGGAAATGATTTATAATAAAACATTAATGACCCTTTATAATTTTAATATCAGTAAAAAATACTAATATTTTAGAATGTACACCATTCCAATGAAATAATATTATACAATAAGAAGCATATCTGAAGTGGTGATAATTTAATCAAGAAACTCTTACCGTGTTACCCATCTTAGTCAAATACACTCTATGGGCATGTATTAAAAATAAATATATTAATAAAAAATATCAATATATTTTCCATATATATATTATTTTATAAACATCATTTATACTTATTCATGACATGTATTTTTTATTATTTATTATCTGTTTTCAATATCTCATTTTAGTAATCTTAATATTTTTGAACTAGTTTCTTATTTTTAGTGTTGTTATTAAATAATCACCCAATTTTCATAACTTATATATCATACAAGGTATAAGAATAAAGGAAAAAAATTTATTTATAATTTTAAAATATCATTAAAGGATTGTTTTGGTTATGGACCCAAAATATTTACTCAATTTGTAGTATTTTTCTGTGTTTTCTAATGACCACACATTAGTATATTAAGTAATGTTGTTGATAAAATTTTAAACTTTTATTATTCAAAATAACACCACTATTTACATATTTTTTTAATATTTTATCAGTAATTATGTTCTCATAGTCATCCAAGGTATGATTTGTTTATTTTTTAATGTTTTTTGTTAGAGTAACCAAAACATGAACAATGCCTAAATAATAGATAATTATATAATTTAATTTTTCTTGTCTTATAACATTTTTAATGGAGAATAATGAAATAATTTAAACAATTTTATGATGGTAAGTCATATTTTGATGTAGTTTAATAAATGTGAAAGAAAATGGATGAAAAAAGAGATACCTTAAATCATAGAGGCTGTAGTCTCACAACCTAATGATAAATATTTCATTCCCCTATGAATGAGAGGGAAATAAAGTGCAAGATTATATTCCCTTCAGAAAAATAATAATATTAAAATTTTCACATTTTTAGTAAATTTCACTATTATAATTAGAAAAAATATGTGGCGGTGAAAAAAAAAATATGCTTAATGATGGAGGCAATCAACACAACACATTAATGGGAGATTCATTTCTTATTAAGAGAAAAGTAGAAAGGTCGTTAATTTTTTTCACAAAGTGTAAAAGAATACAGTTTTAAAAAATATTCATATTTTTAAAATCTAATTATTATATATATATATGGAAAAGTAGGATATAATGGAAAGAAAGTCATTAAAAATGATGTACTTGATTAGATATCGTTGCATTTTCCATAGAGGATTCCTCATAAATGATGGTATTATGACAATATATTGTGACCCTTGGAACTTGTAAAACGAACATGATTATAAATTATTGAAAAAGGGATGATTTTTATAAGGATTTCAAATTATTCGACGGGAAATTAATGGGCGTTATGAGGCCTATTTTATAATTTAAGAATTGTTTTCATAAAATATTACACATTAATTTAATTGGAGAACAAGTTTCACACATATAAAGACTCTAAAATAAATAATATTGGAGTTATATGTGAAATGAGGTCTAGAGTAGATCCATTATTCATTTCATAAAAATTTATAAACATTATTTTATGTCATTTACTCGTAGAATTTTTCATTTTATTATTTTTGGATTTACCATAGTTTCTAATTTTGACCTATGTAAAATATTCTTAAAAAAAAATTAAATATCCCTTATAAAGTAAATCTTACATAATGATTAAATGTATTAAATCCATTTTATTTGATAACATATATATATTTAGGATATGTTAATTATAAAATTTGATCATGTAACAGCCAAAACCATGTTTCTGTAATAAGTATATTTTTAAGATTAATTTTTTTTCATACCATAAACTTGTCTTTTTTATTATTATCGTGGGATAAATTGGTTTTTCATAATAAAAAGTTTTGTGGATTTCAAATATATGAAAAAGATAATTTTAAAAATATAACATTTAATTAATTGAAATAAAAAGCAATTCTATTAGAATATATTAATTGTGATGTTAAACATATAATTTCTAAATTCAAAAAAATATTTTAAAATTTCAATATTTAATCATTCATAAAATATTTTATTTTTAGAATAAATTTATTTTATTTCTCGTGTAATTATGTTTTTATATATAAAAAATTATGATTTTAGTAATAGTTTACTATTAATTATTTATATAAAAAACCCTTCAATAAAGAACCAAAAAAATTATAATTGTAACCAAATTTTGAAATAAAAAATTTAAAAATAAATTATATTTTCTTAAATTAAAATAAGAAATAAAATATAAAATTTATTTATATTAATAAAAAAATATAATGAATAATAATTTTTATTGAAAAATAACTATTTAGAATTCATTACTCTTTAATCATATTTAAATATAAATGAATATTGAAATAATCGTTGATAAAATATTACATATTTTATTAAAATTTAATCATTGATCAAATTATGCAATGATTTCCCAATTAAATACCATTTTAAGAAAAATTATATTTTCACTAATACAAATAAATTCATTATCAGTGAGAATATAAAGTATTTTCCATTCAAAAATAAAACTGACAACTGAAGCACGATTAAAATATTAATTGTGTTATAAATGTATGGAAAAAATTGATAAATACACACATTATGAGTGCCATTAAAATCATTGATTATGGTGACATTTATTCTTGATTTTTAAGCACTAATAATATAACCCCTTAATTAGTTCCTTTCTTTAGTTCCAATAACAGTAAATTTTATCATCGATTGAAAAAGTGATAATAAAATATCCTTTAATTAGAGCTATTTGAAGGGCTGATAATCATTGCCTTTATCAACAATATATCAACAACTGATCACGATGTATACTGCTATAATGTGCTATTAATATTACAACACATTAAAGAAGTAAAAAAAATTTAAAAAATAAAAAAAATGATTCAATTATAAAATTAATTTATAAAAATTTAATGAAAAATATAATTAAATTCACTATATTATAGTAATGTCAAATAGTGGTTTGTAAAATTACATGAGAAATTTAAAATCATCACACACATTACAGAATATCAATGTTTCATTGTCTTTGGCCCCTGATAATCGACGAGGGTGTTATTAAAAAACCTTTTTATATCAAGATAAATCATTCATCTATTTGATAAAACAATTATTATGTTAGTAATATAAAAAAAATATAAACACAAAAATTAAATTTAAAACTAAAAACACAGACATTGATTAATACTGGGAACAACATGTAACATATTCTGTTGTGGTTGATTAATAAATTAAATACAATTTTTTTTCTCTAAAGAAGGTATTTTAAATTGGTTCTCATCTCTAGTGATAAAGAACTCAATTCTGATGAGATCCAATAAAATAGGACGTTCTATTTGAGAATATACCCTCCACATTAAAACAATTTCTTGTCCATCTTCAAGAATTATGTCTGTCAAAATTAACTAACTTAGTTTAACATAATGAAGATAAAGAAATTATTTATATAATAACATATAAAATTTGGAGACAATAATCTAAGATCGTTTCACAGTTTTGGATTTGTGACTGACAACTAAGACTACAATGGCACTAATATGTTGAAAACATGCACTTGTAGTTATAACGGTTACAATATGCCCCAGATTGAGCTATGAATGATTCATACTCATCAATATTTTCATATGGGTCGTTTTCATATTTTATTGAATCCACCTAGATTTGTTTTATCACTTTTCAATATATGGTAAAATTTGTCAAAAAAATATTAATTTAATATTGCAACAAAAAAATTGAGTAAAATAGGTCACACCGTTATCCCAATGACACCTAATAGATTATTTTATATCACTATTTACTAATGGATATTTTAATTAATGTATCAAAACACTCTGAATGTTTTTTCTCATTTTTTTAGTTTGTTACATATATTTTTTTCCTAATGTATCATTTTATATTAAAAACAAAACAATTATGTCATACTGGAGACATCATGTGTCTCTATTATATAATAATGATCCCTACACATAGAAAAATGATATTAGAATTTTTTTTGTAAATTATAAAAGAATTCAACTTTGTTTTCTTGTTATACAGTTGATGATACATGTTTTAAACTAAAATGTCAATTTTTAATTATAAACTACCACAATGACCCTTTAAGGGCACACCGTGTATAATATTGTGGTGAATGTTTTTACAACACATCAAAAATGACTTATGTATTGTTTTACTAAAGTATTAAAACAATGTGAACGTGTTTTCTAGTTTTTTACTCTATCAATTGGATTTTAAAAAAATGATAATATAAATAAAAAGACACAGTTGTAGAAATAATGGTCACACCATTTTTGAGTTTAAGGTGATGATGATTCCTATACATCAAAAATTTCATATTGATATTTTTTATAATTTACCAAAACAATATTAATGGGTTTTATTAGTATTGAGAATGCCACATTTGGTTATTACTAAAATGAAATTTCAATATGAAAAAATTCAAATTGATTCACATTGGTCACATTGTCTATCAGATTAATGTGCAGACGATTCTCACATATCACAAATTAAATAATGATTCACTTAACTAATGTATAAAAAACTATTTTTTTAATAAATTTTATTTTTTCAGTTATTTTTTTCAAAAATGTCAATTTTTATTGAAAACATGATCATTGAGTCATACTTTTCTTATCGTGTGTCAGTTAGACATGAGATTGATTCATGAAAATAAAAAAAGGAATATGATTCATTTTCTTAAATTAACATTTATATTAACCACCTTCAATTATTGTTGGGAATTTTTTTTGGGGTGAATAACAATGAGCTCCATGAAATCGGGGTGAATAATAATGGCAAATTTGTTAAAATGAACATTACGGGAAAGCTGAGGGTTAATGGGACAATGGATCAAAAAAATAGTCATTGCGATGGACATGGGATAAGGAGGTATACTTTAATATTAGAGGTGATTATAATTTGTGAAAAAAAATGATTATCTTACTTATCAAACATGATCACCACCTTACATATTATGTGGGAAGAGTTTTTGTTGTGAATAACTAGGAGCTTCATGAAATCAGAGGTAGAAAATAGGATAAATGTGTGAAACTGAACATGAAGGAGATAGAGATTTTGAAGTTAAAATAGTTTGAAGAAGTGTGATTATGTGTACAGTAATCCTAGTAGATAGATGACAATGAATATCTCCTAAACACGAGCCTTTCAAACCATTTATGAATAATTTTAAAAAATAATTATTATATCAAGGGAGGAATGGATAATAACTAATTATATACATATATTTTAAAATATTATTATAAATTTTCTATTCTATTTAATTAAATAAAATTTTAACTAAGAGAAATTTTAGGAAAGTAAATTATTTTCACGAAACCTATGGAAACCAAAGATATAATGATATTTTTTGGTTGCAAGGGTCTTTAAGCCATTTTATTCCAAATAAAAAATCCACAAAAAGAAATGTAGAAATAAATCTACTCTATTTAATCTTCATAACTCATTAAGATTTACATCTGATAATAGTGATTTATTGTAGGAAAATAATAAGATGTTTAATATAAGAAAACGAGTCTTTATTAAATAATAATTACAGATCATCACATTTAAATTCCAATTTTTTATTTTTCACAAGTACTAATAAAAATAAACTATTTAATTAAAAATTTTCATTACATATTATTTTATATAATAATGAATTTATGTATCTGTAATACTATATAGAAATGGTTTCTCAATATCACATTAAAATATACCAATTTATCCCATGTTAACCACATTTAAAAAATTGAAAACCACTAAAATAGTTTTATTAAATATAAATTTCTAAAAATTATTTATATCATAAAAAATTCATAATATAAGAAAAATTAAATTATTTAATATCACAAAATTTTTAAAAATCAGTAGAATTACACATTTTATTAAAAATCTGGATAATCTAATTCTTTAATTTTTTTAGAAAGTCATTTTCATCTTAAATTTTAAATTTTAAATTTTAAAAAATAATTAGTATATTATTAATTAACACTAGTAATCTAGATAAATCATTAAATATAATAATTAATAAATTAATAAACCATAATGTCTCTCATCTAATTATTAAAGAAAACATATCAAAATACACAATGAAATGTATACATCAATTATATTATCAATGATAACAATTATTGAAAATCCCAAATAATAATAAAGAGTATATAATGAATTATAATAATCAAGAATAAATCCTATAATAACCTAAATACAAGATAAAGTTGATTATCCAATTTATAGTGATCGTGGAAGTAGCTCTATTTTTAAGACACTCACCTTGATTAGTCCCATCTAGGGGACTCTATCTACATGGACAACGCCAACCACTCATAATAGTCAACATATATAACAAAAGTCACTAAATAAATCACAATTCAGATTATCAATGTTATTATAGATTGAGTCCTAAGAATAATATATCTGTAAAATAATGTAAATTTTGAATAAATAACATCGTGTCTATATATAAGACAACAAGAAGCAGTTTAGTTGATATAATTTTTAATTAATGAAAATCAAACCATTGTGAAATGATAACCTTCCTGCTATATGGATATCACGTGTGAATAAATTATATAATTTGAATTACATCTTTTTTCAAGCCCTAAACAATAATAATAAAATATTTCCCATATAAAGAAACATAACAACACCAAAATAAGCACTAATTTGATATAAAAATCATGATGTTAGCCAATGATACATTTTTGCGGCCCAACAAATTAACAAAGATCCATTATGTAAGATATAACTCCATGAAATCTACTGCACAGAGTTGTTTCATTACATTATTATATTCTAATAAGAAGAAATAATTTGATCCAAATGGACCAAATAGATTAGTTTATTAGTAATACAAGATACATACTCAGATCTTACATTACAATTGACAACAAAAAATTCAACATATCAATTACATTTAGAACACCATTATTCCCCTTGATTATCCCTACATATCAATCATAATAAATCACTTAAAATACTAGAAAAAATTAATCACATGAAATGGGTGATCTCAATTGCTCAGTAATGGTTAAGTATATATGAAGCATTTTTAAATAAGAAATAGTAATTAATGAAATGTAAGTGACTATAACACATTACAATTAAAAAATAACATGAACGTAATATGGATGGAATAAAATATTATTGAATACTTCAACATAAATAATCACATAAGTTTGAAAACATAGCCACAGATATCCTACTAACCCATTAATAACATTGAAATAGAAATCTAATCTCATAACGAAGGAATGCATAATTTAATACATCTAAAACTCATTATAAATGTTTCTTCACATACACTACACATAATCTATTAATAAATTAGCTAATAACAAAATGATTTTGTCTCATGAGACCTACTAAACCATTGAAGGGCTATATAGAGTCCCACATGTCAATAACTGAGTCCAATATAATCCTCATATGAAATTTTAATTAATGTCCTCCAATACATAAAAATAATCTCAAACCATCTTGAGTAATATCATGAATGGTGTCAAAATTTCACATCCCCAGTCAAACTAATAAATATCCTTTTAATAAAATATGCAATAGGGTATAATAATAAATCATCCTCAATCAAGAATAAGATTAAAAACCCCTCTTTGATCTATATAAAAATATATTAAATGAGATCATTGAAAAAATATTGAATAAAATATCCATTTTCACTTGGATAAAAATATATTTGTTTAATCCAGAAACATTATAAAATAAATTACATTATTTTAAAATTGAAAAGAAAATATTAAATGTATTATTAAATAATTGGTTTACTATAATGATTGTAAAACTAATAACACTATAGATGGTTACAAAACATTCCTTCTACATTTTTGTAGGAAAAGTCTCAATGAATCCTATTTATAAAAAAGAAAAAAATTAATTTCAAAATGTTTTAAAAAATGTTCAAAAAGGAGATAAAATGACTTCAACATAATAATTATTGGTTTGAAAATGAAAATGAAAATAATTTATGAAAACATTGACAAGGAATGAAAATATAGTAATATTGGGAATTTTTGAGGAGAAGATATGTGCATGAACCATCATAGATCATTGATAGTGGTGGGATAGACATTGATGATGAGGTGATGTTTTTGGAGATCCTAACAGTGATAGAGGATCGAAAGAAGTGGGTCCTATAGGGGCGGTTGTTTCCTCTATTTCCCATTATGTGGTTGAATGAGAATCTCCAGGAGAGCACATTGGAGTGGGAGACTCAAATTCATGGTGAGTAACCCTATTATTTGTTTACTATAGTATTGTAATTTGAGGAAGTAAATCCATAAGGTAGAGATAATGCAATGTCCCAAAAATTCTGTATATATATGTTTTAATTATATTGAATTATTTTGATACTTCAAAATTTAACGGCACATGATTCTGATGCCCAGTGTTCCTAGAATAATCTATCGAAAATGGTATCATTTAAATAGAATGCATGAGTGGTTTTCCTAAAAAAGAAGAATAAATTTTAAATGGTTTCACAAATTAGAAATCTGAGGGCACTATAGCATTCAGGATGGAAGGTTTACCCTTGGCGTGTCTTTAGTTTACTCGGTACAGGTTTCTGGTGAGAAAATATGATCATGGAAAACTATACAAAAATAAGTAAATAATAATACTTTATATTTCAAAAGATTATAACTGAGGAATTGTGACTTGGATTAAAAATACGAAACCACCACTGAGGTCATGTTGAAATACTTTCCATATGAATAACCTATCATTGGGCGACACGGGCCAAATGTGGAAGATAGTTCTTGGCCACAAAAAAATAATTATTAACAATTATTTTATTATTAAATCTTTGTAACTTCAAAAATATAAATCAGATTGAAAATATAAGAGTACCATTGAGTTTTTGGGGGACTGTTCCTGTAACGACCCAAGAAAAGCATGTTTTGATTTTGTTTTTTTGACAAGTTTGTTTTACAATGTCACCTGTTATGTGAACCAACAAACATCTAATAAGGTAATAATAATTTTATGCATAAAATGAATGAAAAACTCCTTTTATTAAAATGAGTTACACTTCGGCTACAACCTCCACTAACCAAACAAAGGGGGAAATAAACCCAAAATACCAACTAAGAACCCGAATAAAATAATGGGGAGACCACTTAAAACTACTAAGAGCCCGAGAATGTAGTAGGGGTTTTGAGCGTCCATCATAATAAATATGAGGATGGCCGAAGCCACTACAACCGTGCTCAGCACCAAGGGGATCACATGATCCATCTTTCTTCTTTTTCCCTTCAGTCGCCGGGAGTGAGGGACACCCCAAGACCAGACCCTTTAATAAGCACTCTAATATGACCGTTGAACCCCAAACGGCTATAAATTCAACCGTTGGTTTCCACAAGAATCCAATGTTTTATTTTGATCGTTGGTTCCTCATATTCTCTATATTTTGTTCTTGACCATAGGAAATAGGATGGCTTACCCTTGGAAGGTTCGGAAAATTATTATAAAGTTTTCTTCAAAATGACATCAATGTTAATTTAGATAATTTATCTCTTGTTTTCCAAAATGAGAATTTTATTTTATGTTCCAAAACGGAAAAAATTAATACTGTTGTCTTTCTTCCATTATACATATTATTTTGAACAATTAAACTTTTATTTTCTAATTATATTAACCCTGATGGATTTTTTACATTATGAGTTATATATATTTCATCAAACCTTATATTAGATATATTATTTCTTTTATAATTTGTCCTTTTTTAACTATTTTGGAAACTACGTCAAATTATGGTTTCTTTTACCTATGTGTTTTGTGATGATGCTAATTATATCAATACACTTTTATGTATGATTAAATGTATTTATGTTTAATAAAGAATATTAAAGTAATTAACTAATAAAGGAAACTAATATATATATATATATATATACATATATGTTTTTTCATGTTAGCATAATTATACTAAGTTACCATACTTTATAAAATTATATTTTCTTGAACGTAAAATGAAAATTTAATATTTTGAGAATTTGGATTAAATAGCCATTTTTTTAATAACATTTAGATATTAACATGTAAATTTATATTTATATAAGTATCAATAAATAAATGATAAGTTAAATTAAATTATTTTTTTTGATAATGAAAATAGAGGAAAATGAAAATATAATTTATGTTTTAAATAGGGGTTTAATAGTTTAATATATAGGTGTTTTAATAACCCTTGACTTAGGATAATAATAGTTTAGTAATAATGTTATATAAATAATAATAATGATTTTATAATAGGTTTAATAAAACAAAAAAATAACTGTTTTTTTATAAGATAAAAACGTTGAAATAAAATAAATAAATACAATATGTTAATGTGTTAAAAAAACGAAAACCAAGTGTTTTTTTACGCCGCGCGTGTCTGAGCCATCCGATCATTCGTGGATTGATCCCAGCCACCCGCTGATTTCGCGTCTTCCTCCTACCTCACGCCTCTGTTTTATTCCTCCTCGTCGCGCCGCTGAACCACGGGGGTATTCCCCTGTTTCCTCTGCCAAAGCCGATAGCGGTTACCTCTTGTCAACAGGTCGACACCGCCTCTTAAGACCCAACCTCGGATCCATCGATGCCTCTCCACGATTTTTTGTTTAAAAATAGTAGTTGCACCGAAGCAAGGGTTTTTCCTTCGGGATTTGTTTCCAAGCACCTCCTTCGGAAACCTCTGAGACCTCGTCGCCGCCTCTTGCTCTCCTCCTCTTTGAACCAGTAAGGGAAATACGTTGTTTGTTCTGATCTTCTTCAGTTCGACACAACCTTTTTATTTATGGTCTTTATATATGTATGTTTATATAAATACATATATATGTACACAAGGCCGTAAATAACTTCTTTATACCTGTTTTCACCACTCCTGTTTTGTGAATTGAACGGAGCTAAGGGACAATACATGTTGTGTTTTTTTAGCTTAGGTATTTATATTTATATAGATGTTTATATATAAACTAATAAGTATATACATTGTTTTCCATACACATATGCTTGATTGTGAGGAATGTTCTAGTCCGCTTCAGTTTGGAGTCCCAAAACCGGGGTCTTTACAGTGATGGGAAATCCCTTTTCTTCGTTTCCCTTCACATCGATGGTTATATGTACGTATATACGTTTTATTTATATATATAAAAATGTATAATTTCATAAACCACATCTTTCTATAATACAATTGTTTTTCTTCTTATAAGGAATATTCTGAAATTGATAACCACTTATTTTCTTTATATATGTAAAAGGATATTAATGTTTTACTTGTTTTAGTTTCAGGTAGGCTATATATATATATATATATTTGGTATGTATATGTGTACCTAAATGTATATAAATACCTTTCAATGCATACACCATTTTTTTCAGAATACATGATGAATGGGTATGATTATTATGTTTTAGTACATTATGGTATAACGTGATGAGTTACTAAAATTATATATACCCTTTAAAATAATTACTCCAAGAACGATACCAAGAATATTTATATACATGGTTATATATATGATGAAGTTTAAGGATTGATTTAATGTCAAAATTACTTCTCCAATAGAAAATTTTCATTTATCATCGTTTTGACAATTCATGCACTTTTTGTAAAAATGTGTGGCGTGAACCCCCCCTTTAGCATTTATATGTGTTCAGGTGGATGTGTTTTCAAAAGTTCAGTTTCCAAAACCTTTTTTTTAATTAATTATTATCAGGACTTGGTTATATGTATATATATTTATAGACACATAAGTTTCTAATAATTTTAATGGATGCTAAGACAATATGTATGTTGCACCGATGGACCGGCTTAACCTAAAAATTTATGTACCCTCAAGGAAATTTATACTTGTAAAGAATGAGTTTTGCATGTTTAGAGAGATGAACTAGGAATTTATGGTTTTATTTAATGAACATGACGAAATTTTACATGACAATCCATTATGTTCAGTGTTCTAGTTATTTTTGCATGTACAGGATCAAGTTGATTTTGTTTATTTACATCACTGCTTATTCTGAAGCCAAAGGTCTAGTTCCTTTTTTTACGATATGATCCATCTCAAGATATGGTTATTTATGCATAAAGGGGGTTTTGATTATGAATGTATGAAACCCTATTAATGAATGACCATGGCAAGATATGTGAGGGATGTATAGGACTTAAATGTTTATGGATGGGTGCGCCCGGAATTATACAGTGCTCTAATGCATTGGGTAAAGAAAGAGTCTCATGAGATGTTATGTGTGACGGTCTTGGCGAATAGCCTTGGGTTGTGCTATCATGTGCGACGATCTTGGCGGTTAGCATTGGCTTGTGCTACTATGGGAAACGGGATTGGCGTTTGGCCTTGACCCATACTAAAGTTATGTTTTAAGGTCATGACGTGAGGTCTTGACAAATTCTAGTATTATGCATTCCCTCTGCATGTAATGATAATTTATTAACTAGGGGTTAGTTCAACTAACAGGATAACCCCTAGTTGAAAACTCCCATGACTATGAGAATGTAATTTTTATGTCATGAACTGTTTTTTTCATGTGGTGAAATTCAAGATAAACTGCATTGTTTCTCATGAACCATGTTATGAACGTATTCCCTGCTTAGTCACAGATTGTTTTTAGAATTTAAGTATCCTTGTTTTATTATTATGCATTGTTTATCCCTCTTATGTTGCACTCTCTGATCATGTTTATTTTAAAACTTATTGCAAGTATGTACTTCTCTGTGCAAGTGTTTTTTTTTCAAAATGTTGGTTTCATGAAAAGAAAATGTTTCATGTTTTATTCTCTTTAAAAGGACTACTTTGAGAAAGAGTTTTCTTAAAAACGTTTTTAAAACCCCTTGCTGGGCATATTTGCTCACCCTAGGTTTTTGTTTAAAATTTTTCAGGCATGGTATGTACTGATGAAGTTTATCAGAGTAGCTGGTTTCCCAGAATCCTGAGCCTTGCAATCTTCTGTAGTCATGGGACAATGATATATTATTTGTAAATGTTGTACTGAAATGTTATGTATATCATGTCTCATGAGGTGCCCTGTGACTGGGAATGCTGCAGTTGGCATCAGAGGATGGGTTCAGGCAACTCTGGAAAACCAAGTGGTATAAAAGTATTACTATGATTGAATAAGTGAAAATGTTATAATTTTCAGATGGCTGATGAAAATATACCTACCGACCATTTATCACTTCCCACTGAGGCTCTAGAGAACATTGTATCTCTAGCTAGCCGTGAGAACATTCTAAACTATGCCCAAATTCGCATGACGTGTAAGCACCTGTACGATGTGTCAAACTCATCTAGGGTGCTTAGTCTCCACTGGGGATTGGGGATGGATTATCTCCTAATGATGATGACCCAATTTCCCTCTTATGCACGTCGGGGAAGGTATCACGAAGGACTCTTCCGAGTGTTTACAACTGGCGAGGAATTTGGCATAATTCTTGATAACCCCTTTCAAGAAGTTGCTGCTGCGGGAGACCTCCGAGCGGCTTACCATTTCCAGATTTTTCACTATGGCTTCTAGGGCTAGTTAATGGACTTTGGAATGTTGGAAAATGAGTCCCCACGTGTGTCTCTTAGGCATGAAGTGTACACCGATGTTTCCCAACTCCACACCCCTAATGCTAAACTCAGGAGGCATTATAAATGTTCCCATGAGTGTAGTCATGTCTGTTCATCTTGTGTGTGGTTTGAAGAGTTAGGAAGTTTTTCCACTCTTTGTGGCGTACATCTTGTAAACTCAGACTTTTCCATGTAAACTTTTTCAAAAATGGAAGTTTCTTGATTCCTTTCACATCTCCACCTTATCAATGTTGCTAAGAGTTTCCCTTCGATATTTGTTTTCAGATGGCTGGTCAAATGAACTTCTCATCCCTACCCGATGAGCTAGTAGAAGTCATCTTGATCAAGGCATGCATGGTGGATTATCCATCATTTCCCCACCTGCGAGGGTCCTGCCAGCATTTACTCGATCTAGAAAACGGTCCAGAGATCCTTCGTCTATGTCAAGAGGATGATCGCGTCTTTCACCTCATCGCCGCTGCTCAACTCCCCTGCTATAGGCGAAGGGGAATGTACTTTGTGGGCCTGTTCCAGTGTTTTACTCTGGAACAGAATTTTTCTGCCAGAGCGTGCTTTCTCGTGGCCACCCAGGATGGCCAGCTTAGTGCAGCCTACATATTCCAAGTCTTGAACTCCAGTCTCCTTAATCGCGTCATTCATCTAGACTACCTTGAGCACGATGTGGCCAGAAGAGTTATCAGGAAGTTCATCTACTTAGACGTTTCCAAGCATTGCATCGCACGAGCCTCCCTTTGTAAGCATGTGTGCAGTACACACGAATAGGAGTTCAAGGAGCACTGTTCGAGGTGCATCTGGACTAGGGAAACGGAAGAGTTGTGTTCCAACTTCAGTATCCCGTTAACAGAGAATGATCCACTGTTTTGGTAGAGTTGTACGTATGGAGTTTCTTTTTTTCTCTTTTTATGATAAAATTGTGAGGGCGCAATTCTTTGAAGGGGGAAGTAATGTAACGACCCAAGAAAACCACGTTTTGTTTTTATTTTTGTTTTTTTTTTGACATGTTTTTTTTACAATGTCACCTGTTAAGTGAACCAACAAACATCTAATAAGGTAATAATAATTTTATGCATCAAATAAATGAAAAACGCCTTTTATTCAAATGAGTACCACTTCGACTACAACCACCACTGACCAAACAAATGGGTAAATTAACCCAAAATCCCAACTAAGAACCTGATTACAATAATGGGGAGACCGCTTAAAACTACTAAGATCCCGAGAATGCGGTAGGGGTTTCGAGTGTCCATCATAATAAACATGAGGATGGCCGAAGCCACTATAACCATGCTCAGCACCAAGGGGATCACAAGAACCATCTTTCTTCTTTTTCCCTTTAGTCGCCTTGAGTGAGGGACACCCCGAGACCAGACCCTTTAATAAGCACTCTAATCTGACCGTTAAACCCCAAATGGCTATAAATACGACCGTTGGTTTCCACAATAATACAATGTTTTATTTTGACCGTTGGTTCCTCATATCCTCTATGTTTTGTTCTTGACCATTGGAAATAGGATGGCTTAACCCTGGAAGGTTCGGAAAATTAATTATAAAGTTTGCTTAAAAATGACATCAATGTTAATTTAGTTAATTTATCTCTTGTTTTCCAAAATGAGAATTTTATATAATGTCTCAAAACGGAAAAAATTATTACTGTTGTCTTTCTTCCATTATACATATTAATTTGAACAATTAAACTTTTATTTTCTAATTATATTAAACCTGATGGATTTTTTACTTTATGAGTTATATATATTGCATCAAACCTTAAATTAGATATATTATTTCTTTTATAATTTGACCTTTTTTAACTATTTTGGAAACTACGTCAAATTATGGTTTATTTTACCTATGTGTTTCGTGATGATGATAATTATATCAACACACTTTTATGTATGATGAAATGTAGTTACATTTAATAAAGAATATTAAAGTAATTAACTAATAAAGGAAACTAAAATATATATATATACATATATGTATTTTCATATTAGCATAATTATACTAAGTTACCATACTTTTTAAAATTATGTTTTCTTCAACGTAAAATGAAAATTTATTATTTTGAGAATTTGGATTAAATAGTCTTTTTGTTTTAATAACATTTAGATATTAACATGTAAATTTAAATTTATATATGTAGCAATAAATAATGGATAAGTTAAATTAAATTATTTGATTTGATAAAGGAAATAGAGGAAAAAATGAAAATATAATTTATGTTTTAAATAGGGGTTTAATAGTTTAATATATAAGTGTTTTAAAAACCCTTGACTTAGGATAATAATAGTTTAGTAATAATGTTTTATTAATAATAAAAATGATTTTAAAATAGGTTTAATAAAACAATAAAATAACTGTTTTTTATAAGATAAAAATGTTGAAATAATATAAATAAATACAATATGTTAATGCGTTAAAAAATGAAAACCGCGTGTTTTTTTACGCCGTGCGTGTCTGAGCTGTCCGATCATTCGTGGCTTGATCCCAGCCACCCGCTGATTTCGAGTCTTCCTCCTACCACGCACCGCTGTTTTATTCCTCCTCATCGTGCCACTGAACCAGTGGGCTATGCCCTTGTTTCCTCCGCCAAAGCCGACATCGGTTACCTCTTGTCAACAGGTCGACACCGCCTCTTAAAACCCAGCCTCGGATCCGTCGACGCCTCTCCTCAATTGTTTTTTTTAAACTAAAGTTGCACCGAAGCAAGGATTGTTCCTTCGGTCTTTGTTTCCCAGCACCTCCTTTGGAAACCTCCGAGACCTCGTCGCCGCCTCTTGCTCTCTTCCTCTTTGAACCGGTAAGGGAAATCTGTTGTTTGTTCTGATCTTCTTCAGTTTGACTCAACCTTTTTATTTACGGTCAATATATGTATATGTTTATATAAATACATATATATGTATGCAAGGCCGTAAAGAACTTCATTATACCTGTTTTCACCTCTCCTGTTTTGTGAATCGAACGGAGGTAAGGGACAAGACATGTTGTGTGTGATTTTTTTAGCTTCGGTATTTATATTTATATAGATGTTTGTATATAAACTAATATGTATATACACTGTTTTCCATACACATATGCTTGATTTTGAGGAATGTTCTAGTCTACTTCTGTTTGGTGTCCCAAAACCGGGGTCTTTACAGTGATGGGAAATCCCTTTGCTTCGTTTCCCTTCACTTCGATGGTTATATGTACGTATATACGTTTTTCATATATATATAAAAATGTATAATTCCGTAAACCATATCTTTCTATAATCCATTTTTTTCTTCTTATAAGGAATATTCTGAAATTGATAACCGGTTCTTTTCTTTATATATGTAAAAGGATATTAACGTTTTACTTGTTTTAGTTTCAGGAAGGATATATATATATATATATATATATATATATATTTGGTATGTATATGTGTTCCTAAATGTATATAAATACCTTTGAATGCATACACCATTTTTTTCAGAATACACGATGAATGGGTATGATTATTATGTTTTAGTACATTTTGGTATAACGTGATGAGTTACTAAAATTAAATATACCCTTTAAAACAATTATTCCAAGAATGATACCAAGACTATTTATATACATGGATATATATATGATGAAGTTTAAGGATTGGTTTAATGTCAAAATGAGTTCTCCTATTGAAAATTTTTATTTATCAGCGTTTTGAAAATTCATGCACTTTTTTTAAAAATGTTTGGCGTGAACCCCCCCTTAAGCATTTATATGTGTTCAGGTGAATGTGTTTTCAAAAGTTCAGTTTCTAAAACCTTTTTTTCTTAATTAATTATTATCAGGACTTGGTTATATATATATATATATTTATTTATTTATAGACGCATAAGTTTCTAATAATTTTAATGGATGCTAAGCCAATATGTATGTTGCACCGGTGGACCGGCTTAACCTGAAAATTTATGTACCCTCAATGAAATTTATACTTGTAAAGAATGAGTTTTTCATGTTTAAAGAGATGAACTATGAATTTATGGGTTTATTTAATGAACATGACGAAATTTTAGATGACAATCAATTATGTTCAGTGTTCTAGTTATTTTTTCATGTACAAGAGCAAGTTGATTTAGTTTATTTACATCACTTCTTATTCCGAAGCCAAAGGCCTAGTACCTTTTTTTACGATATGATCCATCTCAAGATATGGGTATGTATGCATAAAGGGGATTTTGATTATGAATGTATGAAACCCTATGAATTAATGACCATGTCAAGATATGCGAGGGTTGTATAGGACTTAAATGTTTATGGATGGGTGCGCTCAGAATTATACAGCGCTCCAATGCATTGGGTAAAGCAAGAGTCTCATGAGACGTTATGTGCGACGGTCTTGGTGAATAGCCTTGGCTTGTGCTATCATGTGTGACGGTCTTGGTGGTTAGCCTTGGCTTGTACTACTATGGGAAACGGGATTGGCGTTTGGCCTTGACCTGTACTAAAGTTATGTTTTAAGGTCATGACGTGAGGTCTTGACAAAGTCCAGTATTATGCATTCCCTCTGCATGTAATGATAATTGATTAACTAGGGGTTAGTTCAACTAACAAGATAACCCCTAGTTGAAAACTCCCATGACTATGAGAATGTAATTTTTATGTCAAGAACTGTTTTTTCATGGGGTGAACTGCTAGATAAATTGTATTGTTTCTCATGAACCATGTTATGAACGTATTCCCTGCTTAGTGACAAATATTTTTTTTGAATTTAAGTAGCCTTGTTTAATTGTTATGCATTGTTTATTCTTCTTATGATGCGCTCTCTGATCATGTTTATTTTAAAACTTATTTCAAGTACGTACTTCTCTGTGCAAGTGTTTTTTTTTAATGTTGGTTTCATGAAAAGAAAATGTTTTGTGATTTATTATCTTTAAAATGACTACTTTGAGAAAGAGTTTTCTTAAAAACGTTTTTAAAACCCCTTACTGGGAATATTTTTTCACCCTACGTTTTTGTTTAAAAAATTTCAGGCATGGTATGTACTGATGAAGTTTATTAGAGTAGCTGGTTTCCCAGAATCCTGAGCCTTGCGATCTTCTGTAGTCATGGGACATGATATATTATTTGTAAATATTGTAATGAAATATTAAGTATATCATGTCTCATGAGGCGCCATGTGACCGGGGATGCTACAGTTCCCCTTAGGTGGTGCCTAACCATGTCCGGTGTGGGTTGGGGGTGAATGTTAATTATTTTTGATATTTTTTAATTTATATTCGGTAAATTTGAAGACGAGATTTTGTAACTTTTGAATTAGTGCTCGGATTGAGTATACAAGAGGACCGTTGAATTCACAGTGTATGGGTTCACTTAGGTGAATCATAACTTGAATAAGAATGGTTCAAATGAAAATGTTAATTTGTGCACATTCATAAAATGTACAAAATAACTAAAGAAATTATTTTATTATTTTTGAAACTATTGAGTGACGTATGGTGGTACCGCAATGTAACTCCATGCATTAATTAAGAGTCTTTTAATGAATTGATCCTTTCGTTCTGAAACAAAAATGTTCATGGATTAATAAATTCATTAATTAGGATACATTAATGAACCATAATAATCAACCAACGAGGGGGTTAATTTAATTTATTTAATCAAACCATTGGCATGGGATTTGGAACCCACGAGAGGAACCTACGGAAAAACACCAACGAAGTCACTATCCAAAGAAGAACGTTGATTGGTCAACGACCATTGGAGAACACTGAATGGACATTGATGAACAACTTATAAGGAATATCCCATTATTTTTCCACAATCGAATCCATTGAATCCAGGTAGGGTGATTAAATTGTTTATGCATTTAAATGATTTCCTCTTTTAATTCGTGTTTAAATCAAAGAACGCAGAGCAACCAACTAACGGGTTGATCCACGATTCATATGTTTTTTCTGGAGTTTGTTGCAGGGATTCAAGATGGTGTTTCATTTAATCTTATTAATATTGTTATTTCACCCCATGTTATAAAGCTAATGTGTAGGGAACGTTCCAATCTAAACAAAGCCCTGAACATCCTCAGAAATTGTTCATGGTGAGTTATTCATGTAAGATCTATGAAAATATCGAAAATATTTTATGAGTTCGATGAAGTGAAGGTAGAGACCAAGAAGGCCTATAGCCACAGATAGGAAGGAAATAGGACCACTAGAGCATCTTTGGTGGCCCGGGGAATCTCCTGACGGCGCGACACATACGATGCATTGGAATATGAGACCGGTAGTGGCGACAGGCCGAGCCAGCCGCGTGGGGATGATGTTGTGAGCTACTGCCAGCCGGGACATGGCGCTGACGCACCGCACAGGGAGGAGGGTGGCTTGCTCGGGCTGCATGGTAGGAAACCAAATGGCAGACTGAGTTGGCTGTTTCGGAAGGGAGGGAAACACCCCAATTGCACCGCCAGTTGGGTGAACCGGCCCGCACCGCAGGCCGGTCCCGCTGGGTTGGATGATCCTGATTGTCAAGCCATACCCACAAACCGGGATGGAGCTTTGAGTTGGGTTGGACCCATTGGCACAACGTGCCGTTCGGGCCGAACCCCTTCCGGATCCAACTGGACCTCTTTCACTAAAACATCTATAACACCTACACCTCACACACATTTGACAAACTATCTATGGTGATGGAACCCTCAGGACAAGAAAGTACTTTTGAGATACCCCAACTAGGTTTTCGATAATTTTGGAGTATGGCACAGTTGGATTAATCTCAAATCTTATCGGACCCTTGGTACTGAAATGCCTATAACTTATAGTATGGGTGTCTGATTAACGAACTGTCTATTGTGTAGGAATCCATATAATTGGCGGTTTTTAAAGTTACCTCTTCATGGGACTTCATGTGTAACACCCCAGGTAAATAAAGAATATGACATTTTCATATTTATCCATATTTTTGAATAAAATAATAATATGACTTTAAAGGGGACGATATGCTCGATGGGGTACCCAACACGTAACAACGAGTTTCTTAGGAATCTTACGTTGCACTCTAATAATAAAATAATATTATTTTAAATGGAAGTTAACATGTAGCCGTTGTATTGGCGGGAATGGATAGAAATAACTAAAATATGATTATATATGTTTTTAAATGTTTTTTCATTTATCCAATAAAATATAAAGGCTTAAAATACGGAAAGAATTCAGTTTAAGGCATATATGCCCTAGTTTTCACTAAAGGTTCACTTATCACCTTTTGATGGCGAACTGTCATTAAATATAGTTTTGTTCACTCTTATACATTCTATTTTACCAAATAAATCTCTTCTTAAGAATTGGGACATCAAAATTTACTTTGTGTAAATTTTTGGTATCTTTCCGATAAAGAACATTTTTTAATGAATAGTATAAAATGTTGTATTTTAATTCAAAACCTCTTTTTAGTCTAATTTATTATCTTTTGAATTGGTTTTAAAGTGACATTAGAATATATTTTTACCATTTAATCCAATGGTGGTCATTGGAATCAATTTCACTTTGAAATTACACTTAAACTGGTGTCAATCTTTTGATAATTATTGTTTTATAAAAACACGCTATTTTCTCTGACAGCGGGAATTAATTATTAAATTAATTAATGTGAATTATATGTTTTTAATTTTTTAAAATAGACTTCATTTTTTAATTCGGAATATCAAATATAGATTAGGGTGAAATTTTGGTAATTTTCTGAAAAACATAAATTTTTGATAAATAGTGAAACCACTAAGTGGTACTTATAAAAACTAATTTTCCATTTAAATGAAATTTTTCCACCATTGTGATTTGAATTTCAAAAAATCCGACATACATGGTTGTCATTAAGAAGTAAAATTTGGTTCTATGAGATTAAAATAATTTTTTGGTGAATAGTAACGTATTAAGTTTTTAATCGCGATTAGTGGTAATTAGTGTAGTTTAAGGTAAAAAAAATGTTTTAATAGTATGAGATGACCTAGACACATATCCTAACCTCATTGGTTGTGTCATGGCCGACCAAGACAAGCCATGGGTAAACTTGGGGACCCCATGGAGCCACTTTGGTTGGGAAATGACATAAATAACATTTTATTTAATGTAAAAGTAAAAATGACACAAACATAATATGTTTTACAAAAACAATTTTTACATGGGGTTATAAATATCATATTTTTGATTATAAATAGTCATTCTAAAGCTAATAAGATTTCCTACATCATATTATTTTTTTTATAATTTTTATACTTTCAATAAATTAAATTATTTATGACATCATGATGATGCAACGATGACCTCATTAATGAACAGTTTAAATAAAATGAAATGATAATATAAAATCTAAGACCTACACTTGTCCAAAAACTATTGGATGGGAATATTTCGAAGCCTTATCATATTATCTTAGAAATATATCAATGTGGGACCTTAGGAATTCGAAACAATTTTGAAAATAAAATAATAGTTTAATGATTTCCAAAAGTGCCCCTCCTCTCCTCTTATAAAAGGCCCCCAACTCTACCTCATTTCACACACTCCTCAAGCCTTTGGCTCGGCCATACCCTGCCCATTTACTCTCTCCACATCCTTCTCCTAATCCTAGAGGATTCCCTTTGGGCAGAATCCTTTCAAAGGAAGCCTTTAGGCTCAAATCAAAAGGAGTTACACTTTTAAAGGTAATTCATTCTCTCATGTTCATATGTTTTATTTTTCTTCTCCAACCCCTAAACTCTTTTTATTTACTTCTTTTGTAACAAAAACAGTATCTTAAATATACTAGGATGTTTTTATACGATTTATTCAATCTACACTCTCACACAACTACATCAAATGATTAAATAACATACGGTTTCCGTGGATGGCGAAATTCTGCCTCCCGAAACGATGATTGTTCAATACTCATTTAACACCTTCAAAGGTGGCCATTATGATGTCAATATTTTTATATATGATATATAATATGGTTATTCTTTCCTTAAGCTTCTGTATTTTTCATTTAAGGCATACCATTATTGTTTCCATTATGGGTAAACACGATATCTTCATTTTAGGAAGTGCGGACTACTGCCCCCTAAAAGTGATTTGATTCGTTAAATACCATATGTGGGACGTATAAAGGATGGAACTATGATATTATATATGATATTATACTGGAATTATAATATACCTTTATATAATTATGATTCCATTCTATAAAATATGAAATAGAAATGAAAGTAGCGTTCATGCGTACGTACGGCTTACCGTCTCTATGAACGGTGCATTTCATTTCTTATCCCCAAATGCAATGTACTATTATTAGTACATGTATATAATGGATATATATGATGAATGATACATATAAATGATGAATATAATTCTGGAATTAAAATATACATACCTCTCATTTAGTTTTAATTCCATTAATATGACAAACAAATGAAAGTAGCGTTCATGCGTACGTATGGCTTACCGTCTCCATGAACGATGCATTTCATTTCTTACCTCTAAATGATTATGTAATATTATAAATACATGTATATGATGGATATATATGATATATATTCTATCCAAATCAGGAATGTCTTTCTGGATATAAATAACCTTTGACCACACGAACAACATGTAATTGTAAGAAGTCCACTTTCGACTTAAGAACCAAATATAGACAAAACAAACATTATTAACTTAAATGATTACATATTGTTTATAACATGAAAATAAGTGATCTAAAAGGAATAATGAACTAGAAAAATTTTCTTAATAAAGTGTAAATTAACTCATGTTTATTATTCAGGACGTTAAAGAATGATCGAGTCAAGTCGGACCCGAGGTAAGGGATCTTACTCCTCTCTTTCTTTTTAAGTACACACTTTTTTGTCATTCCCTATAAAGCTTGTCTTTCTTGTTATTGGGATGTTATTTTATATTAAACTTACTGTAATTTTTATGTTCATGTGATGAGAGACCCTATTCTCTCTCATCAATCCATTTTTGTAAGTTTTATGTGGCGCCGTTAGGCTGCCGAGTTTTCGTAATGGATTTTTCATCTCACTTTTATTCCCATGAGATTTATGCTAAATTTGCCACAATTTCCTTTGAGTGGTTTATGTACTTCCCATTATTCTAATATTTGTGTAATATACTTTCGTTTATGAGTATTTACATCAATGATTTATTGTCCTTCTTTCATTGGGTGTATGTTTTGAAAGATACCCAAGTCGGTAAGGGAACCTTTCACCATCCATTTTATTAAAAGACTTATTTTGTTGGGTCTTTTAATTTACATATTGTTATGTTGGGATATGTTCTCATATATCCTTATTGATGTAAATTTTATGTCCAAGTGATGAGATACACTTTTTATCTCTCATCAACTGATTTTGATGTGACACCGTTAGGCTGTCAAGGGAACTTCTTAACCCAATTTCGATTTCTTTGGGTTCAACATGTAGTTGTTGAATATGTCATCCTTTGAATATGTGTGAATGAATTTTTATTATTTTACACTTAATATCCACTTATATTTGGTGTATTCGTTTGTCACAAATAATTATGTAATTGATTTATCCTTAAACCAAGGATACCGTCTTTGTATGGGACTTCGTCTCAATCTCCTTTAATTGGGGCATATATTGTTTTATACACAACATTCTTTTATACGGTGTATAACCCCATTTGAATTTTATGTTTATTCAAAAGGAATCTTTTTTATACGAAGCGTTTACTAAATGACAAAAGGGGATGTTTTTGTCGTACGTTTGCGGCGACAAAGACTTCTCCGTCGTCGTGACCATTATTGGAGTTTCAGCTTCCTCTAAAAGCCAGAGCTTTTTTTAAAAAAAGAAAAATAAATACCATGTTTTACATTTCTTTTCTTTTGGTATTGAAAATTGTTTTCATAATGTTTTTATATCAATGTGTTGTATTGATATCTTTTGATTGAAAGGTGGAAATGTTATGTTTCCTTTATGCATGTTTTATGTGATATGATTATGTTGAGGTTTCTTAGGAATTATTATGAAGACGGGTGGTTCCGTGATAGACTAAGGGCGGGTGAGCCTGATATAGCTCTCCAATGCATTGGGTAACGCAAAGGAGTGAAATGTTAAGGTTTCTGCGAATATATTTAGGGAATATATTGTGATGAGTATTCCAAACGTAACCAAGAGGGTTACTCCCTACGTAAGAATGTTATGAATGCCTCAAGTTACCTTTATGTCTTATGATTTTTTTGATTTATTCATGGTTTGATGAGGTATGTTAATGTGCCTATGTTTTATGGGTAAAGTATGATTTCATTCTTATGTATATATGAACTCATGTTTCCTTTCCATATTTTTATAACCCTTACTGAGCTTTTTATGCTCATCCCAAGTTTTTGAAATGTTTTTCACAGGTCAAGGGAAAGGTACACGATGTGATGATAGTGTCAAGGATGTGTCAAGAAAAAATCTGTGTTTTATTTTAAATATGTTTCCGTTGATGGGAAAAATGAATATTGTCTTTTATGTAACCACTTTGTTTAAATGTGGAATGTAATGCAAGTTTGGTGATCTAATTCTCTAAAACTCTAAACCTGAAAAGATCCTCAATGTGTAATCTTGTAATAACTCATGATTAAGTAATGTTTAAGGCTGGGGCCTTATATCATGGGTATTCAAATAATTTATGTATTCCCCATGTCTTGAGGAGAATAATCTGAGGAACTCACTGTCACCAAGTGCGGTCATCCCGTGGCTGGCTATCTGGTGAAGAGAGACACTATGTTGATCAACATCAGAGAAGCTTTGAGTTGACAATCAGTAGTGTGACCTGCATAGGTCCACCCATAGACTGGCCCATTTTGGATCATCAACATAAATACCATTGTGGAACAATGACTTGGGACCCTTTTTGGATCGACAACATACGCCCCTGTGTGGATCGGTAGTAGTGTTGCCCGACAAGGACTAGCCATAAACCGGCCTATTGTAGATTAGTGACTTAGGGCCTAGTGTGGATTGATGAATTATGACCACATGTGTATCTCTGACTTACAACCCTCTATATAACAGTGGTAGCACGACCCAATGAGGTCCAACCATAGAGTGGCCCGTTGTGGATAAGAGACCTACAACCCCATGTTGATCGACGACATATGACCATGTGCGGATCCATGACATATGACCTTGTGTGGATCAGCATTAAAACAAATTTTTCGATTCTCATTAGTGAAAATTCTCAACATAAAAAATTTTATTTCATAAAGAGTAATAATCTTTATTCATGTTCTATAATTTATATCCCTTGTCTGAGATGTATTTTAGTTTATGCTTTGTAATTGATATCATGCTTTGGGGTTTTTCCATTGTGGAATTCGGGGTGACCTTTAGAAGTCTTGGGGACCCTAATAAGTATTTTTATAATCACCCCTACATGGGATTTTCTTGCACCATGTAGTGTGTTTTGAAGACGATTGACAACATTACTGAGACTCGAGGATCCAGGGCTAGAAGGTGCTCAATGGTGATTAAAAGACATGGTAAGAGGATGTGATGACAGACGATGAGATGTACCCACACTTCAGGTATTATCTATGGTGGATGATCTCCAGAGCCAATTATTCCCTCTTTTTTATACTTTATTTCAGGTTGGGCTCCTTTATTGGCTCCTTAATATTTAGTTCATACTTTTTACACTCAGTGGCTGTTTTTAGTAATGGTTATACATTCATTTTTTCCATAATATTTTACATGTATGTAGTGTGATACTAGTATATTTGTGTTCAATTCTAAAGGAAATGCTTTCCCTTTTTAGGGTCATGCCTTTCCGGTTCTAGTCACTAACCCATGGCCTTTGTAAAGAGGGATTGGGGTAGTCACGACACGGTCCCCCACAAGTCGGGTCGTGGAAAAATGGATGCAGAGTGCAGTCGATACTACTAGAAGAACAAATATTATATGTTTTCAATAGGGAAATATTGTTATGTTTTTCACATTTGGTTTTAGCATGGGGAGTCCGGTGTTTGTGCGGAATCCGATGTATCCATACACAAGGACACAAAATTCTGTTTTCAGACTATGTTCCGGAAAATATGACTTGCATGTGTTTTGAAAAAGTTTTCTCTTGACCTATTTTAGTCAGCTCTCCAGGTATAACTTATTGATTGTGGTTCATCTTGATTCTCTTTCAAGATGCCCCCCACATAGATGACTAGCCATGATTCCAATGTGTGAGCATGAGGATTTTCCACAGAGTAATGATGCTTCAGTAGAAGGATTGTTGCCCCAGATGATACCTTTGGGCAGTGTCGCTGCGATACCACTTCCCATTGGTCAGCAGTTACTATCATCACTACCGGTAGAGGAGTCATGTATGATCATTGCCTTATATGATTTTCAGGGACAGTTACCCCTCAGGTTCCGAGTCAAGACCGACTCACAAGAGGCTAAGGATATTATTTAGGTTGTTTCCATGTTTCCATCTAGTTAGGGAACCATTATATCATATGGCAGTCCTAGTACTGATCCTTCTACATTTCTCAACAGGGCGATTACAGGGTTTAGATTTCCCTAATCATACTCTGAGTTTACTGTTCATTGGACAATGCATGATAAAATTTCTCAGAGAATGGGTATATTTCCATAAAAATCTAAGGGAAATGTGTTCCTAGAAACATCTACAGTTTCTTCAGGAAGACATGTCGGTATCTGAGTATTCATCGAGGCGTACAGACAATTCTAGCTACACGTTTAATATGATAAGAATAGTGAATCAGGGATCAGACCTCTAAGTGAGATATTTTTAGGCACATCCAATCCAACACTATTCCTATGTGAATTCCTACATATTTTTTGGTTCTATAGAAAACCTTTTTAGATGAAAATTATTTTTATTAATAGATAAAACAAGTGAATGTAAGTAGTGGGAAAGTAGGAAAACGACGCCAGTCATATAGACTTGGATGAGTAAAAATGTTTTGGGAAGAGGAAAGGATAGGGATATATGAATCATTAGGGCATCAGACATGGAATATGAGATAAATAAGAAGCATTATGTGGTATAAATTTCTACATGTTACAACAAACACCCCCATGTGATCCCCACAAGTCTTAGGGATCTAGCGGACATGGGATGTGTGTAGGTCACTGTGGTCAAGGAGTGTGACCCAAGGTATCCAGTAATGACTTGATTTACGTTCTATGTCTACTACTAACTACTGTATTAATAGACATAGGTACTAATCATTCCTTCTTGTCTGGAATCTTATTCAAGACCTAGAGTATCCAGTCAAACTGTTGACACGACCCTTACGTATGGAGATACCTATGGGATGTGAATATATAATCCCAATTATGCAGATAATTTTATCTAACCCATGAGGAGAGAGTTTCATTTGGAACATCTTAGTGGCTACGTCAAGGCCCTACGATATTAGAATTGGTATGGACTAGTTATCAACCATTCATGCTCAGATTAGCTGTTTTATGAAAAACGTTTGTGGTATATCTAGAGAACTGGAATGTGATTTTACTTGTTTTGTGAAAAATTAATCCCAAGAAAACCGAATAAACACATTCATAGGAGGAAGCAACTGATCACTCTTGAGTCCTCTAGCCTTACCCTCAAGGTAGCAGGTGTTTTGAGTATTCAGTTCCCAATAGTAGTGTTGGAGTGTTTGGAGCGTCCTTTCCAATGATGTACCTAGGACTAGCATCTTATAGGGGGAGGGAATTCTATATCATTATACACCCAGAGATGGCACCGATATCAGTATGAATATATCAGAGGGCTTTTTTAGAGCTTTGTAGAATGGGGTGTAGGTAGAGATCGTTTAGAATAAGGTCTTAGTAGGACCCAGTGTTCGAGGATTTGTGTTCACTACCGACAACTTAACAAACTGTCCATGTAGAGTGAATAGAAACTACCAAAGGGTTGATGGGAACAACAATCAGTCAAAGGGGGGAGCATTTCAAGAAGATGGAATGGTACCCATAGGCTTTTTAGCAATTGGGAAAATGATAAAGGTTGGAGTTCATCTAGGAATATGACCTCGTGTTAGTATATACACTTGGATGGAGTGATGTGGTGGATGATTTGCTTAGTAGGTGATCTAGTTTACAATGGCTAAGTGCAGCAACGGAGTAGCTAGCCGCTATTCTGGTACCCTTTGTAGATGTTGATGGGGTAGCTTACCTATAGTCTATGATTTTCATTTCCCCAATCCTCCAATGAGTTAGGGAGGTACCTTTTTTGGATATTGATAGTGAGGCCTGACATGTTCAGATATCCTTAGTACATGCTCCTCATGGATTATCCATAGTTGGGGGGCATGTCACCCTTTTGAGAGGATGCACAATGGTACCCGTGATGTTATTTGAGGAGGTTCTGAAGGAATTACATGCACCCCCTTTGGAGATACATCCTGTATTGGAAAAGATGTACTAGAACCTCCTATATCAGTTCTGGTTACAAGGGATAAAGAAAGCGGTGGAAGAGTTCATTTCACGATGACTCATTTTCCATCAAGTGAAAGTTGACCATAAGGTTCCAGAATAGTTGAGAAAAACTTTTACCCCCAGACGAATGGTCAGATGGAGTGGACCATAAAGACATTGGATGACACGTTTCATGCTTATTTCATGCATTTTGGTCATAGTTGGGAGGGCCACCCACCACTAGTGGAGTTTGCGTACAATGATAGCTATCACTCCACCATTAGCAGGGTACCATTTGAGGCATTGTACTTGAAACCATGAAGATCACCTCTTTGCTGGACAGACTCAGGGGAGTCAACCCTAATGGGGGCAGGGTTGGTTCAGGATACCACTGATAAGGTGAAAATCATTCAAGAATGTATTGGTACTGCACTGAGCATGCAAAAGTCTGATGCTAATAGGAGAAAGATACCCTTGGAGTTTGGGGAGGGTGATCATGTTTTCCTTCAGTACTCACCTCAGTGAGAACTATAGAGAATTTTTTGGGGAAAAAATCTATCTCCAACATTCATCAGACCATTCAAAATTCTCATCAGAGTTGTTGAGGTGGAATAATACCTAGTTCTTCCCCCACATATGCACCGGGAGGAAAATGATTTTTATGAGTCGCAACTGATGAGATACCTGAATGATCCATCACACATCATCGAATATGGAGTGATGGAAATTGATGATGTGTTGACATTTGTAGATATCAAGAAGGAGATACTGGATCAATAGGAGAGGGTCTTATAGGGGTGTTAAATTCCTCTGGTGCATTTTTTGTGGCAACATGAGAATCTCTAGGAGAGCAATGAGGGAGGGAGGATCAGATTCGTGCTCAGTAACCCAATCTATTTGTTTATTTTGGTTTTCTCTTTCGAGGACGTAAATTCCTAATGTGGGGAGAATGAAATGAACTAGAAATTCCACATATATATTTTTAATTATATGGATTTATTTTGAGACTACATAATTTGACAGTACACAACTCTAATGCTCGGAGTGCAAGAAATGATCTGTAAAAAAATGTTAAGATTTAAATAGAGTGCATGAGTGGTTTTCATGAAATTCTATAATAACTCTTAAATAGGTTCTCAGATAAAAAAAATGGGAACCATTATGTTCAGGATGGAGGGTTTACCCCAAGAGTGAATAAATATTAGTCGACACATGCCTTTTCTGAGAAAAATTGAAAATGGCATAACCGTAAAAAAATAATAAATTTATATTATGTTATTTTTCAAATTCTTATAACTCATGAATGGTGATTTGGATTAAAAATCTAATACCACCACTTATCTAGTGAGGGTATGATTTCCTTAAGCAAAACCTAACATTGGATGGCACGGTCCAACACTGGAAGTTAATTTGTAGTCATAAATAAAATAATTGGTAACAACTATTTTATTTTTAAATACTTATAACATCTAAATAGTAACTCGGATTGAAAATTCAAGTATAACATTGAGTTAACTAGGTAGTTCTCCCCATAGGGGGAGTCTAACCTTGACCGCTGTGGGTTGATGGCGGATTTTAATTTATTTTTAACTTTTTATATTTTACATTCAGTAAATGTACAGAAAATATTTTCCATCATTTTAACTGGTGCTCGGATTGATAATCCAAGAGCACCATTTAATACAAAGAACCAGGATTCTCTTAAGAAATGATTAACTTCATCTATCTTGTGTTGGATGAAAAAAGTTAATTTTTGGGTTTTAGAAAAAAAATTACTAAAGATTTTATTTTATAATTTTTTTAACTGTTGATGGATGGATGGTCGGACCGTAGTGTAAATTCATGCATTAATTAAGGGACTTTTAATGAATTTATCCTCTCCTTGTGTAACCAAAATGTTATTGGATTAATACATTCATTAATTATGAATAAATAATGAATCCAAATAATTTTCCATCAAGGGGGTTAATTTCCTTTATTTAATCAAACATGTGGCATGGGATTAGGGAACCCAGGAGAGGAACCTCTGAAGAAATGTGGACGAAGTCACCCTCCAATGAAGAATGATGATTATTCGACGACAGTTGGAGAACTCCAAATGGACTTCGACAAAAGTATTCGAACACAAATCTATTTATACATTCGCAACATAATACACCCAATACAGGTAGGGTGTTTAAATTTTTTATGCATATAAATAACTTCCACATTCTATTCCTGATTAATAAAAAGAACGCAGATCAACCAGACAATGGGTTGATCTGTGATTTATTCATTTTTTAATGACGTTGTTGCAGGAATTAATTTTGTGGATTTATTTAATTCTATGATGATGATTATTTCACCCCATATAATAATGCTAATTCGGAGGGAGAGGGACAATCCAAACAAGGCTCAGACCATCTGCTGAACATGTTCTTGGAGCGTTCTTCATGGAATATCAATGAATGTATCAGTAATGTGTATTTGAGGGCCACACAGAGAAGGAGGAGACCTGGAAGGCCCTTAAGTGCATATGGGAAAGATATATGAAAACATGTGCATCTCCGGTAGCAAGTGGAATCTCCCTTGTGCGACAGCATGAACCACAGCTAGCCAGGTTATAGTGGTAGGATAACATTGTGCCGACTTGCCGTGTGGGGAGGCGAGTGGCCCGCTCAGATGGAAACCAAGGGGATTGGTGGGCCGGACATTTCGGAAGGGAGGGAGGTGCCCTACTAGCGCCACTGGCTCGGTGAACCGGCCCGCACCGCAGGTCGGTATTTCTAGGCAGGCGACACCCACTGGTCGGGCCATACCCACTTATCGAGATAAAACCGCAAGGCATGCCAGACCCATGGACCCAACCAGCTGGCCGAGCCAGACAACTACTAGACCCGACTAGCCCCATTTCAAAAAAAATTGTGCAACTCCTAAACTAGACACCAGTTTGATGAATCATCTATGGAACTAGATCTATTAGAAAGATGTAGTCCTTTTGAGATACTCCACCCGAGTTTTAGAGAACGTTTGAGTATGGCTGGGGTGGATCATACTCGAATCCAACTGGGACCTTATTGTTGAAATACCTATAACATATAATTCTAGCGTCTGATTGACGCATTGTCTATTGCGTTGGTACACTTATGATGTGGTGGTTCTTCAGGATACATCTTCTTGGGACAGCATGGTAGTTGAGGTACAACCAATGGATTGAGGTGTAGAATCTATGGAAATCAATCACACCATGTGCGGGAATCATGTGGTTGGATATCTATTGAATGAGTCCCATTGTGGATCGACATTTGAGAGACTATCTTTGGATCAACCATATAGAGACCCGATGAGGACCTAACATAGAGTGGCATCTCATGGATCTATTACTTACAACCGTATGTGGATCAACAACATATGACCCTCTATGGATTTAAGACTTATAACCCTTTGTAGATCAATAGTAGTGAGACCCGGTGAGGACTGGCCTTAGAGCGGAACATTTTTTATTAGCAACATACAACCCTATATGGTTCGATGACTTATGACCCTATATAGATTGAAAACATAAGACCCCAGGTGGATCAGTAGTGGCACGACCCGAATAAGACCATCCATAGAGCGGACCATCATTGATCAGTGACTTACGAACCAATGTGGATCATTGACTTATGAACCTGTGTAGATCGGTGACATGTGAACTTGTGTGGAATGAAAATAAAAAGATTTTTTCGTCGATCAACAGTGAAACTTCTCAACAGAATAAAATGATCTAGCTTAAGGACTAATCATATTTATTATAGTTATTTATGTCATATACCTACTGTGAGCCGTCATTTTATTCCTTGTGATTGAGATCATGTTTTTTTGTCTTTCCATTGTGGAATTCAAGGAGACCTTCGGGTGTCTTGGGGTCCCTACTGTGTATTTTTATACAATACCTTGCATGGGATTCACCCGAACCTTGTTGTGTCTTGTGAATATGATAGGCATCTTGACCGAGACTCAAGGAGCCATGGCTAGATGGTGCTTGGAGGTGATTGAAAGATGTAGTGAGCGGCAATGATGACAGAAGACAAGCTGTCTAAAAACATTAGGTAGTATCATTGGTGGATAACCTCAGGAGCCCATTTTCCCCTTTTTAATGTACTTTCCATCCAGTTGGGCTTACATACTTTCCCCTTTTAATTAAGTTCTTATCTTTACACTCATTTATGGTTTTTAGTAGTTTTTATATTTTCCCTTTTTCCATTGTGCTTTACTTGTATAAAGTGTGTACCAAGTATGTGTGTGTACAGGTTTAAAGGAAACACCATCACTTTTTAGTTTTATGCCATTTCAGAGCCAGTTTTCAACCCCTGGCCTTTGTAAGGCGAACATGGGGTAGTCACAGAATGGGCCCCAGTGGTCAGGTCATGAAATTTCGGATGGAGGTGATAGATAACATGCACATTAAAAGGATAACGATAAAAAGGGAAATTTTGATGTGATAAAAGACCATTGATTTATTAGTAATAAATTTAAATTGATAATGTTTAAATTCCATAAATTTTTCCTAGAGTTTATAAAATCATTGACATTCATGATAAGAACTTGAGAAAATAATCTTATTAGATTTTCCCCCACATCAAAAGAATCTAATCATCCTTTGGTTGGGCATCAATCTATCAAAACATCATTTCATAAACCAATAGATGGATTTGTGAGATGAATTTTTTTTCCTGATACAGTTTTATCAAAATATATTTATGTTAATCCTTTGGAATTAAAATATTTACCAAAAGGAAACTAGTTATCACATGTTATCCAATAAAATAAATGATTCTTTCATTTAAAAAATTTATATCCAAATAGAAATTTAATACATATCATACATATTAACATTAAAAAGAATTAAGAATACCACTACAGAAATTAAAATTCTAAAAATGTCACTAAATTCCTAAAATAAACTTATCAATATATTCCCAAAACACCATAATGTAACTATTAATTTCACATATCAAATATATTAATATATTGATCATATTAAATCCTTAATGATATAAATATGTTTATATTAAATTAAAATATATTGTTGTTAAATATATTCCTTAAATCCAAAAATATAGTTATCCCAACAAACATAACATAAAACAAAAAATCACTAACCACTTTCATGGACACCATTAATATCCAATAAAATTCCCTTTGAAATTATTATATCAATATTAGACATTTATTTATGGTTTTCATTCCCAAATATTTTTCTTGGAAAATGATAAACATATAATAGAATAACATAACTTGTTTATTTGTATAATTTACCATATGCTTCCAAATAAATAAAAAATTAGTATACATATGAATCTCGAGATATTATATTATAATTTTATAACATAATTCATGAATATCAATAGACAAGAACATTTTCATTTCACTTCAGATGTATCAATATAATTATAATAGAAATGATCTCACTTCATATTATAAGGTATATTATCTTGATTCATTTGGAATAATTTTTTTAGTTCCATGTCTCCTAGAAATTGAAACTTATATACTAACACCCCAATATTTCACTGTATGTTTTATTCTAAATTGATTCAATATATTGTGTTGCACACAACTCTGATTTTTATCACACCACGATCTACTAAATTTTTTGTTAAAATAGAAATTATAAATATAATTAACCACATAATAAAACTTCTGTACGTTCCATATAATTTTATCAATCATATTATGTGTTTCCTATCAAATTATATAAAAACAATTATGATTTTACACATAAAAATTATTTTTAAGGGGAATTTTAGATAATTTTAATGGTGCACATATTTTAAAAGGAAATTTTGGAAATATTATAAATTTTATAATTCAAAATATAAATCATTATTGAATTTGTTATATCAACATTTTATTTGGTGCAATTTTTTTTACTTTTTAGAGAAATTTCAATCTTCATTGTGGTTAAAAAATTATTTTTAATTTAAACTATTATTATAATTTAATTTTAACAATGTAAAAATTGATTAATTATAAAAATATTATTCCTATTTTGTTTATTGGACTATTTTTTCTTTTAAAATTGGAGATAAAAACATATTTAACTTATGAAGGTCTCTTTTACACACCTTCTAACCACATGTACTATATTAAATTTAAACATAATTTAGCCACATTTGAGAATTAAATTTTTAGAATTGGAAGTAAAAGGTTATAATAATTCTGATATTTAGATTTTAATATGATAAAATTATTTTTCAATGTTATGAATAGAAAAATAATTAAATTTTTATATACCACATTTATCTTTAAATCGGGTAATTAAGAGTAAAATAATATTATAGTATTATAATGATACCCTAACAATTTTCCCTAATTTAATTGGTTGATTTATTTTCAACAAAATTAAACCTTATTCTAAAATTATATCCCTTTTAATCAATGTGGGTAAGATTATGACATTTAATAAATTTTATTTGAAGATTAGTTAAAAATTTCATACTCTTGTTTTCAATAATTATTATATTTTAATACATGGTTATAATGATAATAAATTTTACTATAAATATTAATTTTCCTAATAATATGTTTTTATTCATAATGATAATTTTTTAAATTTTTATATTATGATTAATATAATTAAAGGATTGAAAAAAATTGTGGCAATAATTTTTTAATTAATCAAAATATCAACTAAATGATATGGAAAATATTAAAATAAATATAATTTCACATAATTAGTGACATAAAATATTTGAATAGATTATTTATTCAATTTATTGAGATATTAGTTGTGTTATTTTGAATTTATATTTTTTGTTATGATAATTATAAAAATAAAGATATTGAATAGTTTTAAAATTTACAAAACAGATACTTTAAAATAATTAATATTCTATTAAATGATATAAAATTCGTAAAAACATATAATTCATAAAAATAACTATAATAAGGTTAAATATTTCATTAATGATCCAATTCGCGTGATTTTACCATTTTATAGTAACTATATTAACCTTAAATCATAAAAATCCATGTTGTCAAGGTAAGAGCTAAGAGGTTTAACTAAGGGATAATTCCAAAAGAGAAGGTTAATAATATGATCTAAAATTCTATAAAAATCATTGGTTTAGTGTAATTATAAATATATTCATATTATGTTGTAAATAACTCACTTTTTAGCTATTTTAAATGGTAATTTAAATTACATTTTTTTTATATTTTAAAGGGTTCCAAAGGTTCCCCTCCCCTCACTTAAAAAAAGGAACCTCCTAACTCACCTAATCACACAACCATGAGAATTATAGCTCAACCAAAACCTACACATTTCTCCTAAAAAATTATTTTTTTAGTTTTGTGGTCTTCATGTTCAGAAAAAAAAATCCAGAGTGTCCCCAAGAGGATGTTAAATGGATGTCTAGTGAAGAAGAGGTAATTTTTTTACCAATACATTAAAATTGTATAATTTTTTTACCTTATATTCCTATGTTTTTCCATAATAATTTAATAAATAAAATATCAAATAAAATATTTTATTTTATTATAAATATGGTATGATATCTTTCTTACTTTAATCCATCCTAAAACAATTTCACCAAGTGTACGCACGTATGGCATACCATCTATACATTGTGTGGTAATTTGTTTCTCATTTCCACTTTATTTGAAAGGAATAACATTGAATATAATTTATATATATAATAAATATTAATTTTTATTATTATTTATAATTAATATATATTCCAATTATTTTCCACTTAAAAATTAAGGGAATGATATTATATCTAATTAATTCATATGACCAACCATCTCCATGATGCGATAAGATTCATCCTCAATGTCTGTCAATAAATAATGATAATAAAAATTTATATGATGAGTAAATATAATATTTATGAACATAATTTCTTCTTTATATGAATAAAATAATTCTTTTATAAAATATTAATGACTTACATGACAAATCATGCATAGGATAATGAAACAGTTGACACTAGAAGCAATGTTAATAAAGAAATATTACTAAAAAATGACACAATAGGCTCATATATGGTATAAATAATATTTTATGTGGTTTTGGTATAATTTAATCACATTAACTAACCATTATATAGGATTTTAACTCATCCTCAAATTTTGGATAGTACAAGATAAGGGTAAAATTAGAAATCACGTTATTATTTGAGGTTGTTTATATGTAAATATATACTATGAAATATTTATCATCCATATACATATTTCATAAAAATGTAAACAAAATATTCATAATAATTATATACAACATTTTAATGTAAATTTTTACCCTTGAATGAATTTTTGTAAAATGTATTGGAATGTTTTTGATGTTTCCCTTAAAGGTAGTTTTTGACTTTTTTAACTGATTATGCGATGAATGTTTTCTTAAAAATATATAGAACGAATGGATTTTACCACCATAATGTTATAATAATTAATTGAGGCATCCATTACAATATTACATGATATTTTCACTTAAAATGATTCCTTTTAAAATTATTTATGCATTTTTATAATAATTTCAATATATAATGGTGCAATTCACTCAATATGTTTTTAATTATTTTATTAGATTAATTTCATCATTGTCAAAAACCATGGTCGAATATTATGCATGATAGTGTTTTATTTATTATGATACAATATACCATATTAAATATAAGGGTTTACTATATGTTTGACTATTGATATGATATTTTGATACCATTCATGTTTTATAGTTAATGTTTTTAGATTTTGTAAGCTACATTTAAAATTAATGTTAGTGATTGTTATGTATTATGATTTTCATATGAGGAATGAATTTGATGTATTATGTGATGGGTGGTGCATTATATTTCCCCTCGATGCATTGGTAAGTCTCATGGGAAAAACTAGTTTGGGTATTTCCCCTTTTATGTATGGTGTCTTCGCCGAATTGATGAAGGTATATTTATGATGTCTAAAATTATTCATTCCTTAATTATGATATTAATTATGAAGATTACATAAGATAATTCAATTGTTAGGATATTCGTTTGAATGTTTATATATATTTGTTTTAGTTATTCCTCCATTATTATGTTCAATATTATTTTTTAAAGGCTTTTTTCCAATGATATTTGTTTCCCTAAAGTTTTATTCATATTAAGGATAGCTTATGTTGTATTCTTTTCTATTAATAAGAATTCGAAATCACCCCTTTCATAATTTTAATTTTTTCATAGGATGTGAAGATATATATTATGACTAATATGCATGGTTAATCGTGGAGAATCGTGATTTTAAAGGATTATCTATGTTTAATTGTACATTATTAATTGTAATGCATGGTTTATTTATGTATTCTACTTTAAAAAAATATATAAAATAATCGGTCCAATTGGATTTAAATTTTATATTTTTTACATTGTAATAAATTTAGGCATTATATTTGGGTTACTGGATTAGGGTTCATTATAGTTTCTGTTTGATAAATTTTAGGAGAAAATAGGGAAACTGGATTTTGAAAACATAAATTATGAAATATAACCCTAATATAGATTTGAGGATAAGTATTGAATATATTCATAGAATTTCTGTAATATAGAGACTATGTGGGTATTCCTAACAATACATACCTTTCTATATAATTCATCTAGACGTGGTTCAAGAATACATATACATAGGAATAAGAACTCTGAAAAGGTATGCTAAGCATGACTCATTGTAACTCGATACATGACAATGAGCCTTAAAACGAATCTAATTGGAAAATCACAAGGGTTATCTTCAGATAATTCAAATTTTTTTACTAACCATTATTAGTGATTTATGAGTAAATATGTCCCTAAAGAAACCATGTTTATTATTATGATATTAGATAAGAATTAAATTTTGAATTTAGGTGAAGTATTTGGCTAGTTTGAAATTATGCATTATGATTCATAACCTAATCAACTGCTTACCATTAGTTAGAAATGGATCCTAGTATAATGAATTGAATCCATATCAATGAACAAAATACAAGTTGAGATTTCCCTCCTATGAATGATAATGATATTTGAGATGGAGCTACACCATGGGTTTAAAAACATATAACTATATGGGGGTAGATGGCTTATGTTATGAACAATAACCATACCCCTATAAAGATACCTGATTCACAATGTGGTGGAAAAATTATAAACCAATTCATGAGACCACAAACTCCATCATTTAAATGGGACTAAAAATCCATTATTCACTAAGAAATGGATATGTTACTTGAAGAATATATTGCATTCCATGGGAAGTAACAAAAGGGGGAAGGTTGTCGTTCCAATTTATCATCTCTCAAGAGAAGAGGATCAATGGTGGAAATGGATTCAAAACCAAAATAATTATAAAGAAATAGAAAACATTGTAAGTATGTAATTTAAAAACACTTCTTACAAAAAATACTTTTGTAATGTATAATGATATTATATGGAGAGAAAATTTCTAATATTGAGTAAAAAAGATTGTGTGAATGTTGAAAATAATGAAGATAACATTACAAGGACAGAAATGCATTCCACATATTATATATCAAATCCAAAGAGAATGAATGATCAATTATTCGATGAATGGAACCATTTTATCGAAGTGGTTTTTTATTGGACAATAATTCGATGGAATTTTTTTTTATAAAATAATTTAATCTATTATTTCAAGACCATGCTCTGTGGCATGACTTGATTCTGTGGCCTAGACTGGCCAGAATGAAATTTCGTACCATTCTTAATGTTTGTTAAATAATCATGTGAGTAGGTTTTCCTATCCTATAAACAAGTGCATGTATCAAAAATATGAGTGAATTGTTGAACTCAGAGAATCAGGATTTCCTAGAAAGGGCCTAATGTTGGCTGGCGCAGGCCAATAGTAGAAGATAGTTTTTGGCAGTAAATAAAATATTTATATAACAATTATTTTAATTTTAGAGACATGAAACTCCTAAATAGTAACATGGATTGAAAATCTAAGAGATTCGTGGATCTTGTGAGGGAGTGTTTCCCTTAGGTTCAGCTTATCTTCAACTGGTGCTGGTTGAGGGTGAAATATTGTTAATGAATATTTTTAATATAATTAAATACTTACGCATGATCAATTTGGGAAACTTCTAAACGGGTGCCCGAATTGAAAACATGAGGGCACCATTTCATTTAGAACATAAAAATTATCTATGAATGGACCTAACCTCAACTAGTGCGGGTCGATTGAAATAGTTAATTTTCATACATTTTAATGAAAGTTATCATAAATTGATCTTGATGTTTTTTTAGTTTTCAAATCTTTTTCATTGAAATGGATGTGAAACGCAGTGACACTTATATGGATATTTCACTACTGAAACTATGTAATGACGCTACAACATAGTGGAAACAAAAAGGTGTTTCCAGCTTTATTATTTAGACTGAGTGAGGGGTGCATCAACGACTCGTTCAGAGAAACCCTCAGAACCTTTGTAGAATCTCTATTGAAGAACTAAAAGTTATGAATGACAATCATGAATGTCCTTAACCATTACTCATCATCATTGTGAGATTGCTTCCTCAATGATGTATTGAAGAAATTTTACATTGAATCACTTTCAGTGTTGGATCCTTCCAACGAACGAACCTTCCTCTTGTAGGGGATTTTGTTTAGTTTTATTATATCCTTATTCTGGGTTTTAAATGATGTACACAGATCAATCCATGAATAGGTTGACCTATATATCATTTGTTCTTATTGGAGGTATTTGAATCGGGATTATCATTGGGGAATTAATTCATTCATGATTTAAATTATAATTGATTTACTTTGATTAATCATTCTAACGAGATTGGATCAATGACGTGACGAATAAAGACAAAGGTTCGTATCTCACTTTGGTTAATGTGGATTTATTCTCCTCTTTTACCTAGTGTTCGTCATGTTCTTATCAAGGTAATGAATGATTAGTCATAGCGCTACTTTTCGTGGTGCAATATTACAACATCATGGATATGAAATGTATAAAACAAGAATGAGGTGAAATGATGATGGCGACAGAAGGATCATGGCGGTGTGAGAGATATTGCTGATAAAATACCTTTAAGAGGAAGGGATCACAATAAATATTTGAACCCCAAGTGACGAATTATATGGCCTAAGGACTATAGGACACCATAAATATTGATGAATGGGCCAAAAAAGTGCGTCTGGTGGTCCACAGAAGGGTTTCCCTATAGTGACGTCCACATGCTAGTTGGAAGGGCGCTGCTCTATGGTGGCAGACTCCGTGTAACGAGTCTCCTCACGTGGATGAGTTGTGGCTCTAGCTGTGGCCTGAACTGGACCCACTAAAATCTTTGGGTCATGCAGGAAGACCCAATCCACATGAGTGGATTGCCTTAGCAGGCCGGGTCTAATTGTTCAGGTCGGGCATGACATGAACCCAACTATCCCCCATTTCTCTAAAATGCACATTCCATCCAAATAGACAATCAATTTGATGAGAAGTATGCTATTTTGGGACCCTTGTGATGAAATGGTACTTTTGAGATACCCTATGTGGGGTTTTGAGGAACTAAGGGGATGGACTATTGATTTCAATTATTGTACCTGCCAATACAAGAAGACATTGAGTAGAGTTAGGGTAGTTCTATTGAAGAGATGTTAGGATGGTTAATCCCTTGACGACTCAGTGAACATGTAATCATTATCCCAATAATTCGGTAGATATGAGACTCCCCACATCATGGGTGTGTGTTTATTTTCTTTAGGTAGTTTCTGTAACACCCGAGACTTTTATGTTATATAAATCATCAAAAGAATCTTTTTCTACACAACACTTTCTTGGCTTGCTTTACACGTAATCACGACCTTCCTCGATAGCTTGTGTCATATGCAATACCGAGTTTCACTAAACAACAACATGCTATTAAAACTAGCCGTTATGAATAGTAATAACCACTTTTTGAAATTTTATACATTTTATTTTACAAAATGGACTACATTTTTGGACTCAGAATATAGAAATTAGCCTAGGGTGAAATTTTGGTATTTTTCTGAAAACTTTCGATTTTTGATGAATAGTGAAAGCACTAAGTGGTAGGTTAAAAACTGAATTTTTCATAAAACATAATTTTACCGCTTCTGTGAATGGAATTTCAAATATCCGACAGACACGGTTGATATCAGTAAGTAAAACGTGGTTCAATGAGATAAAAATAATTTTTTGGTGAATAGTAACTTTTTACTATTTTTACCACAGTTAATAGTAAATAGGGTAACTAAGGGTAAATATGATATTAATATTACCCTAACACATGTCCTAATTCTATTGGAAAAGTGTAATTCGACCAAAAACAAACTTAGGAATAAAATATGACCATTTAGGCCCACTTGGATTAGATTAGGACATTTATTATTAATTTATTTAAAGAAGGGTTAAAATAGTTAAAATCAATGTTTAATAAGTAAATCATTTTTAATATGGGGTTATACATAAGATAAATTCGATTTTAAATATTAATTAGAAAGATAAAACGATTTCCTACATGATGGTATTTTATTTGTAATTTTTAGACATCAAATAATTTAATTTATTTATGACACAAAGATGATGCAGTAATTATCTTATTAATGAAATATTGACATAATTGATAATATAAATACCACAATAAATGTAATTTAAGACTTTTTATGAATTCCACTAATTTTATAGGTTACTATGATATATTAGTGTTGATTTAATCAACTTGGTTCGAACATATAATTCTGTTATGACTTTCACAAAAATCATATATCAAATAGTGTCAAAATTGACACAAAATAGTTTTTAAATAAAATATTATACTATTAATTGTTATGTTATTCCTAAAAATCTAAGGTTCGGCCAAATAACTTATATAAGGATATATATATTAATAATAAACAATTTGGGGTTCGTTTGGCATGTTATAGTAAGTGTATTAACCATATAGTTAAAGAAAACAAAAAGACACGGTAAAAGATAAATTAATTAACTTAGAGTTAAATCTAATTGATAAGGTTAAAATAATACCCTAAACTTGTCTAAATCCTATTGGTTGATAGGATTTCGACCCATCCCCACTTTAGCTTCGAAATAAGACCCTTTGGAACCTTTATAAACCGATTTTGACTTTAATATAAAATAATATTTTGAGATATTCCTAAGGTGCCCCTCTCCTCCCTTATAAAAGGGCACCTCCTCCCCCTCCTCCTCACACCAAATTGAGGACTCAAGCTCGGCCATCCCCTGACATTTTCTCCTCGCCAATTCCCTAGAATAATCCTAGAGGTCCTGGTCTTCTTCAAAGACCAATATTAGTTCCCTAAGTGGAGGATTCAAAGAAGCGTTCCAAAGAAGAGGTAATATCCATTACCGATCTTTTCAATTTCTTTCTTCTTCATCTTCTTCTTCTTTAGTTGTTTCATGATAAAGTAATAACATCAGTATTACTTACATACTGATATGTTATTATAATTATGAAACAACTATGATTCACCTTCTATCCATCCCACGGAAAAATGAAATCACCGCGCGTGTGTACGTGCGGAATACCGTCTCCACGCCGTGGTGTAATCTATTTTTCCACCATCACTTTACAAGGATGTGTATAATGGTGTAATGAGTAACTATTTATGATTATAATAAAGTAATATTGATACTGAAATAATATATATATACTCCAATATAGTTCCACGATCATAGGAACGATATCATCACTCGTGCGTACGTACGGAATACCGTCTCCACGATGTGATGCGACTCGTTCTACATGATCATCATTACATAGTAATTATATAAATGAATTGAATGAATAAATATGATATATGTTACACTAATACCATTCTGGATATAAGTTATCTATAACCTTAAATTAAGAAAAAGAATGTATTCGGCAAAACACGCATAAGAACAAAAGGCAATAAAGACCCGAGTAACAAGTAACAATGAAATATTACTAACAAGAAGATAAGAATATGACCATATATGATATCATATCAATATGTATGATTCTGGAATAAGTCAATAACATTATTTAAACCATTATACATGAGCTTCGGACACGTACAAAGCAAATCGGACCTATGGTAAGGGAAATATCACAATCTCATTTTTATCCGAGATTGTTTATTCGTAAGTATTTATTGGGGTGTATTTTATCATCCACATCCATGTTTCATCAATATGTAATATTATTTACATCCACCTACAATTGTTTAAATCCATTTTTACCCTTCGGTGAGTTTTTATTAAATGATATGAAAGGAATCTTTTGTCATTTTTCGTACGAGGTACTTTTTGACTTTTCCGACAAAAGTACGAAGAATGTTTTTTTTAACTTATAAGGCATGAATGGATTTTTAAAACATTATTTCCAAGAAGCTTCCTTTACAAGTTTTCATGTTTATTTTTAATCAACTTCTTTTAGTTTAAAGTTGTATGACATGTTAAGAAAGGAAAAAAATGTTTTTAAAGAAGAAAGGATATTTTCCTCAAGAATGGAGTTCAAGTGTTTTATCAAAATTATTTTTCATCTAAGATAATAAAGGGTTCTATTTTTATCCCAATTATTACATTGATTTGATTATGTTGTCATGATTTGTTTTATGATGTCATGATGTTTCAAGAATCCCATATTTGTTACATGTGTTATGTGATGATGTGTGATTTATGATTATGTGGAACACATAAGAAAGGATTCATTATAAGATGGGTGGGACCTATATCTCCCTCCAATGCATTGGGTAAAGATTTTATATCTCATGAGATAGACATGGCTGGAATGGAAGGTTATTTCGGTTCAGTGATACAAGACTGAAACGAGGAGTGAACTCGGTTCAGAAAGGGACTTTGTCCACTAAGATAGTCTTGGCAATGAGTCATGACTAACAAGAAATGATTTTCCATTATTATGTGTGCATGCCACAAAGTTTTAAGTTTTATGTTATGATTATGGGGATCTCATTTTCACTTCTATGATTTATTCCATATTAAGATATTATGATCTCTTTTGCAGGTTTTTATTTTCAAAAAGATATGATATGATTTTTATTTCCTTTATATGCCCTTGCTGAGAAATTGAGCTCACCCTTTTATGTTTTCTTTTCCCCAGGCCAGGAAGATGGATATTAAGTAGAATATGCTAATAGGGACCCTAGATATGATGAAATAAATGGGAGACACTGTAGAAGATTTATGAACCAGTTGTTTATGTTTCCCAGTTTCTAAAGACACTATACCTATACGGTCCTTTGTGGTTTTGTCATATGTTGTAATAAGTGTGCTTCAATTTTGAAGTATTAACAATGTATGTAAAGTATGGGTCGCTATAGTTGGTATCAGAGGAATGGTATAGTCAACCTTTGGAAACTAGGATGTGAAAGCCTTAGTAAGAACCCTAAGGATAAGTCTAAGCATAGAACACAATCTTAGTGTTTTAGAAATGGCCTTGAATAACCTAGGATAAGACCTTAAGAATGAAAATTTTATTCTTGAATTATGTGGTTTTCCTATTATAATTAGTGTTGCTCACACTATTCTTCTTGGTTTTAGTCAATGGCTGGAACCCGAAGGAACCGTGTTAATGCGGAATGCGATGGGCAATGCAATGATTGTCCCCCTGAGCAACCAAACGATATGGGAGCTGGAATGAAAAATCATGTAGCCAGGCTCACACAACTTTCTCTAGATATGAATCATGCAGGACTTCTAAACGAGCAAAAGAAGGAGCAACATTATGTTGAATCCTTCATGAGGCAGCGTCCACCTTATTTCAGTGGGTCTACTGATCCATTAGTTGCTGAACAATGGATTAGTACTACTAAAAATTTATTTTTAGTTCTTCAATGTTCTGAACATGATAAAGTCATCCTAGCAGTGTATCGTTTTGAAGGAGATGCTGATCAATGGTGGAATCTTATTAAGAATACGAGGAAAAGGGATGAAATTGAGTCTATGGAATGGGACGAGTTCAAGAACTTATTTTTCAATAAGTACTTCCCTCGTATTCTCCGAACAAAGATGTAGAAAGAGTTCCTTGAACTGATGAAAAGGGATGATGAATCTGTTAGTACCTATGAAGCAAATTTTACAAGACTTGCAAGGTACGCTTCTGGTATTATTATCCAACCTGAGAGTAAGATCGATCGATTCTTTAGTGGCTTAAAACCAAGTCTTCAAAGGGCGTTAGCCATAAGGGACTTCAATAGCTATGAGGAAATCGTTCGATGTGCTCTCAAAGTTGAGATGGAGATTGGAATAACCCATCAGTCACATGGGTTTGATAAGAAGAGGAAGATGGAATTCAAAGAAAAATCTAAAGAGCACACGGAAAAGAAGATGAGCTTTTCCTTATGCTCAATGTGTGGAAAGAAACATGGAGGGAGTTGTCTTAAAGGGACAAGTAAATGTTTTAAATGTGGAAAGGAAGGTCATCGGGCATTTGAATGCCGTGATAATGGGAAGAAGATGTCTGATGACGCAAACAAAGGAGGGGATACACAGAATGAACCTACGACACTTCAATGTTTCAAGTGCAAGGAGATGGGGCATTATGCCAATCAATGCCCAAATCCAAGGGTTGATGATGATGGTCGACGTCAAAAAAATCTTAAGGCTAAAGACAAAGGAAAGTCACATGCAATTTCTATCAGCGATGTGGAGTAAGATAACAAAGTGGTGAAAGGTACACTTACCATCCACTCTAAAGTAGAAAATGTTTTATTTGATTATGGATCCACCCACTCTTTTATTTCTAAAGAATTTTCCAAGGGTATCACCGTATTACCTCAACAATTAAATGTTGAGTTAGCTGTGACAACACCTAATGGCACAACAGTCGCATCAAAAGTTTATAATTCTTCTCCGATCAAAGTTTGTGGGAATGTGCTTCCTGCAAATCTTGTGATCCTTCCTTTAGTGGAATTTGATGTGATTCTTGGCATGGATTGGCTTTCTCTACATGGAGCTCATATCAATTGCCAAAGAAGGGATGTCACATTTCATATTCCAGATCAATCTACGATCGTATATCAATGCAAGGATGAACATAATCTTCCAGTGGAAATTTCTTCCATCTTATGGGTATTGATTCCACTAACTGAAGGTTATTTATCTCAAATGGTTGGTGAGAAACTCACGATTAAGAATATGCCCATTGTATGGGAGTTTGATGATGTCTTTCCGGAGGAATTACCGGGTCTTCCACCAAATCGTGAAGTTGAGTTTTCAATAGAACTCGTACCGGGTGCTTTGCCTATTTCAAAGACACCTTATAGAATGGCCCCAATTGAGTTGCAGGAATTGATGAAGCAACTCCAAGAGAATCTTGATAAGGGATTCATACGCCCTACTACGTCACCTTGGGGAGCACCTGTTCTATTTGTTAAGAATAAAGATGGATCAATGGGACTCTGCATTGATTATCGAGAACTTAACAAGATCACTATCAAGAACAAATATCCTCTCCCACGCATTGATGACTTATTTTACCAACTACGCGGAGCTCAATACTTTTCCAAGATTGATCTTCATTCAGGGTATCATCAATTAAGGGTCAAAAGGGAGGATATACCAAAGACGGCTTTCTGTACAAGGTATGGACACTATGAATTTATAGTGATGCCATTTGGTCTTACTAATGCCCTTTCTATCTTCATGGATCTAATGAATAGAGTCTTTAGAGACTATCTTGATCAATTTGTGGTAGTCTTTATAGACGATATTCTTGTCTATTCAAAGAGCAAGGAAGAGCATGAAGATCACTTGAGAATTATATTGAAGACCCTGAGAAAGGAGAAGCTTTATGCCAAATTTACCAAGTGTGAATTTTGGCTTCAAAAAGTTTCATTTTTGGGTCACATAATCTCAAAAGAGGGGATATCTGTGGATCCAGCAAAAACAGAGGTTATCGAAAGATGGTCGAGACCAACAACAGTAACTGAGATCCGATGTTTTCTTGGTTTGGCTGGATATTATCGACGTTTTGTAAAAGATTTTTCACGATTATCTAATCCACTCACCAAGTTGACTCGGAAAGGAGTTAAGTTTGTCTGTACAGAGGAATGTGAAGAGAATTTCAAGGAGTTGAAAAGAAGGTTATCCAGTGCACCTGTGCTCACACTGCCTTGTAGTGGAGAAAGGTTTGTGATCTACAGTGATGCATCCAAGAAGGGATTGGGGTGTGTTCTTATGACAAATGATATGGTGATAGCTTATGCCTCACGATAGTTGAAAATCCATGAGCAAAATTACCCAACACATGATTTGGAGTTGGCTGCGGTAATCATTGCATTAAAGATTTGGAGGAATTACCTTTATGGTGAAAGGTGTGATATTTATACTGATCATAAAAGTTTAATGTATATTTTCACACAAAAGGAGTTGAATATGCGTCAAAGAAGATGGTTGGAGCTGATTAAGGATTATGACTGCTCAATCCATTACCACCCTGGGAAAGCAAACAAGGTGGCAGATGCATTAAGTCGACAAGACCATGCTAGTTTATCCATGATGAGGATCATAAAATATCCAATATTTATGGATTTACAAAGGATGGATCTTGGAATTATAATGGAAGGGGAAAAATCATATCTTTCTCAAATGAATGTTCAACCATCTATACATATGAAGATTAAAGAGGCACAGAAAGAAGATGTCGAGTTACAAAAGAAGGTGAGAAATGTTCCTGAATTCAACCTTGATTGTGATGGGATAATAATGTTCAGGAATCAGGTTTGTGTTCCTTCAATCCCCGAATTAAAGAAGAAGCTGCTGGATGAGGCTCATAGTACTTCATTCTCTATTCATCCTGGAAGCACGAAGATGTATAGGGACCTGAAATAGTACTTCTGGTGGGATGGCATGAAAAGAGATTTTGCTGAATATGTCTCTCGATGCTTGGTTTGTCAACAAGTTAAAGCTGAGAGACAGAAGTCTAAGGGGATGTTACAACCATTACCCATACCCGAATGGAAATGGGAAAACATCACTATGGACTTTGTCACAGGACTTCCTAAAACATCCAAAGGCAATAATGCTATCTGGGTCATAGTTGATCGTCTTACAAAGTCTGCACACTTCATTCCTATTAGAGAGGATTTCTATCTAGATCAGCTTTCCAGGATATATGTAAAGGAAGTGGTAAGATTGCATGGAGTACCACTTTTATTATATCTGATCGGGATCCGAGATTTACCTCGAAGTTCTGGCGAAGTCTTTAGCATACTCTGGATACAGAGTTTCAGCACTGCTTATCATCCCCAGACAGACGATCAGTCTGAGAGAACAATTCAAACCCTAGAAGATATGTTGAGAGCCTGCTCTATGGATTTCAAAGGAGGTTGGGATCAACACCTACCATTGGTGGAATTTTCTTATAATAATAGCTTTCACTCTAGTATTCAGATGGCTCCTTATGAAGCTCTCTATGGAAAGAAATGCAGGACTCCAACTTACTGGGATGAATTTGGGGAAAGAAAGCTATTAGGACCTGATCTCGTTGATGAAATGGCAGAAAAGGTCAGATCTAATCAACAACACATAAGAGCAGCTCAGAGTCGACAGAAATGTTATGCCGACAACCGAAGAAAAGATCTAGAGTTTGAAGTGAGTGATAAAGTGTTCTTACGAATATCTCCCCTGGAAGAGGGTTATGAGATTTGGAAAGAAGGGGAAGTTGAGCCCTAGATATATCGGTCCTTTCGAAATACTGGATCGTGTTGGGAAGGTAGCTTACCGATTGGTGTTTCCACCGAATCTCTCTCAAGTTCACGATGTGTTCCATGTATCTCTCCTGAGAAAATACATACCAGATCCTTCACATGTACTCAGCTCAGAAGTTGTACCGCTGGAGCAAGATCTTTCTTATGAAGAACAGCCGATAGAGATTTTGGATCGTAGCGAAAAAGTCCTACGAAACAAGACCACTCGATTGGTGAATGTTTTATGGAGGAACCACCAACTTGAAGAAGCTACATGGGAGCTTGAGGATATGATGAGGGAGAAGTATCCTCATCTGTTTGTTACAAAGTGACGAATTTCGAGGGTGAAATTCTTTTTAAGGGGGGTAGAATGTAACACCCGAGACTTTTATGTTATATAAATCATCAAAAGAATCTTTTTCTACACAACACTTGCTTGGCCTGCTTTACACGCAATCACGACCTTCCTCGATAGATTGTGTTGTACGCAATACTGAGTTTCACTAAACAACAATATGCTATTAAAACTAGCCGTTATTAATAGTAATAACCAATTTTTGAAATTTTAAAAATTTTATTTTTCAAAATGGACTGCATTTTTGGACTCAGAATATCGAAATTAGCCTAGGGTGAAATTTTGGTATTTTGCTGAAAACTTTCAATTTTTGATGAATAGTGAAACCACTAAGTGGTAGGTTAAAAACTGAATTTTGCATAAAACATAAATTTACCGCTTCTGTGAATGGAATTTCAAAAATCCGACAGACACGGTTGATATCAGTAAGTAAAATGTGGTTCAATGAGATAAAAATAATTTTTTGGTGAATAGTAACTTTTTACTATTTTTACCGCAGTTAATAGTAAATAGGGTAACTAAGGGTAAATATGATATTAATATTACCCTAACACATGTCCTAATTCTATTGGACAAGTTTAATTCGACCAAAAACAAACTTAGGAATAAAATATGACCATTTAGGCCCACTTGGATTAGATTAGGACATTTATTATAAATTTATTTAAAGAAGGGTTAAAATAGTTAAAATCAATGTTTAATAAGTAAATCATTTTTAATATGGGGTTATACATAAGATAAATTCGATTGTAAATATTCATTAGAAAGCTAAAACGATTTCCTACATGATGGTATTTTATTTGTAATTTTTAGACATCAAATAATTTAATTTATTTATGACACAAAGATGATGCAGTAATTATCTTATTAATGAAATATTGACATAATTGATAATATAAATACCAAAATAAATGTAATTTAAGACTTTTAATGAATTCCACTAATTTTCTAGGTTACTATGATATATTAGTGTTGATTTAATCAACTTGGTTATAACATATAATTCTGTTATGACTTTCACAAAAATCATATATCAAATAGTGTCAAAATTGACACAAAATAGTTTTTAAATCAAATATTATATTATTAATTGTTGTTTTATTCATAAAAATCTAAGGTTCGGCCAAATAACTTAGATAAGGATATATATATTAATAATAAACAATTTGGGGTTCGTTTGGCATGTTATAGTAATTGTATTAACCATATAGTGAAAAAACACAAAAAGACACAGTAAAAGTTAAATTAATTAACTTAGAGTTAAATCTAATTGATAAGGTTAAAATAATACCCTAAACTTGTCTAAATCCTATTGGTTGATAGGATTTCGACCCATACGCACTTTAGCTTCGAAATAAGACCCGTTGGAACCATTATAAACCGATTTTTACTTTAATATAAAATAATATTTTGAGATATTCCTAAGGTGCCCCTCTCCTCCCTTATAAAAGGGAACCTCCTCCCCCTCCTCCTCACAACAAATTGAGCACTCAAGCTCGGCCAACCCCTGCCATTTTCTCCTCTCCACTTCCCTAGAATAATCCTAGAGGTCCTGGTCTTCTTCAAAGACCAATATTAGTTCCCTAAGTGGAGGATTCAAAGAAGCGTTCCAAAGAAGAGGTAATATCCATTACCGATCTTTTCAATTTCTTTCTTCTTCAACTTCTTCTTCTTTAGTTGTTTCATGATAAAGTAATAACATCAGTATTACTTACATACTGATATGTTATTATAATTATGAAACAACTATAATTCACCTTCTATCCATCCCACGGAAAAATGAAATCACTGCGCGTGCGTACCTATTGAATACCGTCTCCACGCCGTGGTGTAATCTATTTTTCCACCATTACTTTACAAGGATGGGTATAATGGTGTAATGAGTAACTATTTATGATTATTATAAAGTAATATTAATACTGAAATAATATATATATACTCCAATACAGTTCCACGATCATAGGAATGATATCATCACTCGTGCGTACGTACGGAATACCGTCTCCATGATGTGATGCGACTCGTTTTACATGATCATCATTACATAGTAATTATATAAATGAATTTATTGAATAAAGATGATATACGTTACACTAATACCATTATGCATATAAGGTATCTATAACCTTAAATTATGAATAAGAATGTATTCGGAAAAACACGCATAAGAACAAAAGGCAATAAAGACCCGAGTAACAAGTAACAATGAAATATTACTAACAAGAAGCTAAGAATACGACCATATATGATATCATATCAATATGTATGATTCTGGAATAAGTCAATAACATTATTTAAACCATTATACAGGTGATTTGGACATGTACAAAGCAAATTGGACCTAAGGTAAGGGAAATATCACAATCTCATTTTTATTCGAGATTGTTTATTCATAAGTATTTACTGGGGTGTATTTTATCATCCACATCCATGTTTCATCAATATGTAATATTATTTCCATCCAACTACAATTGTTTAAATCCATTTTTACCCTTCGGTGAGTTTTTAGTAAAAGATATGAAAGGAATCTGTTGTCATTTTTCGTACGAGGTACTTTTTGACTTTTCCGACAAAAGTACGAAGAATGTTTTTTTTAACTTATAAGGCATGAATGGATTTTTAAAACATTATTTCCAAGAATCTTCCTTTACAATTTTTCAAGTTTATTTTTAAGCAAATTCTTTTAGTTTAAACTTGTATGACATGTTAAGAAAGGAAAAAAATGTTTTTAAAGAAGAAAGGATAGTTTCCTCAAGAATGGAGTTCAAGTGTTTTATCAAAATTATTTTCCATCTAAGATAATAAAGGGTTCTATTTTTATCCCTATTATTACATTGATTTGATTATGTTGTCATGATTTGTTTTATGATGTCATGATGTTTCAAGAATCCCATTTTTCTTACATGTGTTATGCGATGATGTGTGATTTATGATTATGTGGCACACATAAGAAAGGATTCATTATAAGATGGGTGGGACCTATATCTCCCTCCAATGCATTGGGTAAAGATTTTATATCTCTTGAGATAGACATGGCTGGAACGGAAGGTTATTTCGGTTCAGTGATACAGGACTGAAACGAGGAGTGAACTCGGTTCAGAAAGGGACTTTGTCCACTATGATAGTCTTGGCAATGAGTCATGACTAACAAGAAATGATTTTCCATGATTATGTGTGCATCCACAAAGTTTCAAGTTTTATGTTATGATTATGGGGATCTCATTTTCACTTCTATGATTTATTCCATGTTAAGATATTATGATCTCTTTTGCAGGTTTTGATTTTCAAAAAGATATGATATGATTTTTATTTCCTTTATTTTCCCTTGCTGAGCAATTGAGCTCACCCTTTTATGTTTTCTTTTCCCCAGGTCAGGAAGATGGATATTAAGTAGAATATGCTAAAAGGGACCCTAGATATGATGAAATAAATGGGAGACACTGTAGAAGATTTATGAACCAGTTGTTTATGTTTCCCAGTTTCTAAAGACACTATACCTATATGGTCCTTTGTGGTTTTGTCATATGTTGTAATAAGTGTGCTTCAATTTTGAAGTATTAACAATGTATGTAAAGTATGGGTCGCTATAGTTTCCGTCGGGGGTGCTACTGCCATGAAGGACTAGGGGATTGGTTATCAGAGATGTTTGTGAAGGAAGAGTAGGTACTCCCCTATGGTACCATGGGGAGGGTTCCCTAACATTGGATTCATAACGACACTATCATTCCAGGGTGCTGGTCATCATTATTATTATTTATGGAAGAGTTAATACTCCCCTTTCAGGCTAGGTTACGGGTCCTAAAGCCTAGGGTCAGTACACCAGTAACATACTAAGGTGTGGGTCACCCATCGAGAATAAATTAACAGAGTATGTACTCTTTTATTTTACCAGGATAGGGGTCCACTAGTCATTGAGTAGTACTACCCTACTGGGTCGGGTTAGGGTCCTCGATATACGATTAATTACACCCCAATTGTAAAAGGGTGTAGTTCCTTCTTGAGTAATAATCCCTTGTTGGAACCAATGTATGGGTCCTCAAATACGGAGTTGTACTCCCTCATATTTGAGTAGTGATGGGTAGTAGGTCCTATATAAAAGTGGGAGCTCCATAGATTGTAGGAAACTACTATGAGGAGTGTGTCCCTCTACAGGAAGAAATCGATACCTATGTAGGATATTGTTATCCCTCGATGAGATTGAGGTGAGGGCCACTCCTTGCAAGAGAATTTTGGGTATCATAGGATAGTTTGGAGTTGTGATCACTGAACTCTGCATAGTGTTGGGGGGGATTCTCAAATGGGTTTCCTTAGTCTTGTGTTGGGTGAAAGATAGTGATGACTTGACCTCTACTTTAAGGCACTAAATTTGGACCTAGAACAATGTCCCTGATTGACCGAATCTCTCGAACGGGTCCACCATAGATTGTAGAGCACCTAATGTTTTATCATATGGTTTGTGTGTTATGACTTGAGTTTTCAATGAGAATCCTGATACTATATATGAGGTTGGGTCCTCAAGTTTCATAGTGGATGAAATCAGTATATCTGGATATTCATGGTATATGTGTGGCCATTACCTATGCAGAGCTGACTATGCATATCTTCGTGGGGTTTCTTTTGTGATTTATCTTTTTTGGTTTCGTGGTCCTATACTAAGTATTGATTTAATCACCCCAGTACAGGCTTCAATCACATGTGTTGTGTCTAGTACAGAAGACATGAGCTTCGAAAGACACATCGGCGGCCTGGGACTAGGCATTTCCACTAGAGACATGATAGGCATGGAAAACTTCCACAACTTTCGAAATCCACACCATACTTACCATTTAGGTGGGATCTTCTACATAAGTCTTACAGTGTTATTTTTTACATTCATATTTTCATTTGGCCTTTTGTTGGGATTGTATTCTCCATCATTTTACTTACAACTTGTACCTTTTCTCGGTGGGTTTTTAGTGAAATGCATGTTTTCCCTTCAAGATATTAGGGGCGTGATTGTGTGTTTGTGTGTGTGTATATGTACATAGGAAAATTCCACCAAATCGTGGGATAATTCCATTAATACTAGTTGTAATCACCTATCATTTGAATGGTGGGATTATGGTATTCATGACATAGGTGTGGGGGATGGGTTGTGTCAAATTGGTATTAGAGGTAGTTTCGGTTCCACCATTGAACTGAGTGTTGCGAGTTTGCTTTGATTTTTATAGTGAGAGTGTTAAGGTGTTTCATGTTTGAATCTCAGGCTAGAGGTTCTAGTTTTCTTGTTTCAGACAACATATCAATATATTGGGACTCTAAAAACCTACTTACTCGACTTTGTAAATTAGGAAAATGGTCTCTAGGAAATGAATAGTACAAGCATCATATAGGAATGGTTTATGATTTTGGTTTCCATGTGATGTATGTTTTCTAGGTATACTATATAAACTATGGCTTATCTTGATTCATTTTAGGGTGCCTCTATAACAACAAGAAAAATATGATGCTACAAAATGATCATAATGAAGATCTTATTAGAGTAGAGGATTCTGTGTAGGGAACTGATTCTAAGGAGCTACCTCTAAGTGGTGAACCAGTGATGCCAGAACCCATTGATCAGTAGTTTCTACCAGTGATACCAGTAGATTATGTGCGTAGGATGAGTGTTAAACACTAGTTCTAGAGATAGAGACCTACTATGTTCTTAGTAGAGATATATCCCCATGTAGTTGAGGATTGGCTAGATGTAGTTATGAGAGTCATCCACCTTGTGGGGACTCCTCTCAACATGATGGTGATATTAATCTGGAACCTTATACATGGATTTGTAGGGAGATGGTAGAGCTTGATGATCCAAATGCACGATGAAGCAAACCTCACCTATATAGAACTTTAACACCACTTCAAGGAGGATTTATTTATGGCAACATTACACACTATGTGTATAATGGAGGTGTTGTACCTATAGGAAGGAAGCATGATGGTACTAGAGTACTCGATGATATTCCTAGATATTTATCAATACACTATGGATATGGTGTGGTACGCATACATCTGGGTTTGGACCTTAGAACATGGACTACTTTGTGAGATTATGGCATCAGTGATACCCCATAGCATTCCGATATATGATGAAGTGCTGGAGTGAGACTTAGTGATTGAGAGTTTCAGGGCAGAGGAGTAGACGAATGTGACCTATGATAGAGGTCACAAGATACAGTCATTTTCTTGAGATAGCAGAAAAAAGCAATAGGATCACATTCTAAGAGGCATATTCATGCCTGAACATAGACATTTGGGAATTTGGGACAGGAGAATCCTCAGTGATTAGATCTTCTGTAGGAGAGGTGGTGTTACCTTTGTAATGACCAAGGCATCTCTATAGATATTTTCCTACCCGATGTGTCTCTAAGTGGGAGTTGGTTGACGAACCACCTTGATTGAGATAATTGTTGGAGTAGGGAGGTATGAAAAATGTAGGGTGAGGCATAGGAGTTGGATGAGCATCATGAGGTTGCTGGCAGTTTTTAGCTTTGATACCACCAACCCAAGGTTTTTTCTCCCCAATCTCAAGGAGATGGAGGACATGGGAAATGAATGTTACATGCAGTCTTGGATTATGACCAAGAATCTCAATGAGTGATTCGAGGTATGATCTGTGAATTTTCTTTTGGATTCCATTTGAATAGACATAGGTGTATGTTGATCTCCTTTTCCCACAAGTTCTGTTTTAGACATTGATGTTATGGTTAGACCGTGAACATGACCATCGTTCTTAGAGACACTTACTGGGGGAGACTCATTGATCACATTTTGGAGCTGATAGTGTGACCTGACTATTGGAGGCAAGATTTGTGGTTGGGATCACTTATTTGTGAGTTTGAGCCCTTAAGAACTCTTTCATGGTATGGACTACTACCATTCATACCATGATTGACTATATTAAGAAAATTATACAGTGTGTCCGTGATAGTGAAGCTGGGTTTTCTTTTATGGGGGGAGGTATTCCCGGGAAACATGAAGTATAATCTCTCAAGGGGTCATGCTTGGAAACATTTTTTGGTTGTATAGTTAGTCTCCATGATGTTTACATAGTATGGAATTGTTTATAAACATCCATACATAGATGGGATTCCACTAGTGAATGTGGTAGTGTTTATATTTAAGCACGTTTTGTGCCCACATGAGGTTGTAGATAGGGGACCTCATAAGACACAACGTTCTCTCATGGGAGGCCCTATTTTGTATATAAATACACTTTTGTGTTCATAATTAACCTTGATCATGTAACCATTGTAGATGCATTATCACAATTCACTCATGGTTGGAAGTTAACTATAGGTTTTTTTCTGTATCAATGTCAGTTTAGCATGAAGGTGAGCAAATATTCCCCATAATAGTAAATGGACTATAATGCTTGGTGTTTTACCACTTATCATAGATATAGATACATGTTATTTTTATTTCACAATGTCGACCTAGAAGAATATGTACATGAGAGTGGTCGATCTCAGTGGGTCCTCAAGGTGTGTGCTTATATGTAGCACAAGGACCCTTGGTGTACTCAATTTTATTCCCTTGAGTAAAGGATTTAGTTTTTTGGGGATGAAAAATTATACGGTGTGGAGAATATATTGGCTCATAATTCAATGGAATTTTTTTCTAATATATTAAATGGAATTATTTTGATACCATGATATGAGACATAACATAATTCCATGTCCTGGAGTGGCCAAAATGGATTTTTTTGCTGTTCTTAATGTTTATTATATAATCATGTGAGCATGTTTTTCTATCTGTTATACTAGTGCTTGAATAAAATATCTGAGGGCACCGTTGAACTCAGAGTGTCCGTATTCACCTAGAATGGGCCTAATGTTTTCCACTGTGGGAAAATAGTTTAAGTTAGTTTTTGGCCATAAATAAAATAATTCTATTACAATTATTTTATTTTGAAATTGTTATAACTCATAAACGGTTACTCTGATTGGAAATCAGAGAGTACCGTTTAGCTCATGAGGGAGTGTTTCACATAGGCGGATCTTAACCACAACTGATGATGGACATGGTTGAAAGATATATTTTTATCATTTTTTATGAGAATTAAAATGGTACGCGTGCGTAGTTTTTAGAACTTTTAAATAGGGTCCCGGATTAAAAATATGGGGGCATCGTTGCATCTAAAATGGGGAAATTACCAAATAATGGACCTAAACTCAACAAATGTGGGTTGACCAAAAATGATAATGTTAATACTTTTTATGTATAGTTAAAATTAAATGGACATGAGGTTTTATTATATTTTGGGTTTAAAAATTGTTGTGGTGAAACGTATTTGAAGCACTAAGAAACCTATAAAATATTTTCATTAATGGAACAACGTAACAATACATCAATTCCATGGAATCATTATGGAATTTCCATGTTTAATGTTTTCACTAGGGGGAATCATTGTAACATTTGGAGAAACCCTCAGAACCTCTGGATAATCTCCGTTGATGAATGAGGAATGACGAATGACAATCGCAAATGACCTTGAGCATTCATCCTCCTCTTTGTGAGGACGCTTCCCTGATGATGGATCAAGGAACATTGCCGAAAAAAAGCCTTTAGTGACAGATCCTTCTTATGAAAAATATCTTCACCGAGTAGGGGTTGTTGTTTAATTTTATTCTTTCCTCGTTCTTTCTTTTAAATGATAGAAAATGGATCAACACATGAATAGGTTGACCTGTATAATCGTCGTTCATATAGGAGGGATTTCTATCAGGATTATATTTGGGGAATTAATCTATTTATGATTTAAATTATAAATTTTTTTCATCATTTCATAATTCTAAATGGAGTGGATCAACGCCACGAGGAATGATGTCGAAGTTCATTCCCCACATTGGTTGGAGTGGATTTCTTCTCATCTTTTACCTGGTGTTCTTTGCATTCATTAAGGGTTAACGAATGGTCAGCCATTGCACAACTATTCATGGTGAAATGATCTCAAATCTTTAATCTGGAATGGATTTGAAATGACGGAGGTATGAAGATGATGGTGAAAAACTGATTGAGGCGGTTTGGGATATACTAACAAGAAAATGTTTTTTGGAAGAAGGGGTCCCAATAGAGATTTTAACCCCAATAGATGAAGAATGTGTCCCAAGGGACACCAGAACACCCTCTGGATTGGAGAAAGTTCCACCAAAGCATGTACAATTGTATGTGGATGGTTCATGCCGGTGTGCTGGTAGCGGCGACAACTCTATGTTAGAAAATAGGGTGGCGTGACACGATGGCGACAACGGTGGTAATAGCATAATTTTGCAGCCCATGTGGAGGAGCCATGATTCCATAAATGATGTGTCCTGGACCTACTGTAAGCTGCAGGTTGTGCAAGAAGATCCATTCCACATGAGCATACATATCGACCATGGGGGTTCGCACCAGTTGGCACCATGTGGACCCAACCTGGATGGGACCCAACCTGTACCTGTTTCACTAAAATGACTATAAATTTCAAACAGATCGTCCATTGGATGAGCCATCAACGATTCTTGGACCTTTACGATGAGACTGTTCTTTTGAGATACTCTATGTGAGCTTTTGAGGATATTGGAGGGAGGAATACTGAATTGAAACGTATTCCTTCCCTATATAAGAAGACTTTGAACAGAGTTAGGGTAGTTCTCTTGAATATAATCTAAGATGGTTACTCCCTTGATGAATAAGGGTACAAATACTTCTTATCACACTACATAGGTATAGATTGGAATCCCCACATTTTGGGAGTCAGTTCATTTCTGTTGGGTAGTTTCCTCTAGTGGTGTTACTCCCGTGAAGGACTAGTGTGCAGGTTCTCAGATATATTTTTGAAGGAAGAGTTGGTACTCCCCATGTTGGACCAGTGAGTTGGTTTCCTAACATTGGAGTCATTACTCCCCCATCAATCCAGGGTGATGTTCCTCCTTACACATATTATTGACCGAGTCAGTACTCCCATGTCATGATAGGTTGTGTTTACTCTATCATAGGGTTTGTACTCTCCTAACGTAGTCGGGTGCGTGTCCCCTATAGAAAATAAAATTAGAGAGTCGGTACTCTCATATTTTAACAGGTTTTGGGTCCTCTAGTAACTATATAATAATCCCCTACTGGGTTGGTTGTGGGTCCTCGATATACGATGTAGAACTCATATGTCATAATAGGGTGAGGGTCCTTCATGAGTAGTACTCCCCTATTGCAACCAGGGTGCAAGTTGACACATACAGATCAGTACTATCCTAGCTTCGAGTTGCAATGGGGAGTGGGACCTCAACATGAGTTGGATCTCCCTCGAGTGTAGGACAAAAATACAATGAGAAGGCTCATCCAATTGAAGATATTGAAACCTAAGTATGAGAATGTTCCCCCTCGACAAGACTGAGGTTCAGGACACTCCTTATAGGAGTGATTGGTGTATCACATAATAGTCTGGAGATGTGCTCCCTTAACTCTGTACTGTAGTAAGGGGTATTCCTTTTCACTTGGGTTTTCATAGTCTTGTATTGGGCCTAAGACATTTATGGAATGACCTATAGTGTTGGAAACTAGATTTGTATCTATTATAATGACCTCAATGGAGTTTATATCTCAGACTGGTGCCACCAGATTTGGTTAAGCACATTGAGTTTGATCACCTGGTTTGTGTGTTGCGACTTGAGTCTTCGGTGATAATCTTGATGCTGGCTATGGGGATGGGACCTCATGTTTCTTAGTTGCTGAAATGAGTATATCTAGATATTCATGGTATATGTATGGGAATATACATGATTAAATCCGTCTATTCATTTCTTTATGGTTTTTATCTTGTGATTTATCATTGTGCTTTTGGGGTCCCCAACTGTGTATTGTTTTACTCACCCAGCATGAGCATTTATTACTTGTTTTGTAGCTGGTGTAGATGAAATTCACTTCGTTAGAGACCTCGACAGCATAGTATTAGGTGGTTCCTAATGAGACAAGATAGGTCAGACACACTTCCACATATTATGATAGGCTCTCCATGCCTACCCATCATGTGGGGTCTTCAAAATATGTCTTATAGGGTTCTTTGTCAATTTCTTATTTTCAGTTGGTCTTTTTCTGGGTTTTAATTTTGGCCCATTTGACTTACAACTTGTACTATTAATCAGTGGGTATTTAGTGCCATGCATTTTTTCCTTTCCAGCTATTTGGTCATGGTTGTGTGTGTGTTCATATATACATGTACTTAGGAAAATGCCTCCCACTCATGGGATAATACCTTCGGTTATAGTCGCAAGCTCCTGGCCTTAGGGAGGCAGGATTGGAGTAGTCATGGCATGGGCCCTAGGGGACGATTCATGAAAATGTGGTCTCTCAAACATTATCATCATAAAATGATATTGTATCATCTAATATCAATAATGTGAAGCAATTATGCAATTATTATGACTTTAAAGGATTGATAGAGACGGAGAGGGCTCCTAAACACTCGATAAATGAAAATCTGGAACATGGGAGGAAGAGAAGTGTTTACTTTTCAGCATTCAAAATTTTTGGTAACAAACATCCTGTACAATTCCTCATGTGAATGGGACATCTTTACTAGTGGGGTGAAAAACACCACCAAGAACATAATTTCATGTTAATGGAAAAAGATTACAATTTTCAATTATTTAATTTTAAATAAATGGGACATTATGAAAAGGATTTTCATATGTATCAAGGAAATTATACCCAAAAAATTCGAAGGGATAAATTCCAAACATATGAGATCACAAATACTAATGTTAATGTTCTTAATGATTTGTTGCAAGGTACTTAAATCATCTCATCAAACATATACAATGAGTTATTTGACTATGGATTAGGTTATTGTTTTATATCTTCTTAGTTTCCCATGAAAAATAGACATTTCACTTTTGATTTAAATGAAAAAGTTGTCAGTTATAACTCCTACGAGACGTTTCATTGAAAAAAAATTTATCTATGAATTTATTTTACGATACATCAACCTACTTTAGTTACTGACCATGCCATCATATTTATTATTAACTTCAATATAATCATTGATATGGATTTTTTTAGAAATATGATGACAACATGTATTGCAAGAAGAAGGAAATTATTATTTGTGAGTATGAAGAAGAATTACATATCATTAAAGAAGAAACATCAAGACTTGATTCTTATATAGATACCCACATTAGATTTACTAAATAATATTCTTGTTGAGGAAGAGAAAAAAACAATTTGGGATGAAGAAGATAATCAGAAAATTGAGGATATACCCATTATAATGGAGTACATTCATGTTTTTCATGAGGAATTACCTAGAGACCACCTAGAATGTGAAGATAAGTTTTATATTGAACTAATAACTAATACCAAACAAATATAAAATACTCCCTAGAGAATGGAAATTATATAATTTGTCTAATTGTATAATCATATTCAATATTTGGGTAAAAAAGGATATATTATCCATTGTGTTTCTCTATAGGGAGCCCCTATTAAAGTTTTCATGAAAAATGACGGATCATGGAGGATGTGTATTGGTTATAGGGAATTCAATTCTATAAAATTAAATAGTACATATCATCTACCTCATATTGATGATTTATTTTATCAACTTCATGGAGCTATATTGTTTTTGATGTTGGACCATCATTCAGAATATCATCAAATGCGGGTGAAGAAGGAAGAAATTAGGAATACAATGGATGTACAAGGTATGATAATTACAAATTTATAGTAATACCACTTGGATTGAGTAATGAACCATCAGGTTTTATAGATATAATGAATAGAATATTCAAAGAGTATATTGAGGATTTTTTTGGGTTTTCATTGTGATATTATGGTCTATTCTAAATGATATTAAAACCATTAAAATCACCTATTAATCATTATTGAGACTCTTATAATTGAAGTGGTATATAGTAATTTTACAGATTTTGGATTCTAGAATTCGGAAATTCCATTTCTTTGACATATTTTCTCAATGGATAGAAAATATAATCATGTTGTATAGAAAAATAATACCCAATTACGGACTCCATCGATGAGAAAAATTGAGGTACACAGTTTGATTGTTTTATTAGGTTAGTATTTCTATTTTAATTTTATTTTTTACAGATTGTCTATCACATTAACCATGATCACACATAATGGGGATAAACTCATATTGGGAAAATAATGTGAAGAATGTTTTGAAAAATTGTATAATAAATTAGTCAATTCATATTTATTGGTATTACAATATATAAATAATTTATATATCATTTATAATGATGAATCAACTAAATGACTTGGTTGTGTCCTTATAAAGGGTGATAATGTTATTTCATATGCATCAAGGTTGTTAAAAAATCACAAACAAAAATATAAAAATCATGGCCAAGAGTTTGTAGTGGTAATTCTTCTCATAATATATGAAAACACTAACTCAATGGTGAAAGATGTAGGATATATATAGATCAAAAAAATTTAATATATATTCTCAGATAAATAAAAAAATATGAGAAAATTCATATGGCTCAAGATACTAAATTATTATGATTTTCTAATACACTACCTCCTAGGGAATAAAAATAATGTGGAAATATGCTTTGAATATGAAGGACTATGGAGTTATAAAAAAATGGGAATTGAAGGGGTTTTATGTTTAGGGGTCTAGTAATGATGGAAATGGGAATTATCAAGGTGCATGAAACTTCATTATTTTTTCAAATGGTTTCCAAACCAACTTTATTAGAATGGTTAAAAAGTTCTCATTATAATTATGAATATTTTCAAATATAAACTAATATTGTGAATGATGGGACATTAATAGAATTTTTATATAGAGATGGATTTTTTAAAATTGAGAAATGTATTTATATTACCTCTACAACCGAGTTAAAATGGAATTATTGGGTGATTATCATAGTTAAAAATTCTTTATTCACCCTGGTATCATTATGAATTATAGTGATTTGTTGGAACATTTTTTTGTGGGAATATATGAAGTGAGAAATTGTTGATATTGTTTCAAGATGGTTTTTTTCAACAAGTAAGGTTTGAAAGGAAAAATCCTATAGGATTCATGCCATCTCATCGTATATGTCTCTAGAAATGGCATGATATTTTGAGGGAAATTATCATGGGGGTACAAAATATGCCTAGACGAAATGATGTGATATGGGTTATTATTGGTCGACTGACCAAAATAGCCCGTATTAATTCCATATGATAATATACCCATCATTACCTAATTGAATGAATCTATATTAATGAATATGTAAGACATCATGGTGTATGTTTATCAATTTTTCCTGATCATGATGCTTGTTTTACATCAAAATTCCAATAAAGCCATTATATCGACCAACAAATAGAGCATCATTTGAGTACTACCCAAAAACATAAAACAGATTTTCAATCTGAAAGAACTGTAATACATTACAAGATACATGTATGTCTTCCTCACATGACATTCAAGGTATGTGGGATCAGTATTTACCTTTGATATGATTTTTCAATAATGACAGATTCCATATATGTATTCATATGGAACTATTTGAAGTATTATATGGAATGGGATGTTAAACATCGTCTTATTAGGATGGTTTTGGTGAATGGAATCTTATAGTCAAAGAATATGTTGTGGAAATAATTTCAAATTTGAAGATTATTCAAACCCATATCGAAGTTGCTCAATGTAGTAAAATGATCTATATCGATAATTGATGGAACGATTTGTAATTTACATAGGGAGATAAAGCTTTCTTGATGGTATATCCATTGAAGTGTCATATTATTTTTGGTAATATATGTAAATTATATCCCATTTACATAGGACCTTTTTAAATTTGGGTAGAAATTGGTGCAAAATTGTACAATTTAGCAATGACAAAAAGTCTATCCAAAGGTCATGATGTGTTCCACATATCACTATTAATGAAATAAATTACAGAACCAACATATGTACTCACCTATAAAGAAATAAGATTGGAAAATGGTATGTCATATTGGGAAGAGCCTATCATTATTCTTGACAATAGTGAAAAAGTGTTCTAGAATTATATAACTCATCTAGTAAAGGTTCCTTGGAGAAAAAGAAAATTAAAATAGGTGACATGGGAATCTGAGGAAATTATGATGAAGATATGACAAAATAATTTTATTAGCTTATTTTCAGGAAATTTAAAGGATGAATGTTTTTAAAAGATTAAAGAATGTATCTTTAATGGCTCAGACCACTCTGGTCCATTCCATCATAAAAATTAGGAGTTTGAGGTGTTCTAAGATGTCAATATGACTTACCCCCAACACCATTCCAATTTTCACGTTTTGTGAACAGTGCATCGGTAGCCTTAGGTGAACAATGTCAACAGTAGCCTTCGGTAAAGAGTGTCATCAGTAACCTTATGTGAACAATTCCAAGTGTGAGGTCCAATAGTGACCTCATTCCTTTTCAAAATTTAGAGTTCAGGAAAAGTATTTATATTATGGTGAGGTTCTAACGGCTACCACTTTCCCTTGCCAAATTTTGAGTTCATTAGTAGTTTTTCCAGAATAGTGAGGTTCCAACTGTGACCACTTTCCATTTCAAATTATTGAGTTCATGAATAGTGTTTCCAGAATGGTGAGCTTCCAATGGTGACCTCATTCCTTTTCCAAATTTTTTGTTCCTGAACAGTGTTTCCATAATGGTTAGGTTCCTGAATAGTGTTTCAAGAATGGTGAGGTTCTAACATTTAGGTTCCAACTGTTAGGTTCATGAACAGTGTTTCCAAAAAGGCGAGGATCCAATGGGGGGGTTCCAACGATGAGGTTCATGCACAATGTTTCCAAAATAGTGAGGTTCCAATGCTGATGTTTCAACGGTGAGGTTCATGAACAATTTTTTTCCATTTCCAAATTTCGAGTTTGTGAACAGTGTTTCTAGCTTCCTACAATTCACCCCTTTGATGTTTCCATTAATGTAAAATTCATTTAATACATAGTTTTATGGACTCTATGGACGATTAAAAGGCCATAACACCTATATTAATTTTTCATAATGCTCGAGATTCTTTTACATGTTTAAACTGCACGATTTAATGTGATCATCTTTTAATGGAAAATCAATCACATCTTAAACATCTGCTCTACTAAATTTTCTAAAGGGACATTGTATCCTCCTCCCTAGTTCTTCCTCTTTGTACTCGGTCGTGAGAGGCTTAAACCATTCATTTCTTCTTATAGCTGTTTCACAATCAAAATTTATTCATATGATTAGTTCCACCCAGTTTTGATGCAACCAAGAAAAATTGATCAATCTTCGATATATGGTATGATCTGTCATCATTATTTTGGGCTCATCTCATTCTTTCTCATTTCCCTTTTTATGGAATTTTACCCCCATGTTCTGAATGGGGTTTTCATGGGTGTTGGCCGATGTGGTTGTGTCATTGCATCCACAGGTGGATACAGTTGTCCCAGTGAAAGAGATCATAACCACTTCTCTAGCTTGTTCTAATATAAAGAACATCAAGAACTGTTTGAGGTAGAGGATTTGATGCTTCCCTTTTTTTTGTGGAACAGTATAGTTATAATGTCTTATCCCACTGAATCACAATGGAATTGACATTATATATATTTGAACTAGATAAATAAATTGAAATCGATCATATATTATTGCCTCTTGTTTTGCTAGATAGTGTGACATATGTTCTTGTTTTGTTTAGATTATCGTTTTTTGATGGAAATTGGTAACGAATGTAAAGCCAGAATTTATTAATAATTGGTTGGCTAAAAATAAAGAGGCATTTAAATAAATATGGTTCCTCTTTTTTTTATTTTTGAAGGTTAATAAAATTGGTGTAGTGATCATGGTTAATTATTTTTGATAGATTACTGATTATGTTTCCCAAATTTGGAACATACAAATAGTAAATTGGTTTATCCAATAAGGATTAATGTAATGGTGGTTTGATAAAAGAAATTTTTTTAGGGACCTAAGTTACCCTCTTTATTGATTAAGGGCCAAGAGCCCATTTGATAGGATGTTTGTTTTCATGCTGCTTGTGTTGTGGTGTGGGCTTGTATGGTTATTGTGATATGTGTTTGCAGGAAGGCCTACTCTTTGTGGATGTAGTTGATGCCAAGAGTGGTGAGATGCATCGGTTTATGCATGTGGGTGTTAGGGGGGACATCAGGAACGATGGAACTTGTTGGATGTGAATGTTTGTATGCATCTTGATTCGTTGGTTTCTTATCTACTTTATGTTCCCCACTGCTCAAGGTAACTGGTTTGCTTACCCTCCTTCCAAAAAGGGGAGAAGTTTCATGGGGAATTCCATGTGCTCTCCTTGTATAGCTTCTCAATGGAGTATGGGTCTACGCTGTTTCTATAGGTGGACAAGGCTCGACATGTAATTCATCTACTCACCGTGTTGATCCCCCTTGGGTTTAGTAGATTAGAATGTTTTTATTGAATTTTTAGGAATATGGGAAAGTAATGCTGGAAATAAATAATTGAATAAATGATGTTTACCCATGGGGTTAGAAATTACTAGGACACAATGATGAGAACAACAGACTTTGGGTGTATTGCTAATGAAAATTAATTCGGAATTGTTAATGGTTAATTAATGATTAAAGAATTAATTAACGTAATGTGGAACTGATACATAGGGAATGATGTAATGTAATAAAACATTTTAAATGTTTGTGTGCTTGTGTGCTTGTAGGTTACCTAGTCTTAGAAGTGGAAGCCATTAGTCCAAAAGACATTATCTGAAATTGAGACTAACACTAGGTTATTCCCATATTGTGGTTTTAAGTTATTGTATATTATGTACTTTTTGTGTTTCTATACTCTACTTCACTGTGTACATTTGGGAAACTGACATCCCATGGATTCTGATCCTTTGGGGGTGTTTTCCCCAACATTTCGGTGTGAGGATGGATGGATGACTACCCCCTTTGGCCCCACTCTATTCTCTTGGTAGTTACGTGTGCTGGTAGGCACAATGGTTATTTTTATCCTTATATGTGTGTAGATGGATGTAATGCCTTGTTGTTATTCACACACATATATTCGGGATTTCTGTTTCTATGGACTACTATAGGTGTAACGTGTATAGGCTGTGACATATTGAGGATCCTTAGTTGGTGTATGTGTTGTTATGGATTGAGGTATAATACTCGACATATGATAGTCATTATATGAGTTGTGTTGGCTCCCAGAAACTACCTTTTTAGTTATCATACGTGGAAGTGGTGGTTTTTTTGCATGAGGTTCATGTTTTGGTGCTTTTCCCAGGTGTCTGCAGGAAAGTCTTTTTAGAGAGAGATTCTTAGGACTTGCAACGTTGGGGCAAAGTGGTAAAACAGTGGGGAATTAGTAGTTGGGTAACCTTGATATTAATTATTATATTATAAACGATTTTATTCATTACATGGATAGAGTATCCATGGTGAGGATGGGAACTTAGTATACGTGTTTAGGTGTCGGGTTAGTTTTATTTGTTGTTCATTGTGCTTTAGCATGATTTCTTTACTTTTTCATGAGAGGCTTCGGTGAGGATCCTACTGAGTATAGTATTATACTCACCCTATGTATATATAATTTTTTTTAGGCCACTTGGAGCAGGATGGATATCAAGATGGTATCTACTACCTTGGGGTTGCAGGAGCTATTTGGGCTTCGTGGTTGCTGCTATTTTTACTTTCTTTTGTGTGCATTAATTTTTCCCTTTCATTTGTAGTAGTTTTTCCTGAAATTACATATGTGTACATGGGAGTTCATTTATATTGTTTTTTGAGAAGGAGCTGGTTGGTATCTATCTTATCTCTCTCTTTGCATATGTTCTCTTAGAGGGTAATGTCTTCCATTTGTGTGTTTACTAAACCCTCAGTGCTAGTCGCCATCCCAGGGCGTACTGGAGGCTGGAATTAGGGTTTATTATCTCCATTCTCAAATTTCCATCCTAGGAAGGGTATAATATGTAAGTATAGAGTCATGATAGAGTGGAATGAGAGGCTATGGTTGGGTGATATTGATTGAGTTTGGAGTTAGGAACATGTGAGGTTGCATGGGTTGGTAAGGAAATAGTGTCAGTTGTGTTTAGAAAGTGTTGTAAACACTAGAGACAGGTTGAGAAATAGGCATTTAGTGAACCATATGATCTGACATAAAGACCTTTATGTTTATAATAGCTACTAAACAATGTGATACTAGATGCAGGGGATAGACCTAGGAAAGGATCATGCGTCATTATTCTTTGTGCCTGTGTTTGAATTCGTAGACCTTGGTATTTGTTTACATAAAATTAATAAAAGAAATGAATTAATTAATTAATTTCATGTCTTCCATATTCTAGGCTTTTGAGCTCTAACTATTTTTTATTTTTTAGGTATGGCTCTAGGTCGACATCCTCATCAGGATCGCATAGAAGATGTCCAACATGCTGTTCTAGCAGATCACCGACGGGTAGAGGTTAACGACGATGACAATTTTAGGAGGACATTCTGATAGTTTTAGCGCCAGTGTATATAGAAGTATGATGGATCCGTTTTAGAATCATTCATGGAAGACTGGTTGGAGGAGGTTGAGATATGCTTCAGTTTAATTCGTTCTTTGAAGAAGCACTGGGTGTCCATCGTTGTTACGATGATGCGTAGAATAGCGAGGCATTGGTGGTTCATTTTCTTAGGGGATCACGAGGTGTCAGTGATCTCAGCTGAGGAGCTCCAAGAGAAGTTTAAAGTCTTGTTTCTTTCTTCGACTCCGAATGTGTCTAAATTCCATGATTGTATTACCCTTCGACATGGGAGCTCCTATGTGTGAGAGTTTGGAATCTGTTTTAGGAACCTTTTACGAAATGCTTCAGTCATGTTTCTAGATATAATGTCCATGGAGAGGAATTTCAAGAAGGCTTTGCATCCAATGATCTAGCGCCAGGTCACCCCATTTATGATGAAGACATGTCTTGAGGTGCTGACAAGGTCAGAGGTTACCGAGAGGAAATTGGCGACAACCAAATCATCCCGAGAGGGGAATCATCATGATTACTCAAGAGGCAGAGTTGTTGTCTGGGGTTCCCAGTATTCAATGTAGAAGACTTTCTATTTGTCCGAGGGTAGGTCCCATCACTCCACATCTCGTTTCCCTATTGGCGGAGGCCCTCAGGCCTATGCCAAAGGATCAGGTGCTTTTTTCTTTTCTTGGTCGAGTTAATCACCAATGAGAGTTCCCATCCTTTCGGAGCCATCATCGTGTAGTAGGTGTTCTGATCCAGGTTTCTCCGTTGAGGTTGTTCTAGCGGAGGTATCAGCAGCAGGTTGCACCAACAATATATTAGTAGAGGGTGGATGGGGAAGGCAGAGGACAGACCCATGACGCTCCGTGTCCTGAGAGAGCACATCGCGACCTATGTGGTGTTTGTCTACAGGGTTAGAGAGGTCGTGTATGAGGTTGTGGCCAACTTCATTACTTATCCTTGCCAGCTCCAGTCGAGCCAAAGGTTGTTCGAGGTACCCATTTATTCTTTTGATCCTCGGTATATTCCTTGTTTGATTCAGGAGAGACACACTCTTTCATATCACATGTGCTTTTCCATGCTTTTAGGCTTCAGGTAGAGAGTATTCTAGTGCCCTTGTCATTTACTATGCCAGCTAGAGGCCGAGATGACTAGTTTGAAGTGTGTAAAGACTGTGATCTAGTGTTGGGGTTGCACCACTCATCGGGAGATTTCATATGTTAAGGAATAAAACCATGTTATGTAATCCTGGGCATGGATTGGTTGTATTCGTTGCATGCTATCATGGATAGCATTACGTGGAATGTTGTGTTCTTTGATGAGGATGGAGAGCCAGTGGTGTTTGTTGGCTAGTGAGACCCTCATATGTGTCAGAGGTGTGCTCTGTATTTATCATCCATGATGGCATAGCTAATACAGAGTTATTCATAGCTTCAGTGGTTATCATTTCCTTGGGTCATAGAAGAGCACCCTGATATCATTCCAAAAGAGGTTGCAGCCTTACCCTCCTGATGAGAGATCACGTTTGGGATCGAGCTACAACCAGGAACATCTCCAATACCTATTTCTCTATATAGGATGGCCCCTTCTATGATACAAGATCTACATGTACAACATTATGGTATGTTATAGTGTGTTTTTGTACGTCCAAGTGTGTCATTGTGGGGTGCATCCATTTTTTTCATGATGAAGTCAGACTTCAGTTTGCGGTTATGTGTTGATAATCATCGCTTAAACAAAGTGAAATTGAAGAATCCCTACCCTCTTCCCCATATTGATTATTTATTTGATCAACTGAAGGATGAAAGTTGGTTCTCAAAGATCAACATGAAGTCAGGATATCATCAGATTTGTGTGAAGGATGTGGATATCCTGAAGGATTCTTTTTGTTGTCTCCATGGGAATTATGAGTTCGTTGTAATGTCGTTCGGCATGATGAATGCTCTAGTAGTGTTCATGGGATTGATGAAATTTGTGTTCTATGAGTTCCTACACAGGTTCGTGGTTGTTTTCATTGACGATATCCTTGTGTTCTCAATGTCTTAGGAGGATCATGCAGAGCATCTACACACCGTTTTGGGAGTTCTTCGTCAACATCAGCTATTTGGGAAGTTTTTGAACTATGAATTTTGGGCTTTAGAAGTCCATTTCGTGGGGAATGTTGTGTCCCAACATGGATTATCTATGGACCCATAAATGATAGAAGCAGTTGTGTCTTGGGAATCCACCAAGATAGTGTTAGAGGTGTGAATGTTCCTTTGTCTCGCTAGCTACTGTAAAAGGATTGTATCCGGTTTCTCTCGAGTTGTGACTCCTCTGGCAGCTTTTACCAGGAAGGATCTGACATTCATGTGGACTGATCGGTGTCAGGAAGCTTCAAGTATCTAATAGAGATGTTAGTAAGTGATCATGTTCTTTGTGTTCAATCAAATGGAGTTCTGTTTGATGTTTTCCACGATGCTTCACATATTGGGTTAGGTTGTGTTCTGATGAAGTAAAGAAAAAAAATTCTTATGGGTGTCGGTAGTTACGTCCCAATTAATGTAACTATGCCACCCAAGATATTGAGTTGGTAGCCGTGGTGAGTGCTCTGACATTTTGGATACATTACCTCATTGGTGAGCACTTTGTGGTTTTCACCAATCATAAGAGCCTCAAGTATTTTTTCTCCCAGTGTGACACAAACCTGCGACAACGTATGTGGATAATGTCTTTATAAGAATAAAACATCTAAATATCATATACACCTATAATGGGGAATGTTGTAGATGATGCACAATGAAGGAAGTCTCATGGTGATGTAGTGTGTGAATCTTGTAATTCATGGAGAGTGATGGATGAACTATCAGCATTACATCTTGATATGGTAGAATATGGGGGAAAATGATTTCTTTCTTAGATGATGGGGAAATCAACTCTAGTGTAGAATGGGGAAGAGTCCTAGTTGGGGGAACATGAGTTGGAGGTCTAGAGAGACAGAATTGTTTGTTGCGAGGCCCATGATGGTTGGTCTGAGGATGAAAAACACTGTGTGTTGTATCATGAAAGGATATTTTTTAAACTCATGATGCGCGAGATGGTTCATAGATATTTCCATAATTTTCCTTTATCATTTCATCCTTGCTTGAAAAATATGTATCAAGCCTTGAGAAGAAAGTACTGGTGTCCTGGGAAATAGCATGAAGTATCAGAGTTTGTGTCTCGATGTTTGGTCGTCCATAAGGTGAAGGCTGAACACTTTGTTCCTGGTGGTGTTCTCCCACCTTAAGATTTTCCTCAGTGCAAGTGGGAAGAAATATCAATGGACATTGTTACTGGTTTACCTCGAGCTCACGGAGGACATGATTCTATTTGGGTAGTAGTGGATAGTATAACAAAATTGGACCACTTTATAGAAATCAAGAAGTCATGATCAGTGGAAGTTTTGTCAATGCAATATCTGGAGGAGGTGGTGAGACTTAATGGAGTCCCAAGGAGGATAATTTTTGATCGAGATCCTTGTTTTACCTATAGGGTGTTCAGAGGTATCTAGCCTGCTTTCGGTTCACACCCAATCCTTAGTAATGCTTTTCATCCTCAAATGGATGGTCAGACAAAGTGAACCATCTAGACTCTTGAAGACATGTTACACTCATGTGTTCATGAATTTGGAGGTTTGTGGATGAGGAACTTACCCTTGGGGCACTTCTCTTACAAAAATAGTTTTCTCACCAACATTGGTATGGTTCCATTTGAAGTCTTGTATGACTGAACTTTTCATTCTCTATTGTGCTAGATTGGGGTCAGAATGTCAGAAATTCTCAGATCAGAACTAGTGTAGAATACAGTAGATATCGTTGCAATGATTCATGAGAGGATAATGACAGGGCATGATCATCAGAAATCATATTCTAATCAATGGAGGAGACACTTAGAGTTTGATGTTAGGGATCACATGTTTCTAAAGGTGACTCCACATCGTGACCAGCAAAGGTTTGGTCGTGGGAGTAAGATTTCTCCCCTGTTTTTTGTTCCTTTCAAGGTGTTAGCTCATGTTGGAGTTATGGCATATCATGTAGCACTTCCCCTGCAGATGACCCAGATAGACTATGTTTTTCATGCATCACAACTTCATCGTTGTCTTCATGATGACTCTTAAGTTATCAATTGGGGAGAGATCAGTGTTGATGATTACGCGGTACTTGAGGAGTGACATTTGGTGATCCAAGAAAACAAACAGAAGGTATTTCATGGGCGTTCTATCTCCTTGGTTTGTGTCTTGTGGGGTGCAGTGGCACAGAGGAGAGTACGTGGGAAGGAGAGTCATAGATACATGATCTCAACCCAGAGATGTTTGATGTTTAACTCTTTTCATGTAACAATGTACCCTTCATTGTTATAGACATTTCTTATTTATGAGATAGATTTCATTGGTGGAATCCGGTGGTTTTCTCTCTTCTAAGAGTTATCTCCATTGGTGGTTGTTTAGACTTCTTTTTTCCCTTTTAGGTTTGTTTTGAATTCTGGAGGATGAGAATGCTTTGAGAGGTATCAGATGTAATGGCTCGGACCTCTCTGGTGAATTCCTTCATGAAAATCTGGTGTTTGAGGTGTTACGGTAGGTCAAGGTGAATTATCCCAAAAACTATCCCAATTTTCTAGTTCTTTGAACATTTCATCGGTAGCCTTTGGTGAACAGTGTCATCGGTAGCCTTAGTTGAAAAGTGTCATCGGTAAACTTATGTGAATAGTGAAAATGGAGAGCTCTAATAGTAACCTATTTCCTTTTCCAAATTTAGAGTTCATGACTATTATTTATAGAATGGTAAGGTTCCAATGGTGACCTCTTTCCTTTTCCAAATTTTGAGTTCATGAAAATTGTTTCCAGAATGGTTAGGTTTTAACGGTGACCTATATCATTTTCAAAATTTTGGGTTCATGAATAGTGTTTCTAGAATGGTGAGGATCCAATGGTGTCCTCTTTACATTTCCAAATTTCATGTCTGAGAAAAGTGTTTCCAGAACTGTGAGGTTTCAACTATGACCTCTTCCCTTTTCCAAATTTTTAGTTCCTGAACAGTGTTTCCAAAACCATGAGGTTCCAACTATAAGGTTCCAACTATGAGGTTCATGAATATTGTTTCCAGAATGGTGAGGTTCCATTGGTGAGGTTCATGAACATTTTTTCTAGAATGGTGAGGTTCCAATAGTGAGGTTCCAACAGTGAGGTTCATAAATAGTGTTTCTAGAATGGTGAGGTTCCAACGGTGAAGTTTCAACGGTAATGTTCCTGAACAGTGTTTTTCCTTTTCCAAATATTGAGTTCATGAACAGTTCTTCCAGCTTCCTACAGTTTTCCCCTTTGGAATTTCCATTAACATAAAATGCATTTAAACCCTCATTTTAAGGACTCTAAGGTAGATTAAAAGGTCATAAGTCCTATATTAATTTCTCCTAAGGCTTAAGATGCTTTTATATGGACAAACTGTGTGGTTTAATGAAATCCTCTTTTAATGGAAAATCCATTGTATCTAAAACCACTGCTCTATTAAATATTCTAAAGGTATAATGTATATTCCTCCCTATTTCTTCCTATTTGTTATCGGATATGAAATGCTCGAACCATTCCTTTCTTCCATTAGGTGTTTCACAATCAAATATTCCACTTAGGATTGGTTCCACTCTATTTTGATGCAACCACGCAATATCGATCAATCTTCGATATATGGTTTGACGTATCTTCATTATTTCTGGTTCACCTCCATCATTCTCCTTTCCCTTATTATAGAATTTTACCCTCATGATCCTAATTTTATTTTCTTGGGTTTTGGCTGATGTGGGGTTGTATATGCATCCTCGAGTGGATACAGTTGTCATAGGGGAGGAGATCGTAACCCATTGTGTGGCTCGTTCTCGTATAAAGAATGTCCTGAACAATTTGAATTAGGGGATTCTTTGATTCTCTTTTATTTTTACGTGCAAAAATATAGTTAGCATGTTTTATCCCAATGGATCACAATGGAATTTACATAATAAATATTTTAACTGGATAAAAAAATTGATATCGATATTATGTTATTACCTATTGTTTTTCTAGATACTTTGATATCTATGCTTTATTGGTATATATTTTTATTATTTATGGAAATTGGTAAATAATTTAATGCCATAAATAATTGATATTTGGTTAGATAAAGATAAAAGAGGCATGTAAATGAATCTGGTTCTCTTGTTGTAATTTTTTAAATCAATTTGGTGTTGTAAGAATATTTAATTATTTATGATTGGTTACGGATTAGGTTTCCTAAATTTGGAACATATGAATTGTAAATCGGTTAATCCAGGATCGATTAATGAACTGGTTTTTATATAAAAGATAATTTCTTGTAAGGTTCTGAGTTACTCTCTTACTTGATTAAGGGCCAAGAGCACATTTGATATGATGTCTGTTTTACCACTGCTTGTATTGTGGTGTGAGCCTGGATGGCTATTATGATATAAGGCAGTAGGGAGGCCTACTGGTTGTGATAACAGTTGACGACAAGAGTGGTTAGATGCATTATTCTATGCACGTGGGTGTCGTAGAGGACACCGGGAATGATGGTACAGGTTGGAAGTGAATGTTTGGATGATTTCTGATTCTTTGGTTGTTTATCTGATTTACATTCCCCACTACCCAAGGAGGCTTCTTTCCTCACCCTCCTTCCAAAAAGGGGAGAATATGCGTTGGGTATTCCATGTTCTTTTTATGTTTTATGTCTCAATGGAGGATGGGTCTACGCTATTGCTATAGGCGGAAATGACTCGATGTGATGTTTATCTTCTTACTGTGTTGAGCCCCCTTGTGGTTAGTAGCATAGAATTTTTTTCTAGAATTTTTGGGAATATGGAAAAGTAAATCTGTAAACAAATAATTGAATATATTATTTTGACCCATGGGGATGGAGCTTGTTGTGATGCAATTCTCCCAACAATATAATTTTTGAGTGTGTCTAATTAAATATAATGTGGAATAGTTAAGGGTTAATTAATGTTTAAATAATTAATTAAAATAAATTGGAATTGATAAAAAAGGAATGATTTAATGTAATAAAACTATTTAAATGGTTCTGTGATTTTAGGTTACCTAGTCATAGATATGGCAGCCGGGAGTCATAGAGACGTTAAAAATAGTCGAGTATATGGTTAGGTTATGACAATAGTGTGGTTTTGAGTTATAGTATATTATATATTTTTTGTGTTTCTAAACGCTACTCCACCTTTTCTGTAAGGGTAACTGACAACCCTGGAATTCTGAGACCTGGGGGGTGGTTTCTCCAACATTCCATTGGGTGGATGGATGGGTGACTACCCCATTTAGAACCACTCTCTTTCCTTTATATTTATTTTTTATGGTAGGAAAAAAATTTAGGTTTCCACATATATGTGTTTAGAGGTATGTAATAGATTGTGGTTATTCAGACACATATATTCTGGATATAGTTTTCTATGGACAACAATAGGATTCACGTGTGTAGGTTGTGACCACTTGAGGATCCTTACTCGGTGTATGTGCTGTAATGGCTTGAGTTTTAATAAATGAAGCATGATACACATTATATGATATGTGGTGGCTCCCAAAAACTACCTGGTTTCTTTTCTAATGTCGACATGGTGGTTTTGTTACACGAGGTAGATATTGTGGTTATTTTCCTAGGTGTATGCGGAAAGTCAATTTGGGGAGAGATGCTTAGGATGTGTGACATTGGGGAAAAGTGGAAAACCAGTGGGGAAGTAGTAGTGGGTATCCTTGATATTCATTATAATATTATATACTCATTTTTTCATTACATGGTGAAAGTACCCATGGTGAGGCTGAGAACATAGTATACATGGTTAGGTGATGAGTTAGTTTCACTTGATGTCCACTGCTTTTTAACATCCTTTCTTTACTTTTTCTTGAGAGGATTCGGGGTGGATCCTACTATGTATTCTTTAATACTCAACATATGTATATATGAACTATTTTTCTAGTCACTTGATGTAGGTTGGAGATCATGCTAGTATCTACTAGATTGGGGTTTAAGGAGCTATTCATCCATTATGGTTTCTGCTGTTTTTACTTTATTTTGGGTACTTTCATTTTTCCCCTTTCTGTTTTAGGAGTTTTGAATGACATTAAATACGTGTACATGGGATTTCATTTATATTTCTGTCTGAGTAGGATTTGGTTTGTGTCTATCTTACCTCTCTCTTTCACATGTGTTCCCTTAGAGGGTAATATCTCCCACTTGTGTATTTAATATAACCTCGGTGATAGTCGTCAACTCATGGCCTACTAGAGGCAGGACTCAGGGGTCATTATCTCCCTTATCACATTGCTGGCCTAGGAGTGGTATACATTGTGGGGAGGGGGTCGTGATTGTAACACCCCACATATTTCATGATTTTTTTTCTTCTAAATAAATTTAGTAGCTTAAATTGCATGAAACACCGACTTCGAGCATATAAAAATATACTAATATAGTAATTAAAATAGATTTTATGAAAACTATTAACCAAATTATGAAATTTATTTATATTAAATATCATTTTAAAATTCATCTTTTATGTGTCTTAGACAAATATATAAGAAATAATTTGATTTTACGCAAAAAAAAATATTTTTTAAAAGGGAATTTTACCGCGTTTTAATGCAATACCCATTATAAAAATAAATTTCAGAAATTAAAAAATGTTATTTCTCAAAACAGTCTACAAAATTTATTTATGAATATCAAAATTATATTAGGGTGATTTTTTCCTATTTTTTTTGAGATGTATAATTTTTTGAAGCGTATTGAAAAATACTGCATTGTACTTAAAAACTCATATTTTTATTTAAATACTTATCATAAATAAAATATAGTTTAATGAAAAATATATTAATAATACATATACTAATCCAACTTATTTCATTTTATTTTTATGTTAATATTAGATATAATAAATTAATGAAATTTTGAATGTCCCTTTTACCCATCATCTCATCAGAAAAATCAGAATAGTGATCAATTTAATTTATCCACTACTGTTAGAATAATTTGATAAAATTGGATAGACACAATTGAAATAAGAATAATATTTATATTATAATAGGTTCAATATAATTTTTTGAGTTTTAAAAATAGTAACTATAGTAAATTTTTATTAACCAAAGTTAGGGGAAATCAGGTAATTATAGGTAATATTAATATCATAATATTGTAATGTTACATTATCACTTGTCCAAATTTAATTTAATTACTGATTTCAGACCAATGAAAACTATAGGCAGAAATTATACAATTTTTATTCCACCTAGGTAATAATATAACATTTAATAAATTTTATATAATAATAAGTTAAAAATATCTTGATAATTTTTTTAATAAAAAATCACTTCTTTAATATATGGTTATACAGAAAATATATTCAACTTTAAATGTTATTATAAAATAACATAAATGTTTATTCACTATGATAATTTATTTTCAAATTTAAGATATGAAATAATTTAATTATAAACATGTATACTAATAGTGTAGTAGTTGATAAATTAAATAAAATATAAAATAAATTATATAATGTTTTTAAAATAAATATAATTTTACATAATTTATGAAATGAAAAGTTTATATATAAAACATAGAGTTGTTGTTGATATATTATAAGTGTTATTTAGATGTTGTGATGATATTATTATATTTTAAAATGAAAAATAATTAACCATATCAAAATTGACATTACTTATACATTTAAAAATATATTATTATTTTTAGTTATATATAATTCAAAAAAATATTGAATTTGTCCAAAAAACTATAATAAGGTTAAATATTTCATAAATAATCAACTTTTTTTCGTTTTCAAATTTATAGTTACTATATTAATTCTAAAGGGTAAAAATCGATGTTTTCATGGTATGAGATAAAGGGTTTAACTAAGGGTTAAACAAAAAAATTATAGGGTTTATAATTTGACTTGAAAATGAGTAGTATAATTTGGTGTGAGGAATTTGATCCTTACACATTATTTGTTTCAAATAAATCACATTGGATGTAGTACCACTGTTTGGAGGTATGTAGCCATTGTTTATACATTTTCATGTGTTTATATTGCATGAGATGAGTTGGGTAGAGGTTGTGAAAGTTTGGAATGGTTTTGAATATGTTTGGATGCTTTTATAAGGGCGCATAGTTTCAGCACATTTAGGGGAAACCGAGCAGGTTCTCCCGGATACTGTGCCGAGGGAGACAGTAGGCTTCTCACGGCCAGCGCACGGTTTTCCAAACCATGTGAGGCAACCATGAAGCCCCCTCATCATGACATAGTGGCATGCACAGACATTGCGCACGGTATGCCAAACCGTGCTACCACATAAAATAGTGTTTTAAAACTGGGCTAACTCATGATTGCCTCATTCCTCTCCAAATCCTCTCCCACTCAAAGCTCACTGAGGTTTTTCTCTTCTCAATGGTTGTAGGGGATCTCCAACACATTTTGGAAGCGTTTCAAATGGGTTTCAAGGTGGTTTGATGGTTGTTTCTCTTGGGTAAGTCTATCCTATTAGTTTCTTTTTGTTTTCCTATAGATCTATATCTCCCACTCTCTCGGTTTCCAAGACCTAATGCCATTATGTGTAGATCTAGGATTGTGGTTTCCTTGGGTGTTGTTTTTAAGGCTTGTGAATGTTATGGAAGGGGATCTAGAGAGGTTTTGGTGGTGCGTTCGCCGAATTTGATGTGTGGTTGCTTGTAGTTCGATTTCACGGGAACCCTAAAAGTAGATGGATTCTCTCTCAACTCCACTTGGTTAGAACTAGTGGCTTGGTTACAATTAATTATTATTGCTTAAAATTAAAATTTATTTGATGTGCGAAATTGGTTGGAAGTCCATTTGCAAATGTTTTGGGGATTTTTGTGGGAAATGGTTTTTGTGGTAAAATTCTGTTATTGTGGATTTGAAAATGAAGATTATTAAATGAGTTAATGTGATTTATTAGTGAAAAATTTTGATGAAAAAAATTATTTTCAATAAAAAAAGTGTTTTTTTGAAATATTGTTTTTCATGGAAAATGGATAAAGGTGGTTTTCAATAAATGGGTGATTTATTGAAGTGAATTGACATGTAATGGAAATGGTTAATAGCATGTTGGTATGGCCTGGTGGGTTACATGTTGTATGTGGCTTGTTGGAATGTTGTGTGGAATTGAGCGGGAAGTACCACTATAAAAAGGGATGGATAGTGGGTGTAAGGGCTGCCTTCAAAGGATAAGTTGGCGGGAAGTACCACTTGTTGGGAATGGGTGAAACGGGATGGACAGAAGCTCCACAGTTTTGTTTGTCTTGTTGTGCATTGCTCTGCAAATTAGAAATTGTTGTGCTAAAGGGTAAATGATGGAATGGCTAGTGGCATGTTTTTTTGGCATTCACTTGGCTAGTTGGTTTGGGTGAGATGGCTTGTTAAGTGTGTGTTTGGATAATGAAAATGGATTCACTTGTGATTATTTTATATAAATTGATTTATATAAGAATCCTAACGGTTTTATCCTAGTTGTGTGTGTAGGGATTTCATTTGGATAAAACCTATTGGGTAGTTTTACTCACCCCCTGATTTGGCACTTTGGTGTCATTTCATATTTCGTGCACCATGACAAGGGAAATGGTAAGGCATCACCCTCTATTAGTGGTGCATTATGATATCTTTATGGAGCTTGGAGTTTGAAGCTTGGTGTGGAGTTGTGGTGGTGTCATGGTTAATGGTGTTTTCATGTTTAGTATTTTGCATAGTACTCTAATATTGTGTTTGGTTGTTTAGGCATGTGGGATCGTTATGGATTAACTGGCTGTCTTTTAGTAATGTATGAGTTTGGTTGTTTTGTTGACATGCATGATGTAGTTTTGAATGTTTTGGTTGGTTTTTTCATAAGGTAAAATTGTTCCAAACATTATTCTCAAAGATCTCGACATTTATTTCCAGCCTTTGGCATCCTGGGAAAATCAAATAAGGCCAAGTCAACCTGAAAACCTCCTCAAGACAATGAGGTAGGCGCGGGGTGTTAGAAGTTGTATCCGCTTGTTCAGTCTATTGGAGTTGATTCCCGTATTTGAATTTGACATTCGTTGTCGTATATTCCATGAGTCGGGATGGTAGAAATGTGTAGGAATGTTAGAACTTGGAATGTATAGCATTAAAGGACGTTTCAAACCCTTTTATACCTAACATCATGTTACCCAGTAGTTGGGTACAAAACTGGTTAGGAACACTTATAGGCATTTGATATCTCATTATTGTGGGTGTATCCAATGATATGAGCATGGAATGAATTGTAGAAGTTCCATCTCACTTGGATGCATATTTCATTGGGGTATAATGATTTATGGTGTGATATGAATGTGTGGATTTTCAAAAATCCAAATTGCGTTACAAAATGGAAGGATTTGAAACACGGAAACTGGTGGCATTTTGAAAATGGGTAGATTTTTAAAACATGGTGGATCTATAAAAATAGTACAATATAGGAAATGTGAACTTGTGAAAATCATGGTTGTGATAGTGTTGTGTAATGTGGTTTGAAATGGGAATTATTGATGTCTACGGATGTGAGACACATGGTTTTATGTTTTCTGTTTATAGAAATGGCATCGGGTAGGTGTCGTAGAGACCACCCGAAAGTGGCCGATGAGAATGTGGTTGCACCTGAGCCCCAGGTGAAACGGATGTTAGTGAAAAGTATAGTTCAAGCTTTCCAAGCTATGGAATGTGGAAATAATATTGAATAACCATGGCATGGGGATCATGTGGTTTAGTTTCAAAAGAAAAATCCACCAATCTTCATGGGTGATTCCGAGAAAGAAAGGGTAGAAGCATGGTTGAATTGAATAAAAAATATCATCAAATTCATGGAAACACCAGTAGAGTTGAATGTTAAGTTTGGCATGTATATGTTAGAAGACATTTCCCTTCAGTGGTGGGAGTTGGTAGTCCAAGAAGGGACCAATCGGGGTATGATGTGGGAAGGTTTTGAGGAATTTTTTAATAGAAAATTCTACCCACATACATTTATAATTCAGCGCACTACAGATTTCTTCAGTCTGAAGAAAGATAATATTTATTCGACGTATTATGCAGCTATGTTTATGAACATAGTGAGATTTTCACCCAAGGTGGTGGGTAGTACACTGTTGAAAGATAATATCATTAAAGATAGTTTGAGCCATGAAATTCATTCCAAGATAGTGGGGCTGTGTATAGATGATTATACAAAGATGGTGAATAGAGCCTTGGTGGATGAGATAGATCTGTTTGGATACTTGGGCGGAGGAACGTGGTGGTACCCATGGGGAATAGTGGGAACCCTAATGTTGGGTTAAAGCAGTGGAATGACACTTATTCCCTAGTTGGGAGTATGGAATATAATCCAATGGCAGGAATGGTAAATCTTCCTCCGAAGCCCCAGAGAAAACCAGGATGTTTTCAGTGTGGCTCTACGTGCCACATCAAGAGGGATTGTATGACACAACCTCTAGCATGTCATTATTGTAAGATAATGGGGCATCTGTAGCGTTATTGTTGAAATTCTCCAAGGTCGGGTGCACATGACACTCCTTAGGGATCACATATGTTGTTCACTTCGACCAGATGGGGACAACAACATACCCCTAATCAACAGTTTAAATTGGGTCATGGTGATTCTCAGAATACCATGAAACCTCAGCAGGGGATAAATAGTATAGAGTTGAAAGAAAATAGTGGTTTGGAGCTGAGAAAATTGTGGTGGATGATTAGTCGGGACCACCCACAGTGCGATGTACTATTCTTTTAAATTCAATTGTGATGCTAGTACTGTTCGATACAGTTGCATCTCACTCTTTTATTTCTACATGTGTGGTTGAGTTGTGATTTTTAAGGGTATAAATTATGCCTTATGTTTTGTTACATCAAACTCCTTTGGGTCGAAGAGAGTGTCAAACCTTCTTGTGTGGAGCATGTGGTATCGTTGTGGGAAAGGTTGAGCTAATGTGGAATTTCTCAGTGCTTGAGATGGATGGGTATGATGTAATCCTTGGAATGGATTGGTTGGTGGTGTTTAAGGCGCACATCAACTGTATGGCGAGAACAATAACTATTATAACAAACGATGGTGTTAGATATCTCTTTATAGGAGAGCGGCATGAAAGGAAGGTTGTAAAGGGTTTGTTGGAAACAACAGTATGCAAATTATCATATTAGTTGTCAGTGTTATCATTTGAATTAGTAGAGGGTGTTGAGTATAGTGATCTTCTGATATTGGTAGATCAGTTCATGGATGTCCATCCCGAAGATTTATCTAGGTTACCTCCTGTAAGAGAAGTCGAGTTTACAAGTGATCTCCTTCTAGGGACCAGCCCTATCTCACTTCTTTATTAGAGAATAGCGCCTAATGAATTAAGAGAATTGAAAAACCAAATTGGAAGATTTAGAAAACAAAGGGTTTATCCATCCTAGCATTTCTCTGTAGGCAGCATTGGAGTTGTTTGTGAAAAAAAGAGGATAGAACATTGAGGATCTGTTTTGATTATCGTATAATTAACCATGGTACGAAAAAATAGATATCCACTTCCATAAATTTTGGATTTTTTCGACCAGTTGAGGGGAGACCAGTGGTTCTCGATGATCGACCTGAGGTTGGGATATCACCAACTGCAGGTGAGGAAGGACGACATTCCTAAAACAGCTTTTAGAAGTATATATGGCCATTATGAATATGTGGTTATGACCTTTTGTATAACGAATGTGCCAGCGTTGTTCATGGATTGATGAATCATATATTTCAAAGATATCTGGATTCATTTCTTGTGGTTTTTTAATGATATTATAATGTATTCAAAGGCAAGGGTGGAGCATGAGCATCAATTGGAGACAGTCCTGGGGATCTTGAGGGATCGTTGGTTGTATGCCAAATTGTCAAAGTGTAACTTTTGGATTCATGAAGTCTGTTCTCTTGGCCACATGATTTATGAAAGGGGTGTTTCCATTGATCCAGAAATTATAGAGGTTGTTATCTTCTGTCAATCGCCAAAGAATGTGTTTGATGTATGGTTTTTTCTCACTCTAGCTAGGTATTATCATCATTTTGTTTGTGATTTTTCACGTTTGGCTTCACCGATGACGACCCTGACATGAAATAATATTCTGGTGCAATGGAATGAAAAGTGCCAGCAATGTTTCGAATAGCTAAAGGGTCACCTTACATCAGCACCAATATTAGTTTTTCCAAATCCAGGAAAAGGGTACATGGTGTATTACTATGCATCGAGATCAGGGTTGGGTTGTGTTGTCATAAATGGTAATCATGTGATTGCATATAGATCACATAAGATTAGGGTTCATGATAAGAACTACCCAACTAACGATTTGGATTTGGTAGCATTGGTCCATGATATAAAAGTGTTGCATTATTGTCTCTTTGGTGAGAAATTCACAGTATATATAGATTATAATAGCATGAACCACATTTTCTCACAATGGGATTTGAACTTGAGTAAAAGGAGAGGGATTGAATATCCCTAGATGTTTGATTTTGACTTGATGTACACATTGCGTAAGGGAAATTTGGTGGAAGATGCATTATGTACAAAATAATATTCTTTGGTGATGAAACATGCATCAGACAAATGGCAGTTTATGTCGGCTATAACTGACATGTTGTTGGAATGTCAGGAACTGGGCGATAGAGCGATATTAATTTCGGTTTTGTTGATTCATGAATTTTTGGGCCTGGTTATAGAGGCACAAATATCTAATTCTGAGTGTGTGACCATCAGGTCAAAACTCAATTGTGGGGAGACCATTGAGGGTTGGAAACTGAATGGATATTTAGTTTTGTGTTTTCAGAATTGGATGGTTGTACCAATTTAAAGTAAGGAGGATCTTCATAGGGAGTATCATCATTCTAGGTGGGGTTTTTATCCTGGATTTCAAAAAATGTATAAAGCATTGAATGTGTAGTTTTGGTGGGATGGTATTAGAAGAAGAGTGGCTGAGTTTTTTTCGAGATCCTTTACTTGCCTGCAAGTCAAGGAAGAGCATTAGAGGCCAACGAGAATATTACAGGCTTTACCAATACCTTTTTGGAAGTGGGAGAAAATAGTGATGGATTTGGTCATAGGACTATGAAGAATAGTAAAAAAGAATGATGCCATTTGGTTGATAGTGGATCGACTAATGAAGTCGACCCATTTCATTCCAAATCGTGAATCTCAAACAGGGGACGATCAGTCCAAAATCTATATTTGGGAGGTGGTAAAGAGGCATGGTGTTACAGTTTCGATCGTATCTAAGAGAGATTAAAGGATTACATCTCGTTTCTGGAAATACATACATCATGCCCTTGGAACTGAGATGACTATGTGTACATTTTATCACCCTTAGACGGATGATCAATCCGAGAGGACGATACAAACTTTGGAGGATATGATGTTGTCCTGTGTCATGGATTTTGGTGGCTCATGGGAGGAGCACTAGTCATTGGTTGAGTTCTTGTACAATAAAAGTTATCAGGAATCCATACACACTCTTTGTTTGAAGCGTTGTATTAAAGGCTATATCGTTCTGCACTATGCTAGGTGGAAATCGGTGAGTCCTTGATGGTTGGACCGAGGCTCAACCTAGAGACTAGGAAAGGATAATGTTAAGTAGGAATAGAAAGGATACAGCTCTGAGTAGTCAGAAATCGTATGCGGATCATTGTCAGCGAATCTTTTCATTAGAGGTGAGTGATCATGTTTTCTTGGTGATCTCTCCTAGGTCGGGACATCGTCATTTTGGGATGCATGGAAACTTATATCTAAGGGATGTTGGATCTTTTGAGATTCCTGAGAGGGTTGGTGAGGTGGCTTATAATTTAGAATTCCCACCCAGGTTCAGTGTGGTGCATTGTGTGATTCATGTGTTACAATTGAAAATGTTTCAACCAGAACCAGGACATGTTATTCGATGGGATATTGTTGAGCTAGAGCTGGATGCATCGTTGGTGCACGTGCCAGTGCAAGTTGTGGATATCCAAGAGAATGTCTTTCGGGGTAAAAGCATCGTCCTGGATCAGGTTTTGTGGTAGCTTGGCCAGATCCATGTGGAGACTTGGCAATAGGAGAACAAGATGGTCAAGCAATGCCCACGAGCTATTTTGGCTAATGGTGGGTTCACTACTTTTCGAGGACGGAATTTCCAATGGTGTGGATAATGTAGTACCCCCAAATTGAGGTATGTATCATTTTTTATTCCATTCATGTGCTTAATGTGAATTAGAACAGTTGGGAAGAGGTTGGGATAATTTGAAATGGTTTTGAATATGTTTGGAGGCTTTTATACGGCCGCATAGTGTGAGTATGGTTAAGGGAAACTATGTGGGTTCTCTAGGAAACCGTGCAGGGACAGATAGTAGGCTTCACATAGCCTGCATACGGTTTGTGAAACTGTGTGAGGAAACCATGTAGACATGTCCTCTAGAGACAATGGTTTGTGAACGGTTTTCCAAACCATGAGGGATAACCGTGAAGCCACTTAAAATAGGGTTTCAAATCCGGGATCACATGGGCTTGCCTCATTACTCACCAAATACACTCCCAATCGATGCTCACTCTGGTTTTTCTCTTTTCAACGGTTGTAGGGGATCTCCCACATGTTTTGGAAGCATTTCAAAGGGGCTTCAAGGTGGTTTGAAGGTGGTTTCTCTTAGTTAAGTCTTTCCTCTTGGTTTTTTAGTTATTTCCTCTAGATCTAAATCTCCCTGTCTCTCTGTTCTCAATATCTACACCCATTATGTGTAGATCTAGGGTTTTGGTTGCCTGGGGTGTTGATTTTAATACTTTTGAATGTTAGGTATGGGGATCTAGAGAGGTTTCGCTGGTGTGTTCGACGGATTTGAGGTGTGGTTTCTTGTGGGTCGATTTTTCCATAACTCTAATGGTAAGTGGGTTCTCTCTCAAATCCAGAAGGTTATAACTAGGGTCTTGATTAAAATTATTTTTTTGCCTAAAATTAATTGTGTTTTTTTGTGCAAAATTGTTTAGAAATACCTTTTGTAATGTTTTGAGGAATTTTGTGAAAAAAGGGTTTTGTGGTCAAATTCTATTGTTGTGGATTTTAAAAAGGAGATTTTAGAATGTGTTGTTGTGACTGATTAGTGAAAATGGTTGTTGATAAAATAGTCTTTAATTAAAATTATGTTTTGTTAAAAAAAATTTGATGGAAAATGATTAAAGGGGGTATTCAACAAATTGGTGATTTATTGAGATGAACTGACATGTAATGGGTATGGTTGATCGCATGTTGGTGTGGCCTTGGTGGGTTTTATGTTGGTTGTGGCTTGTTGGAATGTTTTTTGGATATGGGCGGGAAGTACCACTATATAAAGGGGATGTATAGTTGAAAGAAGGGCCACCGTCAATGGATAAGTGGGCAGGAAGTACCACTTGTTCTCAATGGGTGAAACAGGATGGCCAGAAGCTCCACCATATTGGTTTTCTTGTTGAGCATTTCTCTACAAAATAGAAATTGGTGGGCCAATGTGTAAATGGATTAATGGTTTTTGGAATGTTTATTCGGATTTCCCTTGGATGCTTGTTTTAGGTGAGATGGATTGGTAATTGTTTGTTTGTATTATGGAAATGGTTGCACTAGGTATTATTTTATATAATCTTTTTTTATATAAATGTGCTAACGGTTTTATCCTAGTAGTGTGTGTGTGGATGTCATTTGGGGAAAAACTAAAAAGTAGTTGTACTCACCCCTTTTGATAGAACTATAGAGTCTTTGTAGATGTCGTGTACATTGATATGGGTAAAGTTAAGGCATCACCCTCCTTTAGTGGTGAAATGTGATGTCTTGGTGGAGATTGGAGCTTGGATCTTGGTGTGGAGCTGTGGTGGTGTCATGGATCGTGGTGTTTTGTTCTTTAGTCTTCCACATAATAGTCTAATATTGTGTTTGGTTGTTTTGGAATGTGGGGTCGTTATGAATTAACCGGTTGTATTTTGGTAATGTATGCATTTGGTTTTTTTGACCGGAATCATGTAGTTGTGGATGGTTTGGTTGGTTATGTCTTATGGTAAAATCATTCGCCACATTATTCTAGAATCCCTCTACATTTATTTCAAGCCTTTGGTGTATTGAGAATGTCGCATAAGGCTAGGTAACCCTCACCACCTCCTCAATCCAATGAGGTAGGTGTGGGGTGTTATATTGGATCTATATTAAATTGATAATTATTTAATATTAGTTTAATATTATAATTAATTCAATGTGTTCCCCTACCTAATCATATAAAAAGGAACATCCTCCATCAAAATCTCACTCAATAATGTGGCTTGTAGCTAAAAAGACCCAAAAAATTTATCCTCAAATAAATCTTATTTATGATTTAGAGCACCTGGTCTTCCAAAAAATACAATCCATAGCATTCCTAATAGGAGATCCAAAGGAAGTACACTGAAGAAGAGGTAATTGCTTTACCGATTCATTAAAACTATTTTCATATTCTACATTTCCTTCCTATGTTGTTTACATAATAATGAAAAACCATAATATCATTGTAATTATTATATGTTTTTATTATTGTTGGAAAAACTTATTCCTCATATTACACATCAATTGAATAACAATATCCCCATTTGTGCGTACATACGGCCTACTATCTAAACATTTTGGTATAATGTTTCTTCATACCAAAATTATTTGGATTCAAATAATGATGAATATATTGTATATAAATAATAATTATGACAGGATATTGATTATTTATAATTATTTTACAATTCAATTCCTTACCACATAACTATTAAGGGAATGATATCGTCACTCGACCTTATGTAAGACATACCGTCTCTACGATGCAACAATTTTCATCCTCCACGTAAACCATTTTATAATGATTATAAAAAAGTATACGATGATTAAATATAATAGTTATGAATATAATACATTATGTACTTGAAGAAAATATATCATATTTATATGAAATTGGACTTACACGATAAAACATTCTTAGGAAAATAAAGTAGTTAACACAAAAAACAATGTTAATAATGAAATATTTTTTACAAAATGTAATAAGAGAATCATATATGATATTATAAATAATGTATATTGATCAAATATAAATTAATATCATTCAATAAAAATTACTATGGGTTTTAACACACCCTCAACAAATGGAAATTATAAGTTAATAGTTAATTTCACAATCACATTAGTGTCTGAGGTTGTTTATAGGTAAGTGGCCACTATTGGCATATTTATCATCCATTTACATATTTCATGTGAATTTATTAAAAATAATATTAACAATATTCAGCAAATATGTGAATAAATTTTAACATATGTTAAAAATTTTATAATTTATTTTTAATGGGTACTTTTTTTGTTTTCTTTATAATTTACTTTTTTATTTTATTCAAAAAGTACAAGATAAATGTTTTATTTAACATATAAATCATAAGTGGATATTACTATTTTTATGGATTATTAATGATTTTATGCTTCCTTTATAAGCTTAAATCATTCTTTTCACTATAATTTTTTTGTTTTAAAAATTTTCACCCCTTTTTAAAATAATTTCAATATAAAACATGCCAATTATCTCAAGAAATTATCAATTATATTATTAGATTATTTTAATCTGTATCATCATAATTTGTTATGTTTTATTATTTATTGAGGTTGTTTTGTTATGATGAAATCTACCATTTTTTTAATGGTATATGATATGTTTGAATATAGATATTCTACTTTGATACCACTTAAGGAATATGGTTAATTTATTAACATTTTGTATTTTTTTTAATAATAATGTTTATGTTTTTTGTAATTCACTAGATTTAAACGATAAATGCATTTTATTTATTATGTAAATATTTGAGACCTCTATAGACCATTGATGCATCAGTAGGTTAAATGAGAGATACTAGTTTTGGTTTTTACCCATTTCTATATAGTTTCTGGGATGAATCCATGATTGTATGATTATAATGCATGAAATTATTTATTCCCTCATTATTATATTAGTTATTGATATTACAATTGACTATTTAACTGGTGAAATATCCATGTCAATTTTTATGTGGAATTAATTGAATTATTCCATCCATATTACGCTTAAGAATATTTTTAAATGTCATTTTTTTAATATATGTAACTTGCATCAAATGTTTATTCAATATTTATGATAGCTTAAACTATATTTCTTTTCATTTATTAATATGTGAGATCACCTGTTTCATATGTTTGATTTTCCCCACAATGTGAAAATATGTATTCTCGCTAGTATATGATGTTATTTTTGGAGAATCAGTTTTTTTAAAGGACTATATTTGTTGTATTTTGGATTTTCAATTGTAATGTATAAATATTTAATGTAACAAAATTTCCAAAACAAAAAAAACTATTTGTCCCTCTAGGATTCAAATTTTGTATTAATGCTAATGTTAAAATTTGAGGCACCAGATCGGGGGTACTAGAGGTAGGCTCAATACATTGATAATTTAGACCTTCTTTATTTTCGTTGAATCATGTTCCAGATGGATGTTCCCACCACACGTGTAGAAATGTCACATTCTCTTCAAGCATGAACTGAACTATTTCTTTCTACATTTAAAACATTGGAGAAAATAATTATTTCCATTCTTCCCATTATTCATCTGTTGCTCCACCATTATATTCTTCCCCTTTCTTCCAGTAATGTCATATTATATAGATAATTATTTATATATCATTATAAAACATATTAATATATTATCATATGATGACAATGTCTAGGAGAATAGTTCACTTCAACGAATGTATTTAACCTGTTAATAGAATTACCAGTACTACTCCTTGGGTTACATATGTACTCTTAATTGCTCCTAGGTAAACATGTAATGTTGGATTCATACTTAACAACATTCACATTCACATTTTTTCAATATTAAATAATTGTTTCACAATATCCACTCACAGTTCATGAGGGAATTAATTATTCATGTAATGATCCTTAAAATCAATTCATTCCATTTTTCCATTTTCCTCAACATCCATAGTGTTTTGAATCAATGACCACCATTGATCTACATCTCTAGAGAGATTGATCTTGTGAAAAACATAAGATACCTTATGCGGAAAGAATAATATTCCTTATCATGAGGCGAACATCAATCATCCACTATGTGCCACCTCATCAGGCATATGCCCTGATCATATTCCATTACCCACCAAGGGGTTAGGATGCCTTCTTCACCATATACGATGAATCATAAATCAGAAACTTGCATTCATAATCCCCATACACCCATCCATTCAAATTATATGAAACAATATTAATACCACCTAAAATGGAGATGGGATTAAATCTTGACTAAACATGTGGAATCTAGAAAGAGAAGCTTCCATGAATAATCCCCAAACAACTCTTCTATTCGCATGATGTGAAAGTGTAACAATACCTCATAAAATGGATAAGGGATTCCTTCATGACGTGAAATGAGGAATCACGAATGGGAAGCTTACCTGGATAATACATATACACTTCATCCATTACCATGATTTTAATCATTAATATCACACATGAAGTGCCTGTGGGTTTCCCTCATAGACAGACATGACGAGGAAAAGACAAGAAGCTTCCACACCTATTCCGCAGTCACGTTGTTGATGATCAATAGAAGAACCAAAGGATTATCCATATGTAAGTCCCATTCATATAATGTCAATCCATATTTTCACCGTGGAAGAATTCATGCATAAGATCCACAAAATCCATCAAAACATTTTTGGAATTAGATAACAATTAATCGAGATATATTGGAATTATCAATGTTGTTCATGCCAAGAAACCACCTTCCCCTCTCATCATTGACTTATAATTGACTCACCATGTATTTAGAAGATTATTGCCCCACATGGTGGCCAAAAATCCTTTAGGTCCCCAAAAAATGCTTCATTTTCATGGGCCTCTTTATTAGGATTAATCCCCAATCCATACATCCATAATATGTGGACATGTATTAACAATTAACATGGATATATAGGAAAACATATACAGGTTAAAACCCAAAACCCCTAATAACCCATTATTTTCCCATTTTCACTCTCACATCATCCATATCCATCATTATTATTACCTTTGAAGCCACAACATTGTGGGATAATTCCATCTATCTAGGTAGAAAAGAAAGTGTAAGACCCTTCCACTCCATCAACACTCCTAAAATAAACAGTGATGTCAACCATACATAATCCAACATGAGTCATCTTCAAAAAAAGATAAATCCTATTGTTATTGTCAGATAACAATGTGTAAGACCCACAACATACACTCTCAAAATAAATAGATTTTGATCACATATATTTAAATGGTGAATGTTGGAAGCCTCCTAATAGTCTAATCCTATTAAATGGTAATCATTGGTGCCCTCATCCTAGTGGTTCACTTCAATAATACACCCTCTATGGTGTGAAGATCATCCTTCATTGCGTAAAGCCTTCCGTTAATGGGATAAACCACCTAGGGTTCACCCTCATAGGGATCCATGTCCCATTAAAATAGTAACCCATGGTTCCCCCATTCTATGGGTGTACCTCCCCGATCCGCACTCAATAGTTTCGAGATCAGGATTCATTATGTGAATACTTCCCTTGATGGGACACACCAACTGAGGTCCACTCTCACATAGAGTTCTAATCCATACTTTAGAAAACCTTATAAGTGTCCCCTCCTTTGTATGTACCTATTTGATCCCCCGCTACGGGGCATTATGATCATTCCTTGCATCTTTGGAAGATGTTAAATTCACGACCTGTACCAACGGTATCCCATTTTGAACGTGGGGTTCATGAGGTTAATTAAATATATTTTAAGAACCTATGATATCATCTACCTCATGTTAAAATGGGATTCATAATGTTAATTAATTGTACAATATTCATATGGTATCATATACTTTGTGATCTACGTCGGATGTTATGGGTTTTACAGCCAAGATACCTCATTGAGATTCCCTATAATGAGGAATAATACAAGTGACCAATGTTTCCAATGTCGATAGATGTCAAAAAATTCTTGAACATACCAAAAATTCAATGAAAGGTTACTCTCATGTCAAGAAACATTGAAATTTACATAAATATGTAGTGTAATTAATTGGTGTGCATAAAGAGATGGAACTGGGAATGAGTTTACTGAACATACTCAAATCATTGAGGGAGACCTAGCCTACATTATTAGATCCAAAAATGAAACCATGGAGGGAGTAACCGACAAACCAATGTACAATTTCAATTATGGATACTATATCATCAAAAATGGTGAAATGTTCCACCCGCATTTAGAATTCGGGAAAGCAAGGTTACAAATTTGCATTGTTACGATGATGATTTTCGTACTGAGAAAGCATCAAAAAACACTTATCTCTTAATAATATGTTTGGATACATAGGTTTTAAATAAAAATTATAACAGATGGTATCATTATCTAATCCATGTTTTCCTAAATATTATTCAAAATATTTCTACTAAACATGATCTGATGACAAATGTAATGCCCTGACCCCAATAACTCAGAGTAGGTCCCATACTCTATTATATTTACATAATATTTATGGAATTTTATCCTAAATGACTTAACATTTTAGTAATTTTTTAAACTAGATACATACATGGATCATACATTATAATTGAAAACATAAAATTCATTAAACAAATTTCTTTGAGAACACCATTTCCCCTACCTTATCCCTATATATCAATTATAATAATTCTCTATACATACTTGGAAAAAATAAAACAAAAGTTAGGGGAGCTCAAAATCTCAATAGGTGTCAATTTCAGAAAAATCATTCATAAAAAAGAAATAGTAGTAATAGAAATGTAAATAACTAAAACAGATTCCATTTACTAAATAACATGAACACAATTGTTTTGGATTAAAAGATGATAAAATATTAAAACATAAATACTAAAATGTGGTAGATGACAAAACCACAGATACTCTATTAATTAATTCACCACATGAGAAAAAAAATCACAATGAGGGAATTCACAATTTTAGAAATCTAAATCACACAATAAACTCTTAATCCAATAATCCTTACATAAAGAGGAAATACATTTTCTAATACCAAAAATTAGTTTTTCTCATAAGACCTAGTGATGCATCTATGATATAAGGATGGAAAATCCCTTTAGTTACTACTTCTAATAAATTACTCAATTCAATTTTTAAAACATAATCCATATATATATTTAAATTGAATCATTCACACAAAATGTATATAATTTCACCCATTATGTAAACATAATAAAAAACGACCTAGTGTAATATAAGAAATTATATCAAAAAATTACAGGCTCAAATAAACTAATAAATAAAAATTAAACAAAATATAGTATATTTTATCATAAGATATCAACATTAATATATCACAATTTTTAGATATTATTGAATATATATATGAAAATACATTCGATGATATCATTGAAAAATTCTTGAGTAAAACACAATTTTTAATTTTGAATGATATTTTTTCAATGATATAAAATTATAAAAGGAAAAATATTCATTGAAAATAACCTTATCAATTTTTAAATGTAGATTGGTCATGATTATAACGGGAAAATAAACAAATCCAGTATATGTTAACAAAAAACTGGTAGAAATTTTTGTTGGTAATGAATCAAAGAATCTTGTTTAGAAAAAAACATACCATTCGAAACATATTGTAAAATGAAAAACATGAGTATAATTGAATTTTAAAAATCATGGTAGGATTGTAAAAAAAACTGAATGTAATTTTAGAAAACAGGGACATAAAAAAATAGTTATTTCTATGGGATATTTTTAGGATGATTTATTACAATAATTCCACTTATAAATATCATATTTTTGAATGTTGATTTAATAAAATGGATAGAATATCGGTATTAAATATAAGTACAGTTTATAATGTTTGAAAGCAATATAATATATAAAAATTTAATTTCAAATATAATTATGGTTTAACATAATCATGGAAGTAAAACATTAACCCAATGAATTGAAATTGGTTTCTTAATTCCCTTACCACATTGTAGTCAGTAGAATCATATTCCCTTAAATGTTATTATTATTAGATAGAAAAATTTATAAATTAAAAATAATTAAATTTAATATGGTATATATCAAAGGGTAGTACATACAACATACACATAGAATATTTTGTAAATAAGGAATATATCTCAAAAAAATGAAAGAGAGATGAGAAAACCATTATTAAAATATTTCGTTTGGTATTTTGTAATTAAAACTAATGTATAATGGTTTTGAAAATTTTATTAAAAAATTTCATTATAATATTAATATATATGATACATAATGTGATTATTTTATAATTTCTTTTCACTCATTTCATCAATAATATTTTTTTTATATTATCTTTATTTTTAGTGTTCTCATCTCATTCTTTCATGATCGATTCTCTCGAGTATAGTTGTGGATGTTTTTATAAAATTAGGGTAAAACCCCAGAATTATAATGAAATAATATTTATTATCTAAGATATTATTAAATCATCCCGTATATATTTTTTATTTCAGCTCTGAGTATAAACCAATTATATAAAATGTTTATTATAAATTGTTAGTTTTCTTTGGTGGGTTTTCCAAAAAAAATGAACTAGTTTTGTTATATTTACTATTATGAGTATATATTATATCTTGGACATTAAATAGTATATATAAAACTTATTATAATATAACATGAGTAAAATAAAACTTTTATTTTCATCCACTATGGTGGTAATAGAAAAAGAAAAAAATAATTATTCATATAGATGGTTGATCAACACAACATGGACATTTTTTTCCTTCGATTAAATAAGAGGATGTATATAATATATTATATTATAAACATAAAAATATAGTATATTAATCTTTTTAATTTTATACTTCCTTGAATAATGATGGACCTGAGGAGAAATTATAAAAATAATTGAAATTAATTTAGGTGTTTTGAGAAAATTACATCATGATTATCTCCTATAGGGATGACTCATTAAGGACATTAAATTTGGAATTTTGGTGATACAAGAAGTACAAAGAAATGTGGATTGTGATGAAGATAGGACTTTTAAGGGATTTTAAGAGATTCAATTCTTGTGAGATTAAATGGTATGTTGATGTATGATAATTATACTTGGGGAGAGGTGGGTTCATGTTATTAAAATAATGATTCTTTTATATATAAAGATTTCCTTATTGAGCTAGAATTAATTTAGATTAATTTTTCTATAAATTAATATTTTATCTACTTTTTAGGTTCAGTAAATACCACAAATTACCGATATATGTTGTAGATTTTATATATTTTTATCCATTTCCTTTTTAACATCAACATGTTCCATTTTCAACTAATACGACAGTAACTAATTTTCATTCGAGAGATACCTTGGAATTAATAAAATTAAAATTAAAATATTATATAATATTGAATATATTATTTAAAAAATGGAATAAATTTTAATAAATTGAATCACATAAGTTAAAGAATTATATTTAAAAATAATATCACAGACCCAACTAAAATGAGGGTTTTCAATATGAAATGATCAAAAGAATAAAATTAAATTATATCCAAGTTCAATACTAAATATATTATAATAACCTAAATTATTTTTATTTATATATTATTTAACTAATTATCAATTACATCCAATTGAAAATATAATTTCACTACTTTAGAAAATTAGATCAATGCAGTTTTTAATTAAAATTTATTATTTATCAATATTTGTAAAAAATGAAACCTCTCATGAAGATACAAAAATTTCACCCTATGATAATTATTATATATTACATTTGAAAAGTAGATTTATTTTTTATGTTATATATATAATATTATTAAAAATTATTTATATAATTGGTGCACCCTTAATGGATGGGAATATTTTCTTTAATGGAAATATAACTTTTTATATAAAAAGTTATATTTATTTCTTATATTAAGACAATAGAACATGTTATATGAATTATAAAAGAAAATTAATTGAATATATGAAATATAAATTTCATCAATATCATTCATTAATAGTTATTACTTTAATTTATTAATTTAAAATACCATTATGGGCATAAAAATAAATTTTTCTCAAATCAAATCCTTTATTTTCAAATGGATTATTTATAGTAATTATATATTAATTTGTAAAAATGAAATAATTTTATAAATATATTTAAAAAATATTTTCATAAATTACATAATTTCATTAATCCACTTCATTATATTTTGAAGGTTCTAACCATGAAAATTAAATAATAATAGCATACCTTTTTATCATCTTGAGGTTATGTGTAACGTAATCTATCAAATATATTATATTTAAAAAAAAGAAATAGAATAAAATCTTGGGGTGTTACATTCCCTCCCCCAAAAAGAAATTTCATCATTTGAATTTATTAATATTACCTGAAAAATAAATTTTTCATACTCTATAATTCCTTTGTTGAAAACTCACATCGTATATAGGGTTAATAAAGCTTCCTTTTTATAAGAGGGAAATAAAAATGCAAATGTAACAAAAAAAATTAAGATTTTTAATAGGATAACATTATTGGGACGTGAAAAATGTGATAATAAAGAGAAATATATCTATCCTAATATGATGGAGTGTGTTAGAAAACATGGTCATTATATTGTTCTCCATCACAAAATCGAAAATTTTTTAGGGGATAAAATACTGTTGATTTCTTAGTAAAATGTACAATTAATAACATTTTTGATCGAAAATACTTTTCCAATAGATGTGGAATTAATTTACAATCCATAATGGAAATTTTTAATATAAAAATTCTCGATTTCTCCTTATATCACATTCATAAACTCAACCTTTCGATGTGATTCGATATATCCCCAATTCATTTCATAAACCTAGAGATGGATATTAAAGATGAATTTTAATACCCAATGGACTTTTATTGAAAATACCATTATGTAGTTATTTTTTCCATTAAATATTTTCCAAATTTATAATGGTTACAGAATTTTATCCAATATGATAACTCATACAATAATTCAATGAATCATATCCAAATTTAAACATAATCGATTCCATTTATAGTTAATATTTATACTCATCTAAAATACATATGTCTAAATTAATTGCTAAATAGGTCACTAATTTAAAATATTAAACACAAAAATAGATTCCGTAAACAATATAAGGTATGTATTAATTTCAAATATCAAATATTAGAATACCATTATCAAATTAATGGATTACTGAAAACAAGTATCCATCCTAAAATAAAATCTCTGTTTGTTGAAAGTATTCCTTAAATCCAAATGTGCAGTTAATCTAGAAAAGATAATATTTACCATGAACTCAAAATCCAATTTAGTAGGCACTAATAAATTCCCATAAACATATCATTGTTTTTATTATCTCAAGATCAGAAACATATTTTTGGATATCATTCCATGATCCATTTTTTGAATGACAAAAACAAAACGAAATTCCTACACATTTTTATTGGTACTATTAATCATATATTTCCAAATCCATAATTAATATGTACTACATTAAAATCCCTATATATCTCCATAATTTCATTTTTAATTTTATAACATAATTCTTGTATTCCAATACAAAAGATCATAATGATTCCACTTTGGTTGAAGCAACAGAATATGCATGACCATGATCATTTTCATCATCTATGGTATATTAACCTGACACATTGGGGTGCCTAGGGGTTCTGCCGAGTGGTACCCATTGGTTGTACCCCTCACTCTCTAGGGGAACTTCCTCATGCTCAAGTCTCACTAGGTTCAGACACTGTTCATATTTTGAATAGGTATATTCAATTCCATATTCTTTTCTGAGGGAGGTGTATCTTCCTGGGTTGTTGAGCCCACCATTATGTAAAAAGGGGGAATTCATTAATAACAACACATTTCACATGAACCTCATCCCAATTAATGTGGATTGTTCATGTGAATCTAAGATACCTATGATAAATTAAGGTTGTTGTCATATTTATGGGTTACTATAAAAGTTTTGTAGATGCACTGTAGAAGGTATTATTTGGTACTATTGCAGGTAGAACTATTTATTCATTTCAGCCTTCGGGCCATTGGTTTGGTCTTTGAGTCCCTCAATACATTGGGCCTTCCAATGTTTTCAGGCCGGTATAATTTTTGGGCCACCTCAAGTCCTTCGGGTGACCTCATTACCATTGGGCCACATCAAGATTTTAGGACACCTTTAGGCTTTTTTCACACATGATGTGCAGAAGGAACTAGACCCAATCTTCATGGAACAAGGGTAAAAATAAGGATTGAATTATGGAACATTCACCTAAGCAGAGAAAATCAGATTCAAAATAATGATAGGGTATGGCTATTGCCATCGGTACTAGGCCTGTGAATCTATGAATATCAAAACAATCCAAAAATACATGCACTGGTGGAGGAAACACATCATGATTTAGTCCATAGGGAGGAGTTAATACAAGTTGTTATAGTATGAGATTAGACTTCTGAGACCTTCTTGTCATTTAAAGTGTCACTAATCCTATGGGCCTTGTAAGGGATCCCCCTCTACCCATAAATGGGGGATTATAAAAAATGAATAAAAATATAAGGCCTTTAGGACATTTGTGCCTTGACACTTCGAGACATCATTTAGTTTGTTCCCCATCTCATGGGAATTGTAACATTTCACATTTTCATATAATTTTATTCCCTTTTAATCAGTTTTATGGTGGTCATTAGCTCCACACATTTAACAAACTCACATTCCCTTATATCATACACAAGAGTGATTCTTTAAACAATTATCACAAATGGGAAAATATTTCATTCCCTTAATCCCTTTATCCATCTATGGATCCACCATTCTATTTATCTCTTGAATTCCCATAAAATCATATGATGTAGTGATTTCATTCTCTTTTTTTATATCACATGATACTATATCTTTATATGATTAGAATTTTTGGAAGACCTATGCCCTTTGGAGGAATCTCTTAAATCCATGAATGAAATAATCTATCTTAATTCATGGGATATGTATATAGCTCATGTCATGAATCATTATCCTTAAAAATACAAACTTATAAATAGACACATTCTCATCATCCTATTGTCTCAGACACAATAATTTTCTCTCAATATCTTGTCATAGTTCAGAAAGGAAATAGATTTCAATGAAAGGATACAAAAAATCCATCCATTGCATTTTTTTTATATCATAGGCATCATTAGTGTTTGGAGTCAATGACAACCATTGATCATCATTTCTTGAGATATAAAGATCATCAATGGAAACCATTTCCCTATCATTACTTACCAATATGAGGAATAACATTTCTAAAGAACTTTTCCATTGCTTATCTACAAATAGATTTTTAGACCAATTTAGTGATTGAGTTTGTTAGAGTATATAAAAATATAATATTGGAACACCATTTTATGGATAATTATACCCCATATGTGTAAGGTTATCTTTCAGAACATGGGTCAATTGTGCCAATATAGTTATAATTTGATCACCTCCAACTCCAACCTTGGCTCCATATCTAGCTTCATTATCCTTCACAAGAGGTAAATCGCTACACGACTTAAGTGAATTTGTATGGTTCCCATTCCATATACAAGAGGAATTTATAAATTTTCAAATACACAAGATTATATCATAAAATTAGGAAACATTATTTATAATGCAAAAATTACTTAGTATAAATTGATGAATTTTATATATAAATATTCTCTAAAAAATATATTTTTTATCTTTGGGAGTAAATAAAAATTCATTCATATGGTATTGTTCTATAATATATGATTTCCTAAATCTGGTTCCCCATATTTCTTATAAACATGAAATGATACCAATTGTAACACCCTGACACTACTAGTCCAGAGTTGTTTCCCTACATTATTACATTGTAATAAGATACAAGGAGTGTCCTCGAAAAGGACTGAATTATATAATTTTCTTTTCAAAAATTATATACATACATAGATAAAACATTTAAATTGAAAACATAAAATTCAACATATAAATTCTATTGAGAACATCAATTTTCCCCTAGTTTATCAATTCATATCGATCATAATAATCATTGGACATACAATGGAAAAATAAAACATAATATAGGGGTGATATAAGATTCACATTAAGGGTAACATTTATTGGAATAACTCATAAATGATAAATATTAATTTTAAAAGATATATAAAAAACAAACATGAAATGATATCCACAACATGAACATAATGTGGTTGAATTAATGATGGCAAAATAGTTTCACATTAAAAATCACTAGAGATGGAAAACATAAGTCTGGATATGAAACTGATTGATTAATCTCATTGAAATCAATAATTACTCTCATAACTAGGGGATGAATATTGTCATACGTCTAATACTCACCATCAAGTCTTTGACCAAGACACCATACATATATGTGTATGAAATTAGCCAATACCCAAAATAGATTGTGTCTTGAGACCTTCAGATGCATTGTGGAGGATATAATGGTCCCCATCAATCATTTATTATAACTAATAAATTACTCAAATGAAAGTGTTGAAGTAGAATCAATATAGGAATTTGTATTGAAACATGAATAAAAATATAAATAACTTTCCACCTTAGCTAAGCATAATAACAAACCATCGAGTGTAATATAGTGAACAATATCAAAATAGTACATTCTGAGTCAAAATATAAATAAAAAAATTAATAATCGTTTTTGGGTTGTTTCAAAATAGTTCATCCTCAATGTATCAAAATTTTGAGCATTGTATGTTGATAATTATGAAAATAATATAAATTTTATCATTGAAAAATTATGGAGGAAAATATGTTTTTCACATTGAAAAAAAATTAATTTTAAATAGTCTATGAAATTATATATGAAAAAAATTTCTATGAAAAAAACCATGAAAATTTTAATGGGGTATTTAAATAATACGGGTGTTATGATGGTGTAAATCTACATTTGAGTAGTATAGGTTAAAAACATTCCTTTTGTATTTCGATTCATAAAACTCTCCATCAACCTTGTTTAAAAAATAAAAAATATATACCTTTCGAACCATTTTATAAAAAGTAATAAATGAGTATAAATGAAATAAATAATAAAGAAGGATGTTAATAAACATTAAACAATTATAGAAAACACAAACATGGAACGAAGTTACTTTTTGGTGTGTTTCATTTTCAAAAAATTTAAAATAAATTACCTTTTAAATATCAATTCATTTTGGTTTAATTATTAATATCAATATAATTTTTGTATCCACTATAAATAGCCTTAAAAAGTGTAAATACAACAAAATATTTCAAAAATTACTTTCAAATATATTCTTAGAATATAATAATCAATAAAGTAGAACCTTAATCTAAAAAATGGAAATTGTATTTTTAATTTCATTACAAATTTATAATAAATCCAATCATATGCTCATAAAAGAAATAATAATCAAATGAAGAATTTAATAACATAAAAATTGTAAAATTCAATACATGCTATATAAAATGTTAATACATATACAAGAAACATGGAATATGTTGTCAATAAGGAATATTTGTAACATAAGTAAAAGTGAAACAAGTAACCTCTAAGAAAATGATTTAAATGAGTTTTTTGTTCATAAAAAAATAAAATAATGGTTTAAATAATTTTATTAAACTATTAATGAAAAATATTAATATTTATAATACAATATTTTTTGAGTTAATATAATATTTTGACTCATTGAGTCAATAACAATTCATTATTTTCGTGTTTTTGTGTGTGTTCATTTCTTGGTTTCATGATCAGTTATCAGTAGTATAGTTATAGAAGATCTTGTAAAATGAGATGACAACAACTTAAGTGGAATGAAATAGTATTAATTCAAATACAAAATTCTAAATAGTACAATTTATTATTTTTCTATATTGTGTGATTATAATTCTTGTGATAAAATGTTAATGAAAAATGTATAGTTAATTTTTACGGTTTTTCGGAACATCACAAACTAGTTTAGATTTATTTTAAATTAGGACTATATATTAGTTACAAAACATGTAATATGACATAATATAATATTTACAATATAATTTTTCCTTACTTTTTTAGAATTGATAAATATTAATAATTATGATTATAAATAAATATAGTTATAAATATTTATATATATTAATTAAAATAATTTTATCATAATATATAAATAGATAATTATATATAGTTAATAAATATTAATAATATTAAATATTAATATAAAAAATAGATTCCTTAGTTAAATTTATTTATTTTATTTTTGTAATAATATAATAATATAAAAATACATTTATAACCAAATAAATAGTTTTTAAAAAATATAATTTATTTATCCATGACTATAAATATAAAATATTATAAATATAAGAAATATATATGTATAAAAATATTTAGATTTAAATATATTATTTAATTTTTTTATAATTACTTATTAATAATTATTAATATATTTATATCATCATATATATTTATGTAACTAGATTTTTCATATATATATATATATATGAAAAATCTTTATTTATATATATTTGATATAATTTGAAAATTATTTTAAAAGAAAACTATTTATTTATAATTATATATATATTTTTTTTTCAAAAATATATTTTATTATTTATAATTATAAATATGTAATTTAATAAATATAATAAAAATACATTCATAAATATATTTATGTATAATTTTTTTTCAAATAATTTATAACACTATTAATTAATATATAATATTATATTCATGAATGAAAAAATTGAGTGAAAATGATTAATATAAAATTGACTAGACATTAAAAATATGATAAAAATGTATACGTTTTAATAGTTGTAACAATTGTTTAAAAAATATTAATATATGTTGAAATGATGGGGAATGAATATTGAAAATATTAAAATAGATTATATAAATATTTATAAATAATTATTATAAAATGACCAGATTATAAAAAAATATATTGAAACACGAATAAATTAAAATGATTATAATATTATAAAAATTACCAATTGAAAACGTAATATATTAAATATTTTATATTACTAAATGAAATTCTTAAATTAATATTAAAAGTTGAATATATTACATTAATTTTATGTGTACATGTTTTTATAAATGATTTCATTAATTTCATTAATATATGTGTGTGTGGAGTTAATTTGTTTGTATATATATAATTTTGATATTTGTTTAGTTGAATAATCACATTATATATTATGTACCGTCTATTAATTAATCATATAATAATAAAAATTGATAAATATAAAAATTAAATCTCTTTTATTAATTATATATATAAATATAAAATTGAAAAATGAATATATATATTTGTTAAAGTTGTAACAAATAAATATTACTTATATTAATTAAATCCATATTAAAAACAATAAATGTTAATGAATAAAAACATATAATTAAATATTTATAGTGGTTAAAATTAAAAACATATAGAATAATGAAAAATTAATAACGAATAAATTAGAAAAATATAAAAAAAAGATATTTAGGAATATTAATTAAAAAATAATATTGAAAAGTTGTATTTAAAAAAATATAAATAAATGCAATAAATATTATATATTTACCAGGAAAATATAATATAGAACAATTTAATGAATGGATATATAATATATATTAAATTTAATAAGTAAAAATTTTATAAGTCTAAAATGAATATTAAAAATTGAGTAAATTTCTAAAATATTATATGTGTGTGTGACATATAAAAATTAATTAATTACATATATGTATGTGGGAAATTATTTGGCACTGATCTAAAATATGTTGACTCAAAAAATCAAATGTAATTATATTAAATATCCATTACTAGATACAATTAACAAATATTTTTAATTAAAATTAAATTTTTATAATAAATTAATGTTCACTAAATTTATGATTTATTAAATGTGAGAATAAATATTCTGTATTATAAAAATATTATTTTAGGAAATGTAATATATATATATATATATATAAGTGAATATATTTCTATAGTAAAAATTTTAAATACATTAATGATAAATTATTTATAAAACCCATGAAATGTTGAATAAGACATTAATATGTTACTAGTTTCAACATTTTATTCATTTTATAATTTATAATTTAAATTAAATTATATATAATTTTTTCATAATATATATATATTAGTCATTTTTATAAATAATTATTTCAATAAATAAGATTTTAATAATTTTTCTATTTTTCAATTTTTAATATTTTTAATTAATTATTACAATTTAGTCATATAATATATCTATATTTATATATATACAATTTATTAATATTTTGATATATATAGATATTCATTTTATTAATTTTTATTTATAATAATTCAATAATAAAATTTAATATATGCATTAATTTTATTAATTTAATTTTTTCATTTTAAATATCTATATTTAATGTGTTCTATTTATTAATAATATATATATATATATATATATTAATAATAATTCATTGAATTAAAATATCAATGTTTTTTAAAATAGTAATTTTTAATTGTTTGATTAATTTATTCTTTTAATAATTTTTATACTCATATTTCTTTGGTATGTATAAAAAATTTGGTAAATGGTTCGCATGAGTAGGTGGGTCAGTCGGTTTAGGACCAGACCGTTAGTGAGGGTTGGGGAAATCCCGAGACATGATTAGAGTAGACTAAGGCCTATGAGGGTTTGAGGCCCCATATAAGAGTGTGAGTAGAGTATATAAGAGCCCATCCCCACAATAGGATTATGAGATTATGATGCATATGAATATTATATAATGAAGTTGTTCAACATATGAGATTTTGATGTGAGACTCAAACACATGGTGAAGAACTTTTTTAGCACTATAAAATAACTGATAATGGTTACCCTTTATCATAAAAAAATATTGTGCTGAAAAAAGTTACCTTTATCAATTCTAAAAAAGTATGATAAAGGGTGCCTTTATTACTTCTTCATATTAGCGCTAATAAATGCTAATCATTATCAAATATTTTTAGTTATGAAAAATGGTTTTCGATAGTTCCTATAATGGATAACATTGTATATTGCACATTTTGTAGTAGAGTTTGAATGGAATATTTTTAAAATAAAACTTTTATATGAAAAATAAAAAATATGTATTTAAAATATTTGATATTTACATTAATTTATAATATATTAAACTGATTATGTAATGTGAATATATCATGGTTCATTTTTTTCACGTGTTTTATTAGTATGTTTTATTGTGTGAGATATGAAAATAAATGTATAATTTGTTTAAAGGAACCCCGATTTTGGTTCATTAGCTTCAACCGCCATTAAATAAATTTTATCCTAATAATTATAATTATTACTCAATAACGGATGGTAATGGCCATATTCTTAATATAGATATTATTAGTGATATAATGCCTAATATGAAATAATTCTTAAGCAATATTCATTATATCAGGTTTCATATATATCTTCATACTATATAAATCATTCAGACAATCACAAGTAGTAAATTGGACTATTTCAACAGACCTATTATCATAGTTTTAAAACTGCGGATATATATAGGTTATAACGAGGTATTTTTGGCCTATATCTTATGGGATCAAATCCAGGTCTATATGCCACTTTCTCTAAGGGATATAGACAGGGTTTTCAAAAAAAGGCTATAGGTCTGTCAACCTTGTGTGGGAGAGAACTTTTCCCGTGGAAAATAGATCATAAAGCCCTATTTACATGGTTTTTATGCTACCATAATGGTTTGTAATAATATATATAATATTTTAGATATGTATATATATATATACTAGAAGAATTACTTGGTAAAATTGTTATGCAGATGAATACTATGGGTGTGGTATAGAGATCTAATTCAGCTGGTGAAAAAATATTTTTGGGCTCTTTCCACAGGTATTCAGGGAAATAGCCACGGTTTTAATAGTGTTAATAGGTGGTCAGTATCAATGGATCAAACCGTGTAAATAGGTCAACTCCAATATTTGGAAACGAAAATACCTATTTCCATGGGTTTGAAAAATGTGGATATATCTCACCTACTCCCACATTTAAAACTGTGGCAATTGGTGTGTCCCCACTACAACGAAAATATCTCTCAGAGTTGGGAAAAACTGTTGTTGTAGCCCAAGAACATAGTTTTGGGACCTATTACCATGAATTTCAACCCTATAAATATGCCAATTTTTCTTTTTTGAATCATCAAAACAACTATGTATATAAAATATTAACATATTCTCTAAAATATTCATTTCCCCATATCCACATAATATCAAGTTAATACATCTATAACCAAAAAATATATTTTTTTATAAGTTATTACTATCTTAATACCTCAATAGGTTAATATGGAAATTTATTAAAGAGAAAAGAAAACAGTACAAGAAAAATACAAACAAAAAACACCAAAACCATAAAACATGGTTAAGGTGAAAAAGAAAGAAACCAAAGCCGACAAACACCCAATAAAAAATGGTGGGCTATGGGATGAGGCCACCAATTCCACCAATGAAGATCAAAGCCGGATCAAGTATGATATCTCCACGACAAAAGAATCTCTATCAGCCCTGGCCTTTATTAGCCAAAAAACAGCAACAATAAAGCCTTCCTTCCACCAAAAGAAGCCAGCAACTAAACCTCCAGCCCGCTCCAAACAGCACCCTGATTCCCAGAATTTGGGAAACCAAATGAAGCCTGCAACACTACAGACTCCAGCCTGCTCCAGATCAGCACACTGAATCCCAGAATTTGGGAAACCACAGCAACTCAACACAGCAATGCTCTACTACCATCCTAAAGAAAAAGAAACAAGCCACTCCAAAAAAAACAATCCCCAAAAGAAACTTACAAATGTCTAAAAATGGGGGATTTGTCACGGTCCTTATTAATAAAAATAAGGAGATCATCAGGAACATGATCAAACCAAACAAAATCAACACCATTAACACCTTTATTAGCCAAACCATCAGCAACAGAATTGGCTTCCTTATAAACGTGAGTGATAATATGATTCAAAGAAAAAAGAGTCGCCAAACAATTAATCCAGCGATTAGTAAGCTTCCAGGACAAGTGAAAAAAACCCATCCTAATTGCAGAAACAACAACAAAAGAATCACTCTCAAACCATAAATTATCCCAACCACGCTGCACAACATGATCGACATCAACAATAATGCCAAGCATTTCGGCCTCAAGTGAAGAGGCAAAGCCACACGAACCATGAAAACAACCAAGGACATCCCCTTTATGATTCCTGAAAACAGCACCATAACCAGAATGCCCCGGATTACCCCTAGAAGCACCATCTGAATTTACTTTTATCCAACCAAAAAAAGGGTCCTTCTAGAGAACTTCTAAAGTACCACGCGGAGGCTTGAAATTACCCTTAACACCTATCCTCTTCAGAACGGACAAATCATGAACCGAGTTAAAGCAAAAATGCTTCCTTGGAATAACAACATTACGCATAGCACCAAGAATAGCGGATAAAACCCCACTAACCGAGAAGGAAAATTTATCATGAAGCATCATATTTCGAGCAAACCGAATATAATGAAGGATTTTAGAAGTAGAGACTCTAAAAAGATCCAACAATTGGGGAAAGAGCGAAATAGAATTCCAGCGTTGAAGGAAATGATGAATTGAAGACATATTTGGCATGGAAATTTCAAAGATATCAAAAACAGCCTTCCACATTGAAGAGGCATTGACACAACTAATAAACAAATGATCAATATCTTTCCTATGTTGATGACAAAACACACACGAAGAGCAGAGAGAGATGCCACATTTCTGAAGGAAACAATCAGTTGGAAGTTTCCCATGAGCCAGTCTCTAGGTAAAAGAAGACCGAGAGGGCCTAATAAAGTTCTTATGAAGATACCTCATCCATTTACACCCTATATTGCAAGATAAAGAATGACAATAAAAAATTTTAGAAGTCAACAGGCCATTAAAAGAAGGTTCCCAAGCCCAAAAATCCTCTCTGTTAGAGAAACAGTAACTATTGATAATAGTAACAATATGATTAGGGAGACCCCCCATATTATCAAGCTGATCCTTAATCGTAGCATCCATATCAATAATAAAATCATCATCCAACAAGGAGTCAGCTAAAGGACATCCAATCCAATTGGCCTTCCAAAAGGATAAAGATGAGTTCCTTGAAACAATCCATCTGGCATGAGAGTCAATTGAGGAAAAGATGTATTTAAAAGCATGCCAAACAGAAGAATCCAGATAATTAAAAACTCCATTCCTGAGCCTATCCCTGAATTTATAGTGGAGAAAGTCCAGAGACTCAGATTTATCTTAATCCCTCAATAGGTGTTAACAACATGATTAAAAAATCACAAACTTTTCAATATATACCAAAACCCCTAAACTATGGTTAAAATAACAATAAATATCATTAATCAATTATCAATAACAAATTTACTAAATACAATGATAATTTTTTTTCAAAACCAATCAACCCTTAATTATTTTAAAATCTATCATATATTTATCCTTATTGTGATCCATAAATCCATCATGTATTCTCCAATAGTTATCCATATAAATATTACATTTTCGTAAAATCATTTTCAACATTGTTATTTCATGTCAATATATACTTCTAATCCATTAATTAAAAATATCTAATAGAAAATCCATATATGTTTTTCATAATATCGATAACATAAATATAACAAAATATTATTTATAAAGATCACAGGCATTTGAAAATTTCTAAGTGTGTCAATATTTAATATATTTTATGATACCATCCTCATGTAATTTTTTGTGGGTATAATGCTCACAATTATCATCATAAAAAGAATATGCTAATATTTTAAACTATTATGAATTATACCATATTTAGATATATGAGATAGTGATTAATCAATTTTTACCCTTCATTGCTTCAGTTTAATGATAAAGTTTAAAAAAACAGAAAAATACTGATAATATTTATATCATTAATAAAAAAACATCATTATGAAGTTTTCACCACTAATATAATACTTTTTTTAACATACGATACAGTAGGTTCAACCTCTGACTCTCATTCTTCAGCCCTTTAAATTCATTGATGCGTTCTCATGTGGTTTTAATAATAATACAATAATTTAATAATGAAATAAATTATTTTAAACTAAATAAAATTTTGGTTAATTTTGTAATAAATATTGTAATTTTTTTATAATATGGTTTCTAAATAGTCTTGGGTTCCGTAAAAGTAAATTTTTTGTTGATGGTATAATATCCTTGAACCTACACCACCAAATATTGATATAAAAATTGAATCTTTAAATTTTTGGATTTTATAATTATAAACATAACCTTATTTTCTTTATCAAAAACATATAACATCAAACTAAAATATTGGATCAACTATATGAAAATTGAAATTTCGGTTTAGAGTTTTAGATAATTTGGAAAAACTCCATCATTAAAATATAGATACATAAAAAACATGTTCATAAAAATATACATCTCCTCCCATTATGTTCATCACATATTTTAACTTTATTATTAACAAAATAATTAAATCTTTTCATCCAAAAATGGGGAAATTAAACATAATAAAAAATTTATCAAATTCTTATTAATGGTAAAATTACGCATTAATGATTTAATGTCATTAGTGAGAATAAGATGAAAGCAAGGGTATTATTAAGTAATAAAATTTCATGAGAAAAAAAGGAGAATTTAAACCCAAAATAAACCATCTCATAAAAAATAAAACATGAAATAATGAATTAACAGATGCAGGATTCGTTGGCATCAATAATTCTAAGCCATTTTATGCTATTCTTTATCAATGGAACCTAAAAAATCACATTAACGATATAAATAAAATGTGTTCGAATCATTAATAAAAATCTTAATAGAACTCTAAAAATATCCATTATATGTATACTATACAATATAATCAATTTGAATTATAAATTTCTTGATTACATTAACATTAATCAACACATTGGAGGGTTATACCTAGCTCAACTGTCATCTTAAGCTATATCATGATCTCCAATCATCATGATCTATATCAGGGACACACTTCATCATAAGATATAAAAGGCTCACCCAAAATCATAAAAAAATGTTTATTAACCATAATATAATCATAATTGATGAAATGTTAAAATTTTCAATATAATAATTTCCTTTTTACTATCATAAATCGATTTATACCTTGAAAATAAACATGTTCCAAGAAAATATTTTTGAAAAAAACCACAATCAATATAGAGGAATAATACAGCGGTTATCATCAAAATATATCCCCAAAGGATTATAAATAGCCTTAATGTCTATTTTTCATCACTAATAAATATACTAGTAATATTTAATTAAAATATATGATAAAAATACTTATTATCTATGAAAATAACATTTAAAAAAATAAATTTTACTAGTTAAAAAAATTACATCAATATAATCTATGAAACATATAATTGGGATTCAAATCATTGAATAGTCATGCTGATTGGAAATTTCATTCATTAAATAATTTTTAAAATGATTACGTTGGTAAGGGTTACTGTAAAAAGTACCTTGTTCATTAAATGTTAAGAATATACTTTTTTAATTTATTTTAAAATGTAAAACATGCTACATATGGGATTAAAAATTATTTTAAAATTATTCAAAAATATTCATGATAACATGTTAGGAAAAAATTATATGAACAAAACTGTTTTTCTTTATGAAATAGTAGAAATATGGAAATATTTTCATGAGAACATTTTATAAACCATTAAGATTACCAAAGAGTGATAAATGATGCTTAGAAATTAATATTCTATAAATATATATAGTTAATTAAAATTTAAATTGGTTCACAAAGTAAGGATCATATAACTTTATCAACGAAAATTCAAACAAAAAAACACCAATTAAAAATTGATTGAATCGAAAACCCATTACCACATAGTTTACATTGAATCATAATCCCTATGAATGATTAAAGTCAAATGAAACATTAATATCCAGAACATAAGGTGAATCATGATAGAAAATAGCGTTGTGGAGGTAAATAAACCCTGTAAATAAAGATATTTTTATTACAGAAACATATTTCCCACTAAAAAATAATTTTAAATGAACATCACATTCAATTGGAATATCATTAAATTTGAAATTAATCAAGTTAGTGAATATGTTTAAAAAATTTAAATAAAAAAAAGAATAAATAAACCATAAATAATAAAATTTCAATTTCAATCATAATTATGAAATTAGATAAATATGTATGAAGTGATATAACACATTGAACAAAAATTGAGTGATGAAGCCCTAACCACTTCGTAAAAATCTAGTATAGCAAAATTGGGTGAAATAATTTTTATTGTTACATAAAATAAAATTAATTATTAAGGTTTCATGATATAATTTGTAATGGCGAAACATATTCACCATATAAAATATATAATGTTCCTAAAATTAAAATATGCCTTAATGATGGGAAATTGAGAATAAATCCATTAATAAGAGTCCATACATGTACTGTATGTACTTTAACACATATATAATTTACATAAATACATAATTGACATTATCAAGAACAATTTACTTGTTTATTACATTATCATTAATGAATTAGATCATTTTTATATAGGAAATATTTAATTACATAATATGAAAATTCTATTTCATTTTTGAGGATGTTTAGTTTATAGTTGCAAAACAACATCAGTGAACTAATCTTGTATAACTACCCGACTTTATAACAATAAATAAAATTGAATTAAATAAATAATTCAAATTGATGATATTTTATGGTTTACAATTTTAGAGAAATAGGCCATAACTATTACATAAGAAGATGAAAATTACATGTAGACACTACTACTCAGTATCCATTTCTTTGATAAAATAAAAACTCTTAAAAAGAAACATGTCTGGTTCCATATTTTAGAGATAATTACTTTTCCATGATCCCATCCTTGACCCTATTAATATTTATGTCCTTTGGAAAACATTTCAAAAACATGGTATGAGCATAAAAAGGTCAATAAGGGTTATAAAATAGGGAAGGAAACCATTATACCATCAATAAATACAAATCAATGAAACTATATTTTTTAATCATTGCATACCATACGAAAACAAATGATTTATGAATAAAACATAAAAATCATAAATCATAAAGGTTACATATGGAATCCATATCAAACATAAATTATAGCTATCATAGCTACATAGGGAGTTACACCTGGAATATCCATCGTTGTATATTCCCAAAATCTCTTAGGAGAAACATCATGTTTACCTCCTTCATGTTACCCAATGCAATGGAGAGCTATCTCGGGCTCACCCACCCTAGAATTATCATAGAACCACCAATATATGAAAAAAAATTCCCAATAACCACAACATAATCATAAAAAATAACACATGTAGAATGAAAAGATAAAATTTCCACATTCCAAAATATAAAATCAAGATATTGAAATAAATGGTGAATTTTCAAACCATTTTCAAATACATTTAAAATGAGATTTATGAATCAAAGTGTCCTATTTGACTTTAATTCTTTTAAAAGAATTATAATATATAAACATTAATGTCCATATAAATAAATCCTAAAACCCATTTTTAAAACATTTACATTAATGAGAAATATTTAGAAAAATAAATCTTTAAAACATTTAAAACAATATTTTGGTTATGGAGTTTTTTAACAAAAGGAGAGATGCTTGAATACAAATAAATGAAGAATAACATTTAATAAGAACTTTATAATATGATGAGAATAAATGGATTCATGATATAATATGTCAAAGGATAATATATAGACTATATAAGAGGGAATTGGTGCATAACAACAATGAAGTCTCAGTGGAAATGTAAATTGAGATGAAATACCTTATAAAGATGGTATCCTTAAATTAATGATAAATAAATCACATAATTATGTTTGAAAAATATTAATACACCCAATATGAGTGGATATAAAGTGTAGAGCAATCAGAGATCATTCACAAATATTCATAGGATGACATCTTCAAGAAGTACCAGTTGAACCCAAAGAATTTAAATTGGGATAAGAAGTTCCATTGTAAAAATTATGATAGCCTAACGACGTCAAATTAAAATTCATAAAATGAGTTGACGAGATAAAAAGGGTTTCTCATCACTTGGAAATAATTTTAACCTCAATTAGCATATATAATAACACATCCCAACATAATAAGATGTAAATTAAAAGGCAAAACAAAAAGAAGTCTTTTAAAAAGAGGAGGGTGAAAGGTTACCTTATAGATTTGGTAAATTAAAAAACATATTACACATGAAATAAGGATCATTAAATTATGGTGTAAATAATCTGAAATGAAATTATATTAAACAAATAGTAAAATCAAGGGCAATACATACACCACACAAAAGTAAATAGTGTAAAATGAAGCATGAATCACACAAGAATAAAAAGTGGGATGAAGCCATTTACCACGTTGTAATCAACTATGTCTTATGACGAAAAGTTAATAACCACCAAATGAATCGTATAATACCATGAATATAATGAAAATCATGATAATTTATATAAAATGGCAATACAAAATAGCCCACATGCAATGAATACGTGGCGAACAATGGAAATCTCAATGAATTAAAAGCGAGATAAGAAAATCCCTTACATCGTATCCGACATGACTTATTTATTCACTGTTCTTACTAAATAATAAACTAATGTTAATATATACATTCTTAAGAAAATTTTTAAATTTTATTATTCTTTTTATATCACTTATTATGATGTTATAGATATTATTAAATCATTTATGTTATTAATGGTCGTTTTGTTGATATTTGGTACTTGAGTACCAAAATAGACTTCTTAAAAATAAAAGATCTTCACATATTCAAAATTTAATTATATACATAAAGATATTAATGATTTAGATATCATATATATCATATATATCCAATATATACATGTATTTATAATGGTACATAACATTAGGAGGTAAGAAATGAAATGCACCGTTCATGGAGACGGTAAGCCATACGTACACATGAACGCTATTTCTATTTCTTATTTTAACTGAATTAAAACATAATTATACATAGGTACATTATAATTCCAGTATAATATAATATAGAATATCATTAACTCCATCCTTTATACGTCCCATATATGGCATTAACGATTTAGATTACATTGAGGGGGCGGTAGTCCACACATTCTCAAATGAAATTATCACGTTTACATATTATAGAAACCATAAAGGTAGGAGGTAAGTGTAAAATAAAGAAGCATAAAGAAAATATAAAAATAATATATCTCATATATTAATACTGTTCCATCTTAATGGATAACACGATTGGCGTTATGATATAATTGAGAAATCATCATTTCGTGAGGCGTTAGTTTTCCATCCACAAAAACATTATGTTCTTAACCCATTAGATGGAGGTGTGTGTTAGTGTAGTTAAAATAAATCTCATAAAACATCCTAGTATATTTATAATTCTACGGATGTTATAAATGAAATTAATAAAAAGGGTCTAGGGTGTGGAGAAGTAATAAAAGTAAAGAAGTTAAGAGGATTTGTTACGTTTAATTTGGGTAACATCATTTTGTTTGAATCAAAAGGACTTCATGAAGTGCCTTCTTCTAAAGGTATGAATTATAGGAGGAGGAGGTGGATTTAGGGAGATTAATTGGGTAGAGGTTGGATGAGAAAAATGTCTTGAGAGGTGTGAGGGATTGGTTGGAAGTGGTTTCCTTTTATAAGAGGTAGGTGGGACTCTTTAGGAAAGTGTGAAAATGTTATTTTATTATATAATGATATTAGGTTTCTAAAGGATAAAAACAAATTTATGTAGACTATAAGATGACTCATGGTCAAAATAAAATCATACAATAATAATTATATAGGTTTTGGATTTTCTTTTAAATTTTATAATCTTATTTATTAAAATCGTTTATTAATAAGTTATATATTGAATCATTATTGGGTCATATATAATTTAATTAATTTGTTTTCTAAAAATTATTAAACAAATACAATGGTGTAGGGAATTTTTTATATTTTAAATGAATATTTATAGTTGAAATGATAATATATATAACCCCTTGTAAAAATTAATTTACTAAAAGATATTTGTTTTTCTCAATTTTCCCTTTACATTACATTAATTAATCTAAGGTGTCATTATCACTCACATGTGGCTCAATGTGGTTTCAAATTACACCTAATTATGCCCATGGTCGTAAATGACTCAAACAATAAGTATAGGACAAGTGTTAAGGTAATTTGTTTTTATTATAATACTATTTTTACCTTGAATTACATTATTTACCTTTAATCGTGGTCAATAAAAGTCAAACTTTACTATCCACCAAAAATTATTTCCATCTTATTGAACCAAATTTTACTTACTAATAATAACCGTGTATGTAGGATTTTCTAAAATAAATCCACTAATGTCATAAAATTTCATTTTAATGAAAAAGAAATATTTTTTAACTACTACTAAGTGTTTTCAGTATTCATAAAAAAATGATGTTTTTAAGAAAAATACAAAAAAATTAATCCTAAGATATATTTGATATTCAAAATTCAAAAATTATGTCTATTTTACAAAATTCAAAAAGTAGAATTTTCATTAATTAATTTTAAATCATTTCTGGTTTTCAAAACAAATAGCGTGCTTTTAAGAAATAATAATTATTAAAAGATTGACTATTGTTTATGTCCAATTTAAAATTAACATTATATACAATTACAAACACTAGATTAAATGGTAATAATATAATTTAATAAAAATTTAAATACTATTAAAAATATAATCTTACCATATAACTAAATTAGATTAAAAGGCACTTTTATATTAAAATAATTTATTTTTCAATATTCATTAAAAAATGAACTTTATTAAAAAATACCAAAAAATTACCCAAAGTAAATTTTGATGTGCTTAACATAAAGAAGAATTTTATTTTGTCAAATAAAACATATAAAAATGAAAAAAACTATATTTAAAGAGGGTTCTCCATCAAATAGAGGTAAAATGAACATTTAATGAATATTAGAGTATTCATGCTTAAAATTGGATTCATCCATATTTAAAGCCCATAACATTTATTTGATAATTCTAAAAACATTTAACAAACATATATAATTATATATTATTTAGTTCTATTCATTCCTTCTAATAAAACTTCTAGGAATTAACTACCATTTAAAATAATAATATTTTATTATTAGTATGCAAGGTAAGATTTCAACGTAACCCGTTATTACGTATTGGGTATGCCATTGAACATAGAATCCCATTTAATGTAAAATTAATATTTAATTCACAGATTTTAATAATTATTAAAAGGTTATTATTCCATATTTCTCTGGGATGTTACATCCTTCCCCCCTTTTGAGAATTGTGTCCTCGCAATTTTAAAACTGGGCTTGGAAACTTCGTTAAACGTCCCGAATCCGAAAATAGTCCTTAAAAATATAACATTAAAAGAATGAAATAAAAGTACATTGGTCACCCAAGATAAACCATATGAGGATTCCATGTAGGAAAACAAGGATATGTAAGACAGAACAATCGGTCATGTTCTGATGAATAGTGATAGAAAACATGATTTGGGGAAAGTTAACCACCAGAAAATCACAAACATATGATGCGTTAAACGTTCATTGTTTACCCAGTAGGAAACGTAAACCAAAAACGTTTTTGTTTTACATTCCTTATCATAAGTTGGAGGAATTCATTTACTACCTAGAATAAGAACATAAAAAATATAGTTACCTTCATGTAGAGTTTCATCCTTTGATAAGTTTCTACCAAAAAATATTCTTTTCTCCCAACAAAGAGCATTCAAAAAGATGTGGTCACATAAAAAGCACAAGAATCATCTTCTTGAGAATCACATAATCCACAATAGAAGAAATATATATTTCCCTTTTCTTTAGAAATCAACTAAAACCAAAATGGTTAGTGTGAGGTCAGATAATACCCAAAAAGGATAATCTTTTATGAAAATAAAAACTACACTTAATCTCGAAAATTTGTAAAACAAAACCCAACATTCAACCAAGACAATTCAATAAACAACCGTCCATAAAATTCTTCAAATGTAATCCAAACTAAGATTGAATCCCAAATATAATAAGGATTTAATTATATAGTCTTCAAAGATAAATCTTATCATTTATCTCCAAATAACATATGTTACTAATTAAATCTCATATTGACAGGTAATTAACCTAATCACATATTCTCTAATATAGGTTTATAATTTTCATAAATAATCCAAATAATCACTGGTCCACAATAAATACATAGAATCGTCAAAAATAAAATTTCATCCATTATTACACAATTGAAATCATATAGTATTCTATCTTCTTTAGGCATATAGTGTTTCTTAAAAAGAGATAATGTCTTCCACAACAACCTTTATCACTTAATCGCTAAATAATTTTTTATACTATCTATATTAATTTGATAAAACATAAGTTAAAAAAATAAACTTATTCTTGTTCCATAAAATCATTTTACTAAAATAATAAGTCATACTAACCAGGGAAATCATGTAGTCTAGTGGTAGGCGATGCGCCCTTATTGCCCATCGTGTGTGGGTTTCATTCCTACCACCTTACCAGATGCGACGAGTTTTCACCCATCCTACTTGTTTTCCTTTATATAAAACTCAAAAATAACCATAACATCCTTTAGCTACAATTGTTTCCTTATACATCTCATTATCATCCAAATTAATTATTATCTCAACATCTTTATTCTTGATGTCTTATTTCACCACCATATGATAAAATAAAATGATCCCCCAAATGAAGTACATCATACCTTGTTTATAGAGTCCATTTGGATTCATCGTCATGTTGTTCATATAGGTAGAACGTCCATGCATTGCAAAAATGATGTAGAGATCCATCAAAATCATTTGATTCCTCCATCCAAATACACCTTTTACAACATGGTTCATATCGGTGTTAACAGAAAAATATTTTTGGAATATACTCATTAATGACATATAATTTCAAAAAAATTGATAAAACATGATTTATATAAAATAGTCAGACTGAATTTGAGTTGAAACATTAAAATAATTGTCCTTTTGAAATACCATTGTTATGTTCTGAGAGACTATATTGAAAAAGAAAATAAAAATAGGTTGTGAAAGGGTCTCCTTCTTCAACGCCTTTTTTAAAATCATAATATGCTTCAAAATATTGTTTTAAGGTAAATTATTTGAAAATTCCTTGAAGATGTTTAACTTTCTTGAAAATATAAGAATATTGTGGAAATAGGATTTGTCTAAATAAAACCCATGATCCATGATGATAACGAGGTATAGTGGAGGTGTTTCATATCTCAAACTACTTCTTCCAAGGGAGTTGTATGTAGTCAATGTTTTACAATCATTCGAACATGACTTTGGAATTATTATTGCAATCATGCAATCAGGAAGAGATATGAATGTCGTTTGAGATCCTCCTCCTTCCATTTGTTACTGAGATTCCTTGATCTGAAAAAGTTATAAAAAAAGATTTAACTGAAATAATAGAAATAGGGACTAACCATGTGTCTAACGAAAACTCCAAATCCCTATAGATGACTAAACTGACCTCTGATACCAACTATAAAGACCTGACCATATAACATTACATAATATTTAATTAAATGAATAATTCACATTGACGACTATTTCAAGATTTGAGTTTTAGATAATTGTACCATAACAATAACATTAGTACATGAATATTATTTGTCGACAGTACTAATAAGTATCCATTTATTTTTGTAAATAAAAACTCATAAAAAGAAACATGTCTAGTTAAATATTTTTGATAGCTTGACTTCTCCTTGATCCCATCCTTAACCCTATTCATCTTTACTTACATTGGAAAACATTTAAAAACATAGGATGAACAAAAAAATCTAAGTAAGGGTTATAAAATAAGGATGGAAAACATTATCCCATCAATAAATAAAAATCAATGAAACCATATTTTTCAATCATAACATACCATACGAAAACATAAGATTTATGAATAATTCACACAAATCATAAATCATAAAGGTTACTTATGGAATCCATATCAAACTTACATTGTAGCTATCACAACTATATAGGGATTTAGACTTGGAATACCCATCACAGTATATTAAGTAAATCTCTTTGGAGAAACATCACGTTTACCTCCATCACATTACCCAACACATTGAAGAGCTATCTCGGGCTCACCCATCCTAGGATTATCATAGAACCACCTGTATAAGGAAAAAATTCCCAATAGCCACAACATTATCATAACACATAACACAAGTAAAATGGAAATATAACATTTCCACATTCTGATATATCAAATCAAGATATTGAAATAAAAAATCCTTTATCAAATCATTTTCAAAACCAATTAAAAAGATATTTTTGAATCAATGTGTCACATACCACTTTTAAGATTTTAAATGAATTATCATTTTACAAAAATAAGGTCCATATAATTAAATCCTAAAACCAATTTTGAAAAAATTTACATTAATGAGAAATATTTAGAAGAATAAATCTTTAAAACATTTAAAAGGATATCTTGGTTAAAGAGTATTTTAACAAAAAGAGAGATGATTGAATACAAATAATCGAGGAATAAAATTTAATAATAACATTATAATATCATGATAATTATGGTAATGATGATATAATATGTCAAAGGATAGTATATACACCATATAAGAGTTAATTGGTTCATAACAACAATGAAGTCTGAGTGGAAATGTAAATTGAGATGAAAGCGCGTATAAAGATGGTATCCTTAAATTAAGGATAAATAAATCACCTAATTATATGTTTAAAATATAAATACACCAAATATAAGTGGATATTAAGTGAAAATAAATAATATCTTATTCACAAATATTCATAGGATGACATATGCAAGAAATACAAGTTGATCCCAAAGAATTGAAATTGGTTTAAGAAGTTCCCTTGTAAAAATTTGAAAGCCTAACAACGTCACTATAAAATTCCTAAAATGAGTTGATGAGATAAAAAGGGTATCTCATCACTTGGAAATTAATTCTACATCAAAAAGGATATAGAATAACATATCCCAATGTAATTAGATGTAAATTAAAAGACATAACAAAAAAGTCTTTTAAAAAGAAGAGGGTGAAATGTTTCCTACCGATTTGGTAACTTTCAAAACATATGCCACATGAAAGAAGGATCATAAATGGAATATGTAAATACTTATAAATGAATGTACATTACAAAAATAGTACATAAAAGGGAAGTACTTACACCACACAAAATGAAATAGTCCCAGATATAGCATTAATCTCACAGGAATAAAAAGTGAGATGAAACCCTTTAACACATTGTAATCAACTAATTCATGGGACCAAAAGTTAATAAACACAAAATTAATCACATAATTACATGAATATAATGAGAATCATGTTAATATATATCAAATGGAAGTACACAATACACCACATTCAATGAATAAGTGGTAAACAATGGAAATCCCATGTAATTAAAGGTGAGATAAGAAATTATCTTACCTCATGTACGACATGACTTGTTTGTTCCTTGATCATCCTGAATAATAAACTAAAGTTAATTTCTACTTGCATAAGAACCTTTTTCACGTTTATTATCCTATTTATATCACTTATTACCATGTTATAGATATTAATAAATCATTTAAGTTAATAATGGTCGTTTTGTCGATATTTGGTACATAAGTAAAAAAATAGACATCTTATAATTATAATTTGTTCACATAGTCAAATTTTCATTATATCCAGAATTATATTTATGATTTAGATATCATATATATCATATATATCCAGTATATACTTGTATTTATAATATTACATAACATTTGGAGGTAAAAATGAAATGCACCATTCATGGAGATATTAAGTTGTATGTACACATGAACGCCATTTATAATTCTTATATTAATGGTATTTAAACATAATGATTCACAGGTATATTATAATTCCTCTATAGTATCATATATAATATCATTAACCCAATCCTTCATACACCCCATATATAGAATTAACGAGTCATATCACCTTGAGGGGGCGGTAGTCTGTACTTTCTCAAATTAAATAATCACGTTTACCCATAATGAAAATAATCAAGGTAGTTTGTAAATTTAAAATACAAAAGAATAAAGAAAATATAAAAATAATATATGTCTTATATAAATAAATTTCCTTCTTAATGGACACCAGGAGAGTCATTAGGATATATTCGAACAATCATCATTTCGTGAGGCGTTAGTTTGTTATCCACAGAAACAATATGTTCTTCACCCATTAGATGAACGTGTGTGTAAGTGTAGTTAAAATAATTCTCATAAAAACATCAAAATATAATTAGGATAATCATTATGTTATTATGGAAAGGAATAAAATGATTTTAGGGGTTGGAGAGGTAAAAAAAAGAAAAGAAGTTAAGAAGAACAATTAACATTAATTTGGGTAACTTCCTTTTGTTTGAACCAAAAGGACTACTTGAAGTGACTTCTGCCTAAAATAATGCTTCTAGGAGTAGTATATGGATGTATGGAGCCTAATTGGGTAGAGTATGGATGAGAAAAAAGGATTTAGGGGTCTGAGTAATTGGTTGTAAGTGGTGTCCTTTTATAAGGAAGAGGAGGGGCTCTTTAAGAATGTGTGAAAATATTATTTTATTATACAATGATATTAATTTTTTAAGGTAAAAAACTAATTAAAGTCTAATATAAGATGACTCATCGTCTAAATAAAATCATCTAATAATAATTGGATGGGTTATGGATGTTATTTTAATATTTATAATCTTATTTATATAAATCATTTATTAATGAGGTATACACTGCATCATTATTGTGTCATATATAATTTAATTTATTTGTTGTCTAAGAATTATTAAAAAATACCATGATGTAGGAAATATTTGTATATTAACATTTAATATTGATAGTCTAAAAGATAGTTTCTATATCCCATTTTAAATATTAATTTTCAAAAATATATTTGTTTTTGTCATTTTTCCCTTTACTTTATGTTATTTAATCTAAAGTGTCTTTATCACTCCCATGAGGCTCAATGTGGTCCCAATGTCAACTGAAATATGACGATGGTCATAAATGAATCAACCAATTTGGTTAGGACATGTTTTAAGGTAAATTTGTATTATTATAATAATATTTTTACCTTGAATTACACTATTTACCTTTATCCTCGGTAAAGAAAGTCAAAATTTACGATTCACCATAAATTATATTCATCATATTGAACCAAATTTTACTCACTAATAATAAAATTGTATGTAAGATTTTGGATATTCAATCCACAAAAGTGGTAAAATTTCATTTAAATGAAAAAGTCAGTTTTCTTAACTACTACTAAGTGGTTTCACTATTCATAAAAAATTGATGTTTTTTAGAAAAATACCAAAAAATCATCCTAATATATATTTGATATTCCAAATTCAAAAATAATGTCTATTTTAAAAAATTAAAAACATATATGTTGAATTAGTTAATTTAAAATTAATTTTCGTTGTCAAAACAAATAGCGTGTTTTTAAGAAAATAATATCTATCAAAAGATTGACAGTTTTTTATGGCCAATTTTAAAATTAAATTTTTTACAATGACCAAAAATATATTAATTGGTAAAAATATATTATAATTAAAATTTAAACCCATTTTAAAAGATAATTTATCCATATAAATAAATTATATTAAAAGGTTCTTTTGAATTTCAATACAATATTTTTCACTATTCATTAAAAAATAAACTTTATCATAAAAATACCAAAAATTTACCCAATATAAACATTGATGTCCTGAATCTAAAAAATAATTTTATTTTGTGAAATATAAAATATAAAAATTACCAAATCTAGATTTAATTATGGTTGTCCATCAAAAGAATGTAAATCAACATTTTACTGAATATTAGAGTATTCATGCTTAAAATTAGATTCATTCATTTTTCAAGCCCCTAACATTAATTGGATAATTGTAAAAACATTTAACAAACATATATAATCATATTTTAGTTAGTATTATTCTTTCCCACCAATAAAACTGCTAGGAATTAACTACCATTTAAAATAATAATATTATATTATTAGTTTGAAACATAAGATTTCAAAGAAACTTATTGTTGCATATAGGGTACGCCATTGAACATAGCATCCCTGTTAATGTATAATTAATATTTAATTAAAAAATATTTATAAATATGAAAAGTTTCTTATTCCTTATTTATCTAAGATGTTATATCATTTTAATATGGTTATTGTTGTAATGAATCCTTCCACTCCTTGTCAAAGAATGACTTATTTTAATGAATAATTTTGATGGTCAAGTTAGAGTGAAATTCTGGGGTCAGTGGGGGGTCAAAATTAATGTAAAAAATATTAAATATATTACATAACAAGAGAAATGTTTTATTAAAATAATAAAATAACACACGAACTAAGTCCTATTTATGAAATTTAATAGTAATAAATACATAATGTGGTTTTTACCTTAGTAATCATAATATAATTTTGTATAATGGGTGGTTGTCTTATGTGTGGTTGTTTGTGGATTAAAAATTTAATAAATTAATTTTTAAATTTATCAGTTATTAAATCTCAAGAATTATACTCTATGTATACATGTTTATGGTAGAGATATCGGTTTTTCCAAAGAAACATTGTTATTTGAGAGGATTAATAGGAGGATAGTTATAATAAGAGTGATAAAATATATAAGGTTGATGATCGGTCTTCCAATGGATTATTTGGATCTATCCAATAACCATTGATGTTGAACTATTCCTTATAAGTGATTGATCTAATCTAACAGTATTGTGGTTTTTTTAATTGTATTAATCCAATTTTGTAGTCCCATTAAGAAAAATGAACACATAAAAAACCTGAATTTCTTTGATAATTGTATCTTTTGATAAATTTGAGGTTTTTATCTTAAGAAATTTCAGAATTGATCTTCATTTTCTTGTTCCTTGAACTAATTGGTTTCATCATAAAAAAATATTCCACCATAGAAAATTTTTGTGCTTCACTCCAAAACATTTTGTATTATGGATTTTACCATTGTGATTTATGTATCCAATGGCATTATTCATTTTATATTTTTATTTTATAAATACTCATTGAATGATCAGAAAAATAATTATTATTTGGTAAAACTGATAGTTAGCACTAGTTTTGGTTCATGTACAATCAAAGTCAAATGATGATGAAATACGAACCAGTGATTGATTGAATGAGGATGGTTTAGGGGTTTTCCATTTTTATGATTTGACGTGACAAAAAAAATTCAACTGTATATTGGGTTTCAGGAATCTAGCAACTGATGACATTAAAGCTCAATCAAGCCTGGATACATTTTTATCGGCATGTTTAGTGGTCGGATAACAAATATCCTCGATACAGGAGAAAAATGTGATGCTGTCATGGATTTTACATAAATAATTTAGTACACATCATTTAGTCTAGAAAAAGAATAATTTATAGTCCCCTTCCTATAGTGTCTAGGGTTTCAGATAAATAATGTAGAAAATTCTTTGTAGGACATACAAAAATTCATGTGACCCTTGACTGGTGACTCGACATATACACCTTAGGTCCATGGTCATGGAATATGATAGATATGTGAGTATTAGTATATTAAAATAATATGGGAAGGTACATGGACATGGATATAGAAAATATACCCAGGAATAGTTACGTATAGGGGATGGACAATTGTAAATGGGCACAAGTTTTAGTACACTGGCCTAATACGAGGTACACATGTTTACTTGGAGAATCCAAACAAATCCTGTACACTCAAATACACCGTATGATAATTTTCCAGGAAATTTTTAAACCCTAATTCATTCCAATATTGACCAGTATCTATAAATTGTGATCCATTGGTCCTTCCCTATGATGGTATATAATAGAATTATGTGCAGAGCATAGGATGTGATCCCATATATTGGACTAATCCAATATTTAGATAATGAATCCCTCTATGTGTAATGCATTATGATCCTATTTTATTTGCCATCCCTATGATGTGTAAGGAATCCCATAGATACTTCTACGAAATTCAAATTGTATCTATGTTGATGTTCCCTAGGTATGGTGAAGAATCCCACAGAGCCATGGGTGAGAACCTAATCAATATTTTTACATTTTCAATGATCCAATGTGTACTACATCAGGGAAAGGACCAATGTCAATTTTCTCTTATATGAGATACATTAGTGTTATCAGACTCTGCGAGAATATTCTATGAGGTGATTATTACAATGGATCATGGATCATGGTGCTACAATATATTTATTATTGTGAATGTACTATGTGATTTAAATTATATGTTGAGTAAATCTGGAATATTATTGTTATGAATCGCTTTATGGTTGAAGAGGATTTTTTATGATGACTAAAATACCCTATTGATTCATTATGTGTGGTGATATTGGGGGTGTCCTATATGGTATATTTATATTAAGTCTTACCTATGATCATAAAACACATATTATTCTTTAGTATAATAGATTTTTGTTTGGTAGTATACTCAGGGGACTTAGAGAATGTAGAGAATAATTGGGTTCGAAAGAAAATGGTTCTATTAGGTATTTTATTTGAAACTATTCCCCACATTCCTATTAGATAAGAGTATTTTTATATCCTTGATGGTCTTTTATTGGTCCAATTAAATTTTCAAGTACATGGTTCACAATATTCTATGGGATAAAAATATGTTAATGAATTATTAGTATCATATTTGTTTTACAATTATATTTATTATTAGTATTTTTAGATGAGTGCCTATGTAATGTACCTTAGGATAAAGCATCTTATGTGTTTTATTTGGATACTCAATACAAGTCAACATCCTCTAGAATATTTTAGACAGGCCTGAGGTTTCTCATAGAGATTTACATCACCTAGGAAAACTAGGGTGCATTGGATCATGATATAGTGGAATTAGAGTATGATGTATTTGGAAAAGATGTTATAAAAATTCTAGCTATATGTTTTTTAGGGATTAAGGGTAAAAGTATTAATTTGTTTCATGTTTGTACCTATAGCCAGGGAATCTATTTTTGTGTGTATTCTGATTTATGAAATCAGTAGGACTCTAGTAACCATCTTATTTACTTTTTACATATAGTCACTAGTTTTAGGGATTTGTTTACTTGAATCATTAAGGAATGTGTTATGCTTTTAGATTCTTTATTGATTCAATTCCATATATATTCTCTTTTAGAGTTGTACATATATTATATTTCAAGATTATTACCTAATTTCAATGATCATTGAGTTCATAGATAGATCATGATTATTATCCTCTAAGAGATGAGGCATCGGTATGTGGTAATATATAAGTGGCCGTACCTCCTTGTGGTTTTACAACCATACCTCCCATTGGGCAGTAGGTTTCACCTTCAATAATAGATGGAGATTTGTTTAGGATTCTCAAACATCATGAGATTAAGACATAGAGTTTTTTCTTTTTTCTAGATAATCTAGAATCTATGGAAGAGGATGACTATCTGTTTGTAGTCACATGAATTTTCCACCTAGTAAGGATCCCTCCAGATGAGATGATGATTATAGAATAATCCTTCATCATATAGATGTATAGTGATTATGGAATATGGTGAGTCTGAATCATTATAAGTAAGGTATATGTTTGAATGAGTTTTAACATAACATCATAGATGAGTTTTATACATCCATGTTGTAATTATTACACATCTAGGATATTTTGGTGCTTCACAGGGGAAGAATTTATAGAGTGGTGTATTCATAAATATTCCTTGACCAGTCTCAATCACCCATGGATTTCATTCAGGATATTTTATTCCAACAAAATACCTTTAATAATATCATTATCAATGAAATATTTGATTGTGTTATATCATAATGCATTACTATTATGATAGAGTACTCGTGCGAGATTTGGTAGTTATGAGCTTATTGGAAGTGAGGTCCCCAATGAATTGAGCTAGTACACATTACACAAGAGTGGAGACTTTGAAAGATCACATGTGATGTCAAAATAAAGGTTCCATGTGTGCAAGGTGATTCCATAGATAGTCTCCGGACACAATGTATATAAATCATGGATAGTTCGATAGTTTTAGTATGGTGAGAGAGAGGTAGTGATTCATCTTTGATGTGAAGGTACATATCTTGTGGGATTTTTTAACATCATTGATTCTCATAGGGAGAATATCAATGGATGGTAAAGGTATATATAATGACTATTTTATATCTTATCAACATGGATACCACCACATCAGTTCCACACTCTTGTTTACCCACAACATAAAGAACACATCCCCATTCACTATAGCTTTCAAATAAGAAGTGAGGGCCTAAGTGAGATTGTGGGAATGATATTCAAACATATCAGAGTAATCAATAGCTCAAATAACAAAAAACCCATTAAATAAATTTATAATCGTTACAGAATAAATAAATATAATTAACACTATAATAAATTGGAATTTAATAAATACCCTATGATTAATTTCATTCAAAAATCAAATATTTAACGTAAGTCCGATTACATACAAAGCGGTATATAATAATATGTAAATAAAATTATTTGGATCTACTGCTAACTACAGAAAAAACCAAACACCATGTCACCAATACACTGCCAAACTATAGTTTCCTATTGATAGGAATCCATATGGGTGACTTGTGACGATAAAACATTTATGAATAAAATTCCATTTGATTTTATGAAATGTCATATTTATATAGAAAACACAGGAACACATTTTGTTTTAATATATCCAATTTGATTAAAATGACCGTTAAGTATCCTTATCATTGTTAATGTATCAATTGAACATTGATCACATAACTAGTATAAATATTGGGGTTTAACAATTCTTTTGGGATAAAGGATGTAATGGCCTCAAACAGTAGAATCATACCATATGAACCCCATTTATCCGAGCTTCCGAGGGAGATATATTTTTTGGGATTTCCTTTAGACCAAGCCCAATAAGAGATCCAAAAAACATATTCCTGATCGAAACCCTTTATGGGTGAAGATCACGCACATCAAGATCACCTCCCAAACCATGTTCACTAAGAGACCCCATGAATTCCCCGCCATCAAACACCTTAATTTTAGGGTTTATGTTGGTGTAATAAATGGATATATAATAAGAAAATATAATTATGAATATGTGAAATATTTATTAATTAAATAATGAATATACTTTCATTCTATTATTGCTAGTTTGTAAATGATTTTTAAAGCAGAAATCGTATTTTTGGGTAATATCAAAACTCAATTATGAAATATATTTTGATGAATTAATATAATTTTTAATTAATTTATAACAAAATATTACTAGTAAATTAATTTTATTATATATAAATGATCATATAATTCTTATGGTGTCAAATGAAATTTTTATTATGGTTTGAAAACTGTTTTTGTCAAAACCCTTCAATTTCCATTAAATATCAGTTTTTTATTTTATATATGAAAATTAAAATATTAATGAAATTGTTTAGGTAAAATAAATATTATTTTTGGAATCAGGATGTCGAAATTATCTAACAATGATTTTTTCATAATTTTTTTAGAATGTATAATTTTTGGGTAAAAATTAAAAACCGTATAAATATTTTATGTGTTTTAAGACATTATAATGACCCAATAGTGATATAATAAAATAGTTAAAAATTTATCATGGGGAAAATAAATGTTTTTAATTTTAAATAATTCAATTTTTGGTTTATTTTATTTAATTTATAATGCTTCAGTGAATCCTCCAAGACATAAAATATTTAAATATTATAAAATCATTTCCTTGAATGTGTGACACATCTCCACATAAGAAAGGGAAATATTTTAATATAATTGGACCAAAAACCTATAAAATAATTTATACCTCTACAACTTTGAAAAAACCATTTTCATAAACCACGGTATGGTTTATGGGTTTGAATATTTTATTGTGTAGTGTCAAAAACCAAAATAATAAATAAATACCAATCATTTCAAATATAAACCCACTGATGATCCCATTTCTCTTCACTAATTCTTTTTAATGCTCTATTATCCTTTTCTTTCTACTCCCGAGAGTCATACCAAGGCTACCCCATGCTCCCAAGAATCCTCCCCCATGAATTTGGGATCACACATCCATGTAATGGATTCCTATCCTCCTAATTTAATTAAAGAATCATATTTGAGAGTTGTAATTTTAATTTCAATTTGATGCAATGAAATTCTTTTTAAATAATTACCATACTTTCCAATTAATTTTATATCAATTATTTATCATTTATCCTCCCCTATTTGGACCCTTACCTAATTTATTACTATATCAAAATTCTGTTAGGGATTTCCCTTTTCACATTTTTATTGATGAATTTATTTTATATTTTACATATAAATTAAATTTAATATGTTTGGATGTTATGATTCATGACCCGCTTTCTATCCATTTAATTTATAAAGGCATAAATACCCCTTTCTCTCTATTCAACCAGTTTTATGAATTTCTATTTGATGCAATTATACTGTAAAAATTGCAACAATATTTTCCATAGCAAAATCATCATTTAGTGAATACCATACCAATATCTCTATCATGGATATTCACCTTTATGTTCATGTAATTACTGATTAGGGACTTACATTTATGCATTCCACATTCCCTATTCATGTAATAAATTATTATGTTTAGTGAAACTAAGTTGTATGACCTATATGGAACACCTATACATGAAAACGAATTTATTATGAAAGGTGAACCCTAATAGTGCCCCAATGCATTGGATAATATTTAGTTTCATGGTACATCATGTGAAATTAGGGTTCACTCAGGATCATTCAAATAAAATGAGGGTTTACTCATGAAAATTTTTGTGCATTGAGGGTTTACTCATTCTAATCCATGTGCAATGAGCCTTGGAAGATGCTAATATCATGTTGTCTATTGTAGCCACATTTCCATGTTATGAATATCATGCAATATCTTTAATTTATTTTCGTGTTTATTTTATGATACAATTATATTCCTATTTCCTAACATGTATTGTATTATTCATTTTATGACTTTTTTACATGCATTCTAGGATTTATAGCTCACCCTTTTTTATGTATGTTCTCAGTTTATCTAATGCATTACTAAGTAAATAGGAATATTGTGGTCATGAAAAACATGTTTCAATAAAAATGTGTACTTAATGTTTTATGATAATGTAATCTTCATAAGCCCCAAATACACTATACCTGTCGATCTTTTGAGTTTGGTTAAAAGAAATTTAATGTAATAAATCATTTTGAAATATGAAATAAAATGAATGGTTGTTATATGACTCATCCTGATCATTTACCCATGTAATTGGCCCCATCAGTCATATATCTTTGATCAACATGAAATTTTTTAAAACGTATGAATGAGCACTATAATGAACATTTAGGGGATGAGAAATAAATATCATTAGGAAACCATAATCATTAAACCTATAATATACTTTTATTAGTGTATGATTAAGATATATTATCATCCATTCCGAGACACAACTAGAAAAAAATACATTATGTAAAACCCTTATCAATCCTTGGGTAAGTGATCTCGATCGATGACACACACTTCATCCAATAATGAAATGTATCTTGAAAATATTCACCATTTATATAAATATAATAATATGAATATTAATGTATAAATTTATATCATATATGTATAAAAAGTATATATATATATATATAGTATTATCTCAGACCAGAAGTGTGGAACAAAAGAATCCATGCATAACATCATAATGGATTCCAATAATAATAACATGACATGACCTAATCAGTTAAACAAAGAAGAAGAATGGAATTCCAAACTATCCCAAAAAAATTATTTGCATTTCCATGATTACATCCAACTCATATTTCATTAACATCACTTAAACCCACTGTATAATATTTGAAACACAATGTTCAATATCCTAATCAAGGTGTATGAAAAATCATGTCCGACATTACAATAATGATGTGACCATTCATGTAATACATCTTAGGCTAAGGGGTGTGATTCTTCATGTCAAAAAATTTAAGGCCTCTCATTTATAATAAATCACATAGGCTAAAAATATGGGTCCTGAAAAAAACGTTTAGGTATCTCTAATCAACATTTACCAAAAGTCAGTTCCTCGAAAATATGACTAGGATTCCATAATTGTTAAAATTTAATCAATATGAGATGAAATCTAAATCTCATTTCGACCCTCTAAATATCCACATAGTGGAATCATGTCACATTTCACCCCTTGGACCATGTACTCGGTAGCATGTCATTAAAACAGAGATTCATCTTGATATGTAATGTGAATGAATATGTAAGACATGATTTAGGCTGATTGATTAAAAATATCATTATCACTATACCCATTTGAGACAATCTATTCAGTACATGATCCAATGTTTTCCCACAATAGTCTCTACCAAAATTCCTAACACAAAAGATTAGTGTCTATCAAAAACAATGGAACACACTCGGTTCATTAGGTCATAAAAATGGAATGAAATCATATTCTAGACACTCTATATAATCATGTACGTGATGGAAACCCTCTTGGGAAACTGAAAATAGTTATAAAATGTAGGCATCCTAAATAGGATCTATAAAAGTATTAAGTAGGGGAATCCTACAAAGGATCCTCTAAAGCATAAATCATGAAGAGGTATCCTACATGGTATCCTTATTAGGAGTAGGTAAGAAGAGGAATTATATACATATTCCTTTATATTGAAATTGATGTGTAATAATCCTACTTTTGATCCTCGATCATAGACTTGTCTCTAAAATCAAATAGTCACATGTGATTTAAGAGAACATCTCGCAAGGGATACATCATCATATGAAAATATATATATAAATTGATAAAGTAGATGGCTCATGGACCATTATAGGTGAAATATTTACTATATGATTTTCCAAACACCCAACCAGTATGTATTAGTCATGATAACTATGATCATTTTGAGATAGATAAAATGATGTTCATGGTGTAATATTTCTAATCCTACTAACCACTAATCATAAACATGAACAGAGTCTAACCCAATGTATTACAATCAAGAGTTAACTGAATTCAATTAATGGTGGAAGAATCACTCCATTGATTTAATGATTACAAAATTAATAAAATAAATCATAAAAAATTCGAAAGTCTTACAACATCATATTCATCATCGAATAGAATCTAAATAAGGGAAACTCTTCTATCCAATATTAACTCTAGTGTGTAAAAATTTGAATAAAAACTCAAAATGGTATAAAAAGAGAAGTACATGGAATGTATACCAATTTACACAACATTTACCTACCAATTCACTACATGGTTGAGTACTTCTGCTGGAAATGGAATATAAATCCCATGAAGATGATGTGTATAACATGTACATGGTGTTTACCCTATATGGGATACATGTCTTTGTATCTAACAAAGAATGACCATGTATCTTTTCTTGGTTATTTACTTCTATATGAAATGTAACCTACAAATGGCATTCAAATGAACACTACAAGGACAGGTTAACCTACACAAATTTCAGGCCATGTACTCAGATACACATCAAAATTCCATGTCCCAATGTGTATACCATGTACAGTGAATGTTTTACCAAAAACATCATCTATATATTTACACATCTTGATGTACAAGAGCCACTTCATGGAATGTATTCCAAGTAAATGTAATGTACTCAAAACATGTTATATTCCTTGAATTAGAATAATTAATAGAATTTCTTCCAGAACTATGTAGTCAGTAATCATAATATATAAACAAGAAAACCCTAACATTTCCTTGAAACACCATTTTATCCACTACAGATATATATCATCTCAATAGGGGTATGTAATATCAATAAAAGGTCCTTAATAATTAATAGTATTAAATATTTGGGTATTTATTATATAAAAATAAAAAGGGATAACTTTTATTTCTGAATCCTCCAATGCTTCACTCTTGTTCATGTTCCACCAATGTTTCATAATATCCAGGTTTCTTCCAAGTTCAATGGTGAATCCTCAATCCCCCTTTAATTGTCACCATATTCCACCCAATATAAATATTAGTTATGGAATTCCATATGGGGTTTTCATGAGAGGCTATAAGATAAATGGAAAAAATAATAAATGAAAAGTAAGAGGATGAAATAGAAATAAAAATAAAAATAAAAATAAATATGAAAAGGATCCATCCCCAGTGCCTAAAATGATAACTAGTGTCACTTTGGAAAACCAACATGTTCATGACTAAACCAAGGATGCTAATAAAAAATATTGAAATATATTCAAAATATATTTATTAATGAACATGGCTCTATAAATTAATATTTAAAAACATATATATTAAATATTAAACATGAATTAATCCAAATGGCATGGAATTCCACAAAACACTAATCATAGGGTAAAAACCTTTTACCATAAAAATATACTGGACAAAAAAATTACAAGGGATCATCATCTCGGGTTTAAGGGATATTTTACCTCTCAAGACCATTGGAATGAAAAAGTTCTAATTTAGTCATTAATTTCCAGTCTAGTAAGACATACATTATTAAAAGAACCCCGCTATAATACTTCTCTTGTCATAGAATACTAATTTGTAAAATAACCACCATGTTCACATACAAAGAATCTAAAAACGTTTCAATCATGACTATTTAATAACCATCCATACAACATCACCCACTCTCCCTAATCTGAAAACATTCAACTATGGATGATAAGATACTTCCCTCCGTAGGAGTACCCTTATCAGAGCCTTTCAATCAAGATGAATCTCAAATGTTCTTGATCATTCAATCACTAAACCCAATTTTTTGTGTGACCAAAACCCCTCATCATATAGTGGAATCATGGAATGATAATATCATCATCCATTCCCTTATCCCAAAATTATTTCCAACGATAAAAGTAAAATTTTAACTCAAAACTAGAGTTACCGCCCGGAAATGGATAGTGGTACACTCCACCTATTATGTAATTTTATAAACCACTATTAGAGTGAAACCCCCATGATGTCTTTTTCATCAAACCATATAATTATATTTATAAATTTTAGAGAATAACCGATGATGTCTCAGTGATATCATGATGATGTCATGACATTTGGAATGATCATCTTGAAACCCTAAGTAAACTATGATTACATTAATAGGTACATCTCCCAATCTTTGATAAATTGTAAAATCAATTTGGTTATACATTCCCTTATCCAAATCTAGAAACCATGTATCTTCAAGACTTGGGTGCAAGACTAACCATGTGTTAAACACCTAATTTCACCCAATGTATTCTCAATGAAACCTCTACCATAAATGATAATTAAATAGTTTGTCCAAACTACAACGGAACCATTAACCAGAAATTACATCAACTATCAGTCCTCATCTAATATACATCCAATCATTGATTTTTGAATTAATTGACACCACACATAAATGATAGTTAACATTATCACCCAAATAACACATTTATGAGTTTCCCATCACTAGATCAAGCTTCCCATGCCACATGGAATGTTTATCTTAACATTAATTGAACCCCTTGGAACCCATATTGAAAATCAAGAACCATGTAGTTAACGAACCCAAATTTCAACAATATTAGCACAAGGATCCATGTTCCACTAGGCATTAAGCACGCCTACCTAAATACCAATGGTTTCCAACTAGTAACGAGGGTGTAAGTGGGTGATACTATGGAGGCTATACCCTGATTTGATGACATAATAACTCTATATATAAATATAATGCAGGGAAAACAAAGACAACAATGATTTAAATGCGAAACACACCATTGTAGGAAAGACACAAATAGCATTAAATATTGAAAAAATTACCTAAAATAGTATAGGAATTAATTAACCAATCCAACCATACCATTTTTATCTAATAATACATATAATAACAATTCATACACAATAGTAATCAGAAGGACCACATGTGGCTGTCCAAAAATATATACATTTAGGCAGCATGTTTATAGAAAACAAATCATAAATGAAACTACATATGAGGAAAGATTCCATAGTCCCTTACCTTTCATCACATACATACTTAAAAACTATGATCGAGATAATGAGATTTAACTTTTACATGAATGAAATGCGAAAAAAATCTACATGTGTCTGAAAGGTTCCAAGAAGAGTTAAATAGTGGATGTCATTGGGAAACCACAAATTTCTACATATCTTACATTTTTAATTTACTTGGTTTAATATAAATAATATATAAAGGCATCCCATGTGATTAAAAAACACAAGAAATCATGGTTCACAAAAACCACAAAAATGTTATAACCTTCTTTGGAAACAACAAGAATATTATAGGGGATACCTCCTTTATCTCATATTCCAAGGAATCCCCCAATGTATGTATCAATAGGTGAACCCTTAGGTTTTAAATCAGAAAAAATAAATGAAACCTTGTTAAAATGGACACCTCGTATCCATGTTATGTCACTAAACACCCCAATTGCATGCCCAATAAATAATATTCCTAGTACCTCAGACCACTGCTCTGGAGAAATATTGTTATCCTTTACCCTGACATTTAATGAACATTGATGTCAAATCACCATATAATATCTCCATAGAATCAACATACGATGTCTTGATGAATGTTGATATTTGTCCTCCCAAATATGTCCTTTCCTAATGGCCTCATGATCGTGAAACCACACCCCCAAACTAACAAACTCGTCATTATCACTTGACTGAACCTCACCATCCATATGGATATCTAGAGAAAGAACCACTATACAATTCCATGTTCGACATTAACTAGGGGAGTATACCAAAATTAGTGGTCAATAAAACCTATTCATTAATGTTCTAATGTGTGAACATGAATCTAAATGGTGAATTATACAATACAGGTGACTGTAAATCACCAAATTGTAACCTAAGGAACCCCATATTGGCACCTTATGCCACTATGATAATGCCTCTCAATATGATGGCCATCAATATATAATAATATAGGGGAAACACACACAACCCAAAAACCTCTCCACCTTATAAAAATGATATATTCACCCAACCTATTATCCACATCACCTGAATATATATATATATCGGTCCATGCCTAACCTGGTGATCAAATGTTCTTAGTAAGGAAGGCTATGCCATCCTAGAACTCAGTATGATCCCATCATGATCCGATATATCCCATCAAAAGAAATTCACATATAAAAAAACAATTCTATTTAATTGAAATTAATATCATAATTAAAATAAAGTTAATCCCCTACCTAATCTTCCAAAGGTATGACATCTTACCAAGACACAACCATTTCATTAAATGAGGATAATTCATGTATGAATATCCATTGGGTCTAATAAATTAATTATAGGAAACAGTTAAAATTTTAGGTCTCCCTATCTCTATCCAATTACACATTAAAACATGTCCCCCGATGCACTCATGTAATCACAATGAATGATGAGAACCACCTTCCTCTAGTTGGTTTACATCCGCACAACCAACCTAGCATCTTACTCATACTGATTTTGAATAAATAAATTTTTTAGATTAAAACCCTAAAATTAGGGTAAAATGTTTTTTAGATATTTAGCTCCCCTTATGATGAGTGATGTGAATAATATAAGTATGAGGGGGATGACCCTTACCAATATGGTTCCAACAAAACTGATAGATATCAAAAATCATTCTATATCAAATATTTAGCGCAAAATCAAGGGGATGAGGAAAATGGAGAGCTCCCTTGTGTTGTGTGTGACCCAAATAAGATTAAGGAGGATAAAATATGTTGAATAAAAGAAATAATAAAAAGGTAAATTCACACATTTAATCTCTCTCATGGTTAGGTTGAATTGTTTCTTAACCATACAGAAAATGTGCAGCACCTCTTGCTTTTGTTTGAAAAATCTCAATATTAGCTCCCACAGTTTTGACTATCCAAATTCAAACCATGTGTGCTACATTGCATTCATACTATGAATTTCAATATAAGTGTGTAGATTATGGATAGTAATCCAAAATCACGTAGATCCCTCTTCTAAAACTATATCGTTTCTCACATGGCTATTCTCCCCAACTAGTATAGTTTTCCAAAAAATGGTCAATGAATATATGGGCTAAATGGTTACCCCTAAGAGTCTGTATGGTTTAATTTTACCATGGGCCTTATCATTTACTCTTCTAAAATATGGAATTTAGTCCACTGATTCCCAAACATTCATCCAATCTCAAAATCCATTTTAAAAGTGTAAAACCACCAAAAAAATGTTCTTAGGTATAAATACTCAGAAATAATTTTCAATAAAAAAGTAAAGTGTTATTCTCCACACCAAACACAAAATTTCAAAATGAGTGTGGAATTTTACGCACTCCAACAACATTGGGCATTATAATTTCCCAACATTAACAATTCTCATCTTCATACTATAAAACCTAAAGCAAAATTGTACTGATCATACGCAAATAAATTAAATTATTATGGACAACATCAATCCAAGAGATACTAGATCAACTACCTTATGGAGTTTCCCTACATTATGAGTTTCCTACCATAGTAACATCCAGACCCAAAATAGGAATAAAAATGATTCTCCTTTGAACATCCCCAAACTCATTTTCCTCCCATGATGCATCATCATTCCTACACCACATCAGGTTCCCTTTTTTAAAATCTAAAACCCATCATATATCTCACAACAATAATTCTCAGCTCATAACCATGTCACACATGGAAACAGAGATGCCACACATATCAAAACATAGTCAAAATATCTCTCGATTCCTCACACTTAAATGTAGTCCCATATCATAATTATTCTTAGATTCCAACACACCTCATGTGACCCAAATCCCCTCATGGATCTAATGTCAACACATATCATGTAATCATGATTCCACACACATTATGTATATATATATGATTCATCCAAGTCGATGCCATCATACTAGTATTGTACGGATTTGATCTAGATTCATATAATGAACCTCATTCACTCTAAAAGGACATGACTCTATAATAGACATGCCAAAGGAAAACATAACCCCAGTCACTCCCACAGTTTACCTCAAAGTGAAACATGATCACCACCCCCTCATAAACACAGAATTTCCAAATAATATACCTTGAAAGTAGCCCAACTCTTTAATGCCTATCCTTCCAATGGAGTTGAACCGTACATAGTCCCCTTACCCCACTATTGTGTCCCGCTATCTCTTCTAAGACTTTTGTGTGTAGCTAAATCACAACTCAATTATATTAGTACCACTTTTGGTTTAATATCGTATCCAATATTGTTTATTTGTTCTTGAATATTGGATATCTTAGAAGACTTCATATAAAACATCTCATCATTCATTACCATTATACAAGGCCAATACTCCATTGGAGGAAGTTCACACTAAGTTCGTACTTATCCTGGCTACCCACAATGAAATCACACTCGAAAAAATCCACTATGAGGTGGCCGACTCGAGTTCTTGGCATGACCTCCCTATTGGAACTAATCTTGGTCTCACTTCCAAAAATTTGAATATCCACAAAATAATCACCTAAAGCCGTCGCTCGGATCAAATATATCTGTTCCATCAAGTTTCCTTAATATATGAGTGCCTAATTCACTGCCTTTATGAATGTGGCCAACCTGATGATATATACATGCACCATTATTGTTTCCTATAAACAATCAATGGAATAACTCACACTCTGGGTTTAATCTCTCACTATACATGGATAGAATAGATGAACATCAGTGAACCTCTATTCATTATACTTGAAAAACACGTCACCCTACTGTAGGATCAAGAACACTATATCTCAATATACCCTCAACATATCAGGAAAGAATTGATCGAAGAACCTAGCTTCAATGTCCATACAGGAATGTCCGTCATATCTACCAACCTGAACCCACATGTCCCATCAGAAATTTTCATTATAAATGATAATGTCTGTCACCAGATTCACCCTCATAACTAGGGGTGACTCTTTCTATTTGATGATCAAATGCATTGACACGACCAACATCATAACTTCCTATAGAACACCCTCTCACTATAATATATATGTGTTCTAATACTAGAACTCGTGAGAAAAAAATACACCATAAATGGATATTCTAGGTCATCTGTCATATCAAAACCCTGGATGAGATGATCCATACTCTCTTCAATCTTCTCATTATTCCATGAAGAAAACATTTGAAATATTTTTCTTATCCTACATACACATGAGAATTAACCTAAGCATGTATATATGCCTCCCCTTGTGGATCATTCTATTCCTAACCCTATGAGATAGCATCCCAACTCTTAGGGGTCTCAACCTATCAATGCTTCTGCGTTGGCATATCACATCCTGCCTTTCAATGTATTGGATCTCATCAAGGGTTCATCATGATGAAAACAAATATATGGTCATAATGACCATATAACATATATAGGGAGATTAGTTATAACCATCATGTATTAACTACCCACGCCCATATTGAAACCATTTCACAAGGTATTTGTGTTCTTATCCCCTTACCCACCCATATTATTTCCATGTATAACATATTCCTTGGGATACTCCTATCCTGAGAGACCATGTCACCTAAATCCAATGACTACATCACCCAACATGGTGATCAAAATCACCACATAACATCGTACTTTCTTGTATTTTTTAATCCAATACCATATATATTAATTAAACAAATAACATGAAATTTTATCATAAGGACAACGACACAGACACAGACACATAAACACACTCACAAAGACACATATATATAACATATTTTCCTAACCATAAAGCAAAAACAATTTCCCATTCTATAGAGGGAAATGTCTCCAGAAATCATCCACTTTAATACAAGGAAAATGGTAACATGACATAAAAAGTAAAAAATATATTCCAATAATACCAATAGAGGTGAAAATATAATCACCTATATAATAAGAAAAGAAAAAAATTCACACCCAATGAAACTTAGTTGTTCCCCCTATGAATGGGGATATAGGGCCCAAAATATGATCTATAAAACCTGTTCAACCAAAACCCTAATAATTTATCAACCATATAGATAAAATTAATAAAATGAAATAGGTATATTAAATTAGTTTGATTCCATTCGTTGCACCCAACTGAGATTACTATCTGAGTAGTGCCATGTAACATGTACTAGAAGGCCTTAAAAAACCTCCTTGAATTACAAATGTTCTTAATTAGTAGAGAGGGTATGTAACTTCACAATTGGGTGACTATATCCTCACTTTAACTTACAATAATTCTATATGTTAATATATAACCGAATAAATAAATAATATATTAACCTGAACTAGTAACCCACCCATACAGGAAAAACTCCATTAACATGAAATATCGAGAATATAACTAAATGGAAGAAACAAAAGAAATTAAAAAAAAATACAATACAATTTGTGAATATGAATGCATATAAAAAATGTTGTACCTCACAACAATAAAAAGGTTCACCAATTGTAATGACCCAGAAATGTCTTGTAATGTTTTTTATTAAATTTTTTGTAATTTTACGAGTACGCAGTTTCTGATGGCACCTGATTCCGAGCCATGGTGTGCCGAGAAATAATTTCTGAAGTTTACCTTGGATATTTTTAGTAAACGAACAAGCAGGTTTTTATCTATCTGTTGAACTGGTGCTCGTAATTGAAATCTAAGGGCACCGATGAACTCGCTGTGCCGATATCTGCATAAGAGAAATTTTACCATAGATGCGTTTTCACAGGAGAAGAAGTTATACTTTGGGGTTTAAATAATTAAATAAAAGTGTGTACAAATTTATTTTATTATCCTTCAATGTTAAACTCCCCCATGGGATGTTTTTGGTGGGGCCCATAACCACCCAACTTCTCATGTATGTTTATGTCTGAGGTGGGGCCCATATGATCCCCAACACATCACTTTCCATAACTCTATAACCTCTTTGAAATCCCATGTTAATTACATGACAACTTATTTTTTAATTTGTAACCTTTCCACATCCCCACTTAAATTCATGCCAACACAAACAACATAATTAATTAATTGAAACCCTTTCATTAATTAATTATGTGTTTGAAATTTTTATTTTTGAAATGAAGGGAATGATCAATTAAAATAAGGGGTGGCCTTATTTTAATTTGGTTGGATTTTTTTGTGGGGATTTGGGGAGAGAGCCTTGTGTGAAAGAATAATGTTGCTCCCCCTTCGTTGAAGAATGTCATCCTCTCCGATGAAGAACATAGACTCAGCGACCCTGAAATATCCATCCTTTTCTTCCTTTGTGACAAGGGATGAGACACTGACGCAGGAACTCTCCAATGACATCACGTCTTGTTTTTCTTCTCTCTGTGATAAAAACGGAAGATGTCACTTCCTCCTCGGAAGCTCTCCGTTGACGTCTATGAATCCTCACCTCACAATGTCGTCTTCCGCGACGTCCGATGTTTGACCTCTTTGTTGAGGTAGGGTGATTTGATTCAATTTTATTGAAAATAAAATTGTCACTGTGTTTCGTGAACCACATGCATTCTTGGGTATGTGTTACCGCCTAATTCGGAGGGCGCGGACCGAACCAAAACGGCCCGACGACCCGCCACTAGAACATTATTCATTTGGATTTGGAAATTGGCGGTGAAGGAAGCATGTCGCCATTGCACCGAGCCGGGAATGTGGCGAAGGGAACCGGTGTCGTCATGCCGGTTGGGTGGAATGAACCGCATCCCACTACACGGGACGCTTCGGCGGAAGAACCCTTCGGCTCGTCGGCCGGCCGGGCGAAGAGGAGTCGTGGCACCAAGATGGCGCCTCACTAGAAGACCGGTCGGCCAATCGGCCGGCCGAGCAGAGCTGGACTGCGGTTCTTGGAGGGTGCCGCACAAGAGGACTGGGGGACCACCCATGCGCGCCACGTGCACCGAAGACCAGCCGGTCTAGCCGGCCGGTTCGGGGAAGGGCGGTGCCTCATGGCGCCGCCAGTGCAGATGACCAGGGGTATCGCGCGCCCAGCCGTGCTGCGCCAGTCCAGGTCGAGCCTGGCCACGCCAGGCCGGGCCGAGTCGGGCCACGGCGGGCCGCGCCTTGTCGGGCCTGGCCACGCCCCGCCGGGCTGGCAATGCCACTTCGGGTTAGGCTGCACCACTTCGGGTCAGGTCGTGCCCCTTCGGGCTGACTTATGTTTTTCTTCGTTCCGGTCCGACACTACTGGTGGGTCGGACCCATCAAACTAGGTCAACCCAACCCGTCGGCCCACTGGGCTAAACTGGACGAGCCCATTAATCACTTAAATGTGATTAATTAAGGATCGCGCGCCCGATCAACGCACCATCTGCGTCACCGGGACTCTTTAGAAGAGACGATCCTATTTATATACTCTAATTGGGTTTTAGATGAATTGGATATCAGCTGGGTTAGAAATGAGCGTATTACTAATCGGGCCCCTCGGACGGAAAAACCAATATCTCTCAGACCGGGCGTCCGATTGATACGCTGTCTGTTGCATTGAGTTCCTTGTGACAAGACGAAACTTTGGGATACATCAACTCTGGACTTCATGGTAGTTGATGTATCAACACCCTTGGCTCGAGAAGTGGACCCTCACGGAATCGAGCGTGTTGTATGCCGGAACCCTAGAGATGGATCTGACTGCAATGATGATGACGACAATACTTGGATCCTATATGGGTTCTGCAGCGAGGATGACTTTAATTGGATCCTCCATGGGTTCAGTAGCGATGAATATAGTACTAGAATCCTACGTGGGTTCGGCAGCGATGTTTACTGTACTTGGATCCAACATGGATTCATCAGCGATGACTTTTGTACTTGGATACTACGTGGGTTCTTCAGGGAAGATGATTGAGATGCTACATCTATCATCTCCACCCCCCTTCGTGAGTAGTATACCTGTGTGAGGTGAGTCTTGACTCTCAATCATTATCATTGATGTGATTTACTTACATTCCTGTATGGACTGAGTTGTGATTTCCTGTGTGGATTGGGTTGTACTTGAGCTCATTAGTTAGATCCGAACATGAATTGATTACTTAGGTAAATGTATGGGAATATACCTAGGTAGAGTTGGTTGATACTTTGTGTTTTTATCTTTCCATTGTGGTTTATCCTTTGTGGATTATGGGGGACCATTAGGGGTCTCGGGGTCCCTACTGAGTATTGTATACTCACCCCTGCATGGGCTATGCCTGCACTACATTGGGTTGGATACAGAAGATAGAAATCACTGATTGAGGTAATGTTTAGTGGAGCAGGATGGTACCTGGAGGTGGACAACTTGGAGGGACATACACGGAGCGGACAACTGGATCCAAGGAGCTGAGGAGACCATATGTACCTACCCTTTAGGTGGGATATCCAGAGGATGACTTAGTGGTTTCTGTCTTACTTTAATGCTGCTGTTCTTTCTTTACTATTGTACTATACATTCCGGTGGGTTTGTATTCTCGCCCATTAACATTCCAGCAGTTACTTTTGTACTCAGTTTACATAGTGTTTACATCTTCTTGTGTACTATATTGTGTTTTTTAGTTATATAAAGGCAATACCTTACCATTAATCGGGATTTACGCCTTTGGTTCTAGTCTGCAGCCCCTGGCCTATGGAAGGTGGGCTTCGGGTAGTCAGGAAACGGGCCCTAAGGATAGGTCATGATAAATTGGTATCCGAGGAGATCATTCTACCTCAGATATTAGGACTCTGATAATTTCTTCCTATGAAGCAATAATGATAAGGGTATTGAGTGTGGTTATCAGTCCAGGGAGTCCAGTGTTGGTGCGACGGCCGACGTATCCATACACCAGGACCCTAATTTCTGATTTCTGACTTAGTTCTCGAAAACACTAATTGAATGTGTGTTTCAAAAGTTTTCATTGTGATTACTTTGTGTCATCTCACTAGGTATACTGTATTAACCATGTCACATCTGTTTATTTTTAGGATGGCCCCATGATGGATGTCAGCTATGGTTTCAAGATTTATGTGATATGGCAGCCCACCAAGCGACGAGGCCTTGGTGCAGGGCCCCATTACATCAGAGGCACCAGCGGTACCTATACCAACTGGGCCACCGATACCGCCATCCCCAGTAGCGGAGAGTGTGCGCCGCCTGAGTGCGTAGCATGATTTTTAGTTACAGAGGCCACCCAGGTTCCACGGAGAGATGGACCCTTAGGTAGTTGAGGATTGGTTGGAGGATATTATTCGAGTCATCATATTGGTAGGGTTGATAGCAGACCATATGATGATCCTTTTCGCGAGTCTACTGCACTTAGTAGTGGGTAGATTGTGGAGCCTGATTCCCCAGGTGCACGAAAAGGCATCACTACTTTTGACGGACGTCGAGAGCCTTTTCCACTTGGAGTTTCTTCCGGCTACCCTCTGTGTGGTGTGAATCCAATAGTTACCACAGTTGCGGTAGGGCAACATGACAGTTGCCCAGTACTCTATGAGATATTCCGACCTCTCACGATATTCCACGAACATGGTACGAGACCCATTCATCCAGGCCCGGACCTTCGAGCAAGAACTAAGGCATGAGATCAAGGCTTCGATGATCTCCCTCATCATTCTGACGTAGGAAAGAGTACTGGAGCAGGCCCATATTGTGGAGTGCTTCCTTACTGAGCCTACACCAGCAGCGAGGCCTGCCGCAGGGCAAAACATAGCGAACTCTTCTACAGCCGGAAGTAGACATATGAGGCAAAGGTCCAATCGGACCAAGCCATCTGTTAGGTGACCACATGATATTGGTTCCGATGTGCGGGGAACACGTAGCAGAGCCATTCATACGAGAGGCAGGCAGTTCTATGCATGCAGCGGGAATGGCTACATGGCTCGTGACTGCCTGACCAGCCATGTAGAGGAGCATCAGACGATTGAGGGACCACCCAGGCAGAGGAAGAGGTTCGACCGTGGAGGTCTGCAGGGAGCAGGTGGACAAGGCAGAGGAGCTGGCCGAGCAGCGGGTGGTGGGAGACGCTTTCAGGCTCTACCACCACCACAAGGAGGTCCACCCAGACCATAGGGATTTGGCGGACAGAGGCAGTCTCAGCTACAGGCAGTGGAGGCTTATGACCACGTCACACCTGTGATGATTCGAGGTACTATTTGAGTCTACTCCACCCTAGCTTCAGTTCTTGTAGACCCAGGAGAGATTCATTTTTTATTGAAGATGCCCTTGTTCAGAGCTTGGAGATTCCAACAGACCCATTGGCATGATCCTTATGGGTAGAGAACCCTACGGGAGAAAACTCGATGATTACACACTGGTGCCGTCAGTGTGAGCTTACTCTAGATAGCGAGAGATTTGGATGTTATTTTCTTGTAGTGGAATCAAGGCATTATGAAGACATCTTGGGCATGGATTGGTTATCTACCGTACATGATCAGATCGACTATATTAGGTGCAAGGTGCGGTGTGTCCGCACGGATGGGAGCAAGTTTACATTTACTGGCGAGAAGGGAGCCTTTGCAGCGCAGGATGAACTTATGCAGAGGAGAGGAAAATTGATCACACATCAGTTGTCTAGTATCATCCTCATAGCAGTTGTTGTTTGAAGTCCGAGTTTTCCTGCTGTGGTGGATCAGTATGCGGACGTTTTCCCCGATGACGTTCTAGGACCACCTCTTCATAGAGAGGTTGTGTTCTGTATTGACATGCACACTGGGACAAGATCTATATCTACACCAGCATATCGGATGGCTCCTGTTGAGCTTCGTGAGATGCAGGTATAGCTGGAGGACTTGCAGGGTAAGGGATTCATCCATCCCAGCGTTTCACCCGAGGTTTCTACGATTTCATTCTCCAAGAAGGCGGATGAGAGCTTACAACTATGTGTCGACTACTTCTCATGAATTAGGTGACTGTAAAGAACTTTTATCCTCTCCCGAGGATTGAAGACCTCGTTGACCATCTCAAGTGAGCACGATGTTTTTCGAAGATAGACCTCGGGTCAGGCTATCATCAGCTCAGAGTTCGAGATGAGGATTTGCAGAAGACGAACTTTAGGTGTCAGTAAGGCCATAATGAGTTCATGGTTATGCCTTTCGGCATAACCAATGATCCAGTAGTGTTCATGAGTCTCATGAACAGGATCATCCATCCGTACCTCGATCAATTCGGCATTGTCTTCATCGATGACATACAGATTTACTCGACTACTGAGAAGGAACACGCCTACCACTTGCGGGTTGTAATGGACACACTCCAAGAGAACCAGCTTCATGGTAAGCTCTCCTAGTGTCAGTTCTGGATTTGGGAGTTCCACTTATTGGGGCATGTCATCTCTAAGGCGGGAGTTGCCGTGGATCAATGTTGTACGTGCTTGGGAGCCACCCATGAGTGTGATAGAGGTGCAATGTTTCCTGGATCTTCCTAGGTACTATCAAAGATTTGTGCAAGACTCCTCTAGAGTTGCAGCACCACATTCATCTTTGACGAAGAGGGGATTCACTTCATGTGGTCAGATAAATGTCAGCAGAGCTTTCATGAGCTGAGACATAGATTGACCAGTGCACCCATCTTGAGGCTACTGGAGGAGGGAGTAGGGTATGTAGTTTACTGCGATGCATCAGGGACCGGACTCGGGTGTGTCATGATGCAGGTGCGGGCAGTGATCACTTATGGTTTAAAACAGTGGAGGTAGCATGATCATAACTATGCTACCCATGACCTGGAGTTAGCAGCAGTGGTCTTCGCCTTGAAAATGTGGCGACACTATCTTATGGGTGTGCGCTTTACAGTCTTCTCTGACATCCAGAGTCTCAGGAACAACTCAGAAGCAGACAGAGAGGTTACGTGGATAACTGGAGGAAGGATCTTTCATTTGTGGAAGGTGATCACATCTTTCTCAATATTTCTCCACGGAAAATTGTGATGTGTTTTGGTAAGAAGGGAAAGTTTTGTCTAATTTTCATTGGACCTTATGAAATCCTAGAGAATGTTTGATCAGTAGTGTATAGAGTTTATTTACCTCCAAATTTATCCAGGGTAAACAATTTTTTTCATGTTTCAATGTTGAGAAAGTATTTTCTAGTTCCATATCATGTTTTTAGTCCAAAGGTAGTCCAGTTGGAGGATGATCTCTCTTATGAGGAAAAACCAGTCCTGATTCTCGACTGTAGAGAGAACGTTTTGTGAAATACGGAAATTCATCAAGTAATGGTTTTCTAGAAAAACCATATTGTTGAAGAGGAAACATGGGAATCTAAAAATTCTATGAGAGATAAATACCCCATCTTATTTGATAAGTGAATAAAAATTGAGGTGACACAATTTCCAAAAGAGGGAAATAATGTAACATCCCATGTAAATATATAATATTACATTCCAATTTTTAATAATATTTGTGAATTAAATATTAATGTTGTTTTAATGTGGATTCAATGTTCTATGGCATACATAATATGAAATAGTGGGTTTCATTGAAATCTTACGTTTCACAAAATGTTGAGTTATAATGAAAAATAATAATATCATATTATTATTTTAAATGGAAGTTAATGCCTACCTATTGAATTTGATGGAATGAAAAAAATCTAACTACCATATGATTAAACATGTTTTTTAAATGTTATTACAGTTATCTAATAAATTTAAGAGTCTTAAAATAAAAAATAATCGAATTTTAATCATAAATACTTTAATATTCTTTAAAGGGTTTATTTATCACCTTTTGATAGAGGACCATTCTTAGATATAGTTTTTTTCACTTTTATATGTTATATTTGACAAAAGTATACAATTTTTTAGAATAGGGACCACAAAATTTAATTTGGATAAAATTTTGGTATTTTCTGATAATGTTCATTTTTTAATTAATTGTGAAAAATACGCTATTTAAATTCAAAACTGCCATTTAATCTAACTTATTTAAAAGGATCAATTATTATATTAAATTTTTTAAAGGTTAATTATTTTAGGTCTTTCCTATTTAATCTAATGTTGGTCATTGTAAGTAATATCACATTTAAATTGGACATAAGAATGTGTCAATATTATGATAGTTATTATTTTATAAAAACACACTTTTTGTTTTCACAACGAGAATTAATTATAAATTAATTTATACCACTTCTGTGTTTTGAATTTTGAAAAATGGATTACATATTTGATGTTATGAGGACTAAATTGTTTAAATATGTAACTTTTGTTTTTAGACATTATGAATATTTACTTCGCTTAATATTTTTTAACATGGTTAAAGGAAATATCGGGTAAATAAAGGTAAACAATATTATTATAATAATATTAAATTTACCTCAAATGTGTCATAATTATATTTTTTGAAACATTTACTATAATGGGCATCCTTGATTCGATTTTGGGACCCCATATACCCCATTAAAGTGATAATGACACTTTATATTAATTAATTTCAAGTAATGCCAAAAAATGACATAAACATATATCTTTTAGTAAATAAATTATTACATGGGATTATATAAGTTATCTCTTAAACTATAAATATTAATTTGAAATATAAAGATATTTAACACATAGTGGTATTTTTTATGATTTTTAGACATACAATAAATAAATATCTTTATGACATAATAATGATGCAGTGTTTACCTCATTAATGAACAATTTAAAAAATAAGATTATAAAAATTTAAAAAATATCCAAAAAACGGTCCAATTCTTATTGAGGTATTTTATTTCGAAAAAGATTCATCTTATCATCAATTTTAATAAGTTTTGGACCTTTAGAATCTGAGAATCATTATATAATAAAATAATACTTTTAAACATTCCTAATGAGCCCCTCCTCCCCCTTCAAAAAATATCTAATCTCTAACCAATTACTCACATCTCTCAAGCCCCTTGGATCATCCACCCTCTTTCAAAATAAGCTCTAAAGATGACATTAATCCTACTAGAAGCCTTACCATATGCAGAAGTCACTTCAAGAAGTCCTTTTGGATCAAACCAAAGGGAGTTACCCGATTTAAAGGTAACGTCTTCTCTTACGTTCTTTTTTTCTATTTTACTTCTCCAACCCCATTAAATATTCTTATTCCAATATTTTATAATAAAAAAATTATCTTCAATATACGAGGTTTTTTCTTTGATAAGGATTCTAACTAAACATATACACACCTCCATAAAATTGGTAACGAACATACTGTTTCTGTGGACGACCAACTACTACCTCATGAAACGATGATTGTTCAATCTTCTTGTACCACCTTTTCTGATAGAAATTAATAAGGAAATTTTTTTATATGTTATATATATTATATTTATATTGTTTATATGCTTCATTATTTTACATTTATATTATACCATCACGGTTTCCATAATGGGTAAATATGATACTTTTATTTGAGGAAGTGCGGACTACCGCCCCCTCAAAATGGTATGACTCTTTCATTCCATACATTTGATAATATAAACGATTGATTTAGTGAAATTATATATGAAATTATACTGTAATGTTCCTTTTAAACAATATGTTTTCATTCTATTTAATAATAAATATAAATCATAGTAGCATTCATGCGTATGTGAAACTAATTATCTCCATGAACGTTGCATTTAATTTCTTATATACAATTGTTATGTACCTTTATAAATACATATATATATATAAATATATTGGATATAAATGAAATATATGATATCTAAATCATGAATATCATTTTATAGATAATATACCATTGACCACATGAACATCTTGTAATTATAAGAAGTTCATTTTTGACTCAAGTGCGAAATATTGAAAAAATGGCATTTATTAACTTAAATGATTAAATAATGTTAATAAACTAGTAATAAGTGATATTAAAGGAAAAATAAACTCTAAATAGGTTCATAAGAAATTATAAATTAACATTAGTTTATTATTTAGGAGATTAAAGAACTAATATGTTCATGTCGGGCACGAGGTAGGGGACTTTATCTCAATCTCCTATCATTGAGGCATATATTGATTTATACATGACTATCCTTTACACGGTGTGTAAAAAACATTGACTTTTCATTTAATTTCAAAGGGACTATTTTTTATACAAGGTGTTTTACTAAATGTCAAAAAAGAATGTTTCATTTAATGTAATCGGTGACTAATACCTTTCTGCCACTACAAGTATTTTTTGATCTTTGGATTCCATAACAAGAAATAGTGTTTTTTAAAAGGAAAATAAATACCACATACCATTTTACATATTTTGGTATTGATTATGGTTTTGATAATGGATTTATTATGTAAATATATTTAAATGATATATTTTTATTTCAATGTGGAAATGTTATATTTATTTAATGCTTGTTTTATGTGTTATGATTATGTTATGGTTCTTCTAAATTGATAAGGTATATGGGTGTTTCTGTGACAATCCTAGGGTGGGTGTGCCCGAAACATCTCTCTAATGAATTGGGTAAAGTGATAGAGGTAATCATTGATGTTTCTCCAAAGAGATTTTGGGAATATACTGTGATGATTCTTCCAAATGTAAATCCATATGTAGTTGTGAAAGCTACAATGTAGGCATGTTATGGATGCCACAATTTAACTTTATGATTTGTAATTACTATGTGTTATTCATAAATGTTATGATATCATGAGGTATGCTAAAAATTGTATGTTTTGACGGGATAATAATTTCTTTCATTATTTTATAACCCTAAATGTGATTTTTATGATCATCCCATGTTTTGAAATGTTTTTCATAGGAGATAAAGAATAATAAGGTCAAGGATGAGATCAAAGACAAGTCATAATGTGTAAAACATGGAACTAGACATGACTGTTTTTTTCAAGGGATTGTATTTTATGAAATAAATGGAAACTGAGTAGAAGTGTCTTCTTTGTAATTTTTGAGATGTAATTTTTTTTAGATAAGTGAGACATGTGAAGGTTTCCCAACCCATATCCCTAAATAATTTATTCAAAAATTGAAGAGTAACAAATTAGTCTCAAGGTGTAATGAAGCTACACCAGAAATGAAATAAACCAGATAAATGGGGATAGGTAAAAATTTAAAACAGGTACCGATTCAAAAAAGAGGAACTACAGATCTTCAAGCTTGTTCACCATTCATCCTTCACCATTCCACCTCAATCATAAGGGAAACAGAATATAAGCATCTCGACCAAGCAGAAAAGTCCAAGACGGAGGGTACGCCTGCCTGGCAGCCTTAATTAGACAGAGAAGATGAGAGGACCGTCCAAAAAAACAATATACAACATCTCAAATGCAGAACTAGACCAGTTAAGCAGCAAAAGGAGGCTCTGAAAAGAAGAGGTACATAGCCAGGGTTGTAGCAACAACCAGGAGTGTGCACTCCAACAGTAGAAACAGTGAATCAACAGCTTCACTCGAAAATAAAACAACACATCAAAAGAACTGAGACCAAAAAGAGTAAAATCTTCCAGAAATTAGGATGGTTTGTTAATCATCTTCGATTTTTCCTCAGAAATGGATATTTTTATACTAAGGTATTCAGCAGCTGAAATCTTCTTTTCATGAAATTCTTGAAGGGAAATTTCCTATTGCCTATCGATATACTGAGTCCACACTTGTATATATTGTTCATCAAAATACTGCGAAAAGTAATACAATAGTGTACTAGAGGCAGCAACCTGAGCATTTTCTTGATTTTCCTCTGCAGGTTTAGGTTTGGAAGAATCAACAAGAGGTTTTTTCTGAGGGACTTCAACAGGTTCAGACTTGGAAGCATTCACTGATCTGGTCACTATTGTGCGTTCAGTGTTCGAGTAATCCTTGCGTCTTCTAGCTTTTCTTGATTGTGGGGTGATGAACCTGTCCTCATCAACCAGGGGTTTCTTACATTTTTTTCCATAGAATTTATAATTGTTTCTTCAATATGTCTTGGTTTATCATTATAATCAGAGGTCTCAATATCTCCTTCATTTTCATTATTTTCTAGAGCTTGTGTGTCATCTTGATTCGAGAGAAGTCCTTCATGATTATTTGAGGTAGGGATAGTATCGCACCCTTTTTCAATGGCCACCTTAACAGGTTCCTGAAAAGTAGCCTGATTAAGATCAGGAGTCAGGGCTTTATTTTCTGAGATATCCATGACAAAAGCCTCAACATGATTCTAATCAATGTGATTATACATGAAGCTGTCTCTAGACACCAAGTTAGAGGTTTTAGAATCAACAGAATCAGCCACTACTGCCTGAGCATCATTCTTGAAAGAAACAGTTTGATTATTTTGCATACTTGGTTTCTGTTTTTCAACCCATGTTGGCTTAAAATGTATTTGAGTGATAAATTTCCCATAGTCTTTATAAGAGTGACCTGATTTGAAGCATATTTTACAAAAAGGTTGTACGTTCTCAAAAACCACATCCTGAACAAAGCCGCTCTCACCATTTTGGATCCGGAAATAGGCGGGAAAATCTTTGGATAGGTCAATTTCTATGAAAACTCTAGCAATTGAAGTCTGAGTGAGATTCAAAGTGGCATAATCTAATTTAATGGGTGTTTCGAATAGAATGACAATTGAAAATAGGGCCCTCTTTTTAAACAATTGAATCAGAAAATCAGGAAACACTAACTAGAATGGGTGCAATGGGGGACTCAAAGCCTAAAACAAAATCTGGAGACCATTTATGAACTTTAATAGTTTCTCTCCCAAAAGACCACAAGCCACGAATCCAAAAACGGTAAAAATCAGAGTCTGAAGAGAATCTAAACAACAAATTTCAAGAGTTTAAGAAGCCAATGCTAAAATCAACAAAACCAATCCTTTCTAACGTCTTGCGCAATAACATAAGCCATGGACGATGCTTTGAAAATTCCCAAACCAAGGCAAAATGAAGATCAGAGGAAAGAGAGCATACCACATCTTTCGTGAATGAAATTGTAGATAATCCTTGATGCTTGAAAAACTTTGCCGTGATAATCGCCTCCTTCTTCAGAGCAGATCTCTAATTTTCACCTTCATCCACTTCGACGAAGGTTCGGTCATCATTCTTCTACCATAAATTAGGGTTTTCGCCTTGCTTGCCGCCGCCCGATGGAGCCCCTGCATCGGCCATCGTCCCCCTTGAGAATCAATGCCTTTGAGATGTAATTTAATAGTTATGGACCAATTATCTATAACTCTAAACATGAGTATATCCTTAATGTAAATTATCCATTTAATTCAAGATTATGTAATGTAATATGGATGGGTCCTTATATCCTCGTTTCCCGACATGGTTATATTCATCCCATAGGAAAAAAACCCCGATTGTGGACTCAAATAGGGATAAAAAATCTCAATATGATGCTCATGTTAAAAAATATCACTCAAGGAATGTGTGTGAATAAATTAATAATAAATAGATTTATTAATAAATATTAATTATACCATGTAAATTAAAATAGAACCTAATCCCACCAAAATGTCATCCTAGTTTCATCATCCAATTTCTAGATCAGTTGATAGGTCAAAAATTTATTCAAGATCATATGGCTATGAAACATTCCATTTAACAATTCTTGAGAATATGAAATGAAAATTTATAATTTCTACTCAAATTTAGACATCAACAAAAACATTAATTAATTTATAGCAGGGATGACTCATGTATAAAGTAATTGAAAATAAGTTGGCATAGTAGTAGTATATGGCTAAAAGTTTGATCTATTACCACAAAATACCTCATGTAGTCCATGCAGAGTATAGGGAGTGGGTGGTCATGGATGAGTGAAGCTATATTTATTGAGTCTTAATATATAAATTAAACATGGATGATTAGAGGTATGGTATTTTTTATAGTATAGATATAGTTTTAACATACATAGGCATGATACATTTCATTATATCAACAACACTTATTCGAGACCTATGGAATTTTTAGATCCCTCATCTTGATATGTACAACTAGATACTCCCACAATAGAGGATTCTATAATTAAACCCTTGTATTGATAATTTGACCTTACTATTGGAGGATGGAATGTTTTGTGGGATATCACTTTATTAAAGATTATACATTAATATTTAATCTTATGTATTTACTAGTTATATAGAATTCATGTATATATTGGTCGTATCTGCTGGAGCATGTGGTGAATATGTGTTAATTTGATTATGATTCCCTCTTTGATGAGATGAAAACATTGGCTGGGGAGGATGGAAATATATGATTGGGTGTACAATATTTTACCAAAAACATTTCCATTGTCACTACTTTTTAAGCAGCGGATTTGATCTTATATGTTGTTTTTGTAGTGGTGGAGTATGGGTATGTATTTTCAGATGATGTGATAGTCTTACCTCCACAAAAAGACATCAATATATACATAAAAATTCACCTAGAGGATGCCCTGATATCTGTGAAAGTATTTTTTGTGGCTCCTGTAGAGTTTTATATGAATAAGGTCCTATTGTATCAGTGTCATATATATGAAATTATTAGAAATAATCAATCATACACCATATCCCTAGTGTTGTTCACTAAGAATTATGATATAATATTGAGGTTATGCGTGTATTATCATTATATATTTTTTTAATATCAATAATAACTATCCACTAATGGTAATTTTTGATCTCTCTAGGTAGTTAGAAGTGGTGAAATTGTTTTCAATGATTGAAAAAAGTCATAAATCACCAATATTCATGTTCAAGATGAGAATATATACAATATGACACAATGATGCTAATACAGTCACTATGAGTACATGGTGATTCCTTTTGGAATGATGAGTTCTCCATTAGAGGATTTATTAATCAATGACATCATGATATACTCAGCGTTAGAGTAGGAAATCATGAGACACATGATTATTATCCAATATATACTCTATGATCACATGATTGGCATGAATCAATCAATGTTTCAATTATTGATATTAATGTGCACATTATAGGACATGTCATCTTAAATGACGAGTGGGATTGGACACATTGTAATATTCGGTAGTTCTTTCTTTGTAACCACCCATTATCAACAATAAGGTACAAAATATCCTTGGGGTGGAAGGCTATTATCAATGATTTTGGGATGATTTCACTTTGATTTCATCACCCTTGACTAAATTATCTTGAAATCAGTATCTTATTGAGTTGATGGGGAGGTTCTTGATGGGTGTTCCAGAGTTTTTGTAGAGGCTTAAATGCACCCAAGTCCTGATACTTTTAGATGAGGCTATTGAGTTTTCATTGTTTTGGGATTTCTCTGAAACATGGATTGGTGGTGTATAGATGTAGAGGTAGGAGGTGATCACCAATGGGTCCTTGAAACTGACAAAACTAGAGTAGAACTACATAGACTATGAACAAGATCTATATTTAGTGGTCTTCACCTTCTATATTATTTGAATATACTTATTGGGTGAGATGTTTATCATATATTCAGATCACAAGATCCTCCACTATATATTTTTATAGGAAGATATTAAAAGGAGATATTGTAAAAGGCTAGAATTCCTATAGTATTATGAATTTTAGATTTAATATACTCATTTTTAGGGAAAATATTTGTAGATTATCTCACCAGTGTATCATTTTTAAAGTAAATGTATAAGGAATTAGTGTAGTTGACATCATCATGGTATTTATTTTTTGGATTAGGATGTTGCAGCTTACATAAATACTATTTTTGATACCCCTATGCTTCAAAAACATGGTATGGAGTCTCAGATAAGTGATACTGACTTCAAGAACTTTTTTATATTGTTATCCAATAGACGTTGTCCTAATGTATTTTATAAATGTGAGAATCATGTCATATTTTTCAAAGAATAATCCATGGTACCAGGGATGACATGAGAGGATTCTTTAAGGAGGATTCATAATTCACCCTTATTGGTATATACAGATGTGAAAAATATTTACCAAGTCCATTGGAATCACATTTAGTTTTTTGAAATGGAAATGAGTGTGGTGGAGTTTGTGTCTAAACATATCACACGATAGGAGATGATGAAAGAGCCCTGGGTTCCATCAGGATTAGAAATATACTTTAATCTATAGGAGTGGTTGTGGTGTGGTATCTCTATTTACATATTTATGGGATTCCATGATTTTCTAGAGGGTACGTTTCTATCTAGGTGATTGTAGACTGACTCGCCATTCTAAATGACTTACAATCCATCAATGATAAGATTTTAGTGGAGATATTATGATGACATTTTAACCAGGATATAATATATCATTATAGTATCCCCAGGAATATCCTTTCATGTAGTTTTTCTCAAATCACACAATTACTATATAGAGTATTTTAGGAAGAATTTTTCACATAGATGAAATTGAATATATAATTTTACTCCAACACAGATGGATAAATAGACTAAGCTATTGAGGTTCTATAGAACATGTTGAATTATTGCATGAATATATTGGTTGTAGTTGGACTTATCATGTACAAATTGTGGAATTTTTGTATAACAATAGTTACAATTCATGAATAAGAGTAGAAACATTTGAGGGATTGCTCTGGAGACCATTTAGATTAACACTATGATGGAATGATCCATGATAATCATCACTCTTGGTACTATAGTGTGTTTGTGAGAAGAAAAAAAAGGAAAATATCATCCTAGATCAATGGAAGACTTCCCAAGGTTATCAAAAATATAATATGAAAAAATGATGCAGTCCATTGTAATTCATAGAGGGATACCATGTCTTCCTAGATTCATCACCTCAATGATGATTGTGTATATTTTTCATGTGTGGTATGTTAAAATTGAGGTTCCTTATCCAATTCTAGAAACTATGTCTGGTTAGTTAGGTAGCATACCACTTGACCCTAAAGACATGGGTGATCTGAATGTATAATTTATTCCACGGTCCTCAGTTTAGGAGGAATGTGCATGACCCAACAAAAGTTATTAATAGCAGATACATATATGTTATGGATAAAACATCATTCACATAGTACTTAGTGGATATCGATGACGAGTGGGAGAAGATACATTGTGGGTGAGTGATTCCCTTGGTGCATATTAAGTGGATGCATGAGAATCATCTTGGGAGAACATAAATTTTGGAGAACAATATGTAAGCTAAGTAACCTTACCTATTCGAGTAGATTAATTATTTTTTAGATGAAAATACCTTTAGTTGTAGGAATGTTTTGAATCTATTTATTCCTTTTAAAATAGTGGAATATTTTAATGAATATTTTTCAGAAAAAGAACTCAGATTCAATAAAATTTTAGGGATTAGAGGGGCATGGTAGTAATATAGATAAATATGAGGTTTATTATATAAAAAGTCATAATTTTCCTAATATATTTTAATAGCTCTCAAATGGAATCTTTTATGTGAATGTTTAGAAAAAAATTAATTATTAAATGTAGGTTTTGGCAGAACCCTTACATTATCTTGCTGTGTGTGAGGTTTTTTGGTTATGTTCCATCATGGAAGGATTAGTAATTTAATAAATAGAAGAATATAATAAATTACATATCAAAACCTAATATGTTATTTTAAACCCTTTTATGGAATATCCAAATGGTTAACCACATGGAAATAGAATTTTAGAGGAGATATTGGATGACATTTTATGGGTGAATGAAAATTGATGAATGGTTTTTTTATCAGTGTAACAAAGGATATCATCAATCTCTCTAATTGAAAACATAATCAGAACATAATTCTATAAGAAATGTCTCAAATTGATTTAGGATGTTTATTTTATGATGGAATAATCAAATTTTGTTCTCCTTTTTCAACATGAATCAATTAAAAAATCAAGAATTTATTTGTGGATCAATGGTGGATTATGGTTGAAGCTATTATATAAAAAACATTGGAATTGTTATTTCATTTATTATTCACTATATTAATGGATTTTATCTTAAACTATTCAATGTTAAAATGAAAATATCTTTGGTATCCTCCCCATATTTTTCATTTAGAGCTTTCCTTACATGTTATTCATGCAATTATATTTAGTATTAATTTTGAATTGTAATTCAAAAAATAGCATTGAACCATAATTTTAGTTTTTTTGGATCATTGGATAATTAAAAAACATTTGGGTTCAAACTCAAAAAAATTATTGAGGTTCCATGATGACAACATATGATCTTCTGATGGATCTGTGGATGTAGGGTTTCAGGTTTGAGAATACAAAAAGACAATGGATGATTCCCGAGTGGATTGTGGGGATAGAATTATTCAACAAAAAAATTATTTTTTATTGGTAAAAAATAGATAATTTTAGAATTATATTTTAAATAAATGGTATAGGTATTGAATGCATAATATGTGAACCATTATGGTATTTTTTTTAAAATAGTTATATTCATGGGGTTTATTATTAGGAATAAATTCATATTTTTTCATTGGAAATGGTTGAATGTTTTTGGAAAAATAAAATATCAATAGCCCAATGGGACCTACCAAATTATGTGTAACACGTAACTAGACAATCTGTATATACTCCTACTATACACATGCATGAACACGACTAGATACATGATCAAAACCAAAATAAAAAATCATTTATTGGTTTATGGTAAGGGAAAATATATAGTACATCAATATAACCTGGTACATGGGAATGACCATAGTTTATGGGAATGGTCCGTATTATTGTGATGTGGTCCGGATTACATGACCAGAACCAGGGTTTCCATGAATCATATTTTATGCCCCGATAAAAAACATATATATTATCTAAAAATTGTAGTTCCTCATTCTCTAACTTGTGGACTAATAAATCTATTGTGAGTTTTCTTGGTCCATCATTTAAAATAACACGTATGATTCACATCCGAAGAATTATATGTGACACCCATAATGGGATTAAACATGGATAGAGTTAAAGATTCCATAATGGTGACATAGGGTTTGATATTATATCATAATCCGTCAATAGGCCCGACCATGAATCCAATATTAAAATCCATGGTGTATGATCACCATCATAGAATGTGTAATCTTAGTATGGGTTAGAATCCTACATAGGCCTTGGGTAATATCTCCTATCTATCTATTATTATATTATAAGTTCTATTGTTTACAAATTTATTGGTAATCGATAAAACAAGTCATATTGGATTAATTCCATTAGTTTTATCATCCTCTTAGAGTTTCTTATATTGGACAAGAAATTAATTGAACATCGACAAGGATCCTAGGATGGAAGTATGTTTGTGATGATATTATAAGACATGGATTCTATCTTGAGTATATCCATATAATTATTTTTATGTTTCAAATTATAAATGAAATTTATTTTTTGTGATGACTCACTAATAATTAGATTGATTGTTTTTTGTGATTGTAGTGTGTCCTACTAAATATGCATATAATCACCCTTGTATAGAACTTCCCACACACGTCATGTCTTATAGAGATCACATGTCCTTTAATGGTGTCCTAGGTGAAATAGGGTAAGGAATAGAATAGTTTATATTAGAAAAATATAGTTTACACTTCAAGACATATATTATATAATTAATTTACTTCATAGCATGTTAATGTCACATAAATGAATTATTATGATGTTATTTTTAATTAAATTTTTATTTTTACTTTTATTTTGGGGTTTACCATTCGTTTTGGGGGAAATGGTGGGTTTTAAAAATTTGGGCAAAACCGTGAGCCCATTTCAAATTTAAAAATAAATTTTGTTTCCTTTATAAATTCATCATTTTGAACATTTTACTGTCATTCCACTTCCTAATTGGAATCCGCTGGTATATTAAAACCATCATATTAATTAGGTCCCCATATAAATCCTTAATATTGATTGATATGTGATTATTATTGAGATTTTGGGCCAACCCATTAGACCATATTATTCGTTAAATTGTTTTTTTAATTTTTCAATAACTCATTCATAGTTCAATTTTTTTTTGTTATTTCACCTACCACCTAAATAAAAAATACCTCGCCTCGCTACCATTTTCTATTTCTCCACTTTTGAGCCCATTTGTATTGTGGATTATGGAGAAACATCACAGTGTTTACCAAATCATCCATATTTGAGAATAAAATTTGAATTTTTCATAAAACATTAAATTTTCACAACTTTTACACCATTTAAATCCACACAAAACCTACTAAGCCTCATTAGATCCTAAATATCCGTTTTTTATATTAAAAATTCAACCATATGTGGATTTGGGTTGATTTCGTTAGGATTGTTCAGGGTAACTGATTCCTTCTTGGTTTCTTCGATTTTCCTTATGCTTTCCTCCCCCTTTCGTGATGTTATAAAATGTCCATAAGTCAGAGTTAGAACCTAGGGATTGATTTGTTTTCTTCATGGTCAAATTTTATGGTCTAGGGATGGATTTAATTCCCATATGGTGCACATGAGGTGTAGTGGAGGTTTCCCACCAAGATTCAAGGGTTCAGACTCAAAAGGTAGGGGATTCAATGTGTAAAAATTTCATGATGAGTTAGTTTCCTTGTTTTATAAATTCTTCATGTTCCTTATATGTTATGTGTGGTTCTAAAAAAAATTCTGGATTTTTCTAAGCCATTATTTTGATAGTTGTATTATGATTTAAATTTGGTGCATTTCCATGTGAAACTCTTCTAGTATTATTTGGGATATTATCTAACATATTCAAGTGCTTTAGTAAATGTTTATTGGGATTACAATTTTGATTTGGTTGGGTATTGGTGCACTTTTGGGTTTTGAAGAGGTTTTTTAATGGGGTTTATGTGTCAAACATTGTAATGCATCTTGTAATAATTTTATGAAAATGAATTTTTATCATGTTCCTCTTTTGTGGTATTATTTTAAGTGATTTTATAATACATGACAGTGGGTAAATAAATATCTTTAGGGATGAAAATTATATTTTGGATTGGTATGGGGGTGATTTTGGCTTTGAAAGAGGATTTGGAAATGTGTTTTTTGGAAAAAAACATAGTTATACCCCTTGGCATGGTTTAATTAAAATTGTTAATGATTTAATGAGTTACAGAAAGTGTGAAAAGGATTGTTATGTACTGTTTTGGTGGTAGTATGTTTGTAAAATGAGTTTTTCAAAGGAAATTTGGTCATTTTAATTTCAAATGTTTTTGTAATGTTTTGTAAATTTTTAGGTGATTTATGAAATTGTGATGTGGGTACAAAACCTGTTTTCGGTCTATTTTGTGCGAGTGTGATTTGAAAAATTGACTTTTTTATAAAATGGGTAATAGTTAACATGTGAGTAGGGTTTTATGTGAGGTTTATAGTCTTGGAAAATATTTTATAGGATTTTTAAGGTATTTTTTGAATTGTGAAAGACATTCAAAATGTGTTGTGGGATATATTTATTTCAGTTTCATTTCAACCAAATTTGAATAAAAATGAGATGATGTGAATTTTGTGATATACATGGAGGGTTTTTGGTTTATGTTTGAAGTGGAAATGGTATTTTCACGTGAATACTATTTTTCGTGGATTTTTGAACTTGTGTGAGCAAAATAGGGAAATCGTGTTATCTAGGTGTGTGGACGTGTACTAGTATACTAGTGATCCCATGGGGCTTGGCCTTAGTTTCATGTAGCATTACTGACTCTTACCATACTAAAAAAACTATGATCATTATTATGGGGTGACCACTAGGTTATGGTATGTTATCTACTAGTGGCTTGTGCACGAGAACAAATATTGTGATGGTTACTTTCACCATGATACGAGGTACATGGGACCCACAATGAACTAGTGCCAAGGGTTTGATTCCTATTTCTTATGATCATTGGATGATTTGTGCATAGCATCAAAATATGGTATTTTTGTATGGAAAAATTCAGCAGCTTTTCCATTTCTTTAGAATGTTTTGATTCTTTAAAATAGCCCAATTGAAAACATCATTTATTTAAATGTGCATAATTTAGAAATTTTAGCAACCATTTCATGTTTTGAAAAACATGAATGTTTTTAATGTATAAATGTTTATCAAATATAATCACTTTTTAGAGGTATCCTACTGGGTTTTGGATCACACCCTATATACACATTTGGGATTAGTAGACTTGGATATTTATGTCAGAGGTTTGGGTACAATTTTTAGTGCTAGTGGTTTGGGATTCTAGAATGTCCTTCATGTTGTTGTATTGTGTAGATGGATTGAGTGTGATGTGTCTTCCATGATGATTGGTCTTGGGATTTCCATTGTAGGTTTCTAATTTTTTTTTATTATTTTAGAATTTTTTTAAATAATTTAATTCAAGTCTGGTTTTTTTGTAAAAGATGGTTTGTTTCAAAAAATGAAGATTTGTCATGTTTAATTTTTGTGTTGTTTAATGTTTATAAACATGGGTAAATCATTCCCAATTTTCATTTTATGACACCCAGGAACTTGTTCCATCACATTGGGATCAGGAACACCCTTCGGGACATGCCACAGGCTGGGTCGGGTGCCGGTTTTGATGGTGACTTGATCTGGTTTGTGAAAAAATGGTATCAAAGGGGGTTAATGATAACTTCTTGGGTCATGTTATTTGGGGAATAGTCAGGATATTCTGAATTTAGGATTTTCAGGACGTAGCATTACAGTTTTGGGTAGGTTTCCTGATCACCACACCTCATTATGGGATTCATGTCACCATGGTTGTCAGGATTTGTCAAATTTATTTGGTTTTCTTGTTTTGACGATGATAAGGGGAAATGAAAAGAGAGTTGGGTTAATGGTCATATTGAGCTCATAGGGCCTATAAAGCCATATGGATCTAGGTATATTTCACTACATAAATCTCTATGATAATTATGTGATTTGCATATGGATGCCAACTGTATGTCAATGTAACCCACCGAAGCGTGTTTTCGATCACATTGTTTTATGTCCTTTAGTTCCAAAATCATTGATGTTTAGATTTAAAGGAAAAATACCATGGTTTTAAGAAGTGTAATGTTTTGATAAATGGTTTTATAAAGAAGATGGAATGGTTTTCATTATGAAATGATGAAAAAATGATTTATAATTTTCATGAAATAGAAGATGACATGCTTACACCTCTATTAAAGGCAGGAAATATATTGATATCGGTTTTTAAAAAGTGTTTCCAATCAATTTTTATAAACTACTTAAAGGTGTTTTAATGAGAAGATATGATTTGAAATTGATTTGAATTACTTGATTTCGATTTATTATTTGAATGGTAGTGTTCTTTCTGAATCGTTTTGTATGATGTAAACTGGGATTTTGATCTCATGGTTAACAATCCTTATAATAAGGAAGTATTGGTTGATTGTTTTGGTTTTGAAAAGTGGAAATAGTTTTTGTTTTAACCCTTGGTATCTCCATAAGAGACCAAATGCATGGGGTTATATGGAATTATTGAAGGTTAATGGAACAACTGGATGAGTCTCGGCAAGGATAGGAGGAGAGTTCACGGTGTTCCACATAAACATGCATGTGTGAGGACCGTGGGGGTACCATTGGTTAATACGCTAACCGGTGAACCATTTGTTTTTGAAGAAATGTTTTCAATGGAAAAAATGATTTCTTGATGACTAATTTGGTCTGGTGTGTTTTATGTGTTTTTGGAAATTTTTTTGTTATGGGATGTTTTGAGTCCAAAAACACCTCTTGTTTAACAGTGTTTTGGGATTGTGTTTGGTCAGTAAGGTGGGTTGAAGGGTTGGTTGGTGATCTTTTCTGAGAGATGTTTTTTGAAGCCATTTTGATGGTTCACCACATTTGTTCAGTTCTGGTTTGTGGAGCTTTTTGACTGGTGGACCATCTTGGTTTCATCCTTGGGTTCTCTCTTTCGATAATGTACATCCCCATTAAGGGTTATTGAATGATTGAAGTAAAACCTGGATTTTTTCGCCATTGGAAAATCCTCCAGTTGATCAATATAAGGAATATTTTACTTGATCTTTATAAATTGAGTCTACACCATTTTCATTTAATGGTTTTGTAGATACACTTTTAGAGGGAGATAGATTTTGGAAGGTTGAAATAAACATTAGTATCGTAATTTACCTGATTCATTGAAGGTTGATGTGGTATCGGGTTGTTAGTGTGGAAGAGTTCCTTGTTGGTCCCTAAGAGGGACGTTATGTCCTTTATAGTCTATTTGAAGTAGTATATTATGTTCAACCTCCATTTTGGGAAATATAATCATGAGAGGCTATTATGGAAACTTTCATGAATTTTATGATGTTTGCAGACGTTGTATAAGGCCCCCACCATGTACTGTTTCGATCTTTCTCATTGGTCATTTTTTGTGACGTGTTGGGATGTTATGTTCTTGTTTGATTGTTATGGTGAAGTTATACAATATTTTGTGAGTTTTTCTTTTTTTATAATTGTATATCCATTTGGGAGATCTCGACATTCTTTATTTGGTGGAAGGTGCTTCTATAAATCCTTTTCTCTTTCTATTTCTCATCCGAGGAAACAAGGAGTGATTTAGGTGCGCCTTTTAATCACTTTTATTAGTTAAATGTCCAGTTTTTGTAAAGTGAGTTTTGGAAGGTGTTTTGTCTTGGTAATCCCACCAGGGGTTGTAGTGTATATTTTTTTTGTATAACTGGAAGAATAAGTTCGGTTTGGGGGGTTTCCAAAGACTAACTATGAGAACGAAGATTCATAAATCATTTGAGCTCCAGCCAAAGGTATTTAAGTGAAGCTGGAACATAGTCAGGGAATATCCCAGGTTTATTCAAACCATTGTACAATTTCTTATCCTCGGTATGAAAGATGGGAATATTTTAAACCTCTAGTGTCATCATATTGTCCTAGTTGTTCCAATTTGGTGGTAGAGGTGGTAGGAGCTCATTTACATGTAATAGATGGAGTTCATACTTATCCCATTTGGTTTCCTTCATGTTTCTGGAGAATAGTTGGAAATTTTTACTTGGCATAATAAAGCACACAATTTTTCACGATTAGTAGTAAATATGCACCGACCTAGGGAAACATGAGACAAGAGACAGTAACTACGACGTGACCATTTTCCTTGCCCCATGAAACCTTGTGATGTTTATCCGTTGGACTAGAATGCTCGGAACGTTTAGCTCACAGTTTCCCCAATCATGTGACTACTCCAACTCTTTATGTTTTGGTTTCTTTTGATTTCAGACCATGCTAGTTGGTTCTGTTGGTAGGTTATTAAGGTGGGGAGACCCAGTATGGGTCTCATGTTTGTTCTTTTGGAAACATATAATGAGATTATACCCCTTATGTTGGGGAGTCTGTTCAAGCCTCCCCCTATTAGTGTCATGATTCCTTCTTAGGAAAATTTAAGTTGACTCGTATGGTGGGGAGCCCATTCATGTCTCCCAATATCAGTAACTCAGTTTTGTACATAGTCATTGATTGATGGTTGGTAGTCTCATTCGTAGATATCTAACTACCAACATCCTCATTGGATAAACAATGGTATTGGATAGTTCACAACTTTTTATTTAAATTAAGGTCAATGTAATCTTGTTCGATGTTATTGTTCGATTGTGTAAACTGCTTGAGCGTTGTTTGGATGGTGTCTGAAGTGTTTTTTTTGGGATGAATTCAAGATGTGCTTGAACATTATAGGAATGTGGAATACATTTTTTATTCAGTGTGTATTCATTCCTTTATTGATCAACTAGAGATATCTTAGCCATTTCGATGGTGGTGAAAATTGACAAAGGAGTCCATTTCAGCTGTTCTGTTGGGTATGTTTTTTTACATTAGGCCTTTCTGTGGCTTTCCGAGGGAAGAGAGATTTATGGTTGGGAGAATTTTCAAATCCAGAACTTCTTTTAAATGTATTTCTCTTTAAATTTACATTGTTACTTTTATTTGGGGGTTTTCCATGCATTTTGGTGGAAATTGTGGGTTTTTAAAATTTGGACCAAACCGTGGGCCCATTTTTAGATTTGAAAATAATTTTTTTAATAATTTTTTTATAATATTTTTCACCTATTACACTTCCCAATTAGCATAAAATGATATATTAAAATGACCATATCAATTTTGACTCCATAAGAATCCATAATATTGATGGATTTGGGTTTTTATTATGGTTTTGGGCCCTCCCATAATCCCATTTTCGACATTAATTTTTTTTTAAAATTTTACTATTTCATTCATTGTTTACTATTTTTTGGTGACTCTACCTCCCACCCAAATACAAAAAACCAAGTCTCACTCCAATTATCTATTTTGCTACTATGTAGATCATTTGGATATTAGATCGATGCGAAACTGCTAAGAGTTTCTCAAATTTTCCAGATTTGAGAAGGCAATTTGATTCTTTCATAATCCTTTGAATATCCACTCTTTCTCCCCCATTACACTCCCCACATAACCTACCCAGCCACATTCGAGCCTAAATATCAGTTTTGGTTGAATGGATATTCAACTATTTGTGGATTTGGAGTGATTTCTTCCCGATTGTTCAAGGTAAGTTACTCCTTCATGGTTTCATCCATTTTCCCTTATGGATTCCTCTTTATTTCATGAAGATATAAAATGTATATATGTTAGAGTTATAACCTAGTGTTTGATTTGTTGTCTTTTTTATTATATTTTGTGGTCTAGGGATTGATTTATATCCCTTATTGTTCATTGGAAGTGTATTTAACATTTCACACCAAGATTCAAGGGTGTTGACTAAAATAGTAGGTGATTCCGTGTGAAACCATTTTTTGATGCGTTGGATTACTTTTTTACCTGATTTTAATGTTCCTCATTTGTTACCTATGTTGACACAATAGTTTTTTATGTATATGGTTATTCATTTAATTATATAATTTCATTTTTATTTAAATTGTGTGTATTTCCATGTGAAACTCTTGTGGTATTATTTGGTATATTCTCTATGAAATGAAAGTGGTTTAGTAAATGTTGCTTGGGATGATATTTCATCTTCAGTTTGGTCTTGGTGTCCTTTTGGGTTTTAGAGAGGCTTTTTGATTGGTTTTTATGTGTCAAAACATGTAATGCCTCTTGAAAGCGTTTTATGAAAATGCCTGTTTTTTATATGCATCTTTTGTGGTATTATTTGAGGTGATTTAATAATAGTTGAATGTGGCTAAATAAAAAATTTTAAGGATGTAAATTTTATTTTTTATTCATATTGGGGAGTCCTTGGCTTTGAAAAAGGATATGGAAATGGGTTTTGTGAGGAAAACATAGTTATACCCATTGGTTTGGTTTTATGAAAATTGTAGATGATTTAATGAGTTACACAAAGTGATCAAAGGATTCCTATGAACATTTTTGGTGTATAAGGTTCTTAAAATGAGTTTTTGAAAGACAATGTGGTCATTTTTTATGTAAATTGTTTTGGTAATGTTTCGTAATTTGTTGAGGAGATTTATGAAATTGTAATGTGGTTACGAAACATGTTTTCAGGCTATTTTGTGTTACTGTGATGTAATAAATGGACATTGTTTATAAAAAAGATATTATTTAACATGTGAGTGAACTATTATGTGTTGTTTTGAATCTTAGGAATGATTTTATAATAATTTTATAGGATTTTTTGATTTGTGAATGATATGTAAAATGAGTTGTGGGCTATTTTGTTGTGAGTTGGAATTCAAAACCAATTTGAATAAAAAGGGGGGTGACATGAATTGTGTGATATACATGGGGCCGTTTCGTTAATGTGTGATTTATAAGTGTTATTTTCCTTTGAAAACAATTTTTCTTGGCTTTTTGAACTTTTTTGAGAATAAAAGGGAAACCCGGGTATCTAAGTGAGTGGACATGTTGTAGTATGCTAGTGATCTCGTGGGGTTGGGCCTCAGTTTCACATAGAAATATTGACCCATCAAAAATATATATAAACTATGATGATGATGATGATGATGGGGGGACCTCTATGATATGGGTATGTTATCAAGTAGTGGCTTGGGCACGAGAACAAATATTGTGATGGTTACATTCTCAGAGATACTAGGTACCTGGGACCCACAATGAGCTTGTGCCTAGGGGTTATTTCCTATTTCTTCTGCTAATTAGATGATTTTTGATTACCGCCGGCATATGCTATAATTGGCTAGAAAAATTCAGTAGCTCTTCCATTTCTTTCTAATATTTTGTTCCTTTTAAATAGTCCCATAAAAACTACTTTTATTTAAAGGTGCATCTTCTAGAAATTGTAGGTTGCATTTCATGTTTTGAAAAAAATGCATTCTTTTAATCACTAAATGTTTATCACATGGAATATTTTAGTGGAATTAATCTACTATGGTTTGGCTCATACCCTTCTTACACATTTTGGAATAATAATACTTGGTTATTTTTTTCACAGTTTTGTGTACAGTTTTTAGTGCCTGTGGTTTTTGATTCTGGCAGGTCCTTCATGGTGTTATCACATGGAGATGGCTTAAGGACAACGACACTTTCCCTAAGAATGGTTATTGGGATGTCTAATGTCGGTTTCTATAGTTGTTTTATTCTTTTAAAATTGTTTTAAACTCTGTCATTCAATTCAGTTTTTTTTTGTAAATGATGGTTTGTTTCAAAAAATCTACAATTTTCATATAGAATTTTTTAGTTGTTTAATGTTAATAAACATAGGTAAATTCTTCCCAATTTTCATTCCATGATACCAGGACACTTATGCTAGCCCATGAGGATCAGTAACTCCCTTTGGGAATTTCCACAAGCCGGGTCAGGTGCTAGTTTTGATGGTGACCATATCTGGTTCATGACAATTAATCTATTATTATAGCTTAAATGAGATTGTATTTAGCACTATATGCTCTCTATTATATGATTCATACTCAAATGTGGGATATATACATTTTCATGCAAGCCTGGTATAATTTGTAAATAAATAGACATCATTATTTTCATATTTTTAAATGTGTGTGTGTTGATATTTTTCTTATGAAAACGATGCTCATTTTTTCTGTGTATTTAGAACTGATCTACATTCCATATCCCTTGGGAGGAGTCTTTGGGTGTTACATCTAACTTCCCACAATCTTGCTGTGCCCCAATGGGTCAGGTTGTGAAATCTATTTCATCATCTATAGAATAGTAATAATTAAATTATTAAAATATATATATATCAATTATACATTAAAAACAAACAATGATTTGTGTTTATTAAAAATAGACTATATTAGAATTAGGTAGATTATAGTCAATACATAAACATGATTACCATTTTTAGTTTTTAAAGATCGTTATATAATTAAGGTATGTATTATATTATCATTATTGATTAATTATTATATAATAATTGTCTTATTATATATTTAAATTGGTTATACAGACCATCAATGTGTTATGGTTATGAAAATCAATCACATCCCTTCATGGAGGTGTTATTCCACAAATACCAACAAATAACATTATCATTATTAAATAGTTGTAATCTATAGAAAATAGTTCTAACATTACTTTTTATGATTTATAATTATTTAATGAATATAATATTTATAAATTAAATTCATCCTTATAATTTTCAATTATAAGGGGTGATGGAAAATGGATTACCTACGTTTTACGATGCTGTAGCCCTTCAAACAAAAAAAAACGGTTTTGAAGAAAATTTGATGGATATTTTTTCATAAATTAACATGATAAAATCTCATTTTATTGAATATAATAGTGTTTTTATTTGATCAAGGTTGAATATGAATTTAATTTTCCAGAATAAGAAATAATAAAAAATAATCCAGTTTGAATATATAAAATTTTTCAGACAACATCAATTTATTCATCCCCAATCATCATGTACATAGTATTACACAAAAAATAGTACAAATATAATGTGGTTTGGGGTTTAATTATAGAATTTTTATTTGGATTTGTAGAAAAAAATTGGTCTTGAAGTATTAAGAGGAGAGGATATGGGTGTTCATTATTAAATAAAAATATGGGTTTCTAGAAATGATTTAAACTATTAAATTAATATAACATAATTTTCTTGGGAAAATGGATGCAAATTTCTATAATTAGAGTATAAAATTCATCTATGTGGAAATAATTTGTTCCAAAAAATATTCAACAAGAAGAAGGGATGTTTCAAATTATGTGTGTATATTATAACACCTTCTGACCCCTTTAGAATATTGGTACTATAATAATGTTTTGAATAATTTATTGGTTATTGCTGTAACTATAAATGGAAATGTTATAATAAATGTATAAATTATGTTAATTTTTTACCAAATTAATTTATTTCTAGGAATTAATTATTTTTTTATTAATTTTGGACCAATAAATAAATTTTTTTGTTTATTTTAAAATATCATTAAGGTCCATTATGAAAACATTTGATATATTATAATATAATATGGGTCTAAATCATGTAAAATGGTTCTAAAAAACATGAAATCAATGAAGAGGACTATATTTTTTTATATTAAAAAAAATATTATACAAGTTTATATATTATCTTAATCCTTCCCTTTTTGTGTAATACCATGGTAATCCAATATTAACCTTAACCTTATAAGGATTTTTTAAATATTAATCTATTATAATTATACATATTTATTGGACCATTGATCTTATATGGAATGGGAATGAAATTTTTGAATATTTATCCATCTAATTGTAGTCCAACATGGGTTTTATTATTTCTATATAATATAATAAAATATTATGTATCATAATAAATCAATAATTTCATTTTTGACACTATTCATTTAGTTTGACATTATAGACAATAATATAGTAATGGATTTAGAATTTAATCCATTGAAACATCCATAATATGTTATATTTGTCTATTAATTTCTTGGTGAACTATATCTCTCCCCAACATTGATAAATTTAATATTTTTTAAAACTAGTTGTGTAAATTTTTCTACATCTTTCACATGATCCATTTTGGAATTGTGTAATAATATAAAATAATTATTTCATAAATAATAAAATTTAAGTCACTATTATTAATAAATAAATGAATATATAAAATAATCATTTATAACATTACATATAATATTTTCATCATTATGAAGTTATTTCAGAGTTATTAATGTCCCCATAGTGATATTTTGGAAATTATTAACTAAAAGATTATATTTGTAAAAAATAAAATCTAGAAGGAAAAGGTTTATATATTACATTTTTTGAGAATTATTTATAAAATGGAATAATATGATTTAATTATTTCATCTCATATAATGAATTATAGGCCTTATTAAATTAGTTTTAACAATAATTATCTCATTTTATGTTAATTATTGTAACAAAAATATATGATGGTTACTAATAATAATGACCATAAATAAAAGGGAAAAAATTAAAACACAATTTAAAATAATTATTCTTAATATGTTATCATTTTTAATGATTAAATTAATATCACGTATTTAATATAATTTTATATAAAATCTACATCCATAATGAATATAGTTTTACAAAAACTATTCATTTTCAACCAAAAAATAAACTTACACAAAAAACATTTTTAATGATGAATCATATTTAATTAAATAAATCTTATCTAACTAAATACTTTATAGATGACATGACGATTAATTTAAAATCATAATTTTATTTTTCTTATTTTATGAGAATAATTAAAAGTTTTACAAAAATCATTATTTATCATTATTCACATAAAAATCATTCTTCTGAAAAAACCCAAATAAGTAACCTAACATAAATGTTGAAAAGATGACATCAAAATGATATAATTTTTTAAAAATATTTCTTAAATATAAAACAATTAATTATAATATTCACACACAAAATTCAATAAAACATGTTTTTGAAGAGAAATTATTTTTAAATAATTAATCGACTACTGGAAAACATATTAATGTTTATTTCCAAATAATTAATCATTAACATTTTTTTTATTATTCTAGTTATAGATATATATCATAATTTGGTTACTACTATTTATAACATTCAATTCAGTAGAGATTTTACTTTAATAAAAAAATTACAATATTTCATTGTTCATTTATGCTTGATGTTTCATGTCATATATATTACATCCCAGAACATACACTCCTAGATCCTGTGATGAAATCCATAAATTTTAATTCATCACTTATTTTCCATTAATTTTGTCCAAATTTGTTTATCTAAAAAAATAAAACAGCAATAGGAATACTTAAATAACATACATATTAGAGGACTATATAGTTTATAGTTTTATAGATTTAGGAAAATCTCCTACATAAATAATTCTCTATGATTTAAATGAGAATTTTTTTATATAAAATGGCCCTTATTTTTCACATTACGTCTTCATCATCATCCATATAAAATTCATTCATAAAATATCATGTTCAATATCATTAATTAAAACAAGAAGAAAATTACACATTAGAAGGGTTATCTCAGATTCTTAGTTAGAGTAATCATGAATAATCAAAATTGAATGTCCAAAAATGATAATACGATTTCAAAATGGAATGATGGAATTATCAAAGTGAATGAATGAGTCATAAAGGAACTAATACCCATCAATACTTGTATTATCAAATATGATAACATGGCACCATAAAGATTCATCAAAATAAAAATAAATTTGATATCAATATCAATCATTATAATCAATAAAAATCCATATAAAGTATAAGGAAATCATGTACGTTCAAGGTAAATCATTTTAAATTCACACGCACATTCACTCTTAATAATGGAATAATTAAACTAATGAATTCTAAACCCAATGAATTTAAGGGAAACCATAGACCCATCTTTCTCTAGATTATCATGTAACCACCATTCATTAGTTTTCAAATGGGAAACCCATCATTAGTTTTTCATGGATCTATTTATTATTGGTTTATCAGGTATCCACCCATAAAATGTTCAAAGTATAATTAAAACTCATATCCAAAAACATATTTCATAGAAAAAACCGGTATACCTATCTTAACATTGATTAACCCATTGAACCTAAATACATTTTATAAAAATATCATTGAATTATTATTAAATATTTTAAAATAAATGTTTTATATATCAATATATTTTAAACATGGTTATCCCATGGAAAATTAAGGAGATACATAATAATATAAATGAATCAATATTAACCCAATGACAAGAAATGGGTTCTATAAAAATCTCACTAAAACATGGTTAACCTAGGGATAAGAAATATTTTTTTGTCAATCTCATTGAATGATTATTAACCCATGTAAAATAAATGTTTTTCAAAACAATATCTATGAAACATGATGAACCCATTGAAAATAAATGTGTTCTATGAAAATCTAATTGAAACAAGATTAACCCATGGAAATAAAATGGGGTCTATAAAAATATCATTATAAGATAATTAACCCATGAAAATGAAATGGGTAACAAAAAAATCACATTGAAACATTATTTACAGATGGAAAATATCTAGGATTCATAAAAATATCATTGAAGTGTGATAAACCAATGGATAATAAATGGGTATCAATATCTTTGAAAAATCATAATACTCTCTAAAAAAATATTGAGGTTGGTTTCACTAAAAAATATCACTAGAAGACGATATGTATCAATAGAGGTTGTTGATGTTGATGAATGGGAATAAAAAAATATGATATTGAAAATATTTTTTAGGAAAATAATCTTTAAACATTCCAATGTGTCCCCTACCACATTGAATCATTTAAATAATAGTCCCTATGAATGCAATATTATCAAATGAGACATAATATATTTTTATAAGAAGTATATGAATGATATAAATTTAAAATATATGTATATACACTTCATAAATGAAGCTATATGTATTAAATAACATATGACTCAGTGGAGGTAAATTTAGTAAAAAATCCTTTATATCTTTGGTCACATTGAAACATTAAATCCAATGAAACATAGATAATCAAAATTATATTTAAAACTCCATAAAACAATTAGCATGAAAATTAAAATACATTTATAGTTAGAATATATACAATAAAAGTTAATTAGTGATAAATATGGAATATATATCAAAGAAATAAATGTGATATATGAAAACCCATAGTAAGGATTGTATGATTTGAGGGATAATAAACCAATGATTTAATTTTGTGTGAAAATTTAAAATCGACATAATATAATTGGAAATAAATTATAAAAAAAATTATTTTCATTTAACACGTATTCATTTCATAACTTCATCAATAGAAAATATGTTTATCACAATGAATAGAAATTGAGTTATGAAATCACATAACTTGAGTGTAATTTGACATGCATGTACTCTAAATTTTATTAACAATTTTTTTTGATAATTATATACATTGTCTAAATCCTATTCTATTTTTATTATAGATTTCATTTCAAATTTATATAGGTTATATCAAACAACTTAGTTAATACAATTTTTGTTCTATATTTTTACCATATTCAGTATATATGTAAAAAATGACGTTGATTGGTTGACTTTAGTAAATGTGGTCCAAGTTTAAAAATCTAATGAAAAATAAAAATGAAAAAATAATAAATTTTTTATATTAATTATAAATTTAAAATCATTGAAAGTAATGGTAATGAAAAATGATCCACCATTATGATCATAGAGACGGAAGGTCATATACAGTCATGTGTAATACTCCCATTTTTTAATGATCATCGAATGAAGAATATTAAAATTTATCTTTCCATAAAGAAAATTATATCATAAATACAATTTTATTTAATTATATATATATATAACTATTATGATGTGGTATATAAAAATGAATAATTTCATCACTTTGTGGAGGTAGTAGTCCACTCTTACAAGAATGATTTTATCTCTTATTTTGTGTGTGAAATTGAATGAAGGAAAATTATATATTACATGTCTATATTGATAAAAATTTATCGATTATCAGAATGATTTTATTGATATATTATTTCTTTATTAATCTAATCTTTAAAATTATTATATAAAAATATAATGATTCACTTTTCTTTATGTGGCGGTTGTGCAGACTTCCCCCAAACGTTGTTATCATATTCTAAAAAATGGAAATCATGAGTTCTTTATTTTTTAAATATAACATATGAATAATGACATTATAAATATCATATATATCAAATAAAAATAGTTATTGTATCTATATTTTTAACAATGACATGTGGTTGCGAAGGAACTAACGACATCGATTCGTGAGGTAGTAGTTCTCCATACAGATCACTGCTGATTGCTTATCCGATTTTATGGATTTGAGTAAATGTATAAGTTTACCAAAATAAATTAAAAACTAAATATATATTGGATAATGATGTGTTAATATATTTAAGGAATAATCATAATTTTTGTGGTTTGAGAAATAAAGAAAACAAAATTTATCATGGAAGAGTACTACACATTTTTTGGGGTAAGTCCTTTTTGATTACATTAAATTACATCATAGGATTGATTTATAAATAAATTGTGGTTTATAAGATTCTATTATAAATTTTTTGAGATTATTTGGGCATGTTTTGGATGAGACAAAGGGATGGAGAGGTGTGTATAATTGGGGAGGGTGAATGCATTTATATTGTGGAGTGGGGGTAGAATTCTTGTAAATATTAAAAGGTATATACTATTTGGATACCTCACATACATCATGTTCTGCAAATAAAAAAAATACTAAAAAACTAAGTATATGGTCAAATAATTTACATATTTCATGTTCTAGACACGTTAGTACATCATTTGGAGACCTATGATTAAAAATTAATGATAATTTAGATACATTTTTTAACTTTAAACTCTATAATTAAAAATAATTTCCTTCTCTATTATTTTTGTTAAAGAACAATTTTTTACTAAAATGAAATTATAAATTATAATTGTGTGAAAATCTATTGTTAATACATTTTCTCCAGAAAAATGTGGTAAAAATACCATTAAAAAATATACAACTTCTTTATGTATTAAATTGGAAATTTTTTTATCATATATTATAATTTTTTGGATGAATTAAAAAAATATTATTTTGAATATATAACATATAAATTTCATTAATAAATTTCAATAAGAGTTATTAATATAATTTAATAATATAATAAAATATTATATGTGTAAAAATGTTTATTCATAAAAGATTATTTATTTTAATTTGAGTTTATTTTCATTTATTAACAATTGGCCAAAAAATAACTCATTATATAAACTTGATTAAAAAATATATTAATAATATATTTATTCATTTTTAATAATTTCATTCTAATAGGCAGGTGATAAATATTATATTAAAAATTAATATCATATTGGCGTTTTGTAAAACTCGATTTTGTGTGCAACAAGCATTATCAAAGTCAGTCAATTTTACATGAAGCGCATGATAAACCTAGTGTTATGTACTACATAATATATATTGTTATATTCTTTTCAATGATTGATATTCGATATTATGAATTAATTTAATAAAATTTATTTCCTAAAAACTCAGGATGTTACATCCTATCAACCTTAAAATGAAATTTGATATCAAAATTCATCTTTGATATCAATGGATTTACATTTCAATAAAAAAAATTGAATCCCAAATTATGAAAATGTATAATAAGAAATAAATTTAAATTAATAAAATAAAAATAATAATGCTCACCAGATGTTATTCATACCTATGATTCTAGATATGGGGAACATATGTGGTAATAGAAGGAAAAAATAATTATATATGGTTATTGTGGTCATTTATCACTAAAAATATGATGATAAATTATAACTTAAGGTCCTCAAGAAAATATATGATGATCAAAAATACCACCGGTTCAATGTAATTGATGGTACTAGGATAATATTTTTGTTTCATGATCCTTTTCCTATAGTTATAGAATTATATGACCATGTAGACCAAGAGAAAGATAACGTGTAAATATACTTAATTTTTTAGTATAAATTCATCCATTAATCAATTTTCACCAAAACCACATATTTTCCACCAAATTATGAATATTAAATAGGAAATTTTAATTCTAGATGAACTAAAATAAAATTTTAAAGATAACATAACCCTAAAATAGATAGTCCTTATATTAGAACTATATTTTTACATCAACCAAATCCAAAATGGTTTAAAAATTATAAGATAATTCCAAAAATTATTAATCCATCAAATGATACACTAATGATTAATTTTTAATAGAAAATTCCAAAGTTGAAAATATATTTTTTTAAATAACTATCCTTAAAATTTTTCAACCAGATATTTTCTATTTTGAAAACAAATTATTATATCTATTTGATCATATATTCATTCATTATAAATCATCAATTATTCATCAAATAAAATCACATGCATTTCCAACATAATATTTTCCAACATAATTTTCTTCGTGAAAACTTGGATATTCTGTAGGATAATGGTAGTGTGTGAAATACTTAGTATCCTTTACTCACAGGTTCCTAACACACTTCCTGGAAAAATGTGATGGGTTAACACTGAGAATACTAGTTTTCCTTTTTTCATATTTATTCACAAAAACTAATTCCTCCATAAAAATTCATTACTTAATTCTTATGTGTTATAAACAACACATCCTAAAAAATTCATCTAAAAATCACTTTAAAATATCATCTCATAAAAACTCAATAGGTATTATAATAATTTTATTTTATATATTAAAGAATTTTATAGATCTATGAAGGTATCCCCAAATAATAATATAACCAGATTTTTAAATATCCTAATCATAGAAGTTATCTAAACTAACCATTAATACCAACTATATTAGCCTAGACACCAAAATATCAAATCCTATGATGTAATCCATAACATTAAATTCCCAACATTGATTCTTATAATTGAGACCCAAATCATTAATCTAAATATAACAACATCAAAATGAAAAAAATTCTATTACTTACGTAATGGAGGAACATTAATGAATCAAGATTAAGTAAATTAGTATAAAAACCAACATAAAATTTTTCACAAGACTATTAATGATAATTTCTCTAGCTTAACCCATTTTATCTTTTTCAAATTACTATATAATCAATATCTACATAAAATTATTTATATACATAACATGTTCAACAACATTCTTTAAATCCTATTATAATATAAACATAAGAAGGGTGATATTAGATTCTAAATAAGGGAAAACCGAATAAAAAAATTAATTAATTTCATCATTGATCATAAGAGATTAAATGGGTATCATGAAATAATTAATGTGTATGTTTGACTCATAAAATAACTCATACCAATCAATACGTGGATCATTACATATTTAAACATGGAAATTGAAATAGTCATCTCAAATAACAATCCTTGTGATATAAACATAGGTAATTAAAAACATTATAGTTCTATATAAATCATAACAAACGAATACAAATACCTTAGACATGTTTTTCAAAAAACATGTACGTTTAATTTTAAAAATGGAATAACCAAAAAGTATACTATCATACCAAATTCATTGTAGGGATATCATGGAACCACCCATCATTGGTTTATCTTGTAACCACCTATTATTGGATTATCATGGAACCACCCAAAATTGGATTATTATGTAACTATAATTCATATATTTATCACTTAACCTCCATCCAAGTATCCATGTACCATTACAAAATCATATCACCTAGAAGAACTCAAAGGAGAAACAATTTTTATTGTCATAACATGATTTACCCATGAATAAAATAAGGATTATAATAATATCTATAAAATATTGTGAAACTATGGAACATAAAAATTATTCAAAAAAATTCTATTAGATACATGGTAATCCTATCGAAAATAATCAGGTACCATAACCATCTCATTAAAACAATATTAACCTATGGAAAAGAAGTTGGTTCCATAACAATCTCTTTAGAGCACTATTAACAAAATAAAAACAAGTGGGTTTATATAAATCTATTTTAAACTTAATCAAGACATTTAAATGAAATTGGTTCTATTAAAATCAATTTGAAACAATTATTACCATGGATATGAAATGGATTAAATGAAAAATTTATTTGAAAAATATTAACCCCTCTAAATGTAAGGGACCTGTAAAATTCTCTTTAGCCGATGATTAATATTTTGATATGAAAAAACATCAAATAAAATATTACACATACATGATTAAACCATGTATAAAATGGATTAAATAAATATATAATAACAAATTTATTAACCCATAAATAGGAAGTTTTTTCAAATACAATCCCTTTGAGACAAGATTAATGTATAGAAATGATGGGTTCCTCCATAATGTATTTAAAAAAGACATAGTCTCTAAAATAAAATAATATGGATGGAATCATTGAAAAATATACAAAATAAAGGATATATAAAAACAAATTTTTTATTTTTATATCTTTGGAAAGACCATAAAGTGATCATTAAAAGCATTCATATGGAAAATAATCATTAAACATTCCACAATATACCTTACCACATTGAAACATTTCAATTACAAACCCCACGAATTGAATAACATCAAATAAATCATATAATATCCAAAATATTAGTATATAAATTATATAAAATCTCAATTTAGAAGTATATATACCTCATAAATGATGTAATGTGTAGAGAATAACAAACATATCACTGATGGAAAACAATGTCAAAAATCAGTTACTGCTTTGGTAACATTGAGACCATAAACTCCATGAATGATAGATCATAATAAGTTTATGTAAAATCCCATAAATATAAATATATTAATCATCAAATACATTAAATGTAATTTTACACACCACAAAAAATATTTTGTTAATATGGAATATATTTCAAAGAAATAAATATTAGATGATAAAAATACATTCAATGATCATATCATCAGAGTAATAATAAATCAATGAAATAATTATGTGTTACAATTTTAAATATGCACTATAAATTTGTATATAAATATAAATAATAATATCTAATTTCAAAAATATTTATGGAATGACATAACCTATTACATAGTTGTTTTAAACAATTAATTGAAACTATGATATGAAATCCCTTACCTTGAGTCTGATTTGTCATACACGTCTTCTATATTCTTGAATAAAAATTTGTTTTAATTAATGGAATTATTTAAAAAATTTAAATGTTAACAATTACATTTATTTTAGTTATAATAATTTTATATTCAACTAGTAATTAAAAAATATTTATGTTAGATGTTTTTACGATATTCCGCATTTGTATCAAAAAAAATATTGATTGGTCAATAATGGCCAATGAGTTCTTTATTTAAAAAACTACACTGTAATAAAAATTAAATAGATATCTCATTTTTACATGAATTATACTTTTATAATCATACAATAATTTTGGATATGAAAAATGAACCAACGTTTTTATCTTGGGTTTAGAAGGATGTACATTTTTATAATTAATTTTCCCATTTTTCAATGAATAGAGTGAAAAGAATATAAATAATGATTATCATTATATAATGAAAATAATATAGTAAATAAAATATTATTTACTAAAACTTTATTATTTTTATTATTCTTGTGAGATGGTGATGAAGGAATACACTACATTGAGGAGGCGGTAGTCTACACTTCCATAGATGACATTATCATTAATTCAGCTTGTGAAATGGAAAAATTGATATATTACTTGTCCACATATATTATTATATCACAAATACAAAAAATATTTAATTTATATCATTTATATTTTTTAAACCATCCTTAATACATTTCTTGTTAAATGTAAATGAATTACATTTAATTGAGGAGGTGGTAGTAAGCACATCCACAATTGCAGTTATTGAATTCAGGAATTTGGAAGCTATGAAGGTATGTATGATAACCGAATTAATAGAACAAATTCCACATTTAAATTTCAGATTAAATAACTAAAAATTGTATAATGGTAAGTTTATTTTGTGTATAATTAGTCTCAAAAGTTTTATAGGGGTTTAGGACATGAAAGAAAGGTGAAATTAGGTAATCATGTGCATGATTTTGGGATAGCGTATTGTTAGTTTTAACAGTGCTCCCAAAATGTGCCATACAGAAGGATGGTGTATGGGTATGAAAATACTGAATGGGGTAAGTGAAAACCATAGATCATTGAAAGGAGTCATTCCACATGGTTGGCACATGGATTGTCAAATAGTAGGAGCTCCCGAAGTAATTGTTTGACTTGGACCACCTCTTGGTTAGTGGTTGGCACACAGTTGGATCACAGTTTTCCAAACCATGTGGGATCCATTGTAAAATGGTTAACCTGTTCCCCTATTATATATATTATTTAACATCTTTGTTTCATGTTTTTACAAACCATGTATCCAAACTGTGATTCCCATTAGAATTGGGATTTTACTATTTCCCCCCTATAGATTTTATGTTTTTCACCATATTTTCTTCACAATTAATCTCGCAAAAATTATAGGGATTATGTTAGATGACAAAATCTTCACATGGATCGGTCAAAATCAATTTAAGACCATTTAGGGTGACTTGGGGTATGGATAAAAGAACCATGTAAGGGTAATGATGCTCATCCATTTATTTTATAGAATTTGGGTTGTGGTTTCATTAGGATTCTTCTGATGAACTAAAACATACTTTTTCTAGAGAATAAAAGGTTGGTCCTGCAATGTTTGTTTAAATACAATCCAAATGATGATAATATGTGTGTTTTCATCTTCATATTCATGGAGATTTCCTAAAAGTTATATCCCATGGCCTTTATGTTGATTTGTGCATATGTGGTTGTGTTATTGGTTTTTTATTATTTTCCATTTCATTACATTATTTTGATTTGTTAAAATTGATGGGTAAATGATGAATGAAACCTCTCATGATCCCCATGTGATGAATTAAGGATGACTGACCAGTTTTGGCCATACACGGGTTGTTTTAATATTTCCAAAAATTTATAATTTTATTACTAAGCATAAAGTCTATTTTGGTGGGTATAGATTCCACGATGACCTTTTTGATTGTTATATTGAATTGAAAAATAGATTATTATCAGTTTTTTTGTAGAATATGTTAATTTCATAATACATTTTTGGGAAACATGTGAAATGTGATTAATCTAATAATTTGAATGTGTCAAATGAATTTTGTTATTAAAATATAAATTCATAAATGGATGAATGAAAGTGTAATGATGAATATATTAAATGTGTTAATGAATTGGAATTGTTGAAAATTATAATTTAATGTGGTATGATAAAGGTTTATTTGGTTTAAATATTTATTCATGGGAAATAATAAATGTGAACATTATTTCTGACATGAATATGTTTTATGTGTTAAATTAAATGTTAATTGAGAATGATATATGTATTGAATATTTATGTTTTTCTCACATGGTATATGTTTTAAATGGATAAAGAAGAAGGTGAACACAAATTGATGGTTTTGGGGTATTAGACTTAATTACTGATGATCGTGGGTTAGGTTATACTGACGAAAAAATCCCCACCCCTATAATACACCGATTAGGGATGGGGATTTAGGCTCTATGCCACTAATTGTTTCATTGGAAAATAATATATGTATAGAGGATATATTTAATTTTTGATGTAATATTTATGAAATGTTTATCCCTAGGGAGAGATAGATCATGACATATTCACTCGTACATTGTAAAAGAATGTATTAGGATTTTCTATAAATGATATAAATTCCCAACCAATGGATTTAGGGATGAAAATTGAGCATGTGATGATAGTGGAATAAATGATGAAAATTTTTATATTGGATATTATCAACTAATGGAACCCTGATTATTTTTTAATCTAGTAAATTATTTTTAACATTATTTAACTATCAGTTTAGACAAGATATTTTGTAGCCACCATTGGTGTAACCTCCATTATAATTATAGAATATCAAAATTTCATTTCTAATAATACTTATGAATTAAACAATGGTTTAATAATAATGTGGATTATATCTTAGATGGCATACCCGACATGTAACAACTGGTTTTTTCAAAATCTATTGTTGCACACAACATTGTGTTATACCAAAAAAATAATATATTATTATTATTATTTTAAATAGTAGTTAACCCCTAGCCATTTTATTGGCTTAAATGAATTGAAATAATTATAATATTATTATAAATGTTTACTAAATATCATTACAGTTATCCAAACAATGTTAGAGGATTAAAAATAAAATAAATCCAATTTTAACCATAAAAGAATTTTTTTTTAAAGGTAGTTATACATCCTTTTGATGGAGAACCATTTTTAAATCCATTTTTCAAAAACATTATATGTTATATTTAAAAAAATAATCTTCTTCTTTAGGATCAGAACATCAAAATTTACTTTGGGAAATTTTTTGTTATTTTTTTGATAATGAACATTTTTTAATCAATAGTGAAAAATACGGTATTTTAAGTCAAAACAGTCTCTTAATATAATTTATTTATATTTTTATATTATCTTTTTAATTTGTTTTGAATTTAAATTATATAATATTTTTATCATTTAATCCAATTTTTGGTTTTGGATCTAATTTCACTTTGAAATTGCATATAAAGAAATTTCAATCATTTGAAATTTTTTCTTCTTAAAAACCAGCTTTTTAGTTTTGAAAACTTGAATTGAATTAAAAACAATTTCATCCAATTTTGTGTTTTGAATTTTTAATAAAGGATTAAATATTTTGAATTAGTGGGTCTAAATTATGTTAATAGGTATCATTAATTTTTAGACATTATGAATATTTACATTAGTAATTATTTTTTTATTTACCATTATTAATTGGTAAATTAGGTAAATAAGTATAAAACTAATATTATAATAATATAAATTTATCCTAAGACATGTTCTAACCTAATTGAACGAGTCATGGTAGACCAAAATAACTATTTGGCTACAAATTTTTCAATTGGGAGCCACTTGTGAGTGAAAATGACATTTAATTACTTTTAATTTAAAGTAAAGGGAAATATAACATAAACATGTATCTTTTAAATAAAACAATTTTAATATGTTGTTATACATAAGATAAATTCAATTATAATTATAAATTGGAAAGATAAAAAGATTTATTATATCATGATGTTTTATTTATAATTGTTAGACATCAATTACAAAACATTATTTAAGACAAAATTTTGATGTAGTGTTTATCTTATTGATGAAATATTTAAATAAATGAGATTATAAATATTAAAATAAATTCATTTTGAAAATTTTTATTCTATCCATGAATTTTAATGTATGAATGTTTTTTTATATTTTAAATAATTATTTTTTTTTTGATAGAATGATGTATTTATGGATTTCTTTTAAAAAGTCATGATATGAATATTATATAAATTGACAAATACTATTTTATTAAATGATATAATAGCCCTAAAAATAAAATATTTAGCAGAAAGTCATAAAAAATGATTAAAATATCATTTATGAATCAATTTAGGTTCTATTTTCATTTTATTGTAAATATATTAACCATATAGTATGAATATAAAATAAGACATGGTAAGAGGTAAATTAGTTAACTAAGGGTTAATGCTAAAAGACAAGGTTATATTTGAGACGTAAAAATGTATAAAGCCTATTGGTAGAGATTATTCTTAGAAATAATGATCTTATTTTCTAAATAATCGATTTTTGGACCTTTTGAAATATAAATTAATTTTATAATAGAATAATATTTCAAGACATTCCTAAAGTACCCCTCCTCCCTCTTATAAAAGTCCTCCACCTCTAACCATAAATCCACCTCTAAACCCCTGGGATCATCCAAATTATTCCCAAATAAGATAACAATATAACTCTAATTATCTTAGATTCTTACCTTTTTTACAAGGCAATTCAAGAAATTCTTTTAGGTTAAATCAAAACGAAGTTACCCGATTTGAGGTAATGTCTTCTCTCATGATTCATTAATTTATTATTATTTTCCCACCACTACTAAACACTCTTTATTCCATTAATTTTTTACAAAACCTGTATATTAAAAATACTAGGATGTTTTTATTTCAATTATTTAATCTACACATATACACACCTCCATCTAATGGATTTTGAACATATTGTTTCTGTGGACGGCAAACTACTGCCTCACAAAACGATGATTGTTTCACTTTCCCCTACAACCTCACATGGGTGAAATTATGATGGAACTATAATTATATAAGATATATATATTATTTATTATTCCCTATTATTATGTAATTTTACTTTACAGCATACCTTAATGCTCTACATGATGTGTAGATTTGATAATTTCGTTTGACGTCGTGTGGCCTACCACCCCCTCAAAGTGATATGACTTGTAATTTCTATACATGGAATGTATAAAGAATGGTTTTATTGATACTATTATACATTAATGACGTAAATATTATACTATTATTATAGTTTACTTTTATATCCTTTTATATTTATTCTTTTAGTATGTCAACAAAATGAAAGTAGCGTTCTCGAATACGTACGACCTACCATATCCATGAACGATACATTTAATTTATTGTCTCCAAATGTTATGGACTATTATAAATACGTATATACTGGATATATATAATACTTAAATTATGAATATAATTTTGGAGTTGATATATTTTTTACTACAAGTACAATTTATACCCAAAGAAGTTTATTTTCAACTCAAGTACAATATATCGACAATATGACTGATATTTACTTAAATAAATAATTAATTTTTATAACATCATAATAAGTGATATAAAAGGAATAAAAAACTTGGAAAATGAACTTATGAAAGTATAAATTATCCTAATTTTATTATTCAGGAACATAAATAACGAACGAGACACATCAGACCTAAGGTAAGGGAACATTTCTCCCTTCTCTTTTAGTCAAAGACTTATTTTTTGTTATGTGTATTAATTTCAAATTTATTATGTTGGGATATATTATTATATATCCATATTACTATAAATAATATGTCCATTTGATGAGATAGCCATTTCTCTCTCAACAACTCATTTTATGAAATATAATGTTCTTCTGTTAGGTAGAAGAATTTTTGTAAGGGAACTTCTAAAACTCAATTTCCACTCAATGGGTTTTACACATGTTTAGATGATTATATTATGAAAATATTATGTTTTTAATCACAATTTTTTTATTTATATTATAATTTCAAATTCCCATTGTGTGGATATACCTTTGAAACGCATAATTACCCCATTGATAAATGCTTAAATAATTTATGTGAACATTATAATGGAAATCTTATCTTAAGCTCTATTCAATGAGTTAAACATATATTCCAATGGTTTGGTTTTCCCAAGAATATGTTTGAATGACTTATGATTTTTTTACACTTTATATCCACTTATATTTGGTTTATTTATATTTTTAATACATAATTATGTCATAGATTTTTCCTTAACATATGGATAAAATCATTGTAAGGGACTTCGTCTCAATATCCATTCATTGAAGCATATTGTGATAATATACAACTCATTATTTAATACTTTGTATAATAAAATCCTATTACTTTTATTATCATTCAAATGTAATAGTTTTTATATGAAGCATTTTACTAAATGACAAAATGACTATTTTTTAAATGTATGTGGTGATGACGACCTCTCTGTTACAATAATCATTATTTGATATTTTGCATCCTCTATAAGACTTACTATTTATAAAAGGTTAAGAAATCCATTATTCATCTTTTGAGTGTTTTCATATTTAATTTAATTTTTAATTGGTTTAAGTAATTCAATATCTGTAAATGATTAATTTTTATTATAAATAAATTTTATTATTGAAATGTTGATATTTGAATTATATTACGTTTTATGATTACATAAAGGTATTTGGACATTTGATGGGTGGTTAAGTGATAAATCAATTATGGTTTGTTACATGATAAACCAAACGATGGATGGTTTTGTGATAAACCAATGATTGTTAGTTTCATTACAACATCTAATTCATTGGGTATAGAAGTTTCCAATATGGCTATTATCTTTAGAGATATGTGTATAAGATGGCCATATGGTTATTCTATTTAATTATATTTATGTCCTATGTCAATTTTATATGTGATATCTTTCTTTCTATGGGCTTTATGGAAATATTTTGGTTTAAAAAAGGGTATGAAATGATCTTATATTAAGTGAATTATTATTACTACTTATTAAAGGTAAAAAGTATTTCATTATGATAATGTATTCATGGTTTTTATGTTATCCAAAGACTAACAGTTTTATTTTTTTATTTATTCCTTACTAAAATTATTATTCTCACCACATGTTTTGTAATTTTTTTCAAAGGTCATAATGAATAATAGATTATAATATTAGATCAAGGAAAAGTTATGTTGTTAAACCATGAAATGATTTCATATTTCTTGTTTATGTATTTTTGTCTTATTGAAAAATAGATAGTGAGTAGATGTTTCTACTTGTAATATTCATGATTTTATGTATATTCTATGACCTAATTAACTAAACATATTAACCTTAAAAGATCTTCAATTTCAATTAGAGGCAAATTATCAACATATATCATGATTAATAAATGTTTAAGTATGGGGCCTTATTTTTGGTATCATAGGTCGATTCAGATACCATTAGAGGTTAGGGTTTTATTGAATAATAAGTGACATAACCATAATGGTTGGCATATTATAAAGAGTACTATTTTTTTATATATGTTCAATGTGTTTAAGATAAAATGAATAATTATATAACAGTGTTTACCATCCTCATAAGATTGTATATGATGATTTTACTAATATACTCACACTGTCGTTTCTGGTTTTAGTAAATGGCTTGATCTAGTATGAACCAAAGTATCAATGAATGTGAAGGTAACTTTAGTGGTATTCTGAATAAGAAGCCTAATTAAATGGGAGCTACAATGAGATTCCATGTTATTATTAATAACCAACTATCTGGATTCATGATTGACCACTTGATCATTGATGATATATATATCTAATTATATATGTGAGAAATGAATCCCTATAGAAGTTAAATTAGTAATCAAAATGGTATGCATATTAAAAACCCCATGTGTCAAGGATTCTGAATGAAACTCCATGGAAAATTCTTCAAAGGGACAAGAAGATGTAATAGATGTGTTAATGAAGGTCATAAAGAAATAACCTATCATTAAAAAGGAACCATTTAGTTGACTTCAAGAAAGGGGAAGAAGTTATTTATAATGGATAAAATGAATTTTTTAAATGTGGTGTACTCGGTCATTATGAAAATAGATGTCCTATGATGATGGTTTAGGAGTGGGGTCAAGAGGACCGTATAAATATACGTTTACCAATAACTAATTCCATTCTAATTGAAGATGAGGAAACTAAAAATGACCTAATAAAGTTATTAAATATTTCATAGCTCATGTTTGGACATTATATAAAAATTAGGACATTATGGATGCTTTATTATAGGAAATAATTATAAATGAATAATATTGAAAAACCAGGATAAATGATTAGGAAAAATGTTGGATGATTAAGATTTCAACATTTTAGGAATTGAGGTGTTATGTCTGATATATGGATAATGACATGTCTAAATGTATTAATGATGAGATTACTTTGGAAGAATTATAGTATTTATAACCCTTATGATTTATTAATTGGGGAATAATTATATTTTATATGATGGATATTGTTATAAAGAACAACTATGGTATATTTGATTTTTGAATTTGTGGTAATTACGTGTTATTACTTTTTGGATGAAAAATGAAAGGTATTAGATAACCATTGATGATAAAGCAGGTTATCATTAATTTTTAGGAAATTATCTTATTTTTTATAATTTAATAATAATGTTATGGTTTTATAAAATGGAAAACCCACATGATGGGTGACAAGTCTCCACGTCTGAAAAGGCTGCACAAATCAAGCCCACAACTGAAGGGTGACAAGGGCACAACGCCTGCCACTAGCCTATGAGAACTCCCCAGTCTGTATGACTAATTATTTTTTTATAAATGATTTAGTGGATCATGAATAAGATTATTATGGGAACATATGGATTTCATTATATTCACTTTTCCTACTTTCTAATCAAATATCATTTATCCCATCACATTTTTATGGTTTTATGGTAGTTAATTTTCTCCTGATCATGTTTTATATCACTATCTATTAGAATTTGATGGTTTTTCCTCTTCAATATACATGTTTTATGACATGGAATCCTAGTATGTGTTCTCTTTGATGAACTTTGTACATCACTTTAAATATTTTAATGGTGTGGTTTTATTAACTTTTTTTACGGTGGAGGATTTCATTGAAATTACTGAGCCCATTTTAAAATTATGAGGACGAAATTTACAAAAGGTGGAAGAATGTAACATCCGAGGTAATTATTGAATAATTAATTTTCATATTTTATTAATAATTTTGAATTAATTTTTTTTAACTGTAATGGGTATTCTATCTTCGATGGAGTACCTGACATGAAACAATGGGTTTCTCCAAAAACACATGTTTCACACAACTTTTAGTTATACAGAAAAATAATATTATAATAATAATAGTATTTTAAATGTTATTTTATGACTAGTAGATGTAATGGTAAAAATGAAAAAAACTAACTACCATATAATTCTACATGTTTGAATAATTTTTTACATTTATCCAGTAAATGTTTGTGGCTTAAAATGAGAATAAATCTATTTCTAAACACAAAATACTCTAATATTTTTGAATGGTAGATCTATAACTATTTGATTAAGAACCATTTTTAAATATAGTTTTTGACACATTTATATGTTATATTTTAAAAAATAAACAACTTATTTAGAACCATAACATCAAAATTTACATTGGGGATATTTTTAGTATTTTTCTGATAAAGTTTATTATTTGGTGAATAATGAAAAATATTGCTTTTTAAGTGAAAACTGTATTTTCATCTAAATTAATTATATGTTTAGATTATATTTTTAATTAGTTTAAAAGTTCAATTATATTTTTTTATCATTTAATACCATTTGTTTATTTTAAGTGATTTTACTATTAAATTCTACATATATAAATGTCAATCATTTGATAGTTTTTACATCTTAAAACCTACTTTCTCATTTTGACAATGAGAACTTATTTTAAATTAATTTCATCCAATTATGTGTTGAGAATTTTTAAAAATTTGTTCTTTATTTGGAATTCCTGTGTCGAAATTATGTTAATAGGTTACTTTTATTTTTGGACATTATGAATAGTAAATTTTAGTAATTATTTTTTATTTATGATAGTTAAAGGGTATATTAGGAAAATAAAAGTAAAAATAATATTATATTAATATAAATTCGTCCATACACATATCCTATCCTCAATAAATGAGTCGTGGTTGACCCATTAAACCCTTATGCCAAACATTTTTCATTTAGGAAACAATTGTGTGTGAAAATGAAATATAATTACTATTAATTTAAAGTTAAGGGAAATATAACATAAACATATATATTATCAATAAAAATATTTTAATGTAGGGTTATACATATGATAAACTATTACTCCTCCCATTCGATGCACGGATCTATAAAATAATTCTTATTATTAACTATATATTACTATTTATAAAACATAATAGTTTATTATCTATCTTCTTAAGAGTACCACTTGTATTAGTTGAGAAGAAACAGTAACGTTTGATGTATTTTACTCCCAAATTAGTGGTGAATAATTTGGAATTATATGTCAATCTATTAAGAATACATCAATATAAAATTATAACTTAAGATACATCAATTATAATGTGAAACACTTTGGAATAGTCAAGGGTGGAAACCTGACTTCAATATAAACTGCATTTAGGAAAATAATATTAAATACTATGAAAGACAAAGTTGAAGAGAATTTACTTAAGGAATATTTTATCTAATAAAAAATATGAGATGTGTCGAGGATTCATAATAAAACAAAAAAAAATCATCCACAAATAAAGATGTAGTGATTTTTAGACATGGAGTAATTTTCCAGCAAGTAGAAGATGTTCCCAATGCATTTCATCTTTACGTCAGCAATACAAGAATGGTTGGAATATTCCTTGTCTAACCCATCATAAGAGTACCTGAATATGCATCATAAGAATACAATATAAGAATATATAAAACATAATAATACAGCATCAGAATACATGAATATGCAGAATAAGTATTAATGTCACCGAGAAATTGACATGAATGAAATTTTCAACCTACCCAGCCCCATGCCCCTCCCCCTCCCCCCCCCCTCCCCCCCCTCCCAACCTTTTCCCCAGAAGCCCCCTCCCCCTGCCATAACCCATCCATGCCCCTCCCCTCCCCCCTGCCCAACATTTTTCCCCAGCAGCCCCCTCCCCCCTTCCATAACCATGCCCTGCCCCTCCCCTCCCCTCCCCCTACCCAACCTCATCCCCCAACAGCCCCCTCTTCCTTGGCCTCATCATCCCCTCCCTACCCCTCCTCCCTGCCCAACCCTTTCCCCTAGCACCCCCACTGCCATCTTCCTCCCCTCCCCTCCCCTCCCCTCTAACCTGCGCATCACCCTGCCCCTACCCCTCCCCTCCCCCTGCCCCTGCCCCGTCCCTCCCCCCCTTCCCAACCTTTTCCCCCAGCAACCCCCTCCCCCTACCATAACCCTCCCCTCCCCTCCCCACACATCCAACCTGCCCAGCCCCTTCCCCTCCCCTCCCCTCCCCCTACCCAATATTTCCCCCCCGTAGCCCCCTCCCCACTCCCCTCCCCTCCCATCCCCTCCCCCTGCCCAAAATATGCAAAAAAATGATGTACAACAAAAAAATGAATCAAAAAAGCAGAAAAAATGCCGGAAAATTGAAGGAAAATGAAGAAAAAAAATGCATAACCTAAAAAATCATCATGTCATTTATGGACTTCTCTAGGCTCAGACCTTCCCATCTATTCTCTTCTTCTTCAGTACACTACCATGTTATCATGGCCTTACACATTACAGGTTTTGGGAAGAGATGTTTCAAAGTGAGGAGATGATGCGAAACATGTATGCACAGAAAAGAAGAAATCTCCATGGGCTCTAGAAACTTTGTACATACTCGTGATAGTAATCATTAACAGAATAAATGTACCTCTATGGAATAAAAGATGGACCTGTTTGAAAAAAACATTCTGAACAAATTAGAAAAAATATGAACATATTAACCCTCTTAAAATAAAAAAATACATAATAAAACAGTGAAATACCATAATCCATGGGTGTTATATGTTCAATCACCTATTGATGAGATGTTTAGTACCAAATCCATAGATTCAGATTTTAACATAATGGATATTGAAAAATATATTTTTTTTAAACAGTATAAAACATAGTGAATGTAAAACACCATGACTGTAAAACACTAATATCATAAATGAAATAGTTTGTATGGATGCACTGACCTATGGAATGACATGATTCTCTAAATGAACATCATCCACATAAATAACAGACTAGTCAAATTAGCTTATGCCAAGGGTGTTACATCCTATCATCTAATCCCTATTCCATTGCAGTAATGTTCTACATTCAGGTCTTCGAAAGGATGTTTCAAAGAGGGGAGATGATGTGAAACACATAAGCATAGAAAAATAGAAATCTTCATTTGGTATAGTAACTCAATACATAATCATGATAGTAATCATTAACAGAATCTACATACCTGTATTGAATAAAAGATGGACCTGTTTGAAAAAAAAACATTGTGAACAAATTAGAAAAAAATATGAACCTATTAACCCTCTTATAATAGAAAAATACATCATAAAATAGTGACATACCTTAAGCCATGGGTGTTAAATGTTCACTCACCTGTTGATGGAATGGACATGAATAAAATATCTGACCAGAATATGCAGATTAAGTATTAATGTCATCGATAAATGTACATGAATGAAATATCCAACCTTCCCAGCCCCTACCCCTCCCCTCCCCACCCCCATGCCCTACCTTTTCACACATTATCCACCTCCCTCCTCCCATAACCCTGCCCTGACCCTCCCCCCTCCCCCTATTCCTAGCCTATTCTCCCAGCAGCCCCTCCCTCCTAGCCTCGTCCTCCCCTCCCCTCCCCTCTCCCTGCCCAACCTTTTCCCCCAACCCCCCTCCCCCTTCCATCTTCCTCCCCTCCTCTCCAACCTGCCCTGCCCCATGACCCTCCCCTACCCTCCTCTATGCCCAAATTTTCCCCCAACAACCCCCTCCCCCTTCCATAACCTATCCTTGCCCCTCCCCTCCCCTCCCCCCTGCCCAACCTCTTCCCCCAACGGCCCCATCCCCCCTGGCCTCATCCTCCCCTCCGCTCCCCTCTCCCCCTACCCAACCTTTTCCCCCATCACTCCCTCCCCCTCCCAAATTCCTCCCCTCCCCTCCGCTCCCCTCCAACCTGCCCAGCCCCCCACCCCGCCCCTCCCCACCCCTCCAACCTGCCATGCCCCTGCCCCTCCCCTCCCCTCACCCCTGCCCAATATTTTCCCCCAGCAGCCCCCTCCCCAATCACCACCCCTACACACCCCTCCCCTCCCCCTGCCAAAAAGATGCAGAAAAAATGATTTAGAACCTAAAAGTGACGCAAAAATGCGGAAACAATACAGGAAAAATGCAGGAGAAATGAAGAGAAAAAAAAATGCAGAACCAAAAAAAATCATGAAGTTATTCATGGAATACTCCAGGCTCACACCTTCCCAGCCATACTTTTCTTGTTCAGTACACTGCCATGTTCTCATGGCCTGCCACATTACAGGGTTTGGAAAGGAAGTTTCAATGAGGGGAGATGATGCGAAACACATACGCACAGAAAAACAGAAATATTCATTGGCTCTAAAAACATTGTACATACTCATGATTGTAATCATTAACAGAATCTGTGTACCTGTATGGAATAAAAGATGGACCTATTTGTAAAAATAATTGTGCAGAAATTAGAAAAAAAATATAAACCTATTAACCCTCTTATAATAAAAAAATACATAACATTACAGTGAAATACCATAATCCATTGGTGTTATATTTTCACTCACCTATTGCTGATATGTTTAGTACCAAATCCATAGATTCATATTCCAACATATTCGATATTTAAACATATATATTTTTAAAACATTATAGAACACAGTGAATGTAAAACACCATGAATGTAAAACACTCATATCATAAATGAAATAGTATGTATGGGAACACTAATCTAAGGAATGACAGGCTTCTCTAAATGAACAGTGTCTATGTAAATAACAGACCCGTAAAAATAACTTAAGCCAAGGGTGATACATCCTATCACCAATTCCCTTTTATGATGCATTAATATTATACATTCAGGGATTCAAAAGGAAGATTTAAATAGGGGAGATGGTGAAAAACACATACGCATAGAAAAAAAAGAAATTTTATGGGTTTTTTCCTTTTTCACACTCCCCCTTCCCCCACCAATGATGTGTGATATATCCTCTACCTTCTATGTTTGGTCTGTATAACCCAATACCGGTTGGCCTTCCAGCAGCCTCCCATCCCACATTTTGTGGCATCCCTTCCCACATTTGGCAGCATCCCTTCACATTTAGACTCAATCTTCAGTTTCCTTCCCTTATGAAACCCGCTGGAACCACCCTCCTCTCCATCATGTGACCCACTGGTGACAAACACCCACTCTCCAGTGTGATGACTCATCGGTACACCCCCCACTGTCCTCCTACAATCTGAAAATACATTATATACATGCATGAATTAATAGTAATGACTTTTACTACATTAATTCATATGTGTGGAATTAGTATTAGACCAGATAATACCCCTGAAAATTTGTAACTGTTGTATAATGTAAATATTGTTTGTAAATATTATAAAAAAACATAAAACTGAGTAGTATACATGTTCTAATAAGGTAATTGTAATGAGCAGACTCCAGAACAGTATTTAATGCACATATGATTTTATTAAAAAGGAAATAAAACCAATTAAATAGATAAAGTACTATTATTTTATAGTTTTTTCCTTTCTCCCTCTCCCCCATTCCCTCACCTATGATGTGTGACCTATCCTCTACCTTCCATGTTCAGTGCATATAATCCAATACTGGTTGGCCTTCCAGTGGCCTCCCTTCCCCCATTTTTTGGCATCCCTTCCCCCATTCGGCGGCCTCCCTTTCCATTTAGACTCAATCATCAGCCTCCGTCCCTCATGAAACCCGCCAGCACCACCCTTCTCTCCAACATGTGACCCACTGGTTCCACCCCCCACTCTCTGGTGCGATTCCTCATCGGTACACTCTCCTCCAATAGTGATTTCTCTGTGCCACTGTCCTCCTACAGTCAATTTTTTGAAATGGATGGATGCTGAAGTTAATGGCTGGAAATTGTTTGAAATGGATGGATGCTGAAGGTAATATTTCAGATTAGACAGGCAGAGCTCGACCACCACTGTCATATATAATTGTGTAGGCCAGAGAAATCTTTTATTCTAAATAATAGAGAAACCTACAACCACTGCTATCATATATAAAATAATAACAGAATTTAGGAAACAATGCCTTTTTATTCTGATATGACCTGCTGGTTTCAGCATATTAGGAAATATGCATGAAAACTAATCTAAATTCAAAAGTAGCAAGACCCATTTGGGATGAAATATAACTCAATAAAATTATAACATTCAGAATCCCCAAAAAACCTAAATAAATATATTTGTTTTGGGAAGAATTAGAGTGGAATACAGTCTTATAGAAACATATATATATATATTATATTCAGAAGTAGATTGAATCATTCATCTTCTAAAAAATATTGAATTTAGTTTCAAAGGAGAAACTAAATGTTTCGTAATGTTTCAAAATTTCTGTATTTGAAGCTGCAACTGGTTCATCCTATAAAAATTGTGAATTAATGTTTTTATTGATGAAACAATGAAAGCATTAAATGCTATTTTATCCCTAATTAGAAACAATTTAGATGGTCATTAGTTATTATATGCATAAACTGGGCACTTACTCCATCAATGCCTCATGCTGAACTCATTCTTTGAAGAACAATATAAACTTAAGTGTTCCCCTGAAGAAAGATTGGAAATCAAAATAGGAAATGAAAATCAGAATTAAACAAATAAAATTTTAGAAATAATTGTTTAATGAATTTTAAAAATAACTAAAATTTCATTAAATGTATAAGTATACATACCTTGTCCCTCCAACAACTTGAATACCCTTTTAGTAACATCATTTGGGTTTGTCAAGAATGGAATAGTTTTGAATATATCCAGGTGAATGAGACTTCATATTCTAAAAAGGATTATCCATCATAATGAAAATCAAGTTCAAAAATAAATATAAAGCAGGTTATAAATATTGAAAACATTTTTAGATATAAAACATACACAACAGAACCAATTTTAGCCTTTTCTATTCTTCAAAAAGATCACCACAATGAAAATACAGACTACCAAAATGTTCCGAAAAATTGCAAAAAAACCCAATAATTCAGCCATTTTATTGTTACCTTAATTTCATTTCATGCATTGAAGAACAATGTAACCTGAACTGTTCCCCTGAAGAATGATTGTAAATCAAAACAGGAAATGAAAATCATATTTAAACAAATAAAATTTTAGAATTATTTGTTTAATGAATTTAAAAAAGTACTGCAATTTCATAAAATGTATAAAGATACATACCTTGTCCCTCCACAAACTCAAATACCGCTTTGTTAACATCATGTGGGTGTGTTAAGAATGGAATATTTTTGAAGATATCCAGGTGAATGGGACTTCATCTCCTTCAAAATCATATTCATCATATTGAAAATAAAGTTAAATAATGAATATAACGCAAGTTAGAAATAAAAAAATCATTTTTAGATATAAAACATACACAATAGAACCAATTTCAGACTATTTTATTCTTGAGAATTCTCCCCACCATGGAAATTGAGACAACATAAATGTTCCTAAAAATTTAAAAAAAACAATCCATTCAGCCATTTTAATGTTACCATAATTTCAATCAGGATCGTTTCAAACATAACCTGTATGAATGTATATATAATGAATCAAAAATTATATTTGTCCATAATATAAAATATAAAACAATGTTTCAGGAGCCTAGGAAATCACGAGCAGTGATCCGGCTGAAATAGTAGAACCCAATAATCTAAAAATCCATTGTCATTAATCATGCCAATAATTAGGGAGGCCTATGTTGTCATTAAGATGATAAAATAGAAACAAACTCATACCTCACATCCAACAAAAACAATGTAACTACATTGTTAGTGAAACAAACCTACAGGAAAAATCGAATACACCCTACAAAAAATGTATGTGAATGTTGGAAAATAACTACATGGTTAGTGAAACATACCTACAGGAAAGAAGAGATCTCTGGGAGTCCATAACTGAAACCTGAATGAAAAGAATGGCATTCATTCATGACACCAAACACAATCAATCCTATCTCCATATATAAGCTCAAAACATTTCCATGAACATAGGTTTACATAGCCAAAATAACACCAAAATGAAAAACAAATCAAAACTCAAAGAAAAAATTTACAATAAGGAAACCTAGAATGAATTAAATTTTATGAAAATGTCAATGGTATTTCAGGAGGTAAATAGAACAAATAAATGGGTTACCGAGCCAAGACATTAGCTGATGCAGAGCTCCTCGACCTCATATTAAGAGTCGCTAACAACCAATCCTTTGAAAGAACCCCAAACCAATGCCAATAGTATCGTCTTGAAGCAGAATAAAATCCACTGCGATATATGGTCGCCACTATTTAATCAGATGAGGTGTAGGATCTCCATGCGATCGATATGGAGACAAAGGATGCAGAGCAGGATAAAGTGGAGAAGGCAAAGGAGATATATTAGGCTGATACGTAGAACGTGAAGGAGTAGGTCGGGAAGCCGAACACACACATGGTAGTTGAGGAGGAAGAGGTATTCGACCATGGAGGCCGGAACGACGAAGGAGTGGATTTAAATATTGAGGCATAACCCTATTAGAATCACTTCGAATGGGATGAAAGAGATAAATGAACCAAAACCCTAATATGGAGCGATGATTCGAGGTAGCGCAGTGAGATGCGTTTAGGTTTGGAGGTAGAATAAGAGGAGATTCAGGGAGGGGAACGGTGCAGGATGGAGGGGATAATCGAGAAGGGGGCAGGAGAGGAGAATTGGGGAGGGGAGCAGGAACCTAAGGACTTTGGGGAGGGGAGCAGGAATGGTAGAGCAGGGAGCGGGGAGAGGGGAGAGGGGATTCGGGGAGGGGTTTCGTGGAGGATAGTGAGAGACGGAGGGAAATCCCGATCGGGGATGGAATGGAACGCGGGTTAATTTTCTGGTTTTGGAGGGAGAAATAGGGATGTAAGGGTGACGTGGGGGCTTGGGAAGGTGACACGTTAGCAAGGAAGAATCCATGTTTAGTATAAATTATAGATTAGTCTATTAATATTCATTATAAGTATATAATGATTTCCTACATTGTGATATTTTATTTTTAAATTTTAACATCAAATAAATAAAGTTATTTATGACACAATGATAATGTAGTGATTATCCTATTAATGAAGGACTTAAATAAATGAGATTATAAATATTAAAATAAATTTATTTTGAAACATTTTATTCCATCCATTAATTTTATTGATGAATATGAGTTGTTATATTTGAATTATCAATGTTTTATAGAAATAATCACGTTATTATGGTTTTTTAAAAAATGTTGCGATATAAATAGTATAAAAATTGACATAAATGTGTATTTAAAATAAAAAAATTTTATTAAATGATATAATTATCCTATAAATATACTATTTAGTAAAATTGGTTATAGAATGTTTAAATTTTCATTAATGAACCACTTGAGGAACTATTGGAATTTTATTGTAAATATATTAGCTATATAGTATTAATATGCAAGAAGAAATGGTAATTGTAAAATTAGTTACCTAAGGGATAAATATAAAATATAATATTAAATTTGAGACAAAATTTTTTCTAAATACTATAGTTTGATATGATTTATAGAAATCCTCACATTATCATTTAATTAAATTAGTTTTGGACCTTTTTAAATCGAAATTCAGTTTATAATAAAATAATCATTAAAGACATTACTAATGTACCCCTCCCCCCTCTTATAAAAGGCCACCACCTCTGACCCTTAATCACACCTCTCAAGCCCCTTGTATCATCCCAATTCTTCCAAAATAATCTTCCAACATCCCACCCATCCTTTTATAATCCTTACCTAGTGTCGAAGATAAATAAAGAAATCCTTTTATCTTAAATTAAAAGGTGTTATTCTCAATCATCATTCATTTATTTTCAATCTCCAACAACCTCTAATGTAACTTTATTCCATTAATTTATAACAACACCAGTATATTAAATATACTGTGATGTTTTTATTCTATTTATTATACCTACACTCACACACACATCCATCTAATAGATTTAGAACATTCTTTTTCTGTTGACAGCGACCTATTGCCTCATGAAACGACGAATGTTTGATTTTTCCCTTACCACATATCATGGTGGCCATTATAATGGAACTATAATTATATATGATATATATTATATTTATATTTTCCCTATTTATTTAATTTTTACATAAAAACTACCTTGCTTCTTTCTATGATGTGTAAATATGATAATTTCATTTAAGGAAGTGTGGTCTACCGCCCCCTGAAGGTGATATGACTCATTCATGATATACATGGAACATATAAAGGATGTTTTTATTAATCTTATGAGACATAAATTAATTATATATAATACATTTATTATAATATAAATTTATATGATTTCATTATTATAATATTAGAATGGTAATGAAATGAAATTAGCATTCATGCGTACATACGTCATATCTTCTCTATGAACGGTTCATTTCATTTCTGATCTCCAAATTTTATGTACTATTATAAATACATATATACTGGATATATAATATATTTAAATCATTAATATATTTGTGTATATGATTTAATTTTCATGACACATACAATTTATATACATAGAAGTTCATTTTCGACTCAAATAAGGTATGTTGACAATACGACCGATATTAACGTAAATAATTAGGAAATTTTTTATAATGTGGTAATAAGGGAAATATAAGGAATAATATTAATATAATAGTATCTATTAAAATTATAAATTAACCTATGTTTATTATTCTGGAATACAAAAAACAAACTGAACAATTCTGACTAAAGTTAAGGGAACCATTCACCTTCATCTATTAGTCAATGACATATTTTATGTTTTGTATTTTAATTTCCATATTCATATTTTGGGATTTGTCATTTTATATCTTCATTTTTTGTACATTTCATCTTTATGTGATGATATAACCTTTTATCTCTCTACAACTAATTTTTTGAATTATTAATTGACGCCGTTAGGAAACCGAATTATCATAAAGGAATTTCTGTTACTCAATTTACACTCATTGGGCTTTACACAAACATCAATGAATATTTATTTCCACGATTATCTGTGGAATATATTTTTACTTATTTATGTTATTATTTACACATCCCTTTATTTTTATTTACCATTTCAACCCATAATCACCCCATTGATAAATTCTGACATCATTTATAAAATCATTGTAAGGTAAATATTATCCCAATCTCTATTCATTGAGTAAAATATTCATTTCATTTATTTTTTTCCCAAGAATATGTATGAATGACCTATGATTGTTTTACATTTTCTATCCACTTAAATTGGGTGTATATATATTAGTCACACATAATTATATCATTTATTTATCCTTAATCTAATGACATAGTCTTTATAAGGTACATAGAATCAATCTCCTTTCATTGAGTCATTTTTTGATAATATACACCTCCTTATTTATTATGGTGTAAAATAAAATCCATTGGATCATAGTTTCATTTGAAGTGATTCTTTATTCTAAGAAGTGTTTTACTTAAAAAAATGGAATGATTTCAATGTATATGATAACAATGACATCCCTGTCGCCATATTGGTAATTTGATATTTTTCTTCCTCTATAAGACTTAATCTTTTTACCTGGAAAATAAATCAGTTATTTTCATTTTGGGTGTTTTTGTATTGAAAATAGTTTTTTAAATGGATAAATTATTTCATGATGTTATTCCTTGTTATTAAAAATGAAATTTTATTAGTGAAATGATGATACTTGAAGTATTTTATGTGTTAGGATTATATAATGTTACTTGGACATTTGAAGGGTGGTTGCAAGATAAACCAATGATGGGAGGCTATGTGATAAACCAAATGATTGGTGGTTCCATTATAATCCATGGATTAGTGGCTACATTATAGCCACCAACGCTTTGGGAATGGATGTCGGCCATATGGCTATTATATATAGTTATATGTGTGGAATTCGACATTATTGTTATTCCATTTTGGTAGGTCTATGTACCAAGATACCATTATATTCTATATGTTGCATTATATGATAGTTATGGTAATATTTTGGTTAAAAATTGGTATAAAATGTGTTTATATTCAATATAGTGTTTTTATTACTTATTAAAGGTGAAAATTTTTACTTTATGATAATGTATTCATGTTTTTGATATTATCCTAAGACTAACAGTTTTCATTCTCTATGTTACTCTTACTAATATTTTGATATTCATGCCATGTTTTAATGTTTATTCACATTACATATATAATAATATATTCATTGATGGGATCAAGGAAACGTTATGCTATTAAAACATGAAATGATGTCATATTTCTTTTTAATGTGTTTTTATTTTTATGAAAAAATGGATAGTAAGTAGAAGTATCTACCTAGAAAATTCAAGATGTTATGTATATGTTATGACCTAATTATATAATTCTCTAACCTGAAAATATATTAAATGTTAATTAAAGTACAATTATTGATTTATTCAAGATTATTTAATGTTTAAGGCTGGGACCATACCGTTTGTGGTGTCCTGTTGAGTTGTGCACCCACCTTACTCATGATGCTTTTGGGTTCCCATGATGATTTCATGGTTTCAAATCAGTACAAGGTAAACAACCCGATACTACAATGTGTACTTGAGTCATGGGATATTCAAGGATTATGTTTATAGACTAGCATCCATGACCCATCTTTATATTACACCATTATCTTTATTTTAGGTTATCTTCACCTTTGTAAAAATTATAATTACTTTGGATCTTTATTGTCTAGTTATTGTTTGAACCCCATTTGGTCATGGTTGGTAGTTCATGTTTCTATATTATTGTTATTTTCAATTATATTTTCTGTTATATAGTGTGGATTAATATGGTAAAGAGGGTGTAGTTATCCAATGTGATCCATTATACACTATATTTTATTTAGAAACCTCCCTCATACATGGAGGCAGTGTTGAGGTCGTATGGTGACCCAGATTGGGGTACCAGTTTAGTGGATTCGGGGTTGAGGATGTTACAAAGTGGTATAATAGATAAAATTTTAAATGCTGTAGTTTTCTATAATGGTTGAAAGAGGATTAATAATTTTTAGGCCTTGTAAATTATCTCATTTATTGGAGTAACTAACCCATGTTCGAAAGAATAAACATGTACCCTGGTTGGGAATTATTGTTCTTGATGTGTTCTATTATGGTTGGATGATATGCCACTATTTGATGATTCACATGTTGTGTAATGGGACTATTTAATGTTATTTGGATCATTAATTGTATATAATTATGATGTCAATTTATGAATCATTATATGGACCTTGTCATATGGTTGGAATGGAAAATGGTAGGCACACATGGGATAGATCTGTTGGATGGGAAGGGTCAAATGAATTTCACTTCCATATCAATTTTATGAATTTATTGTATAATAATTATTATTCAAGTTGTTAACTAAATCTAATGTTAATGATGGTTAATTATTTTTTAATGAAAATTATATAAATTAATTTATTAAATTGGTTTTAATATGTTCTAACGATATAAAGGCTCCAAAATGATGAACATTCATGTTTTGAAGGAGAAATTGCTTAAAAAGTTTGTCTAATGAATGACTCAGGAATATGTATGTTTGTTTAACCCATGTTGAAAGTGAACCTTATTAGGGATAGTGGAGGGAATTGTTCTTGATGCGACGATGATCATTGGGAACGAGTATGAGAAATGGGTTCTTTATCGCTTGTGGAGATCCTTCGTTTTTGATGTTATGGGAGGATTATATTTGGCCTTCTATGAATCATTCATGACATTATTGAGAAATTCCTTAATTTTTATTTGTAATGGTTTGGAAAAATTAAGATATCTTATAGAATGAACCAATAGTAATAGAGAAGGAGACAATTTTTTTCCAATAAAAGTGAGGATAAGAGTAGTTCTATGATAACATTATTCATCTCATTCAGTTGATGCAATGAGAACAACAGAAGGTCCTACTGAGTATGTTTGATATGAGCATAGTTTTTCAGTTATATATACCTTGAAATTTTTCTCGAGAAGGTGGACTAGATGAAGAATTATTCTAGATAGATACCATCTATAAAATTCTTGATCAAATAGAGACTCCTACCGAGAACAGTGTCACATTGGAATCCTACATGTCGTGAGGATCAACAAAGCCCGGGAGGGATATTTTGGTTCAGACTCACTAGGATTATGGTTTTTTATTGAATGAAATTAATTAAAAGATTCAAGAACATTTATATCTAATGACCCTAAGTTAATAGTGGGCTTCTGTGTTTTTGAGGTCGACACATGGAACAATGTATGTGATGGATTATGTTGTTTGTTACACAAATGTGAAACACATTGATCCACTATTGATAGCAGATGAGGATTCTATGATGATATATTTATAGTATTCAATCAAACATTAGATCAGGTCTATGGGAAACATTTTCCATCTAATTTTGTTTTTATATGTCGTGGATAAGGTCTTTATTTCACAAGTGAACATAAGAGAGGCTTCTGGAAGTTGTTTCATGGTTTCAGTTGGATAGACAACTGGTGCAAATTCTAAGTGAAGAAAGTGTTATTTTTGGAATATTCAGAAGGGTAGATTTGCGTATAATGGTCAGAATAGAATACTTCCCTCCTAAAGTGGTGACCATCTATTTTTGTTTAATTGTGGAATGTCGGGGAACATGTGTGGTCTATTCTACCAGTCACAAGTTAATTAAAAAGAATGATGAATAATGTGGAATGTGAATATGTTCTATAGTAACCCTTGATAGGTGGGCATAGATGTATGATTGTGGTTGATTCCATGTGAATGAATGGGGTCAGATAACATGTATCAGGAATGAAGTTGACCTATATAGGTTGTACCAGTAAAGAAAATAGACATAGTACTCCTGGGAGTGAGCGTACATATCAATAGGGTATTACATCACTAGGAACTCAAACTGGATCCCAAATTATATGATTATGTTAGATATAGTCATTTAGGTATACCCTTGTATGTGGTATGGCTAGAATTTCAACCATTTGATATACAATCCATTTAGCTTCCATGGATTCTAGTGATTTATCTGATATACATGAATCATAATCATTTGATTATTTTCAGTCTGGATTTATGTTGTTTCAAATAGTGGAACGTTGGTGTGTGATAATGTAGATTAAAACACTATTAGTGGTGTGAGAATAAAATATTAGGAAATGCAAGGGGTGTTCTCTTGGTGTTGGGGGGTAACATTTTCTATGAGTCTTTTTTGATTCTAGAGATGTCACATGTTGATATAATACTAGATATGGACTGGATATTAATATACCAATCCCTCATTGAATATTATGGTCATATGGTAATGGTATTGTCTCTTGAGAGAGACACTTATGTACATCTAGGAGATTGTGATGTCAAGGCAGGCTGTGTATGGCCAATTTTTCAGTTGTTGCATGAAATAACATCCCCGATGTCTTGTAGTATACATGATCATGGGCTACTAGAGAAGCATATATTTCATCTATTGAGAATTTTCTATGATTTTTTTTGCGTACTTATCAAGGATTAAAACCTTGTGATAAAGTGAGTTCATGATTGATTTTATGTCGGGAGCATTAATAATTTCAATTTTACCATATAGAATAATCATTTGAATAACTGCATGAATATAAATAAAGATGATGGAATTGGAAAATAGTGGTTTGATTAATCCTTGTACATCTCTGTTGGGATCTCTAGTGTTTTTTTCCATGACGGCTGATGGATCATTGGAGAATGTGTTTATTACATGATGTTGAATCAGATGATAATTATGAATTGACACCTTCTTATATGAATCGTTGTTATTTTTGACCAGATATGGGGTGATTCTATGTTTTTTATGTTTAATCATAGAATAAGTTTTCATTAGTTAAGCTTTAAACATTCTAATGTACCATGAATAACATTCATAAGAAGGTTTGAGTTTTTTGAGTTAGTGATTATGTCCCTCGGGTTGACCAATGTGTCAGTAATGTTTATAGCCATGATGAACCAAATATTTCACCCTTACCTGTATCATTTTTTTGTTGTCTTTATTTTTGAAATATTGGTTTACTCGAAGATTCATAATGATCATTCCGAACATGGTGACTATGACTTGAGTAAACTATTAGATAATATGTAACACCTTGATATATTATGAAATATTTCTCTCTGCATAATTTATTTTGTATCTTGTGTTGCACATAATGTTAAACCTAAAAAAGAACTAAATATTATTTAAATATTTCCATTGTATATTATTATTTATAATTACGTTTTTAAATATTATTGATTTAGTTATGAAAATTTGGTTTAAACAAGTGACCAATGAGTATAATATGAAAATAAATCACTTTTTAAAATAAAATGAAATCATTTTACAAAAAAATATTTAAATTTGAAATAGTGTATTTTATGCCAGAATAATATTAATTTATGATCTGATTATATTAACTATATAAATATATAATTTATTAAATATTAATACTATGTTTTTTATAGATATGATATATGAATAAATACCATTTTATGCATAAAAGAACATTTTTTCTAAATATGTTTTTCCCCACTATTGATATTACACTTGTTTTAAATCTAGATTTGACACATTAATGAAATAAATTTGAAAAAATAATCTTCTTATTTCATATAGAAATATAAATATTTAATTTATTTTTATATTTGGTATTTTCTTCAAATGTTTCAGTTTTTTTCGAATAGTGAAAAATAATGAATTTTAATAAAAATAGCTTTTTCATCATATTTTCCCAATTAATTTGATGTTTTTTACTTTTAAAAACATGTTTTATTGTTCTATCATCCAAACTAATTTTAAATAAACTATTGTATCATTTTTTTTGAAATTATAATTTATTTTTCATATTTTCAATTATTGGGTCCAAATTCTGTAAATATGCACATTTTATTTTCTAAAATTATAAATAGCAATTTTAATAATTTTTATTAACATGGTTGAACATCAATCGGGTAATTTGGGGTAAAATATAATTTTAAAAGGAAATTAAAATTAATATAACACCTACCAAAATCATATTGTATTAAAAAAATATAATTTTATAAGCTATGTATCTATATTATATCATTTAATGGTACTTTACCCTGAAAGTTACATAGGTAATGTTAAAATTAAATATTGAGACAAAATGTACCTCTCTCATTTATTTTGAGTATAATAAATTTAACACATAGATTTCCGGGAAATAACATTTATTATAAATAGTATATGGAAATAGAAAAGATTTATATAATAATTTTAATTTAATTATAATTATTATAAATTAAATACATACCACAAATGTTCACACATCAGTGATCTAGTAATAATTTTATATATAAATAAATCAAATAAATTATATTTAAAATATTAAAATAAATATAATACAAGTAAATTAATGTTCTCCAAGAATTTTCTAGGTGGATTTGTCATTTTATGAGCGTAATAAAAATTATTTTACAATGTTATATTTTATTTTGATTTTATATAATGTCAATGTAGTGAATACAATTGAAATGGAAAATAGTGATATTTTATAAAATAAAAATATATTAAAATATTTAAAAAATATAACTGTATTTAAAAATTATAATTTTAATATGAAAATATATGAAATGTAATAAATTTTACGTTTTTTTTGGAAATTTACCCCATATATGTAACCATTTATATTCTGTTTATTTTTAAATTTTCATTACCACAATTAGAATTAATGTTCATTAATGCATGGAAAATAAAAATTATATGGTGTATAATATAACCAAAATATGTATAAATTTTATTGGTTTTTAAGATTAAAACCCTATCATATATAATTTTATAATATATATCAAATTAGTTGAATTTTCACAAAAAATTATTTGATTATAATTTCTTCATTTGACAAATTTCCTAGAACACCCCTCTCCACCCATACATATACTATCGATTTACAGACCCTTATCCACACACATTGAATCATTTAGATCACCCAAATATTATAAAAATACTATTCTCTCACACTCTCAGATTCGAAGTGCACTTGGTATCACCAAAATTCCAATTTCATGCATTTTAAAACATAATTCTAGGAGGTGATAATCAAGAGGAACCATTATCAAACCATCATATTTAATTTTATATCTGATTCTACTTTCTGATCATCTCCTTAATTCATAAGAGCATAATAAAACCAGTTACATTTAAATTTTGGAATTCTTCATTTCCTATGGAATATATTCTGGCCACCACATTTCTCGTCTGCACATAATCAATGAAATGAAGTTGTTGTCTAAATTATGGTAGTTTACATTCTCAATGGAAATCTAATTTTTGTTTTCCATTACCATCTTCATGAATGGTCATGAAATTATAATTTCTTTAAAATTCGGTTTTAATATGTATATTTTTTCTATTTTCATGTTCTAGAAATAATTTATAGATTTAATGATAAATTATAAACTAAATAAAGTTTGTGATGATAAAAAACACACCAAAATATACAAAAATATTATCATTAATTTTTTTTAATGAATTAGCCACATGTACGATATACAGATCCATCTAAAATATTTTATGGAAATTTATAACATTTTAGTTCACTTGTGGAGTTTTATTCCTATTCAACAAGAACATTTGGGATTACAAACACGTTATCCAATTATGAAACCATGAAACAAACACTCCTATAATTATGAAATTGATCGTTATAACTCATCAAAATGATAATAAATGAACATAAATAAATTATAATAAATAATTAACATATGTTTTATATTAATAATTAAGTAATTATTGAATATAATTTGATTATCTGGGATAAAAAGTATAGGTGTAGAACACTTTATGACATAACATATAAGTTCTATCTGAAACTCCATAATATCATTGGGTTAAATTTTTTAATCTATTTTTATTCATCTAAATTTATTAATTCTCCAATTTTTATTATATATTAACCATACATACATATGTATCCAAATTCATATATCTTCAATAGGTAACTACATGATTTATATGTTTTCCATCACAATTATTGCCGATAAGCACACCAAATTTAAGGGAGCATTCCCATTCCATAACCATATTCTAGTACACATTATAATCTATATTTTATGAAAATTATTTTAAAAAAATATTCACTGTTATCATTAAAAACTATCATAGTTCAATTATGGTTTTAATAAAACAATTAATCCATTACCCATTTAAATAATCATTAATAATTTCCTTAAAACTAAACATAAGTAACACATTTGTAATGTTTCAAAAAAAACTATTTTATACGTTTTCATTTATTGTGGGCATCTCTATTCTTGATTAGTAGATATTTTACATTATGAGGACATATTAATGAATTAAATCCATTCTTTCATCGACGCCTCTATGATATGTCTATTTTTATGCCTTTCTGTATGATTATGATACCCTTTTCTTAACATGGGCATCCCTTAATTTTTATACCTTATATTTGATTATTTATATAGAGAACATATGTATGAAAATATTTTTATGGGTGTTACTAGATAGTTATCCAATGCATCAGGCATGGTTTTTTCTCATGAGACGTCATGTTGGTATATGGAGTAATCCCGATTCCTTTATGGGAAATTTTTCGCCATGTGATTTAGTCTTTAGAGTTATCCTTGACTCATATTTAAGTAATGTAATATGTTTCTTCTACTTTCCTATGTTTCCATGATCAAAAAATTCAATGTTTTATATTCCATTATTACATATATATAACCATGAAATATTCATTTTATGATTATGGTGATAATTATTCTAACTCATATGATATGTTTCTTTCCCCCATGTTTATTCACATACTAGGATTTTAGATCATCCATTTTGTCTATGAAATCCGAAGGTTATCTTATAAAGTTGTAACATCTAAAAGGATATTAGGAGATCATTATTGTGGAGACCCGAAGCTTGACGTACATGGACATTACATTACTTTTGCAGAATACTTAGTACATAACAAAAACACACACACAAGGATCGTAATAGTTTAGTGTCTTTGGAAACTCGGAACGTAATCTTCTAATCGTGGTGAAAGATCTTCAATATCTCCCATAAAGATCTTCCTTTTTTTATACCTAAAACCTTTCTTTATATCCTGGGGAAAAGAAAACATAAAAGGGTGAGCTCAAATGCTCAGTAAGGGTATACAAAAGAGAAATCAATGACATCATATTCATAAGAACATAACTTTTGGAAATCTTAACCTGCAAAAGAGAGCATAATTTCATAACATGGGATAAATCATAGTAGTGAAATGAAATCCCAATAATCATAACTTAAATCATGAAACTTTGTGGCATACACGCATAATCATAGAGAATCATTTCTTGTTAGTCAAGACTCATTGCCAAGACTATCTTAGTGGACAAAGTCCCTTTCTGAATCGAGTAACCCTCGTTTCAGTCCTATTTCACTGAACCGGTATAACATACCATTTCAGCCATGTCTATCTCATGAGATATATAATCTTTACCCAATGCATTGGAGAGAGATATAGGACCCACCCATCTTATAATGAATCCTTTCTTATGTGTTCCACATAATCATAAATCATAGCGTAACCCATGTAATAAAAATGGGATTCTTAAACAACATGACATCATAAAACAATTCATATAAGATAAAAGAATTCATAAAAATGTTTCCATTACAACATAATCAAATCCATGTAATAATAGGGATAAAAACAGAACCCTTTTATTATCTTAGATGGAAAATAATTTTGATAAAATACTTGAACTCCATTCTTGAGGAAAATATCCTTTCTACTTCAAAAACATTTTTTTTATTTTCTTAACATGTCATAAAATTTTAAACTAAAAGAAGTTGATTAAAAATAAACATGAAAACTTGTAAAGGAATCTTCTTGAAAATATTGTTTTAAAAATCCATTCATGCCGTATAAGTTAAAAAAAACATTCTTCGTACTTTTGTCGGAAAAGTCAAAAAGTACCTCGTACGAAAAACGACAAAAGATTCCTTTCATACATATTACTAAAAACTCACCGAAGGGTAAAAATGGATTTAAACAATTGTAGGTGGATGGAAATAATATTAAATATTGATGAAACATGGATGTGGATGATTAAATACACCCCAGTAAATGCTTACGAATAAACAATCTCGGATAAAAATGAGATTGTGATATTTTCCCTTACCTTAGGCCCGATTTGCTTCGTAAGTGTCCGAACCTCCTATATAATGATTTAAATAATGTCATTGACTTATTACAGAATCATATTTATTGTTATTATATCATATATGGTTCACTTATGACATTATATTTCCCGTTATTTTTTAAATTCCATGTTAAAGAGCGTTTTGGGTAAAATTGTTTCATTTGTCATCCGTGTTTTGACTTGTAGTTATTCATATGATTACATAGATCATGATTACTTAATTCCAGAATATAAAGCATGATATATATATATATATATTCATAATATACATATATATAATAAATCAGTAAATGGAAAGAAATACACCGTTCAAGGAGACGGTAGTCCGTACGTACGCATGAACGCTGTTTTCGTTTCCTTATTGTCTTGAAATGGAAGTAAGTAGATGACATACATATATATATATATATATACATAAATGCAGTATCTTTTTAATTTCATATATTTCATTATTATTTCTTATATATACTTTATAATCATTCTTAAATGGTTAACATGGAGAATGAATCTCATCGCGTCGTGGAGACGGTAGTCCGTACGTACGCACGAGCGATGATATCATTTCCATAAATATTGAATTGAATTGGAGTGGATTATACAATATATCAGAATCAATATGATGTTGTAATAACTATGTATTGTTATTCTTTACACCATTATACCCATCCATGTAAGGTGGTGGTGGAAAATAGATTACACCACGGCGTGGAGACGGTATTCCGTACGTACACACGCGCGGGGATTTCTTTTTATGTAGGATGGAAAGATGGTGAAATAGGGTTGTTTCATACTTAAAATAACATATCAGTATATGAGTGATACTGATGTTATTACTTCATAATGAAACAACCTAATAAGAAGAAGTGGAAGAAGAAATAAATATGAAAGAATTGGTATCGGTAATTACCTCTACTTTGAAGCGCCTCTTTGAGACCTCCTCTTAGGGCACTAAAATTGGTCTTTGAGGAAGACCAGAACCTCTAGGATGTTGCTAGAGAATTGGAGAAGATATTTTGGCAGGGTTTGGCCGAGCTTGAGTGCTCAAATTGGTGTGTGGAGGAGGGGGAGGAGGTGTCCTTTTATAAGGGAGGAGAGGGGCACCTTAGGAATACCTCAAAATATTATTTTATATTAATGTCAAAATCGGTTTATAAAGGTTCCAAAGGGTCTTATTTCGAAGCTAAAGTGCGGATGGGTCGAAATAATATCAACCAATAGGATTTAGACAAGTTTAGGGTATTATTTTAACCTTATCAATTAGATTTAACTCTAAGTTAAATAATTTAACTTTTACCGTGTCTTTTTGTTTTCTTTCACTATATGGTTAATACACTTACTATAACATGCCAAACGAACCCAAAACTGTTTATTATTAATATATATATCCTTATCTAAGTCATTTGGCTGATCCTTAGATTTTTAGGAATAAAATAACAATTAATAATATAATATTTTATTTAAAAACTATTTTGTTTCAATTTTGACACTATTTGATATATGATTTTTGTGAAAGTCATAACAGAATTATATGTTCGAACAAAGTTGATTAAATCAACACTAATATATCATAGTAACCTATAAAATATGTGGAATTCATAAAAAGTCTCAAATTACATTCATTTGAGCATTTATAACATCAATTATGTTAATATTTCCTTAAAAGGGTAATTACTACATCATCGTTGTGTCATAAATAAAAGAATTTATTTAAAGTTTAAAAATTGTAAATAAATTATCATTATGTAGGAAATCTTTTTAGATTTCTAATGAATATTTATAGTCGAATTTATCTTATGTATAACCCCATATTAAAAATGTTTTAGTTAATAAACTTTGATTTTAACTAAATTAATAATAAATGTCATAATCTAATCCAAGTGGACCTAAATGATCATATTATATTCATAAGGTTGTTTTTGGTCGAATTACACTTATCCAATAGAATTAGAACATGTTTTAGGGTAATAGTAATATCATATTTACCCTTAGTTACCCTATTTACTATTAACCGTGGTAAAAAAAGTAAAAAGTTACTATTCACCAAAAATTATTTTCATCTCATTGAACCACATTTTAGTCCTTGATATTAACCGTGTCTGTCGGATTTTCGAAATTCCATTCACAGATGCGGTGAAATTAAGTTTTATGCAAAATTCAGTTTTTAACGTACCAGTTAGTGGTTTCACTATTCATCGAAAATTGAAAGTTTTCAGAAAAATACCAAAAATTAGGCCTAAGCTATATTTGATATTATGAACTCAAAAATGATGTCTATTTTACCAAATTCAAAACATATCAGTTGCATTAACTAATTTAAAAATTAATTCTCGTCGTCAAAACAAATCGCGTGTTTTTAAGAGATAATAACTATCAAAAGATTGACACTAGTTTATAACTGGTTTAAATGTTTACATCTAATGACCAACATTGTATTAAATTGTAAAAATATATTCTCAATATACTTTAAAACCACTCAAATTAATAATTTATCACTATTAATTATTTCGATTAAAAAAAGTTGTTTTTAATTAAAATTTAGTAATTTTCACTATTCACCAGAATATGAATGTTATCCGAAAAGTACCGAAATTTCACCTTAGGCTAAATTCGATACTCCGAATCCAAAAATGAAGTCCATTTTGAGAGCTAAAATTTCTAAAATTTTAAAAAGTGGTTATTACTATTCATAACGGCTAGTTTTAATAATAATTTAATAGCATATCGTTGTTTAGTGAAACTCGGTATTGCGTATTACACACGCTATCGAGGAAGGTCGTGATTGCGTGTAATGCAAGGCAAGGCAAGGATGTGTGTTGTGCAAGCTCCTTTTGGTGTAGCGTACAACACAAGACATTTAAAAAAATTAAAAAGAATATTTTTCATAAAATCTCGGGCTGTTACATTCTACCCCCCTTAAAATGAATTTCGCCCTCGAAATTCGTCGGGGTTATAAATGGTTTACTATTCGAAAGTTTCTTTAATAGAAACCCACATCTTAAAAAGGAATACCAAAACATGGATTTAAAAACTAAAGTTTGAAATGTAACGATTACCCAAATAAACTAATCACTGGGTTTCCACATAGGTTAAAATATTGATATGGAAGTGAAATCTAACCATCATGTTCTGATGGAGAGTGGTAGAGAACATGGCTATGGAAAATTCAGTAATCACAAATCCATAGATTTGTGATGATATAAGGTACAATCTGATTCATCAGGTATAAGATCACTAGGACAACATTTTTTGTTTTCATGATCATTTCCCGAAAGTTGAAAATTTGAATTAGAATAAATACTTACTTTATTTTGGTACAATCTAACTGTTTTTCGTGCCTTGAACAATTTCCACTTCATCTCTTAAATAAATGAAGTTGAATTTGTTATTCGTGAAGTGTTAGCAGATCATGTGATAGAATGACGGGTCATTCTATATGTCTCAAACAAAAGGTTAGCAAAAATTATATACATAAGTAGATCTATAGTGAGATTAATCATATATTGTTCCTAAAATGGGCTTATACTTCATATATCATACTGCTTAATATAATAAAACTAGTTTCTACTAAACAGGGACTTCCTGTAGGCCAGTGGTAGGCGATAAAGGCCAGTCGCACTTCGGTTGTGGGTTCGATTCCCACAGCCTTGTCCGAAGCGATGGGCTGTCACCTGTCCTGCAGGTTGTCCTTTTTCTAAAACTACATTACTATAACATCCCATCAATAATATCGAAAAAAGACTTCTATCCTTAAACAATACTCACTTATGTCCAACATAATCCATTTCAATTTTTAGGCTTATCCATAATACTGCAGTCCACTCTCATAACATAGTGAAAATGATTACCAGAGATTTAATACCATCGTTGATCCCCATATATCATAAGATATGTTTTGTTGGTCACATTTCAAACATTCAATGTCCTTAATCATGTATTCTCTTGAATACCTTAGTGAAAACATGAATGCAGTTTAAAGTTAACACTTTTCACATACCAAAATCCTCAAAATTCTATATACTCAAACCATGATATCACATAGTCATTATATCAATCATGAGCTCATGAATACTGTCAAACATTTCATTTTCTCCTTATCCCTTCATTATGCGCATATCATCTTTTTTCCAAAATATTTGAATCACTTTTCATGGTTACCGGTACCTTAAAATTATTGAAAACCACAATAGACCAATACATAAATATTTCAATACACCATAGAAGTACCTCAACAACATTATTATTGAATACCAATACATAAACACTTCAGTCCATCTACTTCCATGATTGTCCTGGAATAAGTCCTTCCTTGATTTAGAAGTACCATTTTAGGTTCGGTCATTGAGTTGGGTAATGCCCATGTTCTCCACAAATAAGACATTGAACTCCATAACAGTCTGTCACTCTATGACCCTTTTCTCCACATAGATAACATCGGTCCCTCCATTTGAGTTATTCCTCAAAGTTCTTCTTCCCTTCTTTAGAAATCTCAATCTTCCTTTCTTTATGCTCCTCAACATGAGAACATGAATAATAGTTTATCTTCCTCTTCTTTGATGAATTATGCATACCACTAAATTTCACCATGTTAATCATATATCGCGATGACTGATTCGGCATAATCAAAATATATTTCTCTCTAAGAATTACACAATTTTGTTGCTCATAGTCACCAATTTGTCCATTGGATTCAATGTAACCGAATTCCTTCGGGTTCCCTCCATTAACTAAAACAAAAAAAGAATATTGTGAGAGGAAAAAATCATGCTAGAGAAAACAACATAATAAAGGTGGATTATCCTCAATATCTAACATCTTGGTTAAATTCTATGATCGTTACCGTAGTTCTAGGACTGTATCCTATATGTATACTTATCCTTAGGGACATCCCTAGACATACCATAGAAATATCTCTAGGGATCTTACTAATGTTCTCGCATCCTAGTTTCCAAAGGTTGACTAAACCTTTCCTCTGATACCAACTGTAGAGACCCGAAGCTTGACGTACATGGACATTACATTACTTTTGCGGAATACTTAGTACATAACAAAAACACACACACAAGGATCGTAATAGTTTAGTGTCTTTGGAAACTCGGAACATAATCTTCTAATCGTGGTGAAAGATCTTCAATATCTCCCATAAACATCTTCCTTTTTTTATACCTAAAACCCTTCTATATATCCTGGGGAAAAGAAAACATAAAAGGGTGAGCTCAAATGCTCAGTAAGGGTAAACAAAAGAGAAATCAATCACATAATATTCATAAGAACATAACTTTTGGAAATCTTAACCTGCAAAAGAGAGCATAATTTCATAACATTGGATAAATCATAGTAGTGAAATGAAATCCCAATAATCATAACATAAAACATGAAACATTGTGGCATACACACATAATCATATAGAATCATTTCTTGTTAGTCAAGACTCATTGCCAAGACTATCTTAGTGGACAAAGTCCCTTTCTGAATCGAGTAACCCTCGTTTCAGTCCTGTTTCACTGAACCGGTATAACCTACCATTTCAGCCATGTCTATCTCATGAGATATAAAATCTTTACCCAATGCATTGGAGGGAGATATAGGTCCCACCCATCTTATAATGATTTTTTTCTTATGTGTGCCACATAATCATAAATCATAGCGTAACCCATGAAATAAAAATGGGATTCTTAAACAACATGACATCATAAAACAATTCATATAAGATAATGGAATTCATAAAAAGTATTCCAACACAACATAATAAAATCCATGTAATAATAGGGATAAAAACAGAACCCTTTTATTATCTTATATGGAAAATAATTTTGATAAAATACTTGAACTCCATTCTTGAGGAAAATATCCTTTCTAGTTCAAAAACATTTTTTTCTTTTCTTAACATGTCATAAAATTTTAAAATAAAAGAAGTTGATTAAAAATAAACATGAAAACTTGTAAAGGAAGCTTCTTGGAAATATTGTTTTAAAAATCCATTCATGTCGTATAAGTTAAAAAAAACATTCTTCGTACTTTTGTCGGAAAAGTCAAAAAGTACCTCGAACGAAAAACGACAAATGATTCCTTTCATACATATTACTAAAAACTCACCGAAGGGTAAAAATGGATTTAAACTATTGTAGGTGGATGTAAATAATGTTACATATTGATTAAACATGGATTTGGATGATAACATACACCCCAGTAAATGCTTACGAATAAACAATCTCATATAAAAATGAGATTGTGATATTTTCCCTTACCTTAGGTCCGATTTGCTTCGTAAGTGTCCGAACCTCCTATATAATGATTTAAATAATGTCATTGACTTATTACCGAATCATATTTATTGTTATTATATCATATATGGTTCACTTATGACATTATATTACCCGTTTCTTTGTAAATTCCATGTTAAAGAGCGTTTTGGGTAAAATTGTTTCATTTGTCGTCCGTGTTTTAACTTGTAATTATTCATATGATTACTTAGATCATGATTACTTAATTCCAGAATATAAAGCATGATATATATATATATATATATATTCATAATATACATATATATAATAAATCAGTAAATGGAATGAAATACACCGTTCATGGAGACGGTAGTCCGTACGTACGCATGAACGCTGTTTTCGTTTCATTATTGTCTTGAAATGGAAGTAAGTAGATGACATAAATATATATATATATACATAAATCCAGTAGCTTTATAATTTCATATATTTCATTATTATTTCTTATATATACTTTATAATCATTCTTAAATGGTTAACATGGAGAATGAATCTCATCACGTCGTGGAGACGGTAGTCTGTACGTACGCACGAGCGATGATATCATTTCCATAAATATTGAATTGAATTGGAGTGGATTATACAATATATCAGAATCAATATGGTGTTTTAATAACTATGTATAGTTATTCTTTACACCATTATACCCATCCATGTAAGGTGGTGGTGGAAAATAGATTACACCACGGCGTGGAGACGGTATTCCGTACGTACGCACGCGCGGTGATTTCTTTTTCCGTAGGATGGATAGATGGTGAAATAGGGTTGTTTCATAAGTAAAATAACATATAATTATATTAGTGATACTGATGTTATTACTTCATAATGAAACAATCTAAGAAGAAGAAGTGGAAGAAGAAATAAAGATGAAAGAATTGGTAACGGTAATTACCTCTTCTTTGAAGCGCCTCTTTGAGACCTCCTCTTAGGGCACTAAAATTGGTCTTTGAGGAAGACCAGAACCTCTAGTATGTTTCTATGGAATTGGAGAAGATATTTTTACAGGGTTTGGCCGAGCTTGAGTGCTCAAATTGGTGTGTGGAGGAGGGGGAGGAGGTGTCCTTTTATAAGGGAGGAGAGGGGCACCTTAGGAATACCTCAAAATATTATTTTATATTAATGTCAAAATCGGTTTATAATGGTTCCAAAGGGTCTTATTTCGAAACTAAAGTGGGGATGGGTATAAATCCTATCAACAAATAGGATTTAGATAAGTTTAGAGTATTATTTTAACCTTATCAATTAGATATAACTCTAAGTTAAATAATTTAACTTTTACCGTGTCTTTTTGTTTTCTTTTACTATATGTTTAATACACTTACAATAACATGCCAAACGAACCCCAAATTGTTTATTATTAATATATATATACTTATCTAAGTCATTTGTCCGATCCTTAGATTTTTAGGAATAAAATAACAATTAATAATATTTTATTTTATTTAAAAACTATTTTGTGTCAATTCTGACACTATTTGATATATGATTTTTGTGAAAGTCATAACAGAATTATATGTTCGAACCAAGTTGATTAAATCAACACTAATATATCATAGTAACCTAGAAAATTAGTGGAATTCATAAAAAGTTTCAAATTACATTCATTTGAGCATTTATAACATCAATTATGTTAATATTTCCTTAAAAGGGTAATTACTGCATCATCGTTGTGTCATAAATAAAATAATTTATTTAAAGATTAAAAATTGTAAATAAAATAGAATTATGTAGAAAATCTTTTTAGCTTTCTAATGAATATTTATAGTCGAATTTATCTTATGTATAACCCCATATTAAAAATGTTTTAGTTATTAAACATTGATTTTAACTAAATTAATAATAAATGTCATAATCTAATCCAAGTGGACCTAAATGGTCATATTATATTCATAAGGTTGTTTTTGGTCGAATTACACTTATCCAATAGAATTAGGACATGTTTTAGGGTAATAGTAATATCATATTTACCCTTAGTTACCCTATTTACTATTAACCGTGGTAAAAAAAAGTAAAAAGTTACTATTCACCAAAAATTATTTTCATCTCATTGAACCACATTTTAGTCATTGATATTAACCGTGTCTGTCGGATTTTTGAAATTCCATTCACAGAAGCGGTGAAATTAAGTTTTATGCAAAATTCAGTTTTTAACCTACCACTTAGTGGTTTCACTATTCATAGAAAATTGAATGTTTTCAGAAAAATACCAAAAATTCGGCCTAAGCTATATTTGATATTATGAACTCAAAAATGATGTCTATTTTACCAAATTCAAAACATATAAGTTGCATTAACTAATTTAAAAATTAATTCTCATCGTCAAAACAAATAGCGTGTTTTTAAGAGATAATAACTATCAAAAGATTGACACTAGTTTATAACTGGTTTAAATGTGAAATTACATCCAATGACCAACATTGTATTAAATTGTAAAAATATATTCTAAATATACTTTAAAACCACTCAAATTAATAATTTATCACTATTAATTATTTCGATTAAAAAAAGTTTATTTTAATTAAAATTTAGTAATTTTCACTATTCATCAGAATATGAAAGTTATCCGAAAAGTACCAAAATTTCACCTTAGGCTAAATTTGATACTCCGAATCCAAAAATGAAGTCCATTTTGAGAGCTAAAATTTCTAAAATTTTAAAATTTGGTAATTACTATTCATAACGGCTAGTTTTAATATTATTTTAATAGCATATCGTTGTTTAGTGAAACTCGGTATTGCGTATTACACACGCTATCGAGGAAGGTTGTGATTGCGTGTAATGCAAGGCAAGTCAAGGATGTGTGTTGTGCAAGTTCCTTTTGGTGTAGCGTACAACACAAGACATTAAAAAAAATTAAAAAGAATATTTTTCATAAAATCTCGGGCTGTTACAATTATGTATGTTTAATAAATAGATTCATTATTATAGTTTAATGTTATAAATTTCATGTACTATATCTAGCAAAAACAGTTGACTTTATGATCCTTATTTTTTATGTTAAGGATAATTATACATAATACATGTCATATTATAAGAATAATCATCGAGTAACAAAAGTTATTATCGGAGAATTATCATGTTATTTTTTGCATTAGGACTGGAAAATTTATTAGGAATCCTATGGATTATTATCCCACCCTAGATAACCTAGATTGAAAATTATGGAATCACAATATAGGATATAATTTTCATATTGGTTTTTATCCTTCTATTTTCATAGTTTTCTTTTTATATGACTATTACCTATGAAATCAAGCCCCATAATATTTATTTTGCTATTATTTTTAATTAATGGAAATAGGATAACTCACTCCAGCCACCAATGTGATAGTAAATGTGACAATTTACAAAATCATACAAAAATCCAGATTGAAATTAGAACTCCTACAATTTTGGATGTATTAAATCAATTATATCATTCTATGAATAAAAATATTAATCTAATAGATTGAACCCACTATCCTAAGAATGATCTAGTGGTGTTCAAGTAATTTATAATACAATGGAATCCAACATTTTATTGATCATTTTATGACCTCACTTTGGAATGGTGGATTAACTCTGTTGTGAAGATATTATATGTCCACTGATGCTCATACGGGGAGAATTTCATTCTGTTGAGATGTCATTTTGAATGGGAATCTGATTAGAGGTGGATAATGATAATGAACATGAATACTAAAGAAGAAATTTATTCTATGTAATGGGTTTTATTAATGAAAATATTTTTATAATTGTTTCACCAAAAATATTCAGCATAAGATTAAGAGGGACTTACTTTGTCTGATTAAAAATGATGATTAATAAACAAGAGAATATGAGGGAAACATAACTAGTCATTCTTGTTATGAATTTTAAATTTTCATTATTAGTTAATGAATTGTGGATAAATAATTTTGTGGGTTTAATCTAAGTCTATGAAAAGCCTTAGAAATTTTTTACATTGATAGTTATGAAGATATTTTCAGTTATTCCCATAAATTATAGATGGGGATTAGTGATTCTTAGTGTTATCAAGGGACAACATACAATAAACATAAGAGCTAATTCTCATCAAAAAGGCCAATAGAAAATATCACAGAGGAAGTAAAACCCAATAGCCTGCTAGTCAAATGTGTTGGATGAAGCATTCTGGAAACTGCATAAGGTGAACGAGAAGGTTCTTCAAGTGTCTAAAATAAGGGATGAAATATAATAAATCATAAATTGAAATGAGGAATCCAAATAAAAAGTCTGTGTAAAAAATATTTCATGAACATTATGCATAATTTTCAATGATATAAGTGTAAGGAACTGAGACACTATATGATCCAATCCCCTAAGAAATGAGTAGTTAGTGAAAATCAACAACAACAACCTCCAAATCATAAAGTAATATAATATCATATTACTACATCTAAGGTAGATCCCGAAAATATTGTGTTCACTTGTATTCAAGTTATTCATCCAAAAATAGAAATTATAATATTTGATTATTTTTATACACATTCAATCATATCTTGGTAGTTCAATTTAAAACCCACATCAAAATAAAATGGATAACTTATATGTGAAACTATAAAATGGAGATTTTATTTCATCTAATGTATATAAATCATCCATGGTCAATGTCTATGGAATAAATCTTCCAAAAAATCTCTTCTTACATCATTTAGTGATGTTTGATGATATTTTGGGAATGTATTGGCTATCATTATACAAAAAAAACGTCAAAATTTCTGCCGAGGGATATCACTCTGCACATCCTGAGGCATCATCCAATTCTATATAATTTTTTGGAGAATGATGAATCTAATTCAGAATCATCAAATCATGTGTGGATAATAATGCATTATGAGAAATAAGATTGGGAAAAACAAATTAATACATATGAGTGGATCATTCTTGAATACATTCCAATTAAAATAGACTACACTAATGAGTTCCCTACATAATTGTATAGGATTCAACCTAACCAAGAGGTTTAGTTATGAATTGAACATAATCCTGGGACTCATCGCATATCATAAAAACCATTTAGAATGTAAACTATTGAGTTATAATAAATGAAGGAGTTATAATAGAAACATGAGAAGTGTTTCTAAGACCATAATTATTCATCATTGGATATTGTTGTACTATTCATCATGAAAATGCTTAGATAAATTTTCCAATTAATTAGTTATCATCATATGAACAAAATCATGATAAAGGAAATGTTCTCACTACCTTGGATAAATAACCTGTTCGTTAAACTATGTGGGCATAAAAAAATTTCTAATGTGGATCTTCGGTTGGGATATCACCATTTAAAGTTGAAGAAGAAATATATCTTCAATATAGCATTTATAATAAAGTATGGAAACTATGATAACATCATGATTCCTTTTGGGAAAGCTAATACTCTAGAAATATACATCGTTGTAATGAATATATACTTATGGATTATTATGAAATATTAATGGTAGTATTTATAGATGATATTCTGATCTACTCCAAGTGAATGAAGGATCACGAGGAGTATTCTAATACGATGCTAAAAATTTTGTGAAGGAAGAAATTATATGAAAGGTACATAAAATGTGAGTGTTTGATGGAGGATGTATACTTTCTAGGGCATGTTATCACCAACATAGGGTTATTTTTATATCCTTATAAGACAATAAAAATTTATGATAGGCCTAAAAAAATCTATAACAAAGATCCATATTCTTCTTGTTCTAACTGTTTATTACCAAGGATTTTTGAAGATCATCACAGAATTTTGTATCCCACTAAAAAAGTTCACATAGAAGGGACTAATGTATTTCTATACCAGTGATGGTGAAAACTACTTCAATGAGTTGTAAATGAGGTTTATCATGATACCAATACTTACACTACACAAAATTGGAGAACTCATTGTAGTATACAACACTACTTCAATGAATGGAATATGTTTTTTTTACTAATTTAAAAATATATAGTGGTAGCCTAAAACTCATGTAAGATATATTTTCATGGAAAAAACTATCCCAGGAATGATATTTTGTTGTAAGGTGTGATATTTCAATTCAAAACATGGAGACATTATCTATATGGGGGTATGTATGAAATATAAAATAATCAAGAGGATCAAATATATATATTCAAATAGAATTACATTAAAATGAACCAAATAATATAGATAAATATAATCAAGTAATATGATTTCACAATTAACCACTACACTTGAAAGGGGAATAAGTTTGTTGATGCTCTTAGAATAAAATAACATGCATGTATATCCATGATTAGAATTGATAAACACAATATATTTATTGATATTAAAATGATATATTTGGAAAAAATCAACAAGGAATAAATTATACTTTTCCCAAATGATTTCGGAATCATCTATCTAAGAAAATGTAAAGAAGAACAAATGGATGAATTGATGTGACAAATGAAATAGAAAACTGTATTGGAAGGGAAGATTCATGAGTTATTTATCGAATAGGATTGGTTAACTAGAATTGGAATGATTAATTGTGTTTCTTCATCACCTGATACAAAGAAGGATATATTGGATAATTCACCTAGGTCACCTTTCTCTATCCACCAATGAAGTACCAAGATGTACAATGATCATTGAGAACAACTCTGGTGGGATAACATGAACGGGGAAATAATTTTATATATATATCATTTTTGAATATTAAATAATTATAATTCAAAGTGACATAAGTACAAAGAAATGACATAATAATTTTATATAACCAGGTAGAAATGGGATAATTTCATTATTGGAATGTTCATAGGTCACATGAAGACATCAAAAAGAAATAATTTGATATGAGTGGGGGCTGATCAAATCTCCAAGACTTCCCTAGTTATTATTGCTCAAGAAGATCAATCACATAAATTTTTTTCCAAAATTTATGTGAAAGATGTGATAAGGAAATATGGGTTACCAATTTTAATCATCTAGTATTGTGATCCATGGTTCACATCTAAATTATTGGGAAGTATTCAACATGCATTAAAGACTAAATTAAATTTTATCATGTCCTAGTACCCCCAAAATGATTTCCAATCTGATAAGACTATTATTTTACTCGTATACATGCTAATATCATGCTCAATGTAATTTAAAGGTGGATGAGATCAACATCATCCACTGGTTGACTTCTCATATAAAAATATACCCCACTTGAGTATTAAAGTGGTTCCATATGAAGATCTATATGGGAAGGTTTGTAGAACTTCAACATTTTTGTATGATGTTGTGGAATAAAAGAAACATTGAACATATCTTGTTCCAGAGATAACAGAGATGGTTCAATCTAACAAAAAATAAACAAAAATCTATTCAAAGACAGAAAAAGTGATATGATGATAACCATATAAGGGATTTATAGTTCACCATTGGAGATAACATTTTCTATATAATTTCACCATATAATATATACATTTGGTTTCTAAATAAAGTAATTATTATCCCAAGTAACATTTTCCACTTTGAGATCGTTGATTGTTTAAGATCAATGTCCAATTAGCAATAAATTCTACCAAATATTGGTCATGTAAATGATTTATTCTATGTAACAATCCTAAGAAATTATATAAAAAATTCCAGACATTTACTATGTCTATAAGTACTAAAACAATGGAATTAACTCACTTATGAAGAGACAAAAATGAAGATATTAGACTGTATTTATAATTTTTTATGCAACAAGACTACTCATCAAGTTATAGTACTATAGAGGACCCAAAAATTTAAAGAGGAGACATAGGAAACATTGAATTAAATGGAAGATTGGTACCCTCACCTATTTTCACAAAATATAAATCATCAAATATTATATTGGGTGAATAATGTTACACATTAATATTTTATGAAAATGTTTCAATTTACATAATTTCGTCAATAGACTATGTTTTAGGAAACACAAACCTAAATTAATTAATAAATATTATTTAAATGTGACTGTTACAACCTAATCATTATAATTCCAATTATAAAAATTATTAACTATTTTTTAAAATATGTTTTACACATGTGACCAATTATTTATAAATGAAAATAAAAATCATTTAAAAATAAAATTAAATCTTTTAATGAAAAAACTATTTAAGTGCACCATGTGTGTTTTATGAAATATAATATACTTATATTTATTGAATTATAATAATTAAATAAATAGGTAATATATTCTATACTAATCCTTTTTGTTTTCAAGATATGATATAAGAATAAGTCTAACATAACGCAAAAAATAAGTATTTGAGGTTTTTCCTCTTTTGATAGAGCAGTTGTTTTAAATCCATTTTTTTACACTTTTATAAATACTATTTAATAAAATAAAATTATTAAATGAATGTTGATTCTCAATGTATATTTTTCATAAATTATTTTTATTTTTCTGGAAAGTGTAATTTTTAATGAATAGTGAAAAGTGTATTTTAATAGAAAACTGTTTTTTTAATATTGATTATAGTGATAAATTATATTATTGAATGGTTTCAAAGTATATATAGATTATTGATTTATCATTTAATATAATTAATATAGTTGGAATCAATTTAAATTTCAAATTGAACATAAAAAAGTTTCAATCTATTGATGATTTTTAGTTTTTAAAAACCTATTTTCACCTTCCGTCTACATGATTAATTTTAAATTAATTACTAAAACATTTGTGTTTGGAATTTTAAAAAATTTATTCCATATTTCTAATAAATTTTTCCAAATAATGTATATATTATGGTTTTATATTTGGACATTATGAATAATAAATTTTGTAATATTTATTAACATGGTTAATGGTAAATCAGGGAACTTAACATAATATATTTTTTGATAAGGAAAATAATATTACACTAACACACCCAAAATTAATATTGTATTATATATTTTTTTAATATGATCACCTAATAATATAAATTGAATCATTTAATGATTATTATTCCTTGAAAAGAAAATATATATTATTAAAATGAAATAATGTGACGAAATGTACCTCTCTCATTTATTATAAGTATAATAATTATAACATAAGGACAAGAAGGAGAAAAAATATATTATAAGCAGTATCTAAAATTTTAAATTAAATATATAAATCATGTTAATTTAATAATAATTTTTAGAGATTAAATATTATCCCTGAGAGTTGAAACAATAGTAATGCAATAATTATTTTATTAAGAGATTTATTAAATAAATGATATTAAAAATATTATAATAAATATAATATGAATTAATAATGGTACTCCACAATTTTTATAGATGATTATGACAATTTAGGAGTGTATTAAATCAGTTTTTAATTTTTTTTATTTTAGTTTCAATTCTATTTAGTGTCAAATTAATGAATAGTGTTGAAATGAATACTAATAATATTTTTTAAATTTTATATTTTATTAAATTATATAAAATTGACAGAACTATCACATAAAAAAAGAAAAAGTAGTTATTATATGTTCTAAAATTTCATAAATCATCCATTCATGTAAAATTTACCTCATATAATTAAATATTTATACCCTCTTGAGATTTAAAATGATGGCATCACAACTAAAATTAAAGTAGATTAATCAAGGGTAAATAAAAATGATATGGTTTTAAATAAATCCAAAACAAGTCTAAATTTTACTACAAGATGATAATAGAACACTATCATATCATATAGTCAAATATATATCAATTTAGAATAAATCCTAAGGAAAATTAATTTATTAAAATTAATTATATTGAGAAATTTCCATGAACACCCCTATCAACCATTATAAATACTATATCATTATATCAACTTATCCAAACACTATAAATCTATGAATCACTCCATAATCTAGAAAAAACAATCTCCTCCAAACATTCCCCATGTCAAATTACTCTTGGCCTTACAAAAAACCATTTCAATGTTTCTCAAGAATCATTCAAATAGTTGATATTCAAGATATGGAAACCCTGATCTTTTATTAAAAAATTAAAAATAATTCATTACATAAACTTCATTTGATACAACATATAATATTGAGTGGACTAGTTTATTTGGGGATTAGGATTAGTACATAAAAACTTAAAACATCAAATACAACATCTTTATTGAAAACATCTTTTACATGACCATTGCATTCCCTTGTACTTAGCATTGTAAGGGATAACCTGAAGAAATTCAAAAAGGGTGAGCTATAAATCCATGTAAGGGAATAAAAATGGAGTAACAGGAAGAATAAAATACAATTTAGGCAATATATATAAGGCTCTAGCCTTAAACCTTACTTAATCTTGAGTTATTACAAGATTACACATTGAGGATCTTTTCGGGTTTAGAGTTTTAGAGAATTAGATCATAAAACTTGCATTACATTCCACATATAAACAAAGTGGTTACAGAAAGATAGTATTCTTCATTCCCATCAATGGAAACACAATGAAAATAAAACATGGATTATTTCTTGACACATCCTTGACTCTATCATCTTATCATGTACCTTTCCCTTGACCTGTGAAAAACATTTCAAAAACATGGGATGAGCAGAAAAACTCAGTATGGGTTATAAAAAAAACATGGAAAGGAAACATGAGTTCATATATACATAAGAATGAAATCATACTCTACCCATAAAACATAGGCACTTTAACATACCTCATAAAATCATGAATAAATCATAGAAATCATATGACATAAAGGTAACTTGAGGCATTCATAACAATCTTACGTAGGGAGTAACCATCTTGGTTATGTTTGGAATACCCATCATAGTATATTCCCTAAAATCTCTTCGGAGAAACCTTAACGTTTCACTCCTTTGCGTTACCCAATGCATTGGAGAGCTATAACGGGCTCACCCGCCCTTAGTTTATCACGGAACCACCCGTCTTCATAATAATGCCCAAGAACCATAACATAACCATATCACATAAAACATGCATAAAGGAAACATAAAATTTCCACATTTCAATCACGAGATATCAATACAACACATTGATATAAAAACATTATGAAAACCATTTTCAATAAAATAAAACTAAAACTTGGTATTTATTTTTCTTTTAAAAAGAAGGTATGGCTTATAGAGGAAGTCGAAACTCAAATAACGGTCATGACGGCGAAGAAGTCGTTGTCGCCGCATACGTACGACAAAACATTCCCTTTTGTCATTTAGTAAACGCTTCATATAAAAAAGATTCCTTTTGAATAAACGTAAAAGTCAATGGGGTTTATACACCGTATAAAAGAAAGTTGTGTATAAAATAAAATATGTCTCAATGAAAGGAGATTGAGATGAAGTCCCATACCTCGTATCCGACTTGAACCGACCGTTCTTTAATCTCCTGAATAATAAACTTGAGTTAATCTCTACTTTCTTATGAATCTTTTTCAAGTTCATTATTCCTTTTATACCATGTTATGAACATCATGTAATCAGTTAAGTTAATAATGTTCATTTTGTCGGTATTTGGTTCTTAAGTCAAAAATAGACTTCTTACACTTACATGTTGTTAATTTGGTCAAAGGTTCATTATATCCAGAATGGTATTCATGATGTAGATATCATATATGACATATATATCCAGTACATACATGCATTTATAATATTACATAATCATTTATAGGTAAGAAATGAAATGCACCGTTCATGGAGACGGTAAGCCGTACGTACGCATGAACGCTACTTCCATTTCTATTTCATATTTCTGGAATGGAATCATAATGATATACGAGTATATTGTAATTCCAGTATAATAAAATATATAATATCATAGTTCCATCCTTTATATGTCCCACATATGGTATTTAACGAATCAAATCACTTTCAGGGGGCGGTAGTCCGCACTTCCTAAAAGGAAGATATCGTGTTTACCCATAATGGAAACCATAATGGTATGCCCAAAAAGAAAAAAAAACATCTGCTTAAGGAAAACATAAACATATTATATATCATATATAAAAATAGTGACATCATAATGGCCACCTTTGATGGTGTTAAATGAGTATTGAACAATCATCGTTTCGGGAGGCAGAATTTCGCCATCCACGGAAACCGTATGTTCTTTAACCATTTGATGTAGTTGTGTGAGTGTGTAGCTCAAATATATCTTATAACAACATCCTAGTATATTGAAGATACTGGTGTTGTTACAAAAGAAGTAAATAAAAAGTGTTTAGGGGGCTGGAGAAGCAAAATAAAACAAATGAACATGAGAGAATGAATTACATTAAAAAGTGTAACTCCTTTTGATTTGAGCCTAAAGGCTTCCTTTGAAAGGATTATGCCCAAAGGGAATCCTCTAGGATGAGTAGAGGGATGTGGAGAGTGTAAATGGGCAGGGGTTGGCTGAGACAAAGGCTTGAGTAGTGTGTGAAATGAGGTAGAGGTGGGGGCCTTTTATAAGAGGAGAGGAGGGGCACTTTTGGAAAGTAAAGAAATATTACTTTATTTGAAAATGTGTTTCGGTTTCAAAAGGTCCCACATTGATATAATTCGTGGATAAGGTGATAAGGGTTAGAAATACACTCATCCAATTGGTTTTTTCCATGTGTAGTTCATAGATTTTACATTATCTTTCCATTTTATTTAAATCGTCAAATAATGATGTCATCGCTGCATCATTATTATGTCATAAATAATATAATTTATTTAATGTCTAAAAATCATAAAATAAATACTATGATGTAGGAAATCTTTTTAGATTTCCAATTACTATTTATAATCAAATATCTGATCTTTATAACCCCATGTAAAAATTGTTTTCGTAAAACGTATTATGTTTGTGTCATTTTTACCTTTACATTAAATAAAAAGTTATTTATGTCATTTCGCAACCAAAATGTCCCCATGGGGTCCCCAAGTTGACCCATGGCTTGTATCGGTCGGTCATGACACAACCAATAACGTTGGGACATGTGTCTAGGTCATTTCATATTATTAAAGCATTATTTATACCTTAAACTACACTAATTACCACTAATCGCGATTAAAAACTTAATAAGTTACTATTCACCAAAAAATTATTTTAATCTCATTGAACCACATTTTACATCTCAATGACAACCATTTATGTCAGATTTTCAAAATTCAATACACATTAGTGGTAAACTTTTATTTAACTGAAAAATCAGTTTTCTTGATTACCACTTAGTGGTTTCACTATTCATCAAAAATTGAAGTTTTTCAGAAAAATACCAAAAATTCACCCTAAGCTATATTTGATATTCTGAATTCAAAAATGAAGTCTATTTTAAAAAATTCAAATAATATAAGTCACATTATTTAATTTAATAATTAATTCCCACTGCCAGAACAAAAAGCGTGTTTTTACAAAACAATAAGTATCAAAAGATTGACACCAGTTTACGTCTAATTTCAAAGTAAAATTGATTCCAATGACCACCATTGGATAAAATGGTAAAAATATATTCTAATTTCACTTCAAAACCAATTCAAAACATAATCTAATCATATAAATAAATTAGATTAAAAAGAAGTTTTGATGTAAAATGCAGTATTTTTCACTATTCATTAAAAAATGAACATTGTCAGAAAAATACCAAAAATTCACACAAGGTAAATTTTGATGTCCCAATAATAAAGAATAAGTTTATTTTGACAAAAATAGTTTATAAAACTGTCAAAATATAGATTAAAAAATGGTTTGCCATCAAAAGGCAGTAAAACAATCTTTTAAGAATATTAGTGTATTCCATGCATAAGATTGTATTTATTTTCATTTTAAGCCTCTATAACACTATCTTAATCATTAATAAACATAGATAAAAATATCTATTATTTATTACTTACTTGGGATGTTACATCCTTCCCCCCTTTAGAAAATTGTGTCCCCGCAATTTATTTACTTATCGAATAAATGGGGGTACTTATCCCTCATTGCATTTTCATATTCCCATGTTGCCTCTTAAATCATGTGGTTTTTCCACAAAACCTTTACCTGCTTAATCAACTTATTCCGTAACACTTGCTCCATGTGGTCAAGAATCTGGACCAGTTTTTCCTTATAAGATAGGTTCTCTTCCTGCTGAACTACCTCTGGACTCAAAACATGAGATGGATCTGGCATATACTTTCTCAACATCGAAACGTGAAAAACATTGTGTACCTGAGATAAACTCGGAGGTAAAGCCACTCGGTATGCAACTGATCCAACTCTCTCCAGAATTTCGTATGGTCCAATAAACCTTGGACTCAGCTTTCCTTTCTTACCAAATCTCATCATACTTTTCCAAGGAGAAACCTTGAGAAAAACATGATCACCTACCTCGAAAGATAGATCCTTCCTGCGGTTATCCGAATAACTCTTCTGCCTACTCTGAGCTGTTCTCATGTGTTTCTGAATCAGTTAAACTTTTTATGCCATCTCTTCTACCAATTCTGGTCCCATCAACTTCCTTTCACCCACTTCATCCCAGAAAGCTGGAGTTCGACACCGCTTCCCATATAATGCCTGAAATGGTGCCATCTGTATACTGGAATGAAAACTGTTATTATATGAAAACTCAACCAAAGAAAGATGTTGGTCCCAACTTCCCTGATAATCCATAGAACAAGCTCGTAGCATATCCTCCAATGTCTGAATTGTTCGTTCTGACTTCCCATCTGATTGAGGATGAAAAGCTGTACTAAAATTTAATTTAGTACCCAACGAATTCTGAAGGGCTTTCCAAAAGTTAGAAGTAATCCTGGGATCACGATCCGATACAATGGTGAGAGGAACTCCATGTAACCTGACTATCTCTTTAAGATACAAACGGGAAAGTTGATCAAGAGAGAAAGTATCTCGTATAGCATGGAAATGAGCAGATTTGGTCAAGCGATCAACAATAACCCAGATTTCATTATTACCTCGAGATGTCTTCGGTAATCCAACAACAAAGTCCATGGATATATTCTCCCATTTCCACTCTGGAACTGGTAAAGGCTGAAGCATCCCTTTCGGTAACTGCTGCTCTACTTTAACCTGCTGACAGGTTAAACACTTCACAGTAAAATCAGCAATATCTCTTTTCATTCCATCCCACTAGTAATACTCCCGCAGATCTCTATACATCTTAGTACTGCCCGGATGAACTGAAAACGGAGAACTATGAGCTTCACATAACAACTCTCTCTCCCACTGTGAATCACAAGGCACACACAATCTCTTCCTAAATCTCAATGCACAATCATTATCAATGTTGAATTCAGGCAACTTACCTTTCTGAACCAGCTCTACCTTTTTCTGCAACTCACTATCTTGCTTCTGTGCTTGCTTGATTCTATCTGATAGAGATGATCTCACTGATACCTAAAACAAAACAGAAGGACTTCCTGCACCAACAACTTCTATGCCAAAGTTCATCAAATCCTTAACCAAAGGATCACGTTCCAAACGCAACATTGTTAATGAAGCATTACTTTTTTAACTCAAAGCATCAGCCACTTTATTGGCTTTTCCCGAATGGTAATGAATTGTACAATCATAATCCTTGATTAATTCCAGCCATCTCCTTTGTCTCATGTTTAACTCTTTCTGAGTGAATATATACTTTAAACTTTTTTGATCGGTATATATTTCACACTTTACTCCATACAAATGATGCCTCCAAATTTTTAAAGCAAAAACAACAGCAGCTAATTCCAAATCATGTGTAGGGTAATTTACCTCATGAGTTTTCAACTGTCGTGAAGCATAAGCAATTACCTGATCATTCTGCATTAGGAAGAAACCAAGTCCTTTCAATGAAGCATCACTGTATATAACAAACTCACCATTCCTGGAAGGTAGTGCCAAAACTGGAGCATTCACCAATCTTCTTTTCAATTCCGGAAAACAATCATCACATTCTTTTGTCCAGATAAACTTAACACCCTTCTGAGTTAGCTTAGTCATTGGACTATATAACCGTGAAAAATTTCTAACAAACCTTCGGTAATATCCCGCCAAACCAAGGAAGCTACGAATCTCGGTTACATTTGTGGGTCTTGGCCATTCTTCCACAACTTTTTTTCAGGATCAACAGTTATTCCATCTTTAGAAACAATTTGACCAAGGAAAGATATTTGTTGCAACCAAAACTCACACTTTCTAAATTTCCCATACAGTTTTTTTTCTTTTAAGGTTTGCAAGATAACCCTTAAATGTTTTTCATGCTCCTCTTTACTTTTAGAAAACACCAAAATATCATCAATGAAAACCACCACAAACTTATCCAAGAACTCATGGAAAATTTTATTCATTATGTCCATGAATACAGCATGTGCATTGCTTAGCCCAAAAGGCATTACTACAAATTCATAATGGCCATATCTCGTTCGGAACGCGGTCTTCAGAATATCTTCCTCCTTTAACTTCAGCTGATGGTACCCCGATCTCAAGTCAATCTTTGAAAAAAACTGAGCTCCCTGGAGCTGATCAAACAAATCATCGATATGAGGCAAAGGATATTTGTTCTTAACAGTGATATTATTCAAGGGTATATAATCAATGCAAAGTCTCATAGAACCATCTTTATTTTTAACAAATAAAATAGGAGCACCCCATGGTGATGTGCTAGGTCTAATGATACCTTTCTCTAATAAATCTTGCAATTTCTCCTTCAACTCTAAAAGTTCAATTTGTGCCATTCGATAAGGGGGTTTTGAAATTGGCTTAGCATCATAAACTAAGTCAACAGTAAACTCAACTTCTCGATCTCGTATTATTCCAGGAAACTCATCAGGAAAAACATCAGGATACTCATTTACCACTAGCACATAATTAATCTGAATAGTTCCTTTATTTTCAACGACGTGTGCAGGGTAACATTCATTTCCATCTTTTACAAGTTTCTCGGCCTCTTGATATGTTATCAAAAGTAAGGGTTCATTCTTGTAAACAAACTGAAAGTCTTTCTGAAAAGAAACTTCTTTAGCTCTACAGTCAATCTTAGCATGGTAAATAGAGTGCCAATCCATACCCAGGATAACATCAAACTCTACTAGAGGTAGAACAATAAGGTTTGCAAGTAGGTTCTTTCCCAAGATAAGGATAGGAAGATTCTTATAAATTCTTTTTACCACGACACTTCCCCTATGTGTTTTTACCAAAAGTTCATGAGTAATTTCTTGATATGGTATTCCCATTTTACTAGAAAAGGTTTCAGAGATGAAAGAATGTGTAGACCCTGAATCAAACAACACACTGGCATAATCTGAAAAAACAAACAATGTACCTGATACCACTTCATTTGATGGCCCGACATCTTCTGAAGTAGTTGCAAAGGATTTCACCACCCCTTTCTGCTTGTAGTCTAACTGCTTCCCATCACTCAAGCTCCTTGTCGGACACTCATTTACATAGTGGCCCATCTCATTGCACTTATAACATTTCACTAACTGTAAATCAAATTTGTTCTTACCTTCACCTTGACCCTTTTCAGTGCAATCACGAGCCTTATGTCCAATCTTACCACATCGGTAGCACTTCCCATAATTCAGAAGACATTCCCCAGCATGCCTTTTGCCACATTTATCACAAACTGGAAACTTAGTTCTCTTACCATCAGACTTTTTTGAAGAATTCTTACCTTTCTCCTGCCACCTCGGTCTCTTCTTCTGCTGGTTGTTATAGAACACTTGGTCATCGAAAAACTCCATTTCCACCTTCTCAGCACATCGAACAAGCTTTTCATAACTTTTAAACTCACGAGAAGCTAATTCCTTTCGATACTTTGGCTTTAATCCTGAGTAAAAACGATTGATTTTACTATCATGGTCCCGGATAAAATTTTGGAGCATACCTTGCCAATCGAGTGAACCTTTCTTCATAGGCAGCCACTGAGTCTTCCTCTTGCCTCAATTCCAAGAATTGATTTTCCATCCTAAGCCGAACAGCCTTAGAAAAATACTTCTCAAGAAACATACCTTTGAATTCATCCTAGTCAAGAGCATCAATCTCATCAGCGTTCCTGATATTTTTAACCATCGACCACCACTGATCTGCCTCACCCTCCAAACGGTAAATAGCAAGACTAACCTTTTGATTTTCTGAACACCCCATGACATCAAAAATCTTCTCCAGTTCATTAATCCACCCTTCATCTAGCACAGGGTTAGATGATCCTCTGAATGATGGTGGATTTTGCCTCATGAAATGTTCCACCACTGACATGTTCCTCTTCGGTTGTTCTGGATTATCTCGTGCATGGATACCACCGCCATTTATCGCTTGAGTCAACTACACCATTACTGCAACAAACTGTTAAGTTCCAATTCCGACCATTTCTGGATGCTGATTCGGAAGGTTATTTCCTTCTGTATGCCTTCCTAGCACTGCTTCCCTGTTTCCTCTACGGAAAACCATTCTGAACAAACATGTCTTAGATGAAGCAACATGGTAATCTTTAAATGCTATATCATTTCGAAAAAAAAATATTTTTGGATAATCAGTTAATATAATTCTAACTCCTAAAGTTATCTAAACCGACTTTTGATACCAACTATAACGCCCCAGCCTTAATCCTTACTTAATCTTGAGTTATTACAAGATTACACATTGAGGATCTTTTCGGGTTTATATTTTAGAGAATTAGATCATAAAACTTGCATTACATTCCACATATAAACAAAGTGGTTACAGAAAGATAGTATTATTCATTCCCATCAATGGAAACACATTTAAAATAAAACATGGATTATTTCTTGACACATCCTTGACTCTATCATCTTATCATGTACCTTTCCCTTGACCTGTGAAAAACATTTCAAAAACTTGGGAAGAACATAAAAACTCAGTATGGGTTATAAAAAAACATGGAAAGGAAACATGAGTTCATATATACATAAGAATGAAATCATACTCTACCCATAAAACATAGGCACTTTAACATACCTCATAAAATCATGAAAAAATCATAGAAATCATAAGACATAAAGGTAACTTGAGGCATTCATTAAATTCTTCTATTGGGAGTAACCCTCTTGGTTATATTTGGAATACCCATCATAGTATATTCCCTAAAATATTTTCGGAGAAACCTTAACGTTTCACTCCTTCGCGTTACCCAATGCATTGGAGAGCTATAACGGGCTCACCCGCCCTTAGTTTATCCCGGAACCACCAGTCTTCATAATAATGCCCAAGAACCATAACATAATCATATCACATAAAACATGCATAAAGGAAACATAAAATTTCCACATTTCAATCACGAGATATCAATACAACACATTGACATAAAAACATTATAAAAACCATTTTCAATAAAAGAAAAGTAAAACTTGGTATTTATTTTTATTTTAAAAAGAAGGTATGGCTTGTAGAGGAAGCCGAAACTCAAATAACGGTCATGATGGCGGAGAAGTCGTTGTCGCCGCATACGTACGACAAAACATTACCTTTTGTCGTTTAGTAAATGCTTCATATAAAAATGATTCCTTTTGAATAAACATAAAAGTCAAAGGGGTTTATACACCGTATAAAAGAAAGTTGTGTATAAAATAAAATATGCCTCAATGAAAGGAGATTGAGACGAAGTCCCATACCTCGTATCCGACATGACCGGACCGTTCTTTAATATCCTGAATAATAAAAATGAGTTAATCTCTACTTTCTTTTGAATCTTTTTCAAGTTCATTATTCCTTTTATACCATGTTATGAACATCATGTAATCAGTTATGTTAATAATGATCATTTTGTCGTTATTTGGTTCTTAAGTCAAAAATAGACTTCTTACACTTACATGTTGTTAATTTGATCAAAGGTTCATTATATCCAGAATGGTATTCATGATGTAGATATCATATATGTAATATATATCCAGTACATACATGCATTTATAATATTACATAATCATTTATAGGTAAGAAATGAAATGCACTGTTCATGGAGACGGTAAGCCGTACGTACGCATGAACGCTACTTCCATTTCTATTTCGTATTTATGGAATGGAATCATAATGATATAAGATTATATTGTAATTCCAGTATAATAACATATATAATATCATAGTTCCATCCTTTATATGTCCCACATATGGTATTTAACGAATCAAATCACTTTCAGGGGGCGGTAGTCCGCACATCGTAAAATGAAGATGTCGTGTTTACCCATAATGGAAACCATAAAGGTATGCCCAAAATGAAAAAAAACAGCAGCTTAAGGAAAACATAAACATATTATATATCATATATAAAAATAGTGACATCATAATGGCCACCTTTGAAGGTGTTAAATGAGTATTGAACAATCATCGTTTCGGGAGGCAGAATTACGCCATCCACGGAAACCGTATGTTCTTTAACCATTTGATGTAGTTGTGTGAGTGTGTAGCTCAAATATATCTTATAACAACATCCTAGTATATTTAAGATACTGGTGTTGTTACAAAAGAAGTAAATAAAAAGATTATAGGGGGTTGGAGAAGAAAAATAAAACAAATGAACATGAGAGAATGAATTACCTTAAAAAGTGTAACTCCTTTTGATTTGAGCCTAAAGGCTTCCTTTGAAAGGGTTCTTCCCAAAGGGAATCCTCTAGGATGAGGAGAGGGATGTGGAGAGATTAAATCAGCAGGGGTTGGCCGAGCCAAAGGCTTGAGTAGTGTGTGAAATGAGGTAGAGGTGGGGGCCTTTTATAAGAGGAGAGGAGGGGCACTTTTTGAAAGTAAAGAAATATTACTTTATTTGAAAATGTGTTTCGGTTTCAAAAGGTCCCAAATTGATATAATTCGTGGGTAAGTTGATAAGGGTTCTAAATACATCCATCCAATTGGTTTTGGCCATGTGTAGTTCATATATTTTACATTATCTTTCCATTTTATTTAAATCGTCAAATAATGATGTCATCGCTCCATCATTATTATGTCATAAATAATTTAATTTATTTAATGTCTAAAAATCATAAAACAAATACTATGATGTAGGAAATCTTTTTAGCTTTCCAATGACTATTTGTAATCAAATATCTGATCTTTATAACCCCATGTAAAAATTGTTTTCGTAAAACATATTATGTTTGTGTCATTTTTACCTTTACATTAAATAAAAAGTTATTTATGTCATTTCCCAACCAAAATGTCCCCATGGGGTCCCCAAGTTGACCCATGGATTTTATTGGTAGGCCATGACACAAAAAATAAGGTTGGGACATGTGTATAGGTCATTTCATATTATTAAAGCATTATTTATACCTTAAACTACACTAATTACCACTAATCGCGATTAAAAACTTAATAAGTTACTATTCACCAAAAAATTATTTTAATCTCATTGAACCACATTTTACTTCTTAATGAAAACCATTTATTTCGGATTTTCAAAATTCAATACACATTAGTGGTAAACTTTTATTTAACTGAAAAATCAGTTTTCTTGATTACCACTTAGTGGTTTCACTATTCATCAAAAATTAAAGTTTTTCTGAAAATTACCAAAAATTCACCCTAAGCTATATTTGATATTCCGAATTCAAAGATGAAGTCTATTTTACAAAATTAAAATCATATAAGTCACACTAATTAATTTAATAATTAATTCCCACTGCCAGAGCAAAAAGCGTGTTTTTACAAAACAATAAGTATCAAAAGATTGACACCAGTTTAAGTCTAATTTCAGAGTGAAATTGATTCCAATGACCACCATTGGATAAAATGGTAAAAATATATTCTAATTTAACTTCAAAACCAATTCATGACATAATCTAATCATATAAATAATTTAGATTAAAAAGCAGTTTTGATGTAAAATGCAGTATTTTTCACTATTCATTAAAAAATGAACATTGTCAGAAAAATACCAAAACTTCAAACAAGGTAAATTTTGATGTCCCAATCATAAATAATAAGTTTATTTTGACAAAAATAGTTTATAAAATTGTCAAAAGATAGATTCAAAAATGGTTTGCCATCAAAAGGCAGTAAAACAATCTTTTAAGAATATTAGTGTATTCCATGCATAAGATTGTATTTATTTTCATTTTAAGCCTCTATAACACTATCTTAATCATTAATAGACATAGATAAAAATATCTATTATTTATTACATACTTGGGATGTTACAATATAAATATAATTAGTTCACAAAATAGGCATAAACATAAAGGCATGATAAGGCAAGATAATCATAACATGGAAATGTGACAACAACACTTAACATGGAATTTGCATGAGCCAATGCTCCTTTCACATGGAGCATGAGTAAATTCCCACTGCACATGAATCATGATTAAAAATTTTTTTCACATGAATTAGAATTATTGAACACCCATTTCACATGATGTATCATGATATTATACTTAACCCTATACATTGGAGTGCTATAAGGGAACACCCTTTTTAAATATTTCATTTCATCCATAAGTGTGCCACATGGATCATATAACATGGATTCATGAAACATAATCATTTATTCCATTATAAAGGAATGTGGAATTCCAACATGAATCATTTTAATCAATATGTACATTTTCATAAAGGTGAATATTGTTGGTTGATAAATGGACATGGTATTCACTACACAATGAGATGGGCTTAGAAAATCAGTGAAATTTCAGAAGTGTAACGACGTGACGTAAGAATTCATAAAAATGGTTAATGATAGAGAAATGAGTGTATCATCATATTTAGATGAAATAGACAGTAGTGGGGTCATATAGTTAAAATTACCAACTATGTTAATGGTATTTAGGGTCATGATACAAAATAACTACTTGAATGTATTAGAGGAGAGAGAAATTCTATTCAGAATTTCGGCATAGTAATGGGTGTAATGGGAGGAATTTAGTGAGAGAGAAAGGGGTATCCCATCATTAAAACATAAATAGGGAAGTATGGGGGAGGAGAAAAACCATACCCCAACATTTATAAATGAAATTAAAAGGGATAACAATTTAAAGAGTATTGGACAAAAATGAGAAAGAATGAAAAACCCTTAAATGGAAGTGTGCTTCCAATGGATTGAAATAGGCTTGAGAGTGGTTTCTTGGGAGCTTGGAGAACCCTGGGAGGATTATATATAGTGTAGGGAAGAGGTTTTAAGAACTCAAAAGGCTTTTAGTAAAGAATAAGTGGGATATTGTGTGGGTTTATATAGGATTGGTGAGGGAATTATTTATTATTTAGTTTTGGGACACCCCACATTAAACTAATCCAAACAACAAACCAGACCATGATTTTTTCCCATGCATTTTTGTACAATGGATGTGGAAAACAATATTTTATATGTTCAATGTAATAACTTTATAAAAAAATTGGGTTGCTTATGTGGAGGTGAGTCACACTTCCAAGGAAAACAATTTAAAAAGACAAGATGTTTAATATGCCTTGAAGGGTCCATTAATGCTTTTTAAAATAAGTCAAACAAACCCAAAATCACATTATTTTAATTTAAAAACATATTTTGGCCGAAAATAAGGCTTATAGTATTTTATTACATCACTATTGGGTCATTATGGTGTCATAAAACACATTATATATTTAAACGGTATTTAATTTTTACAAAAAAAAATCATTGTATCAGAATATTATTAAAATTTAACCGTTCGATAATTTTGACTTCCTAATTCTATAAATAATATTTATTTTATCTAAGTTATTTTCTAAATATGTTAATTATCACTTTTAAAATAACACCGACATTTATCAGGAATTAATGGGTTTTGACAAAAACGACTTTCAAACGTTAAAAAAATTTACAATTTCATTCATAAAATTTTAAAATAATTTATATTTAATAAAAAATAATTTAATAATAATAATATTTTATGAAAATATTATTTAATTCAAAAATCGATTAATTCATAAAAATAGTTTTCATAGTGGAATATTAACTAAAAATACTATTTGTTCCTAAAAAACTATTTTCAATGTAATAATATTATAATGAAAGTATAGTAATTATTATATACAAAAATAATATACATTACCAGAGTGATAAGGCATTTTTATATAACCCCTTATAACACCCTCATAAAATCTAATAGTATGGTGTGCGATGGTGACATACACTTGCAGTGGATAAAATAACATTGCTTGGGTGGTAATCTTTATCAACATCCATTTCTCTCTTAGGAAGTCCTGCACAAACATAACATATTCAATGGTCACACTTCATAATAGTTTTTTAAAATCCAAAAAAATATAACCAATTAAGTTGAAATTTTATATAAACATTTTACATAACGATTCATTTAATTTTTTTAAGAGGGATTTCCCTTAATGAAAGTTTGTGTCGTTGCAATCTCCCCCCCCCCCCTTAAAAAATTTAAACCATGAAATTTATTTTTCTCACACTAGAAAAGATGTGGGCAACTCTGATTCATCATTTCCTCTGATTCCAATGTGTCTTATTCAAATGTTTTGTTACTCCACAACACCTTGACAAGGGGCATTGTCTAATTTCGTAGATCTTTTTCTATACGATTTATGATCTTCACTGGTTTTTCCCCATAAGAATGATCATCTTATAACTGTACCGCATTTGAAGAGAATACACATGAAGGATCTAGTATGTACTTTCATAAGAGGGATTAATGAAAGAAATCATGTACATTGGCCATGGTAGGGGGAAATACTAGGTGATAGGCCACAACCCCGGCATGATCATGAATCCTGAAGGGCCCGATGTACCTTGGGCTTAACATCCCTTTTTTTCCAAACCTCATGACCTTTTGTCGACTTTGGGATGCCTTGAAAAGTTGTCTAAATAGTTTTCACCATATCCACCATTTCATCGACCATTTATAGCCCAAGCATATTACGTTCACCGACATCATCCCAAAACACTGGTGTTCTGCGCCTTTTCCAATAAATGGTCTCATATAGTGCCATTTGGATGCTCTAGTTGAAAATGTTATTATAAGAGAACTCAACCAGATGAAGATGTTGATCCCATCCACCGTTAATGTCCATTGACCATTCTCTCAACTTTTTCTCAATTTTTTGTATAGTCTACTTTGATTGGACATCTGTTTGAGGATGATAAGATGTACTAAAGTTCAGTTCAGTATTCACTACATGTTGAAGACTCTTCCAAACATAGAGGTGAATCTTGGATCTTGATCAGACACAATAGATAGTGGTACACCATGCAGCCATACCCCTTCACTAATATATATCTGTGCCAGCTGATCCGATGATAAATCCTCCAGAATAGTAATGAAGTGTGCAACCATTGTAAGATGATCCACAACAACCCAGATTTCATCATTTCCATTGGATGTCTTCAAGTGCCCGGTGACAAATTCCATGGTGATGTTCTCACATTTCCATTCTGTTATTTTAAATGGTTGCATCATCCGCATAGACTTGTGCCTCTCTGCCTTCACATTATGACAAGCCATGCACTTTGATGTATATTCAGTGATCTCCTTCTTCATATTTTCCCACCAATAATGTTCTGTGAGATCTCGATACATCGTTTTGTTTCCTAAGTGAATAGAAATAATTGAACTATGTGCATCATTAAAATATTCCTTCTTCAGCTCCAGACATGATGGAACACATATTATTTTTCCAAATCATAGAATTCATTCTTCATTAACATTAAACTCCAAGGATTTCCCTTTTTCGATAGCTTCTACTTTTTCCTAAATTCCAACATCATTTTTTTGAGAATATTTTAACCTTCCCAAAAGTGACGGTTGAGCAATCATTTGTGAAAGGATTGATGAGTTACCTTTTAAATGATTCACATGTCCATCTTCATAAAATCATAAAAGATTAGATCTATTTCAATTCTCATAAATGATAGAATCACTGGGTCCTTTCTACATAGGGCATCCAAAACCTTGTTCTCTTTTCCCATGGTGGAAATGAAATAAGTAGTCATAGTAATTGATCATCTATAACCATCTTCATTGAAGCAAGTTCAACTATTTCTATGTGAACATATACTTGAGGCTTTTGTGGTCTATATATATTTCACACTTCTCCACAAAGAGATAATTCCACCAAATTTTCAATTCGAATATCACTACATCCAACTAAAGGACATGTTTTGGATATTTCTGTTCATGAATATTAAATTTCCTAGAAGAATAGGCAATGAGTTTGTCATTTTTCATCAACACACATCCCATTCCCTTTTTCGAAGCATCGCTGAATACCACAAAAATTTATCCACTTGTGGGTACAATGAGTATGGCGCAGTGATAATACCCCTTTTGAAATCCTTGAATCTTTCTTCGCATTCATTAATCCAAGAAAACTTCACTCCCTTCTGAGTAAGTTTGGTAAGAGGGTTGGGAAAATCAGAAAAATTTCTCAAAAATCATCGATAATATACAGTTAACCCCATGAAGCTACAGATATCTTTTACTGCTTTGGCCTCATCCATCCCTCAATTGCATCTGTTTTGGAGGGATCCATAGATATCCCATTTCTTGTGATGATATGGCCCTAGAATGAGACCTCTTTTAACCATAACTCACACTTGTTGTACGTTTCATAGAGCTTCTCCTTCCTCAAGGTCTCTTGTACAGTTCTTAGATGCTCCTCATGATCCTACATGGTATTAGTGTATATCATAATATCATCAATAAAGACTACCAAAATTTTTTCGAGGTAATCTCTAATGACTATATTCATCACGTCAATGAAGATTTATGGATCATTACTGAGTATTAAAGGCATTACTATGAATTCATTGTTCTCTTATCTTGTTCGAACGAAGTCTTGGGGATGTCATCCTTATTCATCCTTACCTGATAATATCCTTACCACAAATCTACCATGGAGAAGTATTGTGATCCATGCAGCTGCTCAAACAAGTCATCAATTCGTGGGAGAGGATACTTGTTCTTTATCATGATTTTTTTTGATCTCACGATAATCTATGCAAAGGTGCATTCACTCATCCTTCTTATTGACGAAGTGGACCGGTGCACCCCATGGTGAAGCACTTGGGCATAGAAATCCTTTATCCATATTCTCCTATAGTTGTATCATCAACTCCTCATCATCCACAATAGCCATTCAATATGGAGAATTTGATATTGGTAACACCCTAGGTATAATTCCAATTGATAATTCAACATCTCCTCTAGGAGGAAGACCGTGAAATTCCTCGGGTAACACTTTAGTGAATTCCCTCACAATAGGCATGTCCTCTAGGATGGTTTCATCCTTAGACTCAATCATCTATGCCAAATATGCATTCCCATAGGGCATTAATATCCATTCTTGAGACGATGGATCTAAAGAAGATTTATCTTACTCCTTGCCCTTGTAATGAATCAGGGGTCGATTCTCCACATGGAGAGTGATGTCCCTCTCACGGAAATTTATGTTGTCTCTATATAAGGATATCCAATACATGCCGAGAATTGCATTAAATTCCCCCTGAGGGAGTATGATGAGGTTCTCTGGAAAGTTTAATCGACAGATTATGATAGGGGATGAGTTATATTCATGGGATGAATTGATTTCCTCATTTTCTATACTCACTGACATCTTCACTTCCTAGATTTGTGGTTGTGATGTGATTGTTCTACTAAACTTTTGAAATATAAAAGATTTCATAGAACCTGAATCAAAAAGTAAGTTCAATATTCTTGAATGAATAACTAGCGTACCTATCACCACTTCGTTGTTAGGGATCACTTTGGCATTAGTGATGGAAAAATATCTCCCTTGTATCCTTGGAGGTTGTTGGTTGCCTACGAAAACCCTTTGTTTAGGGAACTGATTTGCATGAGGTTCTGGTTCATTGCAAGTGTAGAAATGAATAGCGCATTGAGGGTCAAACGTATCATTCCTCTCCTTTATCACTGCAGTGGGTCTTTATTGTCGACAATTTATAGCTATGTGCCCTTATATTCCATACCCAAATCATTTCCTCGTCTACATCAGGAAATTTCTAGGGTGCTTCTTTCCACACCTTTGGAAAGTGGGGTGCTGGATCGTCATAGAACCATTGGATTTATCCATTAGACCTAAATCATTGTTGTCCACCTTATGCTTCATATCTCCATGATACACATGAGATTCTCCGATCTCCATTTCATCATTGAGGGAATATCAGACAATATACTCATAGTTGTCGAATTCACGAATCCCCAGTGCTTTCCGGAGGCTAGGTTTCTGCCCACCAAAGAAGCGGTCAACCGTGCATTCGGGGGAAACAAAAAAGACGAAAGCATATCATGCAATACTTTTGATGTTTCCTCATATGGTCTAACATATTCGTCATCTTTTTTCTTGAGGGTAAGGAAGTCCCCATCCATCTTAATCCAGAGGGTGCGTGGAAAATATTTATCAAAAAAATCATCTGGAAATCCTTACATTACAATGCTTTGATCTCCTCCTCGGGCTTCGTATTTTTGATCAATGTCCACCATTGATCAGCTTCACCCTCCATATGATAAGCAGTAAGAAGAACCTTCTCTTGATCAGTACATTGAAGGATGGAGAAGATCATTTCAATGGAGTTGATTCATTGTTCAGCAATTGAGGGATCAGATGATCCATTTAAAGGAAGAGGCTTTTGTCTCATGATGCTCTCGATACTGAGTTGTTCTTTCTCGGGGGGGGGGGGGGGGTTGAATTTCAATATTGAACCATTTTTCTATTCAAATTTTGAGTTAGTTGAGACAAAACTGTGAAAAAGTTCTCAATTCCTACCCCTATTGGTTTGGGCATCTCATAAGTAATGTCCTCAGAATGATCTTCACAGCAGTTGTTAGCCCGAGTCCTCCTAATACCGGCCATTGGATGGAATAAAACGAAATATAGGGGTAACACATAAGGGGTAATACCAAGAAAAAACAAATGAATTATAAATAAATTTTATTTCCTTAACATTTGAATCTATTGGCTTTAGTCTATGTTATCCATGATCTATTTTCTAACATATAATCTTAGGGAATTTTTTTATCCCTTAATAATGGTTTATACTATGCTTGTGAATTTACCAAAGCAAATCCCCCGGGAGAGTTGTAACCAAGAGTGTAGCATGGGCCAATGTCGTTCACCATGTTCCCATTAGAGTCGAGCTCAAAGTGGTGTTTTCGGGTTTTACCCCTAGGATACATCTGAGCCAGAGCTGCCTCTACCTGCTCATATCCATATAGGGATGTATTTTCTTGATAAACCCCTTACTCAATACTCACCAAAACATAGGGATGTCTTTATTATATTTATTCTTGTCTCTAAGGATTCACTAGGGTTTTCTATTCCTAATCCCAAAAATAACTAAACGTATCCTCTGATAGAAAATATGACAACTGTGATCTTTTATTACACAATTAAAAATAATTTATTACATAAAATTAATTTGATACAACATATAAGATCGAGAGGTATAGTTTCGTTAGGGCTTATGATCATTATATAACAACTTAAAACATTAAATACGACATCATTATTTAGAAATTCTATTGCCTGGCCACTACATTCCTTGGTACTTAGCAGTGCATGGGATAACCTGAGGATATGCATAAGAAAATTGTGAGCTATAAACCCCAGTAAGGGAATAAATATGGTGTAACATGAGGAATACAATACATGTTAGACAGTAGGCATATCAATATATTCCAATAGTAGAGTGAACATAAATTCATGATAAATCATAGTAATCATAACATGGAAATGTGGAAGCAACATTTAACATGGAATTAGCAAGAGCCAAAGCTCACTTCACCTAGAGCATGAGTAAATACTCATTGCACATGAAGAATGAGTAAAACCTTGTCGCACTTCAATTAGAATGAGTAATACCCCATTGCACATGACATATCATTATACAATTCTTATCCCAATTCATTGGAGCTCTATAAGGGCTCACCCTTCTTAAACATTTCATTTAATGCGTAAGTGTGCCACATGGATCATATAACATAGATTCAGAAAACTTAATCATTTATTACATGATAAAGGAATGTGGAATACAAACATGAATCATTATAATCAATATGTAATAGTGCATAAAGGTGAATACCCTTAATAGAAAAATGGTCAAGCTATTCACTACACAATGACATTGGCTTGTAAAATCGGTGCAATTTCGGCAGCGTAACAGTGTGATGTAGGAATACATAAAAATGTTGGATGAGAGGGAAAGGGGTGTATCATGATATTTACATGAAACGGAATATAAGGGGGTCATATAGATACATTTCCCAACAATTTTAATGAAATTTAGAGTTATGATACAAAATAATTGCTTGAATGTAAAAGAGGAGAGTGAAATTCCGTTCGGAATTTCGACATAGTAACGGGTGTACATGGGAGGCATTTAGTGAGTGAGAAAGTGGTCTCCCATAATTTAATCATAAAATGGTAGTATGGGTGAGGTGAAAAACCATACCACAACATTTAGAATTTAAATTATAAGGTCAAAACAATTTAATGAGTATTGGACAAAAATGACAATGTAAGAAAACCCATTACATGGAAGTGTGATTCCAAAGGCTAGGGAGAGTCTTGAGAGAGGATTCTTGGGATCATGGGGCACCATGGGAGGATTATAGAGAGAGTAGGGCAGAGTTTGGATGAACTCCAATATCATTGAGTGAGGAAAAAGTTGGACCATGGATGGGTTTATATGTGAAAGGTGAGGGAATTCTTTATTATTTAAGTTTGGGAAACCTCAAATTAAACTAATCCAAACCATAAACCATCCCATGTTTTTTGCCCATGGTTTTGGGAAAGGAATGTGGAAAATAATAATTTATAAGGCCAAAGTCCGAGCATCTTAAAATAATGGGGTTTCTTATGTGTATGAGAGTCACACTCAAAAGGAAATCAATTTAAAAAGACAAGATGTTTAGTAGGCCTTGAAGGGTCTGTTAATAATTTGTAAAATAAGTCAAACATAGCCAAAATCACATTATTTTAATGGTAAAACATATATTGGCCGAACATATGGCTTATTGTTTTTTATAACATCACTATTTGGTCATTATGGTGTCATAAAAGACATTATATATTTAAACTGTATTTCATTTTTCTCTAAAAATTTGACTGTCTCAAAAAATTATGAAAAATTCACCGTTGGATAATTTTGACATCCTGATTAAAAAATAATATTTATTTTATCTAAATAATTTTCTATATATGTTAATTTTCACTTTTAAAATAAAAACCAACATTTATCGAAAATTCGGGGGTTTTGACAAAAATGGCTTTTAAACCTTAATAAAAATTACATTTGCATTCATAAAATTATAAAATCATTTATATTTAATAAAAATTAATTTAATAATCAAAAAAAAATTAATTTTTTTTAATTCAAAAATCCATTATTTTATAAAATAGATTTCATTGTTTAAAATTATATAATAATAGTAGTTGTGCCTTAAAACAATTTACATGATAACAACAATAAAATGAACGTATATTCATTATTATATAAAAAAATAATTTACATAACCATAGTGATAAGGCCTTGTTACATAATCCCTTATAACACCTGCATATGATCAAAGTGTAAGGTGTATGATGGCGACATACTCTTGGGCTGGCTCAGATAACATTGCTCCGGTCGTAATCTCTATCAACTTCAATTTCTCTCATAGGAGGTCCCTATTGAGCTTAACATATTCATGCTCGAATTGGGGATTGTCAAGAACGAATCCCAATGATGCCACCTCTTTTCCGAGCTTCGACAAATGGTCTTCATATGGGGAATGTCTACTGGATGAGGCCATCGCTTCCTTTGTCTGAGTAAATTGGATTCATTAAATCCCTATATTTATACTAATCATGTGATCACTGTTCAATGACTATATTAACAATGATCACAATTATTAAAAGTATTTTAAAATCCAAAAACATAAAACCAATGTAGTTGACATTTTACATAAACATTTTACATAAAGAGACATTTAATTTGATCAATACTGATTTCCATTAATGAAAGTTTGGGTAGTTACACAATAGCTAACTTTATTAAAAATTATATATTAATATCATTTATTTTTCTAAATTATAATCAACTCTTTAATAAAAAAATAGAATAATAATTCCAATATAATGTATATAATACAATGTTATGTTTCTAATGTAATGTTTTTGTCCACCTACTATCTCATCTCTGTATATTCAAAGAAACGAAACTGTTGTCCAAATTTTGGATGTTTACCATCTCTATGTATAATGAGTTTCAGTTTACAACTAAAACCATCCTGAAGAGTCATAAAATTATAATTATGGTTAAATAAGGGTTATATATGTAGTATATAATTTTATTTTTCTGGTTCTGGAACTACTATATAGACAAAATATTAAATGGTAAATCCAATCTAGTTCCGGATGATCCAAAAACCACCAAATGAGACAATACATTTATCATTAAGGACTTATCTAATGAATCATACTCATATAGGATATAAAAACGATTATAAAATTATTGCTGTGATTGAATACCATTTCAGTTAGCTTAAAATGTTTTATTTACATTTGACAAAAACATCTGTATGAATATAGAATATATCTGATCATGAAACCATTATATGAACACTCCTGGAACAAAGAAATTGGTCACTATAACTCTTCAAAATTCTCATAGATGAACATAAAAATTATAATAAAAAATTTTATTAGTTGTTGTCAATTTTTTAATTGATGACTCTAATTGGATTATCCAAGATAGAAAGTACATGTAAAGGATTATTTTAATACATAAGGTAAGGGGTCACTCAAAACCACCATATTACATATATGTTACGTTCTCTCAGTCTCTCTCTTCCATAATTAATTACTTCATTTATCATATATAATTATCCTCTGTTTGGTATATATGTTCCACATTTATTTTTTTATCCCAATTAATCTTAATTTTGTGGGGAACTATGTTCTTTATATTTTTCCCTTCAGAATACACCATAAGAAATGTTCTTTATTGAAAGAATAACTCCCATTTCATAACCATATCCAAGTACACTCCCAAATCAGTTTTAAGCCACAATTATAAATCAAAAATAATTATTGTTATTATGACAAAATATATTTTTTCAATTCAGTTTTTAAGTAAACAATTATGCCTTTATCTGATTTAAAGACTCATTAATACTTTCTTCAAAACTACACCAAATCAACTCATTTATAATGTTTCTAAAAAAATATTTTACATTTTTTCATTTCAGTTTGACATTAATTTCAATGATCTAATCTTATTTTACCTTATTAATATATATATATAATAAATAAATTCCTTCATCGACACCTCTCTGATATGTCCATTTGTTATTGATTACATCATGATTATGATACCAATTTATTATCATGGGTAACAATTATGTTTGTACCATATGTTGTATTATTTATATGAAATAATATTAGTGAAGATGTTCTGATGTGATCTCTCAAGTAGATCTCTATTGCACTGCATAACGTTCATCCTAATTAGACATCAAAAAAGCATAATGAGTAAAATCGATTCCATTATGGGTCATTTTCCACAATGTTATTTACTTAATAAAGTGAGCCTTGACTCGTGAATATGTCATGTAATATGATTCTTCTACATTCCTAAATATAAATAATCATATAATTCCATGTTCTATATATAATTATTCCAAAAGATTGATCACAAAATATTCATCTTATGATTATCATGATATGCATTCAAACTCATGTGATATGTTTTCTTATTCCCTTTTTCATTTCATTATTGGTATTTTTTCTCACCCTTTTGTATATGTATTCCCTAGGTTACCCTATCGAGATGTAGGATATATAAGGTTCTTTGGAGCTCCTTATGAAATTATAATAAAGAGATTATTTATTGTAGTTTCCTGTTTTAAATTTTATTTTACTATTAATCAAAATAAACTATACATTACAATACTTGGTTTGTAAATTAAGTATAATTATTCTTAAAATAATACAAGCTTGTTTGTAAAATGACATATTCACTATAGAATAGTCAATACATAAATTATTACATTTTTTTCTAGATTGTAATGTTGGATTTCTTATGTCACATCATCTCGGAGGAAGGTGTGTCAGTACCACCAGATAATGTATATGAGGTTGTGTCTTGGCAGCATCCCATGATATTTTCTGATGTCTGAATTTATTAGGGTTGGAATGTTATTAAATATGATTCATCAAAGAATTTTCCCATTTGGAAGCACCATATTCAGGCTTGAACAAGAAGGTAATCAATTTTGACTTCTCTCTGGAATCTGAGGATTAATTTGAAATGTTCAATAAGTTGTTGAAACCCTCACCAATAATGATCTAAGAAGATCCATGTAATGAAGATAAACAATTTTCTAATCTGTTTTGTGTTAGGCATAGGGTTTTATTAACATTAAATAATCAGTTTAGAGCGTATGAGACACAGATTTTGAGAAAACCTTAATGAGATTTCCCTACGCATGATATTGAGTTATCCATATAGGTTTACAATATAAGTTGAGGGAGAGCATATGTGTTGGGACTGTGGTTTACAATTTTTACAAATCATAAAAACCTGAGTTACATCTTTTTAAAGATTGGATTGAATGTTCGGTTGTGAGGAAGGGTTTATTACATGAAATCCTTTGAAAATCACCTAGTTTAAACACCAAGAATGGGTAATACTGTCACATATTTATATTTTAGAAGATTAAAAGTCATGAATATTTGTAATCATGTTCCAAGTGGAGAATGATGGAATTAATTTCTGAGTTTCAACTTGACGGACATAATGGGAAAGGGAAGATTACCCTAATATCCTTTTTATTTCAATCACCTCTTCTATGTCACATCATGTATAGGTAGTTCTTGGATTAAGGTTTTTTTTCTTCTATAGAAAATTGTTTTGGTGTGGAGACACCTTTCGGTTGGGCTGTTGGTAAGGATGAGTATTTTATTTTTGTGGATGTGCTTTTGTGCCAACATGATTTGGGGAGGAGTTCATATGTGAGTCTCTGATATCAATATTGGTGATGAATCATGGTTAGATAGAAATTTACCGTGATATTCATAGGTAGTATCTGTGGTTAGGGTAAATGAAAGGGGTTGCATGTTTTGTGGAATTGTGACTTATCAATTAGTAAGTTAAGGCGGAGCATTTGTGACTAGGTAGTTTGTTGTAGCGATTCCCCTTTTGGAGTTGATGTGGGATGACATGATTATGGATTTCATAGTTAGTATTCTAGGGATGCCCCATAATATTGATGTGATCTGGATAGTTGTAGATCAGTTGAATAACGAATGTCATTTATTTATAACCCAGGTGAACTTCATTGTTGATCGGTTGTGTGATTTTTAAATTCTAGAAGTGTTTTGTTTTCACGGTGTACCAGAGAATGTATTTTTGGATTGTGAAACATTTTTTGTGATTCCCATATGGAATGTATTACAGATGGTTCTTAGTACCCATGTGGTTTTTAATTCTACCTTCCACCCACATACATTTGGGAAATCAGTGTGTTCCATTAAGGTATAAGGGGACATGCTGAGGGATTGTCTCCATGTTTCTAGGGTATCTCACAAAAATCATTAGGAGATTTTGACATTCCTAACAACAATAGTAGCTAGACTATGATTATGATTATATCATATGAGGCCCTCTACGGTATATTGTGTAGATATTTATTATATGGTTATAGGCTAGAAAATTACTAGTTTTTGTGACAGAGAGTCAGGGATGAGTATTCAGAATAGGTTTAGTTGATTGAAAAACAAATGGAAAGAGCTTAGTGTTGGAAGAAGTCATATGTGGATCAGTTTCACAGATATATTTAGTATGTATTGGGTGATTTTATGTTTTTTCTGGTTTCTCCCTATTTGTTTATCCACTAAATTCAAAATTAGGGTTTTTTGGTGCTTAAGTGCATGAGGAAATTTGAAATTATAGATAGGATCAGAATGGTGGCATATTGAATTTATTTTCCATAATTGTATAGTGGTATTCATGATTATTTTAAATTTAATTGCTTTGGAAGTATCATATTGACCTATATCATGTGATTTATGTTGGGGATAATAATGTTGATACTGATTCATATATTAAGGATCATCTAGTTTGTATCATGGTTTGTATTAAGAAAGACTTTTGGGGAGGTAATTTTCATTTGGTTTTATTTTATTGTTATCTTGGAAAAATTCAAAAATAAAATTACGAGAGAGATTTTGATATATGGTATCACTGATACAATCTCCTTACTTTGGATGCTTAGTGATGCTTGGGGATGTCGCTCTAGGAAGATATGTTATATGGTGGGGAGGTAATAAGATCCAAATATAATTAAGTAATTAAATTGATAAATTATTTATAAATATAATTTTTTTTAAATGAATAGTTTTCCACATATATAATAATGATCAGGGGTGTTCGAGGGGTTTGAGTCATGAATTAATGGGGAAATATGGCCATACATTTCATGTCCCAGGGTTGGCGCATTATATGTAGTAACCTTGACCATAAATTTATCTATGGATGAAGAGGGGTGAATAGATATGAAAAATATTTATAGGGTGAGGCCAAAAAATAAGTTTTGGAATCGAGGGATTATGTACTATTTGTGTAGGTATCAGTATAATGGACAATACTATTGAATTCAGATTATAGGATCAAAATGTATATGTAGATGGATAAATACAAGATGAAGTGAATTGTATGTTTAAAAACATATGTTTTTATACATAAACGTATTTTTTGAAAAAATATATAATGAATTCAATTCAAATAAAATATTATTAAATGAATCAATTATCGTACTGGTCTTGGGTTATATTATAATTATTTTGTAATTAGGTCGATTCTGATATTTATTCCACAGGTTGTAGATTGAATATATGTGTATTAACTGTATGCATGGTACGTATTGTAATTACAGTGGTAACGATAATCCAAGTAGAATAAAAAAATTATTTTATCATAATGAGTATATAATAATTCAATGTAAGTGAAAATATTGTAATCACAAAAATAGTAATTATAAACATTGTAATTGGAATGTATTATAATTTTTTTATAATCAAAAAATACAAAATAGAATGTTGAATTTAAAAACAATTTAGTTTCTATTACAATATAGCCGAAATGAAATACGAGTAATTGAAAATAATTCTATTGACACAAAGAGAATGGTATAGAATAAACTTAGATAGAGGACCCATGATTTATAATTTCAACCAAGTATGTCTTTCCTCCACCTAGAAATCCCTCGATAAGAATATCAACTTTAGTCTGTATACCTATCCCTAAAATCCCTTGATCGAGAATGTGATGGACTCCTTTATCTTCCTATTCCTAGAATCCCTCAATTTCATTCTAAATAAAATATGATTATGACTAATAAAAAAACTCATAGATGATAAAAATATAAGGAACAAGTGGTTCTCTTTATGACAACTTTATGGATTTCACACATAGAAGATTTGGTATAGCTCTATAATTGTATCTAAAAATAATATCTTTTAAAGTATTTCATATGACCTTTTATTTATAGGCCTTCCTCCCAACGAACATATTGATCTCCAATAGTTCAATTTCATCCTAAAATTTCAGAGGGACATTTAAACCTAACACTCCAATGACCATATTGATACTAAAAGAATTGAATCATTTTGATTTTCATGTAATACATGACATAGTTTTGATTTAAAAGTTTTTCCTTTAATTAGAAACATGTTTTATGGATACGATAGATTTTATTGGGTCTAGTGATTTTTTATAAGAGTTGGTTCAATTTATATTCATAGTATGAAAATATAAATTTGTGTGCGATATAGATCATATCTTGTAGGTATGTTATAAATCACATTCAATGTGTCTGATATAAACAATACTTGTACCCATTATGATAACCATAGAAGAAGAAAAAATAGTAAATCTAATGAGTTGGATTATTATCATATTCACTATGAAAATCACAATGAAAAATTATGAATTTATTTTTGTAATATTAAAGTCCCTATATATGTATGATAATATATTATATGTTTTTTTATGAAATAATTCATGAAATACATTGGCCATAAATGAATTAGTAATTTTGTACATATATGATACTTTCAGATTTCTAATAAATATGTAATAGAAAAAACCAAAATGTGACTTTTGACATGACAATCTCCCCCTTTTCAGAAATCTCAATTGAAAAATATTAAATAGAATATTAATTTATAAAACATATGTCAAAATGAAATTTTAATGAACAATCATATTAAAAAATAAATATTCATAGTTATCTCCCCCTAATTTTTAAAACTCTTCTAAATATTATATTGAATTTGAATAACTCCCCATTAGAATAACACAATCCTTAAGGATTGTATTCTCATTCTTTTTGAAAATTTATATCCCTATCTAATACATTTTCCCCTTTTATAAAATACTCTCCCCTTTATTATTTTTAAAAAAGAGTAGCTAATGTTTTATAAAACTATAAAGAGGGTTAAAAAAACACATACAATGTTATAAAAATTTATATTTTCTATAATTAATGAAAGAAAATTTATTCAAAAAGACATGGAAAACAATTAGTAAAATTTTATGTAGATGAAAAAAATTCATTAATATTTTCAAAAAGGACATGAAAAGACATCAAAAAAATTCCACTTCTTCTCATTATCCTTCACGAAGAGGTCTAGGTAAACTATATTTATATTCGTGAACTTTATTCTATCATCCCTTAGTTTTTCAATGGTTTCCCATTGTGTCAAGTTTCTCATATATTATTCTAAAAAAATCTGATATTTTGTATGAGTCACTTCTTTCAGATATTTCAAAATATCTTCTAGAACAAGATACTTCGCCACTTGATATTTTATTTTTAATTCCTCAAAATATTAGTTGTATTCTTGAAAATGAATCTGTTCCTTATAATATTTATGTTTCTTTTCATTCAGTTCACATTTTTCTTTCGTAAAATAATTTTATTTTCAAAATCACATATATCATCCATATAAACTGCCACCTTTGAAAAATTGGATTGAATGATTTTCAACTTATATTCAATTTCATTGATTTATTTGAACTGAAAATAATTTATACATTTGAAATATTTTCCCATTATAGTAGTATCCATAGACAACATATTTAATGAAATATACACTCCATTTCGCAAGTCTTATTATATCTCCAATTGAATCATCATCAAATTTGATACCTGAATATATAATATGTGCATACATTACTGCCATATTGAAGGAATTTGTGTTCCACTTAGTACGTTCGTAAAATATATTTAAAGAATCCTCATTCATGATTATTTATTTTCTTAGATGTTTGATTGAATCCAATATTTTTTTGGTTATCACTAACCAAATCAATCTTCGATTTAAACCATGTGAAATATGGAATTTTCATCTAAATTGTTCTAAGGGAATGAAAAATATACTAATCATTTTTAATGAGATTTTGTTGTAAATTTTTTTATCGTCCTCACAATCATTATGTTATCCTCATTGAGTTATGACATCATCATAATCTTACTTCTGTTTTTGATCCTCATCATTCAATGATTGTTATGAAATTTCGAAAATGTGAATGATTTTATCAACATGGATTCAGGGTGTATATATCATTAAAGATGGTACTTATGTGGATTTTAATTTCCATGAGTTATCGTGATAATATATTATGGGTATCATTTCCAAACTATAATTTTTTTTCTTGAATAGATATTCTTTCATGCACACCATCATGCTTTCGTTCTACGTATTCTTTCATTTTATTTTTTTCTTCATCTTCATTTATATCATCGATTTAATCAATATATATATATATATATTATTTTAGTGGGTTCTTCAAATTATGGTGATTTTTCATGATAATCATTTGGTGGTTCTTAATCATCAACAACTATCTATTTTCCTTTTCCCCAAATGAGGGATGATGGAATAACTATTTCTTGTAGAATAGAATCCATAAAAGTTATTCCCACATAGTCCTTTTCTAGTCCATTTAACTATATATCAATATTTTAAGTACCATCCTTTCCCTTTTCCAAGATCATTTTCTTCTATTAATATTTAAAAAAAATTATGAATGGATTTTTTTACCTATAGCATCAGTAAGGATAAGACTAAATGGGGGGTATCCTTCTCTTTTCATATCATGATCCTTTATTCATTTTACTATGATCATTTATTTTTATTTCATTTATTTTCCTGGATTTAAAAAAGGATCATACATATCATATTATTTTTCTCATAAATATTCGACATTTATTATTTTAGAATACCATGACTTCCTATAAAGTCTTCTTTTGAAACATCAGCATCAACCATGAACTCATAAATATAATGATAAGAAAACATTAGATTGTGGATATTTATAATGACATAACCCATAAATATGGTTCCTCATATGAACCAAATAATATATGTTTGAAACATGTAATACAATCTGGGTTTCTCTATCACATTTTTGTGTGATGAAAAAACCTTACATCTAGAGAGTTGTACGATGATTTTTCAATGAAATATGTGTCACTTTTATTTTGTATTCATGGATTTAAAAAATATATTTCTCATATCAATCATTAATAAATGTTACTATCACTTTCAAATGCTTGTGAGACGGGAAAAAATATCAACCATAATGGTACAACAAGAAAATTTTTATCATGCTTATGGACATGTTAGTATCTCTATAGTAAAATGAAAAAGAGAATTTCAAAATATTTTCAATATTAATTGAATTATCAGACATTGTAACTATATCCACAATAATAGTTACCTTATTGTCATGGAGTTTTTCAATGAAATATATTATCATACCTTAAAAATTAGAATTCCATTCAATGAAGAATCATACATATCGTAAAACTTTCTACTAACTAACCATTATTAGAAGAACTTCATTATTGGGAAATCTTTTTTAGTCATTTTATTGGTATTTTAAGAAATTTATAATGACATGAGTATAGGTAAATCATTGAGAAATAATTTTTTCAGACTCGAATGCTTGAAGAGTGGCTGAGTTTCAGGAAAAATATGAGAAATTTGATGTAGACAGGGTAGTGGGTCCCTTATTATAGGAAAACAAAAAAGATGGTTCAACTTCTATGGATCACATTTAATCATTGTGATCCAAGTGTTAAGATTAAATTAAATTTTGGGTTAAAAAAAGTGCATTCAAGATTAATTTTACGTTCTTTTAATATAAATGAAACAAAACAAAACATAATTGAATTGAAAATTTGTAAGATAGATAGTTTTACCTTTATAATCCTGAAGAAAAATTTACTGGTTTCAATATTTTTTAAGTTATAAGATAATAAAAAATTTTGAGGAAAAAATAATAGTACAAAAAAATTTTGAGTATAAAAAATTGCGAGTAAGAAAATCACTACTGGAATTTGGTCTTTTCCCAACTGTAGTATACCAACGGTTTACTTAAACCGTTTGTATAGTGAGCCTTTGACAACGGTTTAATTAAACCGTTGGAAAAGGGAATTCCGGTGGAACCTTTCCCAACGGTTCACTGGAACCGTTGGGAAATGTGTGCCTTTGCCAACAGTTTTTATAAACCGTTGGCAAAGGTTTTCCACAAATTCCAGATCGCGATCTCCTCTCCCAATTGAGAAAAAGCCCAAATCTATTTGCTCTGCTGCTCTTGCGAACCCCATCCGACTCCACTGCTCTCGCGAATCCGAACACCAGCACCCCCCATCCCAGCAGGTACACCCCCATACGAATAGGTAAAATTTGATCTCAACCATATTGTTGTAGTTGTTTTAATGAATAGTTTTTTTCCTGGTGTTGGTGGTTTACTTGTTTATTGAAATTAATATCTAACTAGGATATTGTTTGTGTTTGTGAAGACTTCTTTAATGTTTTTATATTCTATGTTTGGAAGGAGAGTGTTCAAAACATGTAAATTAGAGTTGGGGGAGGCTATAGTGAACGTTTACATGTTTTGGATTATGGATTTTGGGAATTATGGATTGTGTTCAAACCAATTTGATATGTTTTGGATAATGGATTGTGGAGGTAGGGGGTGTCCACGGGGGTGGGTGGGTTGTCCACGGGGGTGGGCGGGGCTGTCCACGGGGGTGGGAAAGGTTGTCCATGGGGGTGGGCAGGGCTGTCTAGGGGGTGTGGGCTTTCCTGGGGGTCTGGGTGGGGTGTCCTGGTGGGGGAGGGGTGTGTGGGGTGTCCAGGGGGGTGGTATGTCTAGGTGGTGGTGGTGGGGTTGTAGGGGAGGGGGGTGTGGGCTGTTTGGGAGGGTGGGTGGGGCTATCCAGGGGGGTACGGGGGTGGGCAGGTTGTCCACAAGGGTGGACGGGCTGTCCACGGGGGTGGTCAGGCTGTCAAGGAGGGGTGGGCGGGCTGTCCAGGGGCGGTGGGTGGGCTGGCCACGGGGGGTAGGGGTGTCCAGGGGGGTGGGCGGGCTATCCATGGGGGTGGGGGGCTGTCCATAGGGAGAAGGGGTGTCGAGGGGGGTGGGTGGGCTGTCCACTGGGGTGGTTGGGATTTCTAGGGGGTAGGGGGTGTCCACGGGGGTGGGCGGGGCTGTCCTGGGGGTGTGGGCTGTCCTGGGGGTCTGGGTGGGGTGTCCTGGTGGGGGAGGGGTGTGTGGGGTGTCCAGGTGGGGTGGTATGTCTAGATGGTGGTGGTGGGGTTGCAGGGAAGGGGGTGTGGGCTGATTGGGAGGGTGGGAGGGGCTATCTAGGGGGGTACGAGGTGTCCAGGGGGGTACTAGGGTGGGCGGGCAGTCCACAAGGGTGGTCGTGCTGTCCACGAGGGTGGTCGGGCTGTCAAGGAGGGGTGGGCGGGCTGTCCAGGGGGGGTGGGTGGGCTGGACACAGGGGGTAGGTGTGTCCAGGGGGTGGGCGGGCTATCCAAGGGGTGGGGGGCCGTCCATAGGGAGAAGGGGTGTCGAGGGGGTGGGTGGGCTGTCCACGGGGGAGGTTGGGCTGTCTAGGGGGTAGGGGAGTCCACGGGGGTGGGTGGGTTGTCCACGGGGGTGGGCGGGGCTGTCCACGGGGGTGGGAAAGGCTGTCCACGGGGGTGGGCGGGGCTGTCCAGGGGGTGTGGGCTGTCCTAGGGGTCTGGGTGGGGTGTCCTAGTGGGGGAGGGGTGTGTGGGGTGTCCAGGGGGTTCGTATGTCTAGGTGGTGGTGGTGGGGTTTCAGGGGAGGGGGGTGTGGGCTATTTGGGAGGGTGGGCGGGGCTATCCCTGGGGGGTACGAGGTGTCCAGGGGGGTACGGGGGTGGGCGGGTTGTCCAAAAGGGTGGACGGGCTGTCCACAGGGGTGGTCGGGCTATCAAGGAGGGGTAGGCGGGCTGTCCAGGGGGGGTGGGTGGGCAGGCCACATGGGGTAGGGCTGTCCAGGGGGGTGGGCAGGCTATCCAAGGGGGTGGGGGGTTGTCCATTGGGAGAAGGGGTGTCGAGGGGGGTGGGTGGGTTGTCCACACGGGTGGTTGGGCTGTCTAGGGGGTAGGGGGTGTCCACAGGGGTGGGTGGGTTGTCCACGGGGGTGGGCGGGGCTGTCCACGAGGGTGGGAAAGGCTGTCCACGGGGGTGGGCGGGGCTGTCCATGGGGTGTGGGCTGTCCTGGGGGTCTGGGTGGGGTGTCCTGGTGGCGGAGGGGTGTCTGGGGTGTCATTTGTGACGTGTATGAGTGAACCCCACCTCAATCCGTGGCGCGGTGTGGCCGACACCACTCAAAGTGTCTAACTTTTATTTGAAATGGACAAGATTTTAAGTGAAAACAGCAACTTGCATACGGAAAACCAACCAAACGCATTCAGATTCTGTTGAAACATTAGGAAAAAGATCCATGGGACATATGTGACGTGTACGAGTCAACCCCGCCTCAATCCGAGGGATGGTGTGGCTGGGACCACTCAAAGTTTGTCACTTTTCTTTCAAATGGACAACGGTTTAAGTTAAAACAACAACTGACATACGGAAAACGGACCAAAGGAATTCTGATACTGTTTATACATTAGGACATGTATCCATGGGTCATATGTGACGTGTACCAGTCAACCCCTCCTCAATCCGAGGGCCAGTGTGGCCGGGACCACTCAAAGTGTCTTTCTTTTGTTTAAAATAGATGCGCTTTTAAGTAAAAAAAACCACATACAGAAAACTGACCAAACACATTCGGATACTGTTGATACTTTAGGACATGTATCCATTGGTCATTTGTGACATGTACGAGTCAACCCCGCCTCAATCCGAGGCGTAGTGTGGCCGACACCACTCAAAGTGTCTTTCTTTTGTTTAAAATGGATGCGCTTTTAAGTAAAAAATGACATACGGAAAACTGACCAAACACTTTCGGATTCTATTGAAACATTAGGACAATGATCCATGGGTCATTTGTGATGTGTACGAGTCAACCCCGCCTCAATCCGTGGCATGGTGTGGCCGGCACCACTAAAATTGTTTCACTTTTCTTTGAAATGGAAAACAGTTTAAGTTAAAACAACAACTGACATACGGAAAAGAGACCAAAGGCATTCGGATACTGTTGATACTTTAGGACATGTATCCTTGGGACATTTGTGATGTGTACGAGTCAAATCCGCCTCAATCTGAGGCACGGTGTGGATGAAACCACTCAATGTCTCTCTTTTATTTCAAAAGGAAATCATTTTAAGTGAATACAACTGAAATTTACACTCATCAACGACTATTTTTCATGAGTTTTGTTGTTTCACTCATGGGGTCATAAGGGACGAGACTCCTAAGAAAATATCTTTTCACAATATATTATAAACAATACAAGTTCAATGCAAAATTCATCACAAATCATTACATATCCAAAACTAGTATCATAAAAAATTGGATTTGTGTCAATTTGAATGTCTTATTCAACTCTAATAGATATTTATCAAACTATTCTTCCTATTATAATTTGATGGGTGAGGGGAATTACCACTGGATGATTGTTTTCATGTGTTTTTTGGGCTATTTTAGGTGTTTTTTTATACTGTTTGAAGTTTGTTTGTGGCTTTTGTGATATTTTTTATGCAGGTGTATAGTGGAGGGTATACTGAGGGCTGTTGTGCACTGTTTTTTTATGCAGGTGTAGCTTCTGGGGGGGGGGGCTTATGGGTGCTGATGTGCAGAAGTTTTGGGAAAAATTTACCAACGGTTCTAAACCGTTGGTAATGCTTTTTCCAGAAATCTGGAAGAATTTATACCAACGGTTCTGAACCGTTGGTAAATTTTTTTCCAGATTTCTCAGAACCTATACCAACGGTTTAAATGAAACCATTGGTAAAGGGATTTCCCCACGCCTTATTGTCCAACGGTTTGGAAAACCGTTGGTATACCCTATACAAACGGTTTTCCAGCCTATAGCAACGGTTTTAAACCGTTGGAATAGCCTACTTTTCCAGTAGTGAATTTTGATTACAAAAATTTTTAGTACAAAAATTTTGTGTATGAATATTTTGAGGACTATAATTTGAAGTGTGAAAATTTTTTAGTATAAAATTTATTAAGAATTTTTTAGAAATATAGGTTTTATAAAACATTAATCATATATAATCACTATTTTAAAATGAGTATCATAATGTAAGGATATGGTTTGAAAAATTAGAAATATGAATGATTAAATTATAGTGATCATTTATAGCTTCAATTTAATGTGTTAAAACTTATCAGATTGTAATATTTTTGTTAAATTATTAGAATTTTGTTCATGCATTCTAATAAATTCTAAAATGATATCTCCTTTATGTTTGTGACCCCTAAGAAAGTGATTCCAAATATATATGTGTTTCGCATGAGAGATAGGTTATGAGGATTTAGTTACGTATTTTGAACTAGTGTTATCAAATAATATTTGAGTTTATGAAAAACTAATTCCATATTCAGTGAGTGTGTGTTACATCTATAACACTTGATCCCAACAACTTCTAGCTACCACATAGTCAACTTCATTTGTGGTATCTGATAATGAATTTTGTTTATTAAAAGAAAAAGAATCTAAAGAATCTATTATGAAATGAAATTTTACGTAAGTACTTTTCCAATGCGTTATACAACCACTAATGTCAGCATTCTGAAAAACTATTAGGTCAAAATCATTTAACAATGAATTGAGAAGCCCCATGTTTATAGATCCCTTTATGTAACTATTTTTTTATAGGTTTTAAATGGGATTAATTGTGATTTTCATGATACCATTCACATCATCTTGTTGAAAACAGTAAGTTTGGTTGAATATATATTAACTATGGTAAAATTTCCATCATACCCCTAAAAGATGTTTGATCCAATGGTTTCCAAAATTTATCAAGATCACGTGTATTTTAGGTATTTTTCGAGTACCAATACATTTAGTATTGTCATAGCCATACATTTTAAGATGATATTTAATATACTTATATTTAGATATATTGGATTGTTCTGGGTTTTGAAAATTTTGTAAATAATGAAATAATGTTAACTCACCCATCATACTCATTTAAAACTCATATTTTATAATATTCATTAAAAAATCTATTAATGGATTCTAGGTTGGTCCTAATATAATTTATCAACACCAATTTGAAATTTCATAAAAAAATTCGATCATTATAAAAACTGTGGAAACAGATATTCCCTTTAAAAAATTTATTACAATATTTTTTTTAATATATCACTACATTCATTTTTGGATTTTTAAGGAAATATAATGCTTTTTTATGTTTAAAAAAATTATCATATTTTGTATCTTGAAAACTAAGAGGTTGTTTAAAGAAAACATCCTTCTGAACATATTAATTAAGTATGCACACTTCACGTCCATTTGAAATAGTTTAAAAATAAATATTGCGAAAAAGTATAATAGAATATGAATAGATTCATGTATACCTACTAGAGCATATATTTCCTCAAAATTTATTAAATCATTTTGATAAAATCCTATAGAAAAAATACATTCATTGTTTCTATCAATGATTCCATTTTCATCACATTTGTTTCTGAAATCACATTTCCTCTAAATAGAGTGGTTCCATTAGGTATTTCATCCAGGTTCTAGATTTTTTTGCAATTCAATTCATTTAATTCATATTTCATTCTTTTAATCCAAACTCCATCTCTTGATGCTTCATCAAAACATTTAGGTTCGAATTGAGAAAGGAAAGAAAAAGGTTTTATTTAATTTATAAAATAACTTTTAATCTTAATAGGTTGGTTTGAATTACCTATGACATTATTACTGGATGATTCTGATGAAAAATCTAACATGGGTTTATAAAACATTTTCTTCAACAAATGGTAGAATTAATTCCTGAGTAAATACTTTATAATATGTTTCTTGATTATTTTCCTTATTATAAGAATCATTTATAATGTTTTTCTAATCTGTTTTTGAAAAAACATCATAAAATGTAAGTTGTAATTTTTTATTAAAGGATCTGTTTTATTACATTAAACAAGTACCATTTCATAGATTATATGCTTTTTTTGAAAAAACTATAATAATAGAAGATGTTTAATATCCTAAAACTATACTTTCATCATATTTGGGAGATAATTTATGTAAATTATATTTTTTATTCAAAAATAACACTATGAGTTCATGTACTTTGGATTACGAATCATTTGGTTTTCAGATTATCCATAACTCATTAGGTGATTTATTATGAAATTTTCCAATTAAAACTAAATTTATATAATATGTAAATCCCCAAACCAATATACCTAGAGTTAGTGCATTATTACATAACAATGGAATGATCACAACAGATCATGTCTAGAAAGATGGATTAGATTAGTAGTTTTGGAAGTACTAGATAAATTCAAATGTTTTACATTACATTATCAAATGAAAAAAACATTGTTTCTCCATTTAACACTCTTGTATCCCTTAGCCTATTCCTCTAGGTCAGAAAAAATAAACAACATCACATTCTGGAAGAAATAGAACATAACAAATGGGTTAGCTCAGATGCTCAGTAAGGAGAACAAAATAGTGGAAACTATCATAAATAATAATTAACTTTTTAAAAAAATGTATAAGACTAAACACAAGACAATTAAACATAAAAAATAGAATAATATAGAAAATATAAATCAAATAATTCCATTTAATTGTTCACATGAATTTTCTACTAGTCAAATAATCACATGTAATATCAATAGCTAATTTCATAATGATGGAATGCATAATGTTGGACATCATAATAACATATTCAAGGCCTCATGTAGAGACTAAAAATAATGATTTTGTCAAGGCCTTGTTTCAAGACACTAGTTTGTCTCATGAGACCTACCGATGAATCGAGGAGCTATAGCGGGCTCCACCCATCACATACTAAGTCCAATTTATTTCTCATATAAAAATATTGAAACATAATCTAAACATTCTTATTAAAACTAGCATACGAAATGTCAATATTTTAACCACAAACCACGAATGGTATAAAAATAGCACATCCAAAGTCAATCATAACTCAATCCATACAATATTGAATATTGTATTATAATAAATTAGCAAAATTGAGAATAATGAAGGATATTTACATAGGTGAAAATAATCAGAAAAAATATTTGAGAGAAATATCCCATTTTTCATGAAAACATTTAACAGTATCACTATTTAACATAAAGAGATTAAATATTGATTTTTGAATCAATGTTTCCCATACAAAATTGAAATTTTTAAATATAATTTTAATTATAAAACATTAATTTACATATAAATAACTCCTTAAACCAATTTTTAAAACATTGACATTACCGAAAAAGATTTAGAAGAATAAATCATTAAATCATTTAAGATGATATTTTTTAGAGTTCCTAACCAAATGAGGTATGCTTGAATAAAATTAATTGAGGTAATAAAAACATTATAATATCATGAGAATAATGGGATTCATGTCATACTATGTCAATGTAAGGTATATACACTATATAAAAGTTAATTGGCACTTAACAACAAAGAAGCTTCAATGGAATGTTAATTAAGATGAAATCCCTTATAAAGACTGTATCTAAAGGTTAAGGATAAATATATGACATAATTATGTGTGAAAAATATAAATACACTAAATATGATTGGATATATAGTGTAAATAAATCATAGTACATTCACACATAATCTTGTAAAAAACCCCAATGACATGGATGTTTAACTCAGTGAATAGAATTTGAGTTAAAATTACTCTTATCAAGTTCAAATCGATGAATTAAAATTTATAAATGGTCTAATTATGTTTATAATACATATATCCACACAATGGGGAGTGGAAATTACTACATAAGTAACTAAATAGTGATTTCACACATAATCGTTGAGTAAAATAATAAATAATTGAGTAAAACCCAATGAGTGGAAAATGAAATTTGAAATTCCCTTACCAATATAGTATTTAATGAAAAATAAATACCAACAAAAAAAGTATCATTAAATTATGATGTAAATTCCCACAGTATAAATTATATTACACAATGAATACAATCACAGGCAGTACATACACCACACAAAATGAAACAGTGGCAATATATTATGAATCTCACGGGAATAAGAAGTGAGATGAAAACCCCTTACCACATTGTAATCAATCGTGTCGTAAGAACAAAAGTTAATAACCAAAATATGAATCACAAAATTCCATGAATATAAATATAATCATGATTGTTTATATAATTTATATGTACAAAATACACCACATGCAACAAATAAGTGGCGAACAATAGATATCTCAGAGAATTAAAAGTGAGATAAGAAACCCCTTACCCTATACATTTCTTTAGTTGATGGTACATTGAACACCTATATAATGGTGAAATAACTGTTTTTTAATTATAAAGTAACCAAATACATAAATATGATATCATATATAATCTTTTAATATTTCATTGTTAATAATACTTAAGTAGTATCATTGTTTCAGGTGTTAATTAATTCATTTTCTTTATATGTTTGGTTATGTAAGTCATGTTTTAAAGGATAGGATGTATTTTATTAATATTAAGAATGATATTAGGTTCTTAAACAATATTTTTTATTCATAAAATGTTATTTATTTTTCAATTACTATTAGAAAAACCAGAAAGAAGGTTTTTGAGAAGTAAAAACTATCTAAGATTGATATTTGATTATGTTCGGTTTAAATGAGAAATTGCATCTAATGACCAAAATTGTATTAAATGATAAAAATGAAATCTAATTATAAATCAATACCATTAAAATATATAATTTAACACTATAAATTATTTTGATTAAAAATGTTCTTTCCAATTAAAATTTAGTATCTTTCACTATTTATCAAAATATGAAAGTTATCAAAAAGACAAAAAAAATTTATCCAAACTCAATTTATTATGTCCCTTTTCGAAAGAATAATTTTATTTTATATAATTAAATATATAAAACTACCAGATATTGGATTTAGAAGTAGTTTTCCATTAAATGGTGGAAAAACTTCATTTTTTCAAAAATAATTATTTTATCTTAAAAATTGAATTTGTTCTTATATTATGTCTATGAAACACAATAGATGAAGGTTAAAATTATATAGGATATATATAAAATTCAAAATGGGGTTATTACTATTCATAAACCTTTTCTAAATGGCTAATTGTTTAGGTCATGGTGTGCTTGAACTCAGTTTTGCGTACATCACACGATATTGTATTATTCAAAGAGAAGCGTACCATGGAAGTTTGGGGAGTTACACAATAGCTGGCAGTACCAACTACATCAGACAAACAATTAATATCATTTTAGTATTCATTCATCATGGTTTATGTTATCTATTAGATAATATTATTTATTATTTGAATAATTTCATTTTTCTCTGTAGGTTAAGGAGATAATTCGTTTTGTGCAATTCCCTTATTACTACAAAAACATTCAAAATAAGAAATTTCAAGTTATCTACCATGTTCACTATAGAATAGTAATAAATGATCGGTTTTTCTTATTTAGAATTTTGGAAGTATAATTTTTGAAATATCCAAAAGTTTCATATTTATTTCCATGAAAATAGACCCATGTATATCTAGTGTAATCATCAACCAAAAAAATAAAAAATTCATGCCTCAAGAACATACAATTTGTGTAGCACTGAAGAGATCCATATGAACTAACTATAATGTTTAGTAGTTAACAATTCACAAATAGATATAAAAAATTACTTATGATTATTTCAATATTTAAAAAATTCATCGACTATTCAAAATTCAAATTTGAGTTCATGTATATCTTTGACAAGTATTTTCAAATTGGATTTACATATGTTCTTATGGTTACAGTGTCCTTACATTGTATTCCACTACTATGATTGATTTCTCATAATACTATGGAAATGTATTTCATTGATACAATGATTTTCTATGTTATGTGTTTAAACATTCTCATGTCAATGGGATGGAAGAATGATATCATCCTGGGAATTGGGTCCTACACATTTTTCATTCGTAAAATTTACAAGGTAACATTCATACCATAATTAAATTATACATATAATATCATTATTTGGATAGTTTGAAATTAAAACATTTGATATTTAATGTTTTCCAAGAAGAAAAATTTTACCTATTACTACAATATTTCTATGGGAATTATCTATGAAAGTGACTTTTTCACCTTTCATCTTGATAATAATTTAAAATTGGTATTTATTACTCAAAATATTCCAGGAATGTCCACTATCCATGTACCAAATATTATTGTTTTTGGTAGTTCCTTAATTTTCATGAAAGAAAAACAATTATTTTTTAAGAACCCAATCATTCTTGGATATATAATTGATAGAAAGTAAAAGCATAAGAATCTATATTTGTTTTTAAACATGGTATTAATAAAATACAAAGGATTTATTTTTTGAGGAATTGTTTTTATTAAAATTTCTACCACATTTATATTTAGTACAAAATGGGAAACTTTTCGAAACAAAATATTTTTGTTATTAAAAATAGGTTTTGAATTAGAGTAACACATTATAAGACTATTTACACAAGTAACGGTTTTTTCATACATCATAACATAATTTTCTTTTCTAGATGAATACATTAATTGAATTTACATTAGTGAAAAAATATTTGAATTTATTTAAAACACTACATTTTTATCTATTCAATCATTAATATTTTAATACATTTTCATCTCTAAAATATTTCTCTCAGTTTTTTTTCAAAATCCATAGAAGGATCATTCTTCTTTTAATTTTCTTCTTTATGGTTTTTAGCAATAGATAAAATTTCAAAACATTTTTTATCATGATGATTAGAAATATGTAGTACTTATTTTATTAAAACATTTAATATAGAATTTTTTTTTCATTTTCATAATATCATTACAATATTGATTTTAATGAATGTTTCCAAAACTAAAAACATCTTCATAATAAGGTAATGAATATTTTTCATGAAATGTATGATTCATCATCTGAAGTAATATAACCTTTTTCATCAGGATAGCATTCACATAAAATAATATTATCTAATGAATCAGAAGTTTGTACATTATCCATAAAACATTGATTCTCAAATGTTTTCTTTTGGAAAAAGGACAATATTCTTATGACACGAATTTTTATTTTCAGAAAATTCATTATAAGAATCTCCAGCACATGCACTCCATGATTTTTTTCAAAAAAAATATTGTTCCCTTTTTATTTGTAATAATTTTTTGGATTTTTCTTAAAATTACTATCCTTTTTATCATTTATTTTTATCATTATAAATTATTTTCTTATATTTCTACATTTCATGAATTCAAATCATGTAGCATCATAATTTTTTTGTCCTTTTTATCGTTTTGATCATTCTTTTATTGGTACTAATAATAATCCATTCCTATAATCATTTTCATCCGTCAAACAAGATTTTCTAATTGATTCGATGAATGTTCTAAATAATATTATTTGGATGAAGTAACAACGTTTTTTGAGTATGCATAACACCATTTTTTGGAGTCTTATATTTCTTTTAATTTATATTTGACAGAAAAGAAACTCCACCATTCTTCTTCATAGATTTTTGGCATCTATTTTCATTATGTTCTCATATTGAAAAATAGTTTCAAACAACTAATCAAGAGTTAACATAGTGATCTATCATGAATCATCTATAAGTTTTATTTTTTATTCCCATTAATTATTAATAATATCTATAATATTTTATACAAGGATATATTCCTCTAATAATTTATCTCTCATAGATTGTAAACTATTCGAAATATACATGAATTTTTGTTTATCATTATTAATCGGTTCTCACTAAGGTGATTTAAATGCATTATAATATGCTCTTAGTATGGATCTTCTTGTTTCCAAAACATTATATGTACTGAAAGAAGTAATCTATAGCTTCTTATAAATACTATTATTTGCATCAGAAAATTAAATATTCATATATATATTTCTACTCATAAAAACCTAAAGTTTTTCAAATCATATAATTCGACTAATATTCTTATTTTTATTAATTTTAAAATTCTCCAACATCAATGTCATGAATATTATAGTGTCCACTAACAAAGAAAATGTTATCAATCAAGATTTTGAATAAAAAGGGGTTAATTATATATCTCATCATTCATAGTATTTTCCATTACAAAATATCAACCATGTTGGATTTAAATTGTCAATTGATTTGACATTGAGTCCTTTCATGTTTGAAACAATACAAAAATTAATTTTTTCAAATACACATTAGTGAAATTCAAATTTATAAAAAAAATGTTTATTAAAAAAATAAAAATGAAATTCTAGATATAATTAAATAATATTTAAGATAATGAAGTGGAATCCTCATCTGATACCAAATATAGGTTTTAGTATTGTAGATACTATTCTCTAAAATAAATTTTAGGATCAGAATTTATATGCAGATATAATAATAAAATTGGGGTGAATTATAGGTTTAAAAAATTCTATTTTTATCCTGATATATATTTAGGTTAAAAATATTTAAAAAACATTATTTCAAAAAACCTTTTATGAAATAAAACTATTATTGTATTGGAACTAGGTCAAGTTATAATGATATCATAATTAGGATGAATTAGATATGTATTCCACATGTTGTATATTGAATATATTCATATCTAAAGTGTGCATTGTATGTATCATAATCACAACTATTATGATAATCAGATTAGAATAAAATAAGGATTTTATCATAAAGAATATATTATAATATGAAGTAAGTGAAAAGAACTAAGTCATTGAAATTGTATTTTAAATATAGTAAGTGAAAGTTATTATAATTGTTTCATAATCCAAAAATACAAAATAGAATTACCAATATAAAAATGATTCACATTCTATAATAATACAGCGTAAATGAAATAAAAGTAATTGAATACAATTTTTTGAACCCAAAGATATCAATGTCCAATACCCTAGGTTAGAGGTCCCATGCTTTATACATTGAAGAATATTTGTCTTACCCACTCCAGGGTATGAAATTGATAAGAATATCAGCTTCATTTAGTCTACCTATCCATAGAAACCGTCAACCAAGAAGGTGATTATCACATCTTTATTCCCATCTTTTGAAGCCCTCAATTTAATTCTCAAACAATGGGATTTTCATGAATCAAAATAAAATCTCAAAATATATAAATAAAAGGATAATGTTATTCTCTTCTAGTAGCCTTTATAGTTTTCACACATAAAATATTTGATGGATCACTCGAATAGTTTGTAATAAAATCTTCTATTTTAATATATTTCAAATGACATGTTATTTATAGCGCTTAATCACAATTGTCATATTGATCACCAAATGTTGAATTGTCTCCTGAAATTTCAGAGGGGCATGGAAACATGGAACCCTAATGGTCATAATGAAACTAAAATAACAACATCGTTTTGATAAACATGTAATACATGATATCATTTTTATTTAAAATAATTTATATTCATTATGAACATGTTTTGTGGGTTTGATATTTTTCGATTGGACCAATGATTTCATTATGAGGGTTATTCTGATTTATATTGTGAGTATGAAAAATAAAATGTGCTTATGATATTGATCATATCAGATGGGTACGATATAAAATGTATTATGTGTGTCTGATATAAATATAATTCATCCCCGTTACTATAATTATGGAAGAAGACATTATTGTAAATCTCAAGTGTACAATTATTATCATATGCACTATGTAAATCGTAATGAAAAAGAATGAATTTAATTTTTGTAAAATAAAATATTGGATGAAATTAGGATAAAATATTATATGATTTATTATGAATACATTCTAAAAATTATTGGCCATAAAATAATTTTTAATGTGGTATTTAATAGGTTGTTTTTGAAATAAAAAAAATGAGGAAGAGAAATGTCAGAAAGTGACTTTTGATATAATAGTTGGTGCACAATTTTTCAAAACCATGCATGTTCTCTATGAAATCATTTGAACTGAATTCCCTATTAGATATAGGATGACAAAAATTTTCCAAACTGTGTATTCAAACTATATTGCTCATTGAATTTTGGATTTCACATTTTCCCCCTCTTGATTTTATGTGTTTCACTGAAATTTCACCCCAATTATTTTCCTAACATCCCTACAGACTATCTTAAATGACCAAATCATCCCAATGACCAATATACTTCAATTATGGGCCATTTTTTTGTGATTTTTCACTGAAATCGAATCTCCATGTATCTCTAACAATTATCTTCCTTATCTTTAATGAATTTGGGTTTATAGATTCATTGTTCTTATTATTAATCCCTAAAAACCACATCTCTATATAATCATTAGATGGGGATTGAATGGGTGTTTAAATATGGTTATAAGGTCAAGGATAAGCACATATTAATCTTAATATTCTTATTAGATGGTCTACATGATATATCCTATAGTATGGATGTTTATTTGTGCATATATTGACATGTTCTTGGTTCCCTCATGTAGTGAATTTGATTCTATTAGCGATATTTAGTTAAAAATTTATAAAAATGATGAATTCCACAACTCATGATCCTAGTGGGATTCATTGATGATGATTATACCTGTTTTGGGCCACCCATGTGGTGTGTCAGTATTATCAAACATGGAAAATCGTATGGGTAAACCTAAAGTCAATTGTTGTTGATGCAAATAACATGATGAACTGGTTCATATTTTACGTTGAATGTTCAAAATGATTACTGATGGTTATTTCTATACATTGAAAATGGAGAAATTAATTTCTTGGAATTATGTGAAATTTATTCAAAGGAAAAAATTGAATGTGCCAAATGACTTGTGAGATTTTAATTGAAATTCATAAATTGGTTAATGTGTGTGGAATGATGAATGAGTTAAATGATTTATTACAAGAGAATTATTTAATATGTCAATGGGTTATCATATGAGAAAGGGAAATGGGATAAAATGGATATGAAAGGTAAATAATAAAAGTGTAAAGGGGTTAATGTATAAATGTTTGTTTTATGTAAAATGAAATGTGACCATTCAATGGTATATGTATTTATTATGTTTGTTTTCTAAAATTCTATAAGTGGAAAATTTATATAGAAGGAAGTTCACATGTATTGGTAGTTTTGCGGTACGAAACAGAAGGATATACTCCAAAAGGAAGTGTCAGAGTGTGTATCTAAACCCCTCCTATAACACCCTATAATGATAAAGGGCTAACTGACTAAATGATATGACTCATGTCAACAATGTTCTCCTTCCTTTTTTGGAGCCTACCTAATTAGAACTCCACAATTATGCGTGATTGGATTGAAGTAGTGATCAAGATGGGGGACCATTTATGATGTTTCCCATGGTGTGTGTGAGTGAGGACAAAAGAAACTGAAAAGGACATGTGTTGGACTATGAGGACTGCCATTTGTCAGATGACTCAATCGGGCAAGTGGGTGGGCCTAGGGTGGGGACCACGTGTCTACAGGGCCCCTGGTGGTGACCGATGGGCCGGGACCCGACTACCCTTATAAAGGCGGAGTGTATGTTCTTTAACAGGGGCCCAATTGTAATATATTGTATCAGAGGTGGTACCTAATGTTACATGTGTTTCACTGGTTGAGTTGTGATGTAAGGCCCAAAAAAGGAAGATGTTCACTACGGGGGGGGGGTGAATTTAACACCAGATAATGCTAAAGGGATAAATGAATAATTGATATGACTATTGTCGACAATGTACACCTTCCTTTTTGAGAGCCTACATGATTAGAACCCCACAATTAAGCATGATTGGGTTAAAGAAGTTATATGGATGGGTGAAAGTCTGGGATGTTTCCGAGGGTGTGTGTGGGGTGGGGGGGAAACACACTGAGGACATGTGGTGCCTGTGGGGACTGAAATTAGTCAGATGAACCATTCAGGCACGTGGGTGGGCCCTAGGGTGGGGACCACGTGTCTTCAAGGAAACTAGTTGTACCTCACGGGCCGGAACCTAATGATCATGTTAAAGGTGGGGTGTCTGTTCTTTCACTAGGGCCCAGTTGTCACATTATTCGTTCTCTGATTCGGAATCCCTCAATTGCATTGGAATCCCCACGGTAAGCTCTTCATTCTTCTAGAGCATTTTCTCTTGAATTCATCTCTTTCTTGAGATATCCTCAATTGATCATTTTAGACGTTTTAGTTGATATTTGGTGATCAAGGGAAATTCATGGCATGAGGATCACATATATCATTCGTACAAGACTGAGGTTGGTTTTTAATGACTTTTCGTAGTTAGTATCTCTGTTATATGTGAAAAAGTGCCAACAACCCTTGTTTTGGGTATTGCATGTTTACGATTTTTTCCCATGTTTTTTCCTTCTATGACTTATGTTCTTTATTTGAGGATTTATGATTTTGATTAAGGTTTTATTAATTCTATAGATGTGTTTTCCCATGATTATATTTTTTTGGCCATTTGGTCTAGCTTTTCATATTAGGATCCTTTTCATTCCACGCCTAGTATTGCTAGGATTGAGTGGATGTTATCTTACATGCTATGATTTGTTGTAGACTTTTTAACTAGGTAGTTAGTGAGGATTACATTGGATTCCATTCATTATTTGTGCACGAATGACTTACCCAGGTCTATGGGAACCTGGTGTGGTAGAACATAGGTATAATGGATGTTGAGGGCTTCTCCAAAGTTTCTATTTACATTTATGTTGCGAGACCATAGGGGGGATGGATGTGACTAATCCTATAGAGTTTTTTTAGTTCCTCGTTGTGAGACCATTGGGAGAATTGGACATTGAGTGATTCCCCATAGATTCTGTTGTTTACCTATAAAAGGCCACATGAGGAATTGACGGCGAGTGCTTCCTCAGAGATTATTTGTTTTTATAAGTTGAACCAGTGGGTTTAGGCTATGAGAACATTCCTAGAGCATCTTCTCATGATTTCTTATCTTTCATGAGATATCCTCAGTTGAAATTTTTAGATGATATAGTAGATCTAGGGTGTTGTTGGGAAATTCATGTCCTGATGTTCACATATATCATTTTTACAATGCAGAGGTAGGCTGTTTGGGCCTTTCCGTAGTTAAAATTTATGTTATATGTGAAAAAGTGCCAAATACCCTTGTTCGGGGTATTGTGTGTTTATGGTTTTTAGCCCTATTTTTTCATTTTATTACTTATTTTATTTCATAGAGAATTTATGATTGTGAGTAAGGTTTTTTTCCATGCTATGGATGTGTTTTCCCAGGATTGTTTGTTTTTGACCATTTGTTCTAGCTTTTCGTGTTTGGTTGATTTGCATTCCATGACTAGTATTTCTAGGATGGAGTGACTGTTATATTACATGCTATGATATGTTTTTGACTATTTATCCTAGTAGTTCATGATGTTTACATTGTCTACCATACAACGTTTTTGCATGACTGACTTACACTGGACTGTGGGAACCCTGTCTAGTAAACCATAAGGATAATGGACATTGAGGGCTTCTCCAGAGTGTCTGTTTACTTTTAAATTGCGATACCATAGGGGGGATGAATGTGAGTGCTCCCTTACAGTGTATGTAGTTCCTACTTGCATGACCATAGGTGGAATTGGACATTGAGTGATTACCCAGATTGTCTATAGTTTACCGATAAGAGGCCACATGAGGAATTGACGGTTATTCCTTTCTCAGATATTATTTGTCTTTATAAGTTGAAACATAGCGTTTAGGCTATGGGAACATACCCACGAGGTTACATGACATTTGTTGTAAATGTTTAACTAGAGGGGTTACCTTGTGAGAACAAACCCAAAGGGTTACTTGACTTTGTTTGATTGGTTGAACCAGAGGGGATTGATTGTGAGTACTTCCCAAAGGATTAATTGTTTTTTATCAGCTGCTTAATTGTATTTGAAAATGAATGCAATTGAAACTGTAGGATTTTTTAATTTTTAATACATACTTATTTAATACATTATTTTTCTTATTTTCGCCATATATATTAACTGACTAATAGGCACAAGATATTGGGTGTTGGACTACTATGATTCATCTCACACCTTGTTTGGATCATGATTTTGGGCCCATACAGATTATATTGCTACAAGTATAGATAATGGAATGCTCCCTTCCACTTCAGGTAATTGATAGTTGTGGAGATGGAGAACATGGGTCCAAGCTGAGGCTTGCGATGCTGTTGGATTTATTTACTTTTTTTCAGTGTACTTTGGATTACTACTATATTCCAGCATTGAGACTTGTTTTGTATCTTTTCTAGATACATGTGACACGCGTAATTATATATATACATGCTATAGTTTTTTATTTACTTCTACTATTTCAATATTTACTTTTTTATGGTATTATTTTTGCTTCCGCTATTGTTATATGTTTCATTCCACTGTGTTACTCTACCAATGAGGAAATAGTTTCCCCACTATCTCACCCAATTCTAACACTGGTATTCGGAAGCCTGAGGCATTTGGTGAAATGGGCTTGAGGCCATGTGACCAACCGAGTACGGGGAACCTCTGGGTGGCTCCCTGAACTGAGATATTACCCCACCCCCTATAATGCATACGATAGGAAAGGGGACTGAGTATTTGTGCTCCTAATAGTTGAATTTGATGAGATTATATCGAGTGAGGCTCTAAAAATTGTGTAATGTAATTTTTTATGAAATGATTATCTATAGTGAGGTTGGTATCTTTAATTATTCCCTCATACATTGTAAATTATAGACTTAGGCCATTGTGTAAATGATGTAAATTCCTAATCATGGATTTAATGATGAAAATGGATAAAAAGTTGATTATTTTATAAATTATGATAGTTGTTAAAGTGGATATTTATAAATAATGTCAACCAAGTTATCTTTATTTTATCATATCATTTATTTTTTACTTTCAAGATATATAAAATTTGACTAGATATTTTGTAGACATAATTTCTGGTGGACTACAATGTTTTTACGACACCCAGATCAGGCTGCCATTGGGTACCCATGTTGATTTCATGATTGCAGATCAATACAGGGTAAAATGCCTTTTTCTAGGAAGATAAATTGATGGATGGGATGTGAATTGAAGAGTGCTACCAACATGGTGTAAGGATCCATTTGTAGATTCATTCATTTCCTTTATGTTTTTATTTCTTCACCAATTGTAGTGTTATCATGATATGACATATTTATTATTTTCTTGATGTTTGCGCCCTATTTGAGAATGGTTTTTAATGAATGGTTCTTGTTTATTATTTTTAATTTCCATTAAATCTTATGTTATCTATAGTGAATTACAATAGTATAAAGGGTATTATATCCCTCTATTATCAATTAGACCCTCACCACTAGTGGTAATCCTTTGGAATATGTGGTTATACACTTGATTTCATGTGGTGACCTGGATTAGTGCAATGATTTAGTGGAGTCCAGTCGAGGATGTCACAAGGAATATTTTATATTAAAATTATAGAATTATAAATAATGTATAAATATCATAAATTTAATATGAAAAATATAGTTATATTGTTGTTATGAACAGTTAGAGGTCGAAATGGATGAATTATTTATTGTGATGTGTCATTCATTATGGAGGATGAGTTCTTTATTTAGTCGATAAGGAGTGGAATTTTTTTAAAATATAAAATGGTAGACACATTTAGGAGGTCTCCGTAACATCATGTGCCAAAAATAATGAAAAAACGGTTATCTATGTAGGAATATATTCTATTCATCTACATTAAATAGAATTGTCACAAGTGTATTGATCATTTGGCTACATAATATTAATGTTTACCAACTGAGTGAACATTTTTTACATTAAATTTTGTATGTAATTTTATTTAATTTTACTAATAATTTTGGTAAAAATTTATATTGACCATTATATAAATTATATATTGTTATTATTTAAAATATTCAATATATTTATCCAATTTAAATTCACATAAGTGGTGAAAATTAATTTCAAATTAATATACGAGACATGGTGAGGCATTGGGGTTTTTAAATAGAAATGTAGAAATGATTGATTTTTTTATATCCAATATTAATGTGAAATTGATTCCAATGATCTGAATTTGTTTTAAGTGATATAAAATTTATATAATTATTTTTTAAAAACAATACCAAAATAAAACATAACATTATAAATTCTTTAGATGAAAAAATAGTTTTCCATTAAAATTCGATGTCATTCAATATTTAAAAATATTGAATGATCACATAAAAATACCGAAATATTTCCCAAAGTAAATTTTTATATTAAGTAATTAAAAATTTAGTTTATTTTGTCATATAATAATTATAAAACTATAAAATTTGATTTTGGGAACATAATTTCAATTAAAAGACAGTAAAACACCCTTTAAAAAGGTATTGCTTTATATTCTTAAAATTAGATTTTTTATATTCTTTAAAAAATTAATATTAATGGATGAGTTGAAAAATATATTTTCTTAGATATAACATAAAAATACTATTAATATCATTCAATAAAAATAATTAGTTTAATTTGTTACTATAAAACACTATTCTTGTCACGAAATTTATTTTTCATAAAACACATTCTTTATATTCAATCGATTTTTATTTTAGTTTAAAATTTATTTGTCAAAAAATAATTCATTATATAAGAATGGGTAGACCATATGTTGTTATTTTATATAATAATATTCAATCACTCCATACAAACATCAAGGTGATAAATATCATATTATATATTATTATTAAATTATTTTTTTCCGTAAAAACAAGTATTCCTTGTAACACATGTTCTTGAAGAGTCTTAATGGTACGCGAAACAGAAGATAAACATAATGTTATATGAAAATAATTATAGAGTATGCATTTCATGTAACACAAGAAATAAAATAATTTAAATTCAATTTAAAGATGAATATTCGTAAGATTCTGGGATGTGATAGTATACACTATTAAACATTGTGTCCTGTTAAAATAACAAGATATTACATTCTCTACTTCCTTTAATAATTTTTCTAATATAAGTTGAATATATGATCTATAATCAGTGATATTAAATATTAAAATTCAATTATGGAATAAAAAACATCATAAAAATGGAAAATATATTTTCCTCATGAAATTTTGTAAAAGTAAATATGATGATCATATTGAATAAAACAGAACTAGTCATAAAAAGTGAAAATTTATGGGAAGTGAAATTATATACCAGGATGTAAAAAAAAATTTCCAATAAATGATGGAGAGTGAAATTGGAAATTAATAACCAAAATTTGAGTGATCATTTGAATGTTAATAACCATAATATCAAAAAATTTATTTGAAAGAAACAATTGACTCCTCCTTAATGAAGGTAAAATTCAAACACTATTTTCAGAATTTTTTTTCCATGAGTTATAGATTTCAATTACAATGTAGACTACAGACATAATAAAACACACATCCATGATTTTCTTCTGATCCATAATAATATTTTCAACCATTGGTTGTGATCTTCATTCAATATCAACCATTACCTCATATTTTAATCCAGATGAAGATTAGGAATGATTAATATTTAATTCCAAAATAATTTTTTTTAAATTAATCATATAATTTTTAAAAATAATAACATCATATTATTCATATATTTACAAGTTAACGAAAACAAAAATGACTAGAATAAGGTATGAAAATGTCAAAAATTTATATTCCATAATTATATAATATCCATGATAAGGTAGTTATTTTTTAAAAAAATGAATCACCATAATCTAAAATATGTTATTAATCTAACACATTAACAGAATCCAAATCAATTTTCCCCCATTTTCAAAACGCATCTTTAATGGTATGTGGGAAACCATATATGGTGTAATGGTATAATGTTTAATTTAATTGTTTTTTTCATTTCCATTTCAGTTTACAAGATCATTATTTTCCTTTAATCATGGAGAAATATATTTATTTTATGTTTTATATTATATTGACCTCACGTTCAAAATAATTATGTAACATATTTTAATTAAATATTATATAAATTGAAGGAAAAGTGTTTTAATATATAATGATATAAAATAATATCCTACAAAACAACTTTAATAATTTAATACATTATCACATACAACATTATAAATATTCTTTGGGAAACATGAAGACATTCCCAATTCATTTGAAATTGAACACATGATTAATGAATCAGAATTTACATGTCCTGACATTCTTTGTACAAGTCATTTAATTCTTGTATCAATAAATTTATTTTTACATTTTACACAAAATAGTTACATCACTTTTATAGATAGTTATGGAGAATACTATACTACTCACTATGTAGCATAAGAATGTTTCAAAGGAAATTATTGTGGTCTATGAGGTTCAATGAATTAGGTAGTGTACATAACACCATTATGGGACCATTATACCTCAACCTACTATTATACCATTAGGAGACCATGATGGATTCTATGTATTATTTATTTGTGATATTATATTTTAATATCATCACATTTTTTCTCCACTGACCTAGAGATGGAGTTATGAGACAAACACATTCTACTTGCTCAAGGTAGACATGACTATTACCCTTGGGGATGTGGTAGTTCATCTCGGTCTTCCGATCATACTTGATGTTATTATAGGATACTCTTGTGGACACTGTCATGACATCATCTAATGATTTCAAGGTGTTAAAATTATCATAGATGATGAAGATATTAATGGGAAGTTGGTTTCTTTGAGTTGGCATGGGATTTTATTTTCTCATTTTACAATGGGCACTACCGGGAAAATATTCTTGTTTCATGCTCGAGAATGTTTCATTTATATCATTAGAGGGACAATATTCACATTTCACTCAATCATTGATGTGAACATCATGTATCTTGGGTTACGAGAAAAAACATTTTATGTCGAGAGATACTACAAGGGATCTTCTTTCTTAGAGTAAACTTACAGAGAATTATACATGGCATGTCAATCAGACTACATAGATCTCAAAGGATGGGTCATTCATATTCAGATGTGGTCATAGGGGTTCATGTCTCCTTCTACCCTTTTATTTATAGTCATCATATTCATATTGATGTTCTGCAAGAAACTTTACGAGGAAGCTTGTGTGGTCACTCTTCTTTATTTATTTTTCTAATTCTATTTTGGTTTATTTAATTTTATTTAATTTTATTCATAAGATAAATTTTTGTACATTTTAAGCTGATTGAACAACATAATACTTTTAGGATGTCAAGTAACAACATGGTTTCATATCATCCAATGTTGGAAGGTTTTGGACCCATCGATTTACATACATACAATAATTCCTTAACTAATTAGTTTCCTAATAGTATATATATATATATATATATATTTGTTTTTAATAACATTTTATAAACAAATTCTTCATTAATTTCATATTTCCTGGTAGTAATATTGGCCTCTATAAGACTAGCTTCCCATATAATGCATTGATTGGATTTATGATGTGATGATTTTAATTTCTCCCATTTAATTTCAAATTATTGATTTGGACCAACCCAATAGAGTCATTTTATAGTCTGTGTTTTATACACCATATTCCATTTCCACTATGATAGTCTTAGCACTTCATTCCTTGAAGCCGACACAATGGTAGGATATCGGTAGGAGTCTGTGACATGCAGAGTATCTAGACATATAGCACAGAAAAGCATCATTTAATATTGAGGCTATTCATACTATGTGTTTACCAATAGAATATAAACACAAATATGATCTGCGGTATTGTCCATGGTCTATTCAGTTTCATAATATACATTGCAGAATGATTTATGATTTATTATATTTATAAATATCCATTATTTTTTATATTTTAAATTCATTTAAATTTTATTGAATAACAATACATTATACTCAACTACATCATATTATCTATCTATTTAATTTAGTGATGGAGGTGGGTTTTAACTATGTAGTGTACTAGGATTCATTATTGGGGATGAATACTTCATATTTGGTTTTACATGAGTGTCTTTTACATTCCACCCTTGGGAGAAGATATTCATACTTAGGGAGTGGAGGTTACTTATCAGAAAATTCCTCTAGTAGTTGCTTATGTTGAGGAGACACAAAAATGATGGAATTGATTGTGTCATACTCAATGAGAGGAATCAGATGTTCTCTAGGAAGGGGTATTCCCCCAAGGAATCCATCAATAGTCAATTGGTGTTGTCCATTCAGTGGAATGTGATCAATTTGTGTTTTCAAAATATCCACAATTTTCTTTGGGTACATTATATATGGGATTAGAAAAATGTTCATTAATCATCCCTTCACATTTTGTGCTCAATCCTTCACATGATATGTAGAACACCCAAGTTATTATGGGAAGCCCTTCCACTAAAAATGTGGGAGATGAGTCAGTTTCGCATGATGAAAACCAACAATCACCTCCTCCTATTGAGAAATATCTATAGTATCCCACATTTTATGTTCCAACGCCAAAGGAAGATCCATATTTTTCTCTACATACTCCACCCCAAATGATAGGTCAACAATATCCCTATGGTAATCAAATTTTAAGACAAGATTATGATATGTTACCTCATCATAGTGAGTGATTGTGTGACGTCATGATTTGGGTGACACAAAATGGTGCCCCGTGCTAGTCAGCCACATGACCTAATTCTCACCTCCCTATAGCAAAAGGATAATTAAAGGAAGTGATAGTCAATAATCTATAAATATGAGTTATAAAATCATTATCAATGTATTAAAACATCAAAATTAAATTATTATGAATAACCCAATCACATAAACAGTATACAGAACCACAAGTATCAAAAGATGACAAAAATTGAAATTAAATATTATAAAAGAAAAATAGATATGACATAACATAGTTAGTTCAAAATAATAAAAATGAATTCGATAATGTAAGGACACTAGAAACACACAATCCGGTCCCAAAAATTTGTTTATTACATTATCCAAGCTACATCACAATTCAACCATCTAATTGTGATTATTTTCCTTTTTCCGATTCAGAAAACAAAAATTTTATTTTTGTACTAATCCGAAAACCCATGTAGGGTGTGAGAAAAACCATTAGTCTCCCACATATACTGTCTATAACAATATAAAGTAAATTAATCGGCATTTAGTTTTATAGAGAAATAATTACAATGCATAATTAATTCATTTATCATGTAAAGAGCCGTAATATTCAAGGGAATTTTTTTTCTTAATTTTCATTGTAATTTTACAAGAACGCAGTTTCTGACGGTGCCTGATTCCGAGGCCCGGTGTGCCCGGAATCAATTTCCGAAATTTATCTTGGGTATGTTCAATGAACGAACGAGCGGGTTATTCAATCATTTGAAATGGTACTCGGAATTGAAATCCGCGGACACAGATGAACTCACAGCGCCATTATTTTCTTAAGAGGACTTTTACCGTAGGCACGTTTGTTTGGGAGGAGAAGTTAAATTTTGGGGTTTAAGGAAGAAATAAATAAAATTGTGAACAATTTTATTTTTGTTAACTATGGGAGTTAAATTCTACCTTGGGAAGTGGTTGGTGGGACCCACAACCACCCAACTTCCCATGTGTGGATATGTGGGATGTGGGGCCCACACGAGACCCTAACCCCCCTTAACCTTCCCATAACCCCCTTGACCTCCCATAACTCACTTCCCTCCTAAATTTTGTAACTCCACTTTAACTTGTGTAACTCTCCCCTCTCTCCTCTTTAATTTTGCCAAAACACTTCTTAAATTTATTTATTAAACATCTTCAATTAATTTAACTAAGTGTTTAAATTTTAAAAAAAGTTTGAATTCATGGAAAAATAATAAAATAAGGAGAGGCCTTGTTTTATTTTTTTGAGTTTTGTTGTGTGAGAGAATTTGGGAGAGAGATCTTCCCTCTTCTAAAGTACATCATCTCCAAACGAAAAATGACCTTCCGACTCGGCGAAGAACGCTCTACGTTTTCTCCAATCCTTTTCTTTCCTCTTCCACAACAAGGAAGGAGACACCGACCGTGGAGACCGACGCCAACAACAATGTTCTCCTTCTTCTTCCGACGTTGACGGAAGTGATACCTTTCTTCCGCGACACCGGACTACCCTGACGTTCGACTACCGCGACGTTCGACATCCGCGACACGATGACGTGCGACATAAATTTCAAGGTAGGGAAATTTATTTGGTGTTCTCTTATCTTTTGAGAAAAGAATGATGAGTGCAGAACAACCATTTCCAGGTTGATCCGCGGATCGTTCTTTCATGCAGGTTGATGTTGAGGTTTATTGATTTTGCCGTGAAATATTTCATTGTCGTACGTCGAATTCTATTTGATGGCCGCTTTCTATCATTATAACGGGAGAAGGTCGGACCGCACAAACATGGCCGACCCTCCTCCCCCTTGTTGTTGATTATGTTGCGGTTCGGAAGATGGTGGCGCGGTGCGACGACACCATGCGGGAACATGGAGTGATGCGGCAAGGATGTGTGGTGCCGTCGCGCCGCGCTGTCAAGGCCGAACAAAAGTGTGGTCATAGTCGGGGCCGCGAAGGCGAACGGAAGAGTCCGCAGTTGTTTCTTTTGACATGCGGATCGTCGGGCATTGACGGAACGGGACGTAGAGAAAATTTGATGTTTCCGCAGTGATGAACGGGACCTGGGATGAGAATCGGCGCAGGCAGAATTGAAAATGGACCACCGGAGAAACTCCTGTGGCCCGCGGACACCACCAGCGGCGGGGGCAGCGGTTCCTCGGAACGCCTCTTGGAGAAACCGCCGCGACTAAAGCCATGGCGGTGAGATGGCGGATCCCGCGGACGCGCAGGATCCAGGGGGCGGACGTGGCGCGCGCCGCATCCGCGGAGCACCGGCTCGCTGGCCAAGCAAGCGAGCCCCCCGGCCGAGCTAGTCCGGCTTGGGCGGACTGGGCCGGGTCGCGCCCAAACTGGGCCGGGCCACGCCGGCCGGGCCGAGTCACGCCCAGTCGGTTCGACCCGGTTCGGGCCGACCCAGGGGGGTTGGGCCGTTTTAGTACGGGCCCAGACCCCCCGTTTCGGACCTTTTCGGTAGTTTTCCCATATCCTGGGCTACGGACCACCGATCGACGCACCGTCAGCGGAATGCGATCCTTGGACCGAGACAGTCGTTTTGACATATCACACTCAAAGTTTTGGAATACATTGGGTTCGGCCGTGTTGGTTTGTACACGAAACCAACCGGGCCCTCGGAGCAAAAACGCACGTAACATGAGCTCTGGACGTCCGATAGATGTGCTGTCAACTTTTTTGGATTCCTCTTGATGAGACAGAACTTTTGGGTTACTCTGCTCGAGGTTTGGATGTCGTCGGAGTGTGGTCGGGATGGTTTGCACACGAAATCCAACCGGGCCCCTGGAACAGAAAAGCTGATATCATTCAGACCGGGAGTCCGATTGACGCGTCGTCTGTCTCGTTGATCTCCTCTTGATTAGACGGAACTTTTGATATACTTTGCTTGAGTTTTGGATGCAGTTGGATAGTGGCTGGGATGGATTGCACCCAAAATCCAACTGGGCCCCTGAAACAGAAAAGCTGATATCTTTCAGACCGGACGTCCGTTTGACGAACCGTCAGCGGCATTGGTGATCATGTGGAAAAACGGTCCCTTAGAGTATACCCTATGAGAGTTCGTGGTACAGTTGAGATACGACCATGTTGGTTCACACATGAAACCAACCGTGCCCCCGGGATGAAAAATATAGTAACTCACAGACCGGGCGTCCGATTGACATGCCATCTGTCGCGTTGAGACACCTATGATGAGGAGGTTCTTTGAGATACGTCTTCATTGGACTTTGAGATACATGGAGTATCTACTAGTAGCTCATGGAGCAGACCCTCCTGGAGACGAGCATATGGAGTACGGAGACGGTGTAGCTGGCTGTGACCTGATAACTACTTGTCTGATTCGATTTAGAGTGACTAGAATAGCTCAATGGGGAGCACTACTTTGTGAGGTGGCAGACCCATGGCGAAGGAGCACTCCTGTGTGAGGTGGCAGGCCCGCGGTACTCGACAGGAGGAGTACCTCTGTAGGCTATGAGGGGGAGCACTACTGTGTTAGGTGGCAGACCCATGGCGGAGGAGCACTACTGTGTGAGGTGGCAGACCCGTGGTACTCGACAGGAGGAGTACCTCAGCAGTCATAGGTCAGTGAGAAGTACCTCAGAGATGTGACAGGATCAATGTACTCCCAGAGACGGAGCTCTTCAGTAGTTACAGTTTCGATAATGAAAATCCTGGTTTGAGCTGAGTCTATGACCTTTGTGTTTACCTCAAGATTGAGATGGGTTACTTGATAACTTGGTTATATGTATGGGCATATACCTAAGTAGAAGTTATCTGTTGAGATCTTCTTTGTGTTTATCCTTGTTGGTTTTAGGGAGTCCTTGAGGGTTTCAGGGTCCCTAATTAGTATCCTTATACTCACCCCTGCACGGGCTATGCCCGGACCTCATTGTGTTGGATGCAGACGACGGGCATTGCTGATGGAGGCCGACGGTTCGAGGACTGGACGGTACCCGGATGTGGACCACACGACGAGATAGTACCCGGAGGTGGACCACACGACGTGTCAGTACCCGGAGGTGGACCACACGACGAGTCAATACCTGGAGGTGGACCACATGACGAGTCAGTATCCGGAGATGGACTTCACGACGAGACGGCACACAGAGGAGGTTGATGGACAAGAGCTTTGAGGAGCTGCGCTATCTATACCTACGCTTCAGGTAGGATCCGAGGAGGACGACCCATGAGCATCTTCCTTTCTTCCAACTGTTGTCTTTGTTTAGTTGTAGCTATATTTCTTATTGGGTTTGTATTCTGGCCCGTTTACTTTTCAGCACATTCTTTGTACGTAGTGTTTTACTTCCACTTGTACTCTATGGTTTTTTGTTACTTTTATAAAGGCAATGCCTTCCCAGTTATCGGGATTTACGCCTTTGGTGCTAGTCGCCAGCACCTGGCCTATGGAAGGCAGGCTTGGGGTAGTCACGGGACGGGCCCCGAGGACGGGTCGTGACAAATTGGTATCAAAGGGGTCGGTTCTACCGCAGAACTTATAACTTTGACATTTTCATTCTATGAAGAAATAGTGTTAAGGGTACCGAGTGTGGTCTTCAGTTCAGGGAGTCCTGTGTTGGTGCGGGCGGCCGACGTATCCATACACCAGGACCCTGACAACTGATTTCCGACTTTTTGCACGAAAACACTGATTGTGTGTGTGTTTCCAGAAGTTTTTAAAAGTCTTCTCAAACCAGGTAAGCTCACCAGGTATAAATCATTTGACCGTGTCTTGTTTGTTTCCTTTAGGATGCCTCCCTGTGGACGACCAACTAGAGCCCCGAGAGTTGTTTGTACTGACAGTCTGCCGAGGGATGTGGCCTCAGTACAAGGCCCTATCCCAGTTGAGGCACCAGAGGAGGCACCAGCGGTACTACTATCTGTTGGGCCACTGATGCCACCAGCCCCAACTGTAGAGGGTGCATGTCGCTTGACCGCACTGCATGAGTTCCAGCGCTAGAGGCCACCCAGGTTCAGGGGAGAGACGGACCCACAGGCGGCTCAGGATTGGCTGGAGGCTGTGGTGAGAGTCTTCAGGCTAGTGGGGACTCCAACAGATTTCATGGTGATCCCTGATGCCAGCCTACTTCAGGCACCAGCATGCAGATGGTGGAGCCTGATTCTCCAGATGCATGACGAGGTCACACTTCTATGGGAAGACTTCGAGAGCCGGTTCCGGGTAGAGTTTGTGCCCGAAACCCTTTGAGTGGTTCGTATACAAGAGCTACATCATCTACGGCAGGGCAGCATGACAGTGGCGCAGTATTCAGCGAGGTTCACTGACCTCTCGCGCTACTCCACAGATACGGTACAGAACCCATTCTTCAGGGCCCAAACCTTCGTGCAGGGGCTCAGGCGAGAGATTAGAGCTTCTGTTGTTTCTCACAGCATTCTGACGCAGACATGGGTGTTATAGAGTGCCCTCTTAGTGGAGAGTTTCTTTGTTGAGCAGTCTCCAGCAGCAGGACCCACCAATAGTCGGCATGCGGCAGAGTCTTCTATAGCAGGCAGTAGACATATGACGCAGATGTCCAAGAGGACCAGACCTATAGGTGGTCGACCGTGTGACTCAGGTTCGGTAGTGCGAGGAACCAAGGGGAATGACAGAGCCAGACCTTCCATGAAGTGTTACTACTGCTGCGGGAGTGGTCACATGGCACGTGACTGTCCGACCCGCCATTCAGATGACCGTCAGTAAAATGAAGAACCTCCCTGGCAGATGCAGAGGTTCGATCAAGGCAGACCGCTAAGATCTAAAGGCCGAGGGAGGGGAGATGGCTGTGCAACTGGAGGTGGACGACGCTTCAATGTGTTTCCAACACCACCACTAGGAGGTCCACCCCGACCACAGGGAACAGGTGAACATGGGAGAGCTCAGCATCAGCTAGTAGAATCTTACGACTACGGAGCTCCAGAAGCTAGTGGACAAGAGCATAACTAGTGGTGTATATCTAGTTCCATGTTGTTGTTATTACTTTTGTGTCTTTGTACCATAAGCTTCAATAATATAAAGACACTTACCTTTTTTTAAAAGTTTTCTTTCATGTCCTTTTGTTTGGTTGGTACTGAGTGGTTCCAGTTAAGATTGTTGACTTGACCCTCAATTTCGAGATTTCTACTAGAAGAGACTCAGTGACCTCACATTGATGCCGACAGTGTGACTCGACCCTTGGAGGTGAGAGTGACAGTTAGATCTCTTGGTAGTAACGTCGAGGCTTTACGACGTCATCCATGGCATGAATACATCATCCATGTCCGGATTGACAGTATTAGGCAACGAATGTGGTTCATCCTGGGGATGAGACCGGATTTCTCTTATCGGCAATGAAGAAATCATACCAGCTCTTGTGAGACTAGAGAAGGTCCAGGTCATCCAAGAGTGGATGAGGACAACACATGGCCGACAGAAGCCTTATGCGGACAGGAATTGGAGACCTCTAGAGTTCTAGGATGACGATCACGTCCTAATATGGGTTTCACCTCGACAAGGTTTACAGAGATGTGACCAAGGCGGAAAGTTATCTCTGAGGTATAGTGGAACTTCTTAGGTCCTTAGCTTGGTAGGCGAAGTGGTTTACCGCTTGATGCATCAACCTCAGTTGCACCTGGTGCACGATGACTTCCACGTATCTCAACTGAGGAGATACGTGTGTGATCCTTCACATATCATCGACCTCAAGGATTTGGATGTCAATGAAAGGGTGACATACGTGGATGTTCCAATGGGGATAGAGAATCGATAGTAGCGGATCCTATGAGGATGGACGATTCTTCAGGTGCACTTTATCTGGAAGTACGGGAACCTCCAGGTGAGCACATGAGAGCAGGAGGGTCAGATGCGTGCTCAGTACCGCTTTTTTATCCCTAGTTTGTGTTATAGCTTTACGAGGAAGTAAATACCTGAGGTGGGAGTAATGTAAATACCTGTAAAATTCAAGGGAAATTTTTTTCTTCATTTTCATTGTAATTTTGCAAGAACACAGTTTCTGACGGTGCTTGATTCCGAGGCCCGGTGTGCTTGGAATTAATTTCTGAAGTTTAGCTCAGGTACGTTCAGTGAATGAATGAGCGGGTTTTTCTATCTTTTGAACTGGAACTCGTAATTGAAATCCGAAGACACTGATGAACTCGCAGCATCGGTATTTTCATAAGAGGACTTTTACCATAGGGGAGTTTTCTTGGGTGGAGAAGTTAAATTTTGGGGTTTAAGGAAGAAATAAATAAAATTGTGAACAATTTTATTTTTGTTAACCAAGGGAGTTAAATTCTACCATGGGAAGTTGTTGGTGGGACCCACAACCACCCAACTTACCAAGTGTGGATATCTGGGAGGTGGGGCCCACACAAGACCCTAACCCCCCTTGATCTTCCCATAACCCCCTTGATCTCCCATAACTCACATCCCTCTTAAATTTTGTAACTCCACTTTAACATGTTTAACTCTCCCCTCTCTACTCTTTAATTTTTCCAAAACAAATCTTAAATTAATTGATTAAACCTCTTCAATTAATTTAACTATGTGTTTGAATTTTTAAAAAAGTTTGAATGTATGAAAAAATAATAAAATAAGGAGTGTCCTTATTTTATTTTTTTGAGTTTTGTTGTGTGAGAGAATTTGGGAGAGAGCTCTTCCCTCTTCTGAATAACATCATCTCCAAACGAAGAATGACCATCCGACTCGGCGAATAATGCTCTACGTTTTCTCCAATCCTTTTTATTCCTCATCTGCGACATGGAAGGAGACGCCGACCGTGGAGACCGAAACCAACAACAACGTTCTCCTTCTTCTTCTGACGTTGCCGGAAGCGATACCTTTCTTCTGCGACACCCGACTACCCCGACGTTCGACTACCGCGACGTTCGCCTTCCGCGACTCGACGACGTGCGACATCAATTTCGAGGTATGGAAATTTATTTGGTGTTCTCTTATCTTTTGAGAAAATAATGACAAGCGCAGACCAACCATTTCCAGGTTTATCCACGGATCGTTCGTTCATGCAGGTTTCTGCTGACGTTTATTGATTTTGCCTTGAAATATTTCTCTACCGTACATCGACTTCTATTTGATGGCCGCTTTCTATCATTATAACGGGAGGAGGTCGGACCGCACAAACATGGTCGATCCTCCTCCCCCTTGTTTTTGATTATGGTGTGGTTCGGAAGATGGTGGCACGGTGCGACGGAACCGCGCGTGAACCTGGAGTGATGCGGCAAGGATGTGTGGCGCCGTCGCGCTGCGCCGTCAAGGCCGAACAAAAGTGTGGTCGTAGTCGGGGCCGCGAATGCGAATGAAAGACTCTGCAGTTGTTTCTTTTGACGTGCGGATCATCGGCCAATGACGGAACGTGCCGCGGTGACGATTTTATGTTTCCACAGTGAAGAACGGGACCTTAGTTGAGCATCGGCGCAGGCGGAATTAAAAACGGACCACCTGAGCAACTCCGGGGGCCCGCAGACACCACCGGCGGCGCGGGCCGGTAGAGGCGGCGGCCGGCACCGGCCGTCTGCCTAGAGGTGGCGGCGCCCCGGCGCGTCGCCTGGAGAAACCTTCGTGACAGAAGTCGTGGCAGCGAGCTGGCAGATCTCGCGGCCGCGCGAGATCCAGGGGGCGGATGCGGCGCGCGCCGCTTCCACGGAGCACCGGCGCGCTGGCCAATCCAGTGAGCCACCCGTCCAAGCCGAGCCGGCTTGGGCGGACCGGGCCGGTTTGCGCCCAAAACGGGTCGCGCCGCGCCGTCTGGGCCGGGTCGCACCCAGTCGGGTCGACCCGGTTCGGGCTGACCCAGGGGGGTTGGGCCGGGTCGGTACGGGCCCAGACCCCCCATTTTCGGACCTTTTCAGTATTTTGCCTATATCCTGGGCTACGGACCTCCGATCGATGCACCATCTGTGGAGATGCGATCCTTGGACCGAGACGTTCGTTTTGACATATCACACTCAAGGTTTCGGAATACTTTGGGTTCGGCAGTGTTGGTTCGTACACGAAACCAACCGGGACCTTGGAGCGGAAACGCTCGTAACTTGAGCTCCGAGCGTCCGATAGATGTGCCGTCGACTTTGTTGGATTCCTCTTGATGAGACAGAACTTTTGGCTTACTCCGATCGAGGATTGGATGTCCTCAGAGTGTGGCCGGGATGGTTTGCACCCGAAATCCAACCAGGCCCCTATAACGGAAAAGATGATATCATTCAGACCGGGTGTCCGATTGACGCGCCGTCTGTCTCGCTGATCTCCTCTTGATGAGAAGGAACTTTTTACATACTTCACTTGAGTTTTGGATGCATTTTGATAGTGGACAGGTTGGATTGAACCTGAAATCCAACCGGGCCCCTTAAACGGAAAAGCTGATATCTTTCAGACTAGACGTCCGTTTGACGAACCGTCAGCGGTGTTGGTGATCACGTGGAGAAACGGTCGCTTTAAAGATACCATATGATAGTTCGGGGGACAGTTGAGATACGGCCGTGTTGGTTGGCACACGAAACCAACTGGGCCTCGGGGACGAAAAAGTTAGTAACTCACAGACCGGGCGTCCGATTGACAGGCCGTCTATCGCGTTGAGACCCCTATGATGAGGCGGTTCTTTGAGATACTTCTTCGTTAGAAATTGAGATACTTGGAGTATCTATTAGAAGCTCGTGGATCGGACCCTCCCAGAGACGATCGTATGGAGTACGGAGACCGTGTAGCTGGCTGTGACCTGATGACTGCTTGTCTGATTTGATTCGGAGTGAGTAGCATAGCCCAGTGGGGAGCACTACATTGTGAGGTGGCAGACCCATGGCGGAGGAGCACTACTGTGTGAGGTGGTAGACCCACAGTACTCGACAGGAGGAGAACCTCTGTAGACTATGAGGGGGGGCACTACTGTGTGTGGTGGTAGACCCATGGCGGAGGAGCACTATTGTGTGAGGTGGCAGACCCGTGGTACTCAATAGGAGTACCTCATAAGTCATAGGTTGGTGAGCAGTACCTCGAAGATGTGACAGGATCACTGTACTCCCAGAGACGGAGATCTTCAGTAGTTATGGTTTCGATAATTAAAATCATGGTTTGAGATGAGTCTATGACCTTTCTGTGTAACTCAAGATTGAGATGGGTTACTTGATAACTTGGGTATATGTATGGTAATATACCTAAGTAGAGGTTATCTGTGGAGATCTTGTTTGTGGTTTTCCTTGTTGGTTTTAGTGATACCTTGAGGGTCTCGGGGTCCCTACTGAGTATCCTTATACTCACCCATGCATGGGCTATGCCCGCACCACGTTGTGTTGGTTGCAGATGATGGGCAGTGCTGACGGAGGCTGAGTGTTCGAGGACTAGACGGTACCCGGAGGTGGACCACACGACGAGACAGTACCCGGAGGTGGACCACAGGACGAGTCAGTACCCGGAGGTGGACCACACGATGAGTCAGTACCTATAGGTGGATCACACGATGATTCAATATCCGGAGGTGGACTTCACGATGAGACGACACACAGAGGAGGTTGACGGGTGAGAGCCTTGAGGAGCTGCGCTATCTGTACCTACCCTTCAGGTAGGATCTGAGGAGGATGACCCATGAGATGCTTCCTTTCATCTAGTTGTTGTCATTGTTTAGTTGTAGATATATTTCCATTTGGGTTTGTATTCTGGCCCATTTACTTTTCAGCACTTTCTTTGTACTTATTGTTTTACTTCCACTTGTACTCTGTGGTGTTTTGTTACTTTTATAAAGGCAATTCCTTCCTAGTTATCGGGATTTACACCTTTGGTGCTAGTCGCCAGCCCGTGGCCTATGGAAGGCGGGCTTGGGGTTGTCACGGCACGGTCCCCAAGGATGGGTCATGACATATCATATTATGAATTATACTTTATCTTACCACATATACCCTCTTATTCCATTGGACACCAAAACATTCAATACTGGCTTCATCCTGTGCTAATGTCTATAATATCCATGAGAAATATAATTTTTGAATACTAATGTTTCTATTCATCATGTCATTTCATATCTAAATGTATAGGTTATAATTCATCATCTCTATTTACATTTGGATATCCATGTTACCATTCACCATCATGATTCACATTTGATTGTCCATGTTACCATTCATCATTAAGATCCTCATTTAAAATCACATGATACAATTAATATTTATAATATACTTTTAAATTTATATTTTACCATTCAGCATCCCAATTCACATTTTAATTTCCATGTTACCATTCATCACCACAATTCAAATTTGAATGTCCATTTTACAAATAATATTCAAAATTCACATTTTATATTCCATGTAATCCTTCATCATATCCATTCACATTTTAATTTCTATGTTTCCACTCAGCATCATAATTCACATTTACACAATTTCACTTGTATCCTCATATCCAAATTAATGAATTAACTAATTTATTAATTCAAATCAACAATTAAAAAATACCTCATCCCCTAAATTAGTTGAATAATTAATTAAATATATCAATTTAATTACTACTTCAACAATTAATGTGTCACATAAATCCCATTAATTATTACAAAAACCTATTAATTACATCCAATCCATTAATTATTTCAGAATATAATTAATCTATTTCACAATCCCATAATCCAAATATTAATTTAACAATTAATTATTCCAATTCAACAATTACACAGTTTAACCATTTCAATATTTATTTGAACAAATAATCATTCCCAAATACAACCATTAAATATTACAAAATTTTATACAATATTTAATTCTCCCCAAATCCCATGATTTCAATATTCTAATAATTAATTAATTAGTTAATTATCCCTAAATCACATGATTTAAATATTATAATAATCAACTAATTTAACATGTTAATAAATTAAATTAAAGAAAAATATTTCTAATCAAGTAATAGAAATTCTACAATTACATACACATAACTGAAATTGAGACAATGGAATTTGATAATAAACCACCCACCCCAATTTGATGTTAAATGATCGCCAATGGAAAACCCCAATATGAAGTGAAAAATCAAGAATGTGACGAAGAACCTAATCTAGGTATAAATACAAAACCATGACAGAAATATTTATGATACAGTAAACCAAACTCTTTATCTATAACTAACAAGGGGTGAACATCAATTCATAAATGGTAGTAGGATTGTATGGAGATAGGAAACCAATAGTGTTGAGATTCACTTATTGGGAGAGATCCAGATCTATGATCCAAATCATGAATCTCCATGATTGGAGGTCAGGAGCCCATTTATTTAATCTTCAAAACTTCTAAAATCATGATAGAACATTAATGGATGTGATATGTACAACATGGGTTAGTTTTTGGGGTATGGGTATTTTTAATACTAAATATTGGGTTAACATAAATCTCATGCATGGTATACTGGTTAGGGGCACAATGTATTCCAAATCATGATCCTACATTCGGAGGGGTTCACGATTTATGCTTTTATGGTATACGGTTTGAAAAACCATCTATAAGACATGTAACCCCTCACTTTCATGGGTTGAAAGATTTTTTGGTATGGGGAACATGGTTTGGGATAACCTTTTGTTAAATATTCACATTCCACCACATTTCCAAAATTCTGATATTTCATACCTAAAAATAAATAAATAACAAGAACAAAAAGTAATGACGTTAAGAAAAAGAGTACCTATACAAAATCAGGGATATCTCAGGAAACTTTTGGGTTCTTATAATATCACCACTCTATAATAACTCATCCTCAATCTATACTACCAATGATATATGAAATTCCATGTCAATAATTTGAGTCCACTGAGACCTTGTATCTGCTTCCTTATCCCATGATTCCTCGTGAACTCTACCAAGATTACACAATATATAAAGTATTCGAACATTTTTTCCCTAAAAACATTATCATCTTGATCTAACACACATATCAGATGATCCTCAAAGGTCACATCTATCCAAATCTCAACATCATCCCCATAAATTAAATGGGTAGGGTCGGTGTGACACTGAAAATGTTTTAACACATGATTAAAATAACACATAGTGTTTTATCATTGTTGTCACGACTCGTCCTCGGGGCCCGTGTCGTGACTACCCCACGCATGCCTTCCATAGGCCAGGGGATGCCGACTAGAACCAAGGCGTAATTCCCAGTAAAAAGGGAAGGCATTGTCTTTTTGAATTTAACAAACACCACAGAGAAAGAAAGCAGTAGAAGTAAACACTAAGTAAAAACTGAGTACAACAGTAAGTGCAGAAAAGTAAGTCAGCCAGTATACAAACCCAAACTAAAAGTAATGTACAACAGGAAAATGAAAATAGCAACTGTAAAGTAGAGTCACAGCGTCGAGCCATCCACTGGAAGTCCCACCTGAAGGGTGGGTATAGATAGCCTCCACTTCTCCTCGGGTCCAGCCGACCGCACAGAGTACGTACCGCCCAGTGGTCCAACTCCAGGTACCGTCCTGCTCCGCAAGCCTCAACCACGATCTGCGTTGTCCGTCATCTGCAACCAACACAATGTAGTGCGGGCATAGCCCGTGAAGTGGTGAGTATAAGCTACTCAGTAGGGACCCCGAGACCTCTGAAGGTCTCCCAGAATCCACAATGGATAATCCAAAAAGGAAAGATGCAATCACGAAGTAACATCCGACACTGCTTAGGTATATGCCCGTACATATATCTAAGTCATCAATTCCAGCTCGATCCAACCTCCAAGCCCAAGTTCAACCCAGTCCACAAAGTAAAGAAAAATGTAAATCCACACAGGAGAGCATAACACAATCCACATACGAAAGCAAAACAGGATTCAGCGCACCTAGGTACACTTCTTCGTATGACGATAAAAATGATCAGATATAGCCACTGATTCATCTAAGTCGTCGTACCCACAAAGGATCGATAGGTACATACCCCCTCAGTAACCCACAAAGGATCTGACCCACAAAGGATTGATAGATAACTAACCCCCGCAAAGACCCACACATGATCGGACCCACACATGACCTGTAGGCACTGGCTCACACAGAACCGCTGAGCGCTGACCCACACTGGATCGGACCCACACAGGATCGGTAGCAGTGATCCACGTAGGATCACTGAGTGCTATAGTCGTCACCATAGAATCCACTGAGGATCTCTTTACAGTCATCGTTGTCGTCACAGTCACAACCCAGCCAGCTCTAGGGTTCCCGCACACAGCGAGCTCGTTCGGGAGGTTCCGCTCCACGAGCCGAGAGGCTGATACATCAACTGACACAAATTCCAGAGTTGATGTATCCAAAAGTTCCATATCATCAACAGGAACTCAACGTCACAGATGGCGCATCAATCAGACGCTCGGTCTGGAAGTTATTGGCTTTTCGTCCCAGGGGCCCAGTTGGTTTTTAAGTCAAAACCAACTCGACTGTACTCCATCTGCATCCAAACCATAGGCGGAGTTAGCCAAAAGATCCGTCTCACTAAGAGGAATCCAATAATTTCTACGGCATGTCAATCGGACGTCTGGAGCTCAAGTGATGAGTGTTTTCGCTCTGAGGGCCCAGTTGGTTTCGTGTACGAACCAACTCGGCCGAACTGAAAGTATTTTGAAACCTTGAGTACGATATTTCAAAATGACCGTCTCGATCCAAGGATCTCATCTCAACTGATAGTGCATCGAGCGGGAGGCCCGTAGCTCATGTTATGAACCTCCGACTGGAAGAGGTTCGAGACTAAGGGGTTCGGTCTTGGTCCGACCTGGACCGATACCCCCAGGGTCAGCCCGAACCGGGTCGACCCGAACCGAGTCCGGGTCCGGCCCGCTTTTTCATGGCCCAGCCCGACAGGCGCGGCCCGTCCCGGCCTGGGTGTGGCCCGACCTGGAGGACCGTCCAGGAAGCCAGCCCAGCCTGGGCAGCCGGCCCGGCCTGGGCGCGCTGGCCAGGCGCTTAGCCAAACGGCCGAGCCGATTGAAGAGGGGGGGGGGGGGGGAAGGCGTCTGCCCCTAGCTTTGTAAACGCGGCCCCCATTATGTGGGGACGCTTGAGATGGCCGCCGGGGGTTTGTAACCCCCGAAATTCCATTGTCTGGCCGGCCCGCTCTGGCCAGCCGGCTTCAGCCGCCACGGACCAGCGACGGCCGGTCCCCCCTGCTCCGACGCCGGCGGCCCAAAACTAGGCGCTAGTCACCCTAATCCGCCGTGGAACGGAACCAGCCGTGACCTTGGTTAGTCCGGCGCGGCGTGATGGCGCCGAATCCCTCCGCCGCGACCCCGCTATGGCCACGGTGTCTTCTGGTTTCTCCGACCCGGCGCGACGGCGTCACGTCCTTGTTCGATTTCATGACGCGGTGCGACGGCACCGCGCATTCCTTGCTACATGATCCCGCGCGGCGCGACTGAACCGTGACATTCCCATTCCAATCCACATTAGAATCAACAACATAAAAAAGGGAGGAGGGTCTGTCGTTTTTGTGCCATCCGACCCCCTCTCGTTAATCGATAACAATTGGTCATATTTAATGAAGAACGTCAAGGTTGTAATCACGAACGAAAATTAAACAAACCCCTACCTCGAGCGTAGCTTGAATGGAGGTTCGTATAACAAGGATTCTTCGCGGAATATCCATTGTGGTAAGAGACATCGCAGAAGAAGACGGCGTCGGCGTCGCGGTATACGGCGTCGCATAGTCGGTTTCCGAGGACTCAGCGTTCATCGTCGGAGATCGATGTGTTCTTCGCATTCTTCGTCGAAGACGAAGAAGTTCCTCAAGTTCCTTAGCCTTTTCTCTCAAAGACTCCACAACAAGATTCCAACTCTTAATAAAATAAGCCCACACTTAATTTATTAACTTGACAAAAGATTGAAATTCAAAAACTCACATTAAACTCACTTTATTAATATCTTAAGTTATTAAAACTTAAGTTATCAATTTTAATTGTGAATTGAGGGAGGTAAGGAATGTAAAGGGGTGGGGTTCGTGTGGGCCCCACCACCCTCAAAACCTTCCATGGGAAGTTGGGTAGTTACCCAACTTCCACCCAAAGCTTAAATCCAGTTAGATAAAAATAAAAATTGTAGTTAAATTTTGATTTTATCTTCCACAATTTTTATCAACCTCTCTCGTGAAAACACAAGTTCGGAAAAGGTGTTTCTAAGCAATTACCGACGCTGCGGTTCTATCGGTTCCCTCATATTTCGATTCCGAGCACTGGTTCAAAAGTTATAAATTCCTGCTCATTTGTTCACTGAATGTACCCGAGATAATCTTCGAATAGTAATTCCGGGCACACCGGGCCTCAAAATCAAGTGCTGTCAGAAACTGCGTTCTTGTAAAATCCCAATGAAAATTAAGAAAAAATTTTCCGAGAATTTTACGGGTCTTTACAATTGTGGATGATCAAATTTTTAATTCACCAACCTAATTCTATCCAAAACCTAAAAGGGTCCAATGAAAATGAGTTGTATCTTTCCCTATTTATTCATCCTTTAGTGAACCAATATTGGTGACACCCACAATATTCATCAATCAAACTCTTTAACCAAAAGGGGTCAACAATGTTTAACAACATACATACTCTACCTAATATGAAATATTACAATATGCTATGTATCATCTATACCTAATCAAATGACCACTTTAAGACAATCATTCCTTACATATCAAACATTCCTTCCTTTATCCCACATAGAGGTGATCTGAATGGCCTACACCAATGTTTCATGTATGACTCCAACTAAATAGTTGTCTCATAACTATCTTTATAGGAAAACTCCACTAGTGATTGGTTCTTTTCCTATGACCTGCTAATGTAAAGGACACCATCCCATTTCATATCCAATAGTACCTGTATAATATGCTCTATCATCCGAAATATCTATGGGTTGAACAATTGACTCTATAAAAAAATCATACCCATCTTCTTCTATTAGACCCTCTAGAAGAATAGTGTAAAGCACCAGTCATGGTCTAAAATTATAGTCAATCAAAACCCCTGTATATGGACTATTTGAAGAAAATTCAAATCATCCAACTACTCCACTAAAAATATATCTCATATTGGAAGGAAAGGTGCTACCTTCTTTAGCTTTACCATAGCAACACAAATATTTTCAGTCTCTTGTGGCATCCTTGTTATGTCTACCACAATGTCTATGGTCACATTATCACAATTCCTTTCTAGTATGGAAAATTACAATAGTAAATCACCCAGTCGTTGATGCTCATCCCCCACCAGATGATAGGTGTAGTATCTTTTAGAATATCATACTCTTCCAATTTTCTTTCCCAACAAAAAAAATCAATTATGGTCGTAGTACATTTTTGTCAAACGTGGACATACTTCCAAAATTGTGTCACGAAATTCTTGCATAGCATCTTCATGCATAATAATTGGAACAATGAACCCTATTCATAAATATATGACATAATCATCATATGTAGTTCAATCATAAGGTTTCTCCGAACATTCAAGACATTCCCTTAAGGTAAAAAATTCTAGGTCCCCACATTTCCAATCCCATATCCGCATTAATAGTGTAGAGTCTATTGATAATGATATGAGGGATATATTATTATTTTTCTCAAAAATAACCACATGTTCTTGAGCTCATAAATTCATAATTTATTACATAACACTAGAATCTTAAACTACATGAGACTGAGTTTTCCTGCTTAAATAGTTACCTACACTATTTCCCTATCTAAGCTTATATTGTCGTTCAAAATCATATAACTACACATACTGTATCCATTTCCACTGACCGAGATTCAATTATCTTTACAAAAAGTTATAATTCATTATCCAATTATCTATATACATAATAAAATTTTATGCCAATAAATAATTCAACTAAAAATCCACGAATAAAAGAGGGAATGTAAATTGAGGGCATTGGTAGGGCAGTTCTATCCATGTGGCCTCAAATAATGTGACCCATACACCAATACTCAGTTTCCCTGCATCGTCACTACTTCATGTCCAGCTCTAGTAGAATCAAAAACCATTTTATACTCCTATCCTAACTCAGATAGGATCATGATTGGTGATTATATCCTATACTTATTCATCTCATGGAATATGATATTTAGATATGATGTTACCCAAGAAGTGTACTTGATCAATCAAAAAAAAACACTTAAATAGATTAAAGTAATGTTGATGTTCTCTCAGTGTAATCCATATGATGTCAATATTTTTGGAATTACCATCATTGGTATTTGAATACACTAGTTTTTTATCCTTAAAACACAACCACAATCTTACCAAGGTATGGGTGTAAAATTATGTTCATTAAGACCATGAACATTTCTGGTGTGTTCGTCAACCCAATAAAAATAAAAATGAAGTCATATATACCGTATATATTTCTTTATGCAGTCATTTGAATATAAGATGGTAATTCTATCTATTGATGATAACCATATCTTATGTGGATCTTTGATAAGAAATATTATCATTTAAACTACTAAAATTCATCATTGATTCATGTAAGATGATTTTGGTCTTTCATAGTGGTTTGGTTCATATTCTTCTAATTGATACACATGATCAAACTACCACTATCCTTATTTTAAAAACAAATTATTGGATCTCCATGGAAACATACCTAGTTGGATAAACCCCTTATCCATCATCTCTCGTGGCTATGTCCTGATCTCTTGATGATCATTTGGTGCAATTCTATATGGTGGAATTGAAACCACCACATCCCTAGGCATGATTTCAATAGTAAAATCCATGTATCTATTATGGGGAATAATAGAAAAGTCATAAAAAACACATCATTAATACCCTCCACTAAGAATGGGAATAATCCAAGCTTAACACCTCCATCATCGTAGAAAATACAAGCATCCTGGGATGTGATCAAATCTAGATAGTGATGAACTTGACTAGCATGGCCTGACAGGGTATCCCACTCACCTCGGGGGATTTATTTATCAACCTTAAGAATCATAAAGGTCGCTATCCTACGTTAACAATATCTATGGGATTAGTATATTATTAACCTGTCCATATAAATAATTTGGTCAAATTTCGGAATGTCGAATTTATAAAAATCCCATAGAAAATGATACTCCCAATAGTGAGAAAACACCATTTTCACAAGTAGATGTCTACATACCATACTCTAAATGAAGTATCTATAATCAACACCCCACTCAGAAAATCAAATAAAAGAATCAATCCATTCAAAAAAGGTGTGAAAAATTAGAGTTTCCAGTATCAAATTATGAAATAGTTATTGTAGAAGCTACTAGAATAGATCCTCTCACTATCGACAGTACGACCTTGTTATGTAGAAGTATAGTCTAAAATGAATGCAATTGTCCTACCCCTCTTCCATACTATGATGTATTTTCTCCCTAAGATGCACACCAATGCTGATATGGGCAAACATTCCTAAAAGCTCCACTTCCTTGACCTCTACTACTATACTAGTTGGGATATATCTTGTAGATTAACAAAATGATGAAGATCACCTTCCCACACAATATTTCTGTCTAGATCCTCCATTACCACCCATTTTTCTTGGGTTTATATAGATCATAAATATATGTCTAGACCTTACATAATATTCATATTCTACAGGTGGCTTAGGGTATTATCAATGATGGTTTACCATCATTCCAAAATAGAGACAAATCACTCCAGAAAAGTTCATATTAAAATACTACATTTTCAATATATTATTTCTTCTACTACCTTGACAAACAACCCTGTAATAAATATTTTATATCTATGATGTCATACCTCTTATTCATTTCACAAACACCAACTATCTGACACTAGAAACAACGTTTAAAATCTCCTCATCAATGAGATCCTAATACAACTCATCAAAAAAATTCTTCAACCTTAATATAGACGCATGGGACATAATATCATAGTTAATTATATCCTATAAATGTCTCACCATAGCTATATCATTACCTACCAGTGCTGGAGAAATGCACCGCAATTTGGTGAATAGACCAGAGTAGTCTATCAGGAATATACTCCACCGAGTCTCACATATGAACTTAGTTGGTGTCCCTTACTTCATTATATATAGATAAATTCTATACAATATGATCTCCAAAAAGTATTCTAGAACATACCCTACACCTATCCAATATGGGTATAAATATCCCACAATTCCTTTGACTGTCATTTTAAAATATATTCATCCCTCTTGGCCCCCTTCTCAATATGAGTTTCTGTATATCATGTATAGTTTGGATAGAATAATTCTAGAGCATAGCTTCCTCATTTTCTAACTCTATTGTAAATGTAAGACAATACTGAAATGGAATTTTCCATGTTAAACTATACATGATTTTCCCAACCCTCTATGGGACTCATTCAATGAATTTTATAATGATTGGAATGTACTCTCTGAATGGTTCCCCTACATAATATATTTCCATAACTGTTTCCTCATGTTTCACCACCTGTGGATCATCCCCTTACCATTCCTCATGTTTTCTCTTCAATATGCTTAATTTTTTAGGAATATATATTAAACTCAAAAAACATTTATCAAGACACATTACACTATTTATAACTCAACAACTGTGTTTCAAAAAATCCATAAATAGTAAATTTCCCTAACGCAACCACTTGGTCAAAATAGATGCACTATCATTTCCCTTAACCATCCTAAATCTAGGAATATATTAATAAAGGAAAAAATATTTTCATTTCAAATTTATCATTTGAAACCCAATTATTATCTTTTTCATTATTTACCAATTTTAAAATTTCATAGAATTAAAATTTCATTTTAATCTCACACATAATGAAAAATAAATAATGTTCAACAAAATTCCCAAAAACATATTCCTCATATATTCCTGTATGGATTAATGTCAAAATAATAATCATAAATTTCTATATTGAGGAATCCATAATCAACTCTTGTTCTATGTCGAAGAATAATCTCCATTATTGATTTAATTATTTCTCAAGAGCATGATTCTCTATACATGAAGAGTCTTGAGAGGAAAAGAACCACTATTTTGAAGAATCTATTTTCTAATGTTTAATCTCATTACTTATTTACTTCACTGGCTACCAAATATTTTTTTACTCTAAATAGGATGTGAATTTTTTTATGGAGCATATTTTGGATAGGAAATATTCAGCTACTATAGATATGGAATATGATGTTCCTCACTTTCATCTTAGAGATTCATTAAATAATGCACCTTCTAGTGATCATGAAATGGATGATGATCCCACATATTATCAGGAGTGTGTATGAATGAATCTAAAAAAGTAGAGGAGATGAAGAAACCATAGAGGACATGGTGGATATTTGGGTAGATGTGGTAGAACTATGGGATAAACTGGTTTCATGTTTTCTTGTTTCAGTGTATTTCACTTGTACCTGGACCCCTTATGTCACATTTCATGCAATTTATTTTTAATAATAATTTTATTGGACAAGGATCTTCTCATGGTTCAAATTTTTTTTATATAATAGAAAAATTAAAATCATTCAAACACTAAAAAATATTTACCACTTCACAAAACAATTGTGTCACCTAAGGTGAAATAAAATTCATCTATAACAAAAAAACTATAAAATAGTCCTTCCAAGGGTTTATAGATTTGACCCTAATACTTGGGGTATCACCTCCCTTTCATGCAGTCTTAAGTAGTACCTATATCTAAATTTTATCATGTATACATTTCCTAATTTTTGTTTCAGAATAAAAATAAATAAATTTACATTGATATAATTTTGTGACATCCCCAGACAGGTGCCCCATGTAGTCAACCACATATCCACAGGAGTGCCTCTAATTACGCTAGATGCTGCTGAATAGATAGGAGGGTATATTATCTGTCATGGGGTGATTATAAACAATTTTCCAAGTTTTCACCAAAGTGGAATAGAATTAACAACAATAACCATATCCTATAACCAATATCCTAGTAACACTACTATCACGAGATGGCCGAAACAAAAGTACAATATTAAAACTGAACATTAGTGATTCCAGGATAAATACTATAGAATCTATAAAAATGAAACCACAAATTTATAGAATCTTACAAATTCCATGAGGGTCCTAGACCTCATTGGATTGCTTCACCCTTTCTCCTCCCCATGTCATCCATCTAAGATCGAGAATTTTCCTTTAGCTGTCAATTAAACACTATCTCTATTCAGGTAATTATCACGCAACCCATGAAGGGTGTCAATACAACACAGTAGTACATCACGCATATTGTCTAAACAATATCATATAAATAAATTTTTATCTAGTTGTATATGTAAATAAGTAAAATTCACAATTGAAACATTTATCATATTATCGATTATACATTATTTAAAAACATAACCCTATAGGTTCCCAATGAAACTTGTAATATCGACACCTACATTGAACCATGCTTGAGTCTGAACTATTTCTATGGGATATCATATATGTATTCCATGTTTCCATACATCAAGTAATTTTGTAACTGAATGTCCATGTTACTATTCGTCATCTGAATTCACATTTGAATAACCATATTATGATTCATAACCACAATTCACATTTGAATGTCCATGTTACAATTCATCTTCATGATTTAGAATTCAATTTTATGACCAGATTAATCATCACAATTAAAATTTGAATGTCCAGGTTACCATTCATCATCATGATTCACATTTGAATGCGCATACTTCAATTTATCCTCACAATTAAAATGTGAATTTCCATTTTACCATTAATCATCACAATACAAAATAGAATTCCAATGTCACCTTCCATTGGAACAATTCACATTTTAATGACTATGATACCATTCATTATCACAATTCACATTTTCACATTTTCACATGTATGAAGTTATCGTTATTAATTAATTCACCAATAAATTAATTAAACTAAACCATTAATGTAATTGATAATTGTAAAATTAATTAACCATAATATATTCATTACATATTCAACACTTTGTTCAACACATCAATACAAGTAATTAATTCAAGAATTCATTAATCACATAACATCCATTAATTAAATTAAAATTTAATTAATAGAATTTACAGTCCCGATATCCATATAATTAAAATAATAATTAATTATTCCAATTAAAAAATGAAAAAAATATCATTATCAAAATTATTAATACATTATTTAATTATTCCAATATCCAAAAAAGCATTATTATGATACTAAATTTAGTTATTAGTTGTCCATATATCCAATGATTTCAATATTATGATAATTTATTCAATTAATAATTATCCCTATATCACATGATTTAAATATTCAAGAAATTAATTGATTTAAAAATTTTATTAATTCATTAGAAGAACTCAATTTATAATCATCAAATAAATATTCCATAATTACACATTCATATGTAAAATCATATCTTTTGGATTGAATAATAGAACACTGAACTAAATTCAATGATAAATTATCCTTAAGGGAAAATCCAATTTTATGTGAACATTCAAGAATGCGATGAAGAAACCATTATTGATTTGAAACCGAGATCCAATATCATAAAAATCATGATATAAAAAAACTAGATCAATATATATAACATACATAAGAAAAACATACGTTTAATAGCGGGATGTGAATGGGAATGTAATGGGAACCCAATCGGAAGGAGAATAACTTATAAAGAGAGATACAGATCATTGATTTGAACATTGAATCACTGTGAATAGAGTTTAGGAGCCCGAGAATTATATCTAAAAACCTCCAAAATTACAACATAAATTTTCGGGATTAGTTATGATCTATTTTGGAGTGTTTTGGGGACTATGTTTTTTAAAACTAATTTTGGACATATTATAAAATCTGCATACAATTTTACAAATCATGTTCCTATTATAGATTCATTCATGTTATAGGGATTCAAGGATTGTGTGGATGGGGTGAAAGATGTTTGAAAAATATTTTCCAACCGTTAACTTTATAAATTCTTTAGAATATTCAAAATATTATCCACTAAACTACCAAATAAATAACCCCAAAAGAATTTACTATAAATATGGAAATATAGATCCTATAAATAGGTAATAAATCACCCTAAAAAATATTGGTTCATCTTGATTGTATCAAAATAATCATATATGATCAATTTTCATGATGTCTTTGAAAAAAATATTTATTCTCTCAACTATATGATTTTGTTTCTATTAAAAATATGAATTTATTATTATCATCAACAATTTTTCCATGTTTATATCCTGATTCAATTTTAATTTATATTATAGTTAAAATTCACAATTTATATGCTTTTAAAATTGACTATACAATACAAAGGCTAAATTAATAATTTTAATGTTGGTAACTAGAAATAAATATAAAATATATACTATAAAAAATAAAAATTTAATAAAAAACCTAAACATCTAAAAATTTGTTGAAAAGTAAAATATTTTCATAATTATAATATGTAATTGAAAAATTAATGAATGAAATTTTTTTTACAAAAATTAATGGTTTAGAAACAAATTATACTGTAACCATAAAATTTCATTCCATTAATTTTTTTTCATTATATTTATATTATTATAAATTATTTTTTAATATTTATTTAGTGTGTCAAATTTAATTTACATTATAGTTCTACATTATAATTTATATACATTCAAAGACACCAGTTATAAACAATTTTATGTTTTATTTATGTGGAATTCAAGGAATATTGAATGAAAAATTTAAATTCAATCATTGTGATATTTTAGAGAATGAATGGCCATATAAAAAATAATTGAATATATTTATATATATATTATGTAATAGAAGATTTAAATTTCACCAAAATTAATTCATATGTACATAACATAATAAATTTTAAATATTAGTGGGAATATTCTTAAAGACATTATATATAAAATAGATATAATTTTTAAAAAATAGATATAATTTTATTTTTTTTCAAAAATGGAGGTATCATGCATTCAAACATTAGACTAAATCACAATAGTGTAAATGTTGGTGCCTCCATTACACATTATAAATATAAAATAACCTCAAATTATTAACATTTTTTTCTAAAACTGTATAAAAACAAATTGGGTGCTCGATCATTTTCCTAAAGACCCCAGGAAATATCAACTAAATGTAGTTAAAATAATTTTTATTTACCTCAATAGTATCAATAATATAATATTTTTATTCTCTAGAGGTTATTCTTTAGAATTAGTTAGTTTCTTTGATTATGGTTTTGTCTGTAGGAAGTAAGATGGGGATATATATTTTGGATCTTGTGATTTTTTGGGATACTATTTAATATCATGGTGTGATAGGAATTCAAATTTTGTGTCATTATCCACTGTTGAATCCGATTACAATGTGGTAAGAATACATTATGAAATGTTTATGTGCATGATACACATATTTTTAGATTATTGATAATAATATAGATATTTCTTAATAATTAATGAAAATTAATGATTTATTTATATTTCTCTGAATCATGTAACTCATTCCTAGAATAAACTGTTGATTTGAATCATTACATTATAAAAACTAATTCTTTTTATGAAAATAAAAACACAAACTTAATAATGATATTTTATAAAGAGTATATATTCCATGTTTTTGGAATGTTTTTTTTTATGTAAAAATTTATTATATATAAAATCAAAAATATTCTTGAATAAAAAAATATAATCATTAAATACTTTTCTGATCCATCGTACTGACTAAATCCTAGACCATTATACTATGTTAAGTATCATCCATGTAAAACAAATTTACAGTACAATATATTGACCTAAAACATATCAAACTGTCTGTCTGATGTCTCTTCCATTTTATGGGACTATTAATTTTTAGTTGTAAGAAAAAAAATTCTATAGTAATGACTGTAATTAGTATATCAATGTAACTAAAACAAGTGTTTTTATATGACTAAACTAGTCTATTTGACTGAATGAATTAACATTATCAGTGTGACTATGATTAGTCTATCATTAAGATTTGATATAGTAAATTATACTAGTATATATTATTCCATCAGAATAACAATTTTTATCATTTGATTCGAAATTATTTCTACTTGTCCAAATAAATATTGATGTCATTGTAATATATCTACAGAAAAAATTATATTAATATGTATTTGTCGAGATATCATGTGATGTTCATCCATCGTTGTTACAATCAACTCCATCAATCCTTGAAATATGACTATTGGAGAAATTATTATAAATAAAGGTGCTTTTTTGGATTTGATAGTTGAATAACTCACAAACTCAATTGATCTGATAGTTTATCTATTATACATTCTATGTACAATTATCTTCATAATATTTTAGTTATAATTTTCTACGGATTCAATGTGAGGTTTTTAAAATCCTTATAACATATTTTTCAATTATATTCAATTTTTTATCATGATTATTATTGAAGTAATATTTGAATAGAATGAACATTGGATCTAATCAGGATAATGAAGGGATTTTGAGGAATGGAAGGCAAATATGATTATGATCTTAGTTGTTGGTGGATTTCTAGTGAATAAATATTAACATTTCTAATTCATTTAAACTATAGAAAAATAATATTTGAATATTGACATCATATACACTGAATATGATATAATACTCATTTACTTAATAATTTTTTCCCAGTTTACTAAATATCATTTTAAATTTTATTTGTATTTCCTTCTAAAAATAATATTTAATTTACAATTCCATTTTTTAAGAAATAATATTTCATTGAAATTTTATTAAACTTTATTTAACAAACACACATTGGGTGTGTTAAATGTAACTCTAATATTGAGACACATATTTAGACTAATATACTAGGTGAAGTGGTTTTGGTTTATATAAGTTTAATGTATTTAAAATACAATTCCCTATACATGTTTAGACATTGTTACATGACTTGATTAATAAATTTTTATCAGAGAAGGATCCACCACATTAAAAGAATAATTACACATTTTCTGTATACTATATGTTTCTAAATTTATATTACATGTTTTTTGTTTATAAAATGTTTTTACACTAAAATTTATATTATAGAATGAGTTTGGTTTCTTAAAGTTGAATGATTTAAATGTTTTAAAATAAGAAAAATATCAATCCTAGTAGTCAACTAATTATTTATAGAGTGGATTATGAGTCATATGGAGGTAGGATAATGACATTTGTTTTAAATAATTTTGTTGATATTTTTTTATGATAACTTTTTATCAAAAGATTTATTGGAAGGAACATTCTAATTTTAGAATTAAGGAGAAGACATACTATCAGGTGAATTTTAGAATAATTAATATTCAATTATGTTCTATGATTAGGAAAATATATATATATATTTATCATAATTTGAAGCCAATAATAGTATTTGGATGGAATTAGATGTTAGTCATTTTACAATTACAAATTTGTTTTATACTTGATGAGAAATACGTTATGATGACTAAGAATAAGATGATATTATACCTAGTGAAACAATTGTTATGATTAATATACGCATTATGACCTTTGTACTCTTTTAAAAACTATTAATGCGAGGGATCTAAGAGAAGAAATATTACTGAAAAAATTTCTTAATTTCATTTTGGATAATGATAATACAATAAAAAATCGTTGGAGGTTATGATAAAGTATACAAATATTATAATATATGATTTGATTGATAACCTCATAAATATTGAGGGTGGGATAAAAATTGATTGTTTAAAATGATGAAAAATTATCGATGATTTTCATTCATTATATATTTTAATGATTTTAACTGATCTCATTCATTTATGTAAGAATCAATGTTATTTAAATATATTAATTTTTTCAATAATAAACCATTTCTTCATAATAGTTGAAAAATGAACTAGAAAATATTATAAATAGGATGAACAATATAGTTTGGAAAAAGTAATTCCAATATCGTTATTATAAGAATCATATTGCATGATGTGATTAAAAGTATTCATAAAAAATTATTTGTATTAATGTATTAAAGTAGGATAAATCATACATAATTTTCTCTATATGAATGGACATGAATAGAAGGAAATAAATTATAAAATAAATACAAATAAGTACTACATATAAAAAAATATGAAGAGTATAAATCATTCTGAAACATGGGTCACTAGTGGTGGAGTAATTTATTCTGATAATTCTCATAAAATTAATATAAATATAAAATTAATTTCAAATTATATGATGGGATTCTATGTTAAATAGTTTCTTCATGGAAAAGGTAACTACTGTATTTTTGGAGAATCGTACTATAAAAGAAAGCTATACCGATAGTTATAATAAAATAATATAATTTTTTATGAATAATCTTCATTAATAGAATAAAATATAACATTATATTATATTTTTGAGGTTTGATAATTTCCCAATCACATAGAAAACCTTAATGCAGAGATTTCATTAAAACAATATATTACTCAAGAAGAATATGTTGTAGCTAATTCAGTGAATTATAATCTTATTATATATTTTTCAGATCTATAAAAATCATTAGTATAATATAATTTTTATAAAAATAATCTTCCAAATGAATAAAAGAAATAAAACTCAATGAAATAATGTCTATCAAATTATTTGGAAGAACATAATTGGAACACAACTTCAGATTAAGATAAAAAATTAGATGCAAAACTGATTTCTAAAATAAATAGTAAAAAAAATATTTTATCAATGTTTACCACTAATAAAGGGAACATTAATATATATATATATATATAAAGTAAATATCATAGTGATATATCTATAGTGATTTATTCTAAAATAAAACATGTATTTATAAATAATTATATTTTTAGGAAATGATGTTCATTTTGATTAAAGACACGTAATGTTTTCCACTAAAAATAATTTGTCATTAAACATAGTTATATCTATATTATTTCTTAATTATAACTTTTAAATAGAGTAAAATTTTTATCAACATGGTTATGTTGTAAAACTATGGATTCATATTTCTTTACATTCTAAGAATACAGAACCCATGCATATGTAGTTTCTGAAAAAACTAATTTTTTCATTTTTAGGAGAATATGAAACGTACCATCAATCATATATGGTTCTTGGATAGTGGATGTTCCATACATAATGTTGAAAACAAATATTTATTCAAAAAGATAAAAAAAATAAATATGTAAAATATACCATTGGTGAAAGTGTTCATAGATTAATCATCAATTTTGGGAACATTATTCATTTGGGAGAAATTTAATTTTAAATGATTTATTTGATATAGGTCTTAAGAACAACCTTATTACTTTTGGTAAATTAATTTATTTGGTATATCTTGTGAACATCATGTTTGAACAAATTATAGTTCATTGTTTAAATATTGATTCTATTATAGTCTCTAAAGGTATAAGAATCTGTATATAAGTAATATAGAAGTCATTAAGATATGTGATTTAATTTTCAATAGTGAATTAGAAGTACAATCCTGGTTTTTGACCAAAATATTTTGTCACTAAAATGTTAAAAAATATATATAACATCTCTAAATGGACTATTTAAATATCTACTAGAAAATATATTTTGTACTTTAAAACATTCTGATCCATGTTAATTTGGAAGGAAAAATAAGTCGTCATTTTAATTTATTAGTGATGTCTCACATAATGAATCATTATTATTAGTTTAAAAGGATTTAATTTTTCCTAAAAAAATGGATGTATTAGTTTAAAATAATATTTATATGTCTTAGTTGATTATTATGAAACATATACATGGGTCTATTTTAAATTAAAATTGTTGAAGCATTTTGGTGTTTTAAAATATTTGTATCCTAGTTTAAAAAGTAAGGAAATATATAATTTGTAAATATTATTTGTGATATTGGTGGATAATTTATAAATTAATAAATTTAAATATTTTTTGTAAAAAATATATAATACATCACCTGCCAACACCTATCACTCGATAGATAAATTCTTTAGATTTAGGAAGCAATGGTCCTCCATATGATATAACTATAACGATGCTGAGTGAATACTCAATTGCTAAATTTTTTATATAATATTGTTAGCAGTAATTATTATACTATAAATAATATTTTTATTAGTCCTTTTATTAATAATAGTTATTATTATTTATAGAACAGAATAATAAAAAACATTTATATATCTATATTTTTTTGACGAAAATAAATCATTCAGAGACTATATATAATTTTGAAAAAAATCCTCAAATCTGATGAAGTAATATACCCCCGATACAGTAAAACGTGAAATGAATATTGAGTTATTAATAAAAAACATTGATTATTGTGTAAAAAGATCATGATAAATTTAATTAAATTGATTATTTTATTTTCAAAATACATAAATCCAAATATTCAAATATAATTTCGATAAATGATTTTAAGAAAATGTTCAAATGTTCTCCTAATGACTCAAAAAGTGATTAATATTTTTATGAAGCTCAAAATAAAGATGAATTTGAACATGGTTTTATGAAATAAGGAATAGAAACCCCATGAATGTAGTTTTTTTAGGGGAGATGGTAGTGAAAACATCCTTGGTGTTGTTGATCATTTAGTTATAACTAGAAGATCATTATGGAATAATGTTGATCATATTTCATTTTTAACATAACTCAAACATAATACATTTAATCAATATTTCAGTGTTGAATATTTGATAAATGGAAAACAATATGAACACATTGAATTTGAAAGGAATAATGATCGGATATTGCTGGAATGGAAAAAAGATACTAGAATAATTGGGGTAAAATGGGTTTTTCAGAATAAATGTGATAAAAATAGAATTATAGAGAATAATAAATATATATATTTTATAATGGTAACAATAAAAAAGATAGAATTTAATATGATTAATATAATACACTAATAAAAAGACATTAATAAATTTTCATTGTTATATAATATATAATTGTCCTAAATTTCAAAATACATCAACTGAATGTTAAGTGCGAATATCATAATGTATTTTTACAATAGGATTTTTATGTCAAAAAAACAATTATTTAGAAATTATAAATCCTAATAATATTGTTTTAATCATTATATGGAACTCTAATGACATATGAATGACCCTGGAACCTGGTATGATTCAATAAATGGATTTTCATTAAAAGTAAACATTGTAATGTGTGCTATGTATCCAACAAAATTTGGAAAATAGTATTCTATAAACCATTAAATTATTGAAATTTATTTCTATTAAAATATATTTATATCAACTCAAAAAAATACATATTATTTCATGGATTATATGAAGTAATACTTTGAAATTGGCATGATTAGATAAATTACTTATTTTCTAGGATAATAAATTTAATAAAAACCAAAACAATTCTTTTTTATCAGTATAGTTCTACAAAAGATATTCTTAGGAAATTTTTATATTATGAAAGAATGTTTTATAAATCTAATCATAAATTAATGTAAATTACAAATTGTTTAATTAGGGAAACTAGTTGATATAATGTTATTGAGATTACTGATTGGATGTTTACAAAACCTAACTAGCAGTCATCTATATTTAATTTTTTATATAAGATTTTGTGAATTATATCTGGAAATAAAATAAATTAATAATCAAAAATCCATAAAATATATTTATTATCTCAAGGGAACTATGGAATTTGTATTTTATTACACATCTATAAGTTATATAGAATTAATTTTCCTTTACAGATACTGACTTTGGTGTGTGTAAAATGAATAGAAAGAGTATATTAGGAACGTAGTATTTCATTGAACAATATTTAATATCATGGTAATGTATGAAAAAATAAACATGATAATTTTACATTACATATGTCTAATATGTTAATCCTTGATGTTTGTGTGATGAATTGTTTTATACGAAATACACCCTAAATGTATATGGAATGATTTTGTGTAAAAAAATTGTTTTTGTGTCATAACTGCAGTATAAAAACTTTTTGTAAAATCATAGATCATCACAGAAAAATATATAACATATATATAAGAAACATTTCCTTGGGTATTACACAAAAAATGAGATATCATTTTATAATTAATTTGAGCACAAAAACAATTGTTGATATTTTTAGTAACCCACAGAGTTTTAATTGTTTATAATATATTAATCATAATCTATAAAAAAGAATTATCAAGTGATAATTTATATCTACTTATTATTTAATAGTATTTTTATGTTAATCTACTCCATTTAAAATAGGCAGTACATATTTTTTTTATAAAAAATGTATTTTTTCAACATTAATTTCTTCACCTGAAAATTTGGATTATCTAATATTTTTTATGATTAACAAAATGATTATTTTTCTATAATTTTTTCAGATTAAAGAAAAATATAGTTATTAAATATTTGTTTAGTAACTTATGCAATTTATTTTATTTAATTTTTACTCTCAATTATCAAAATAATTAATTTTTTTAAAATTTGGGAATTTATTAGATATTTTGTACTTTTAAAGCATAGAATAAATGATTAGTTGAATATATTTCTATTATAATTTTACATTTTTTTCTCGAACAATGTAGTTACTAATCATTAATATTTAGTATTTTTCCATTAGTTTTTCTTATTTGGTTAAATATTTGTAAAACATCAAAAAAATTACAAATATTATTTTTTCATTTATATATAATCATTTATTTCAACAAAATTTCATCATAAAATCTATATGTGCTCAAAAATATATATAACATTTTATGGATAAATTATTTGTCATTAGGATTAGAAATATTACTCTATATGACCCATTAAATCTTAGGATGATTGATATTTACAATAATTCAATAAATAAAAATGTGTGTCACTATATCTCTCATCAGTATTTTAAATAGTTCATGTCCCTCTTTTGACAAATTCATGGATATTTCAAATGATTTCCATTAATCAGATTTGATTATACTACATCTAATTTAATCTTATATGTAAGATTAGTCTCTTAAATATGTAAATTCTTGAATATATTTAAACTAGAGAATATTTCTAAGAAACATTTACCAATAATTAATGGTATGAAAAATGAATCCCTAAATAGATTATAAATTTTCATTGGTGGGTTAGTCTATATTGCAGAGGAAGACATTCATCATTCTTATCCTGGTATTGTGATTGACTTTTATTCTCATACTAAATATTTTCCCAATTATGTTATTGAATTTATTACGTTAATAATAATTTTTGAGATATATATGATAAATATTTATAATTATTTGGAATTTTTTGAAGTAAATAATGATGGATATGATTTTGGGTAACACATAAGCTACCTGAAAAGATTAGATACTTTAAAAAGTATTCTTCTAAAATTTCACTATTTTAATATTTAAAAAATACATGGAATGTGTACCATTTGATTCTAGATTCAAGAGTATTATTATTGTGGATTCAAGGGTACGTGATTTGATTAAAAGAAGACTAAGAAAACATAATGGTCCATGAAAACATTTTGATCGAATTTTTTATGAACATGTTGATGAAAAATCGTCTGATATGAGTTTTTTATCAACTGAGGCAAGCATGAAAACAAATATATAGTAATTAATTATATATTCTCTGTAATTTATATATATATTATTGATAAATTTCATACCATTTATGATTATTGCTAATGATATTTTAGATATAATGGAAAATGTTTTTTTCATAGTGAATATATGATTTTATTACTAGGAAACAGTTTTTTATACTGGAGTAGTTTTTTTATAAATATTGAAGTGTTACATCAGATTCCAATGTTCAGAAATTGATAAAATATCGACATGAGAAGATCAAATTTACTTCTTCACATCCGATTATATTTAAGAAAATTAAATCTATTAATGTTATAGTTTCCAGTATATTGTGAAATATATTTCATAGAAGTATCCTAGAGATGTGTGGTTCTGACAAGATGAATATGATGATTTTTCCTTCAAATGTTTTTTGGATGTTATGAAAAATGATGAGAAGATATTGACAAAAGAGAAGGTTGGATGAGAATAAAATATTAAGAGGTTGATGGAGTGAGTATAATGTAAACATGGAGTTTTATAATATAATGAAGACGATGATAAAGGATTTATATAATTTTACCCTCTATTAGTATTTCAATCTATTTCCTTTCTAGTTGTTGTTCCTCAAACAATTTCAGAAAAAGAATATTTTGTAACATCAAATGTTTTAATTGGTTTTGAGAAAGGAAAATATAAATTCTGTGAATCCAAAATAGTTTCTAATGATACATTTTTTTATTATACTTTAGTTATTATAAAAAATTCTATTATAAATCATAGTAATGGAGACATTATAATTAGAGAAAAATAGTTCAAAAATGGAATTTTTTTTCATAAATGAAAAATGGGTCTTCTTCATACGAATAATATGAAAGAGATAGGGAAGAAAATGCACATAATTTTTTATTTCATTCACTGCAAAGTAATATTAAAATGTTGACCTGGATGATTCTGATAAAGATTTAATAAATGAAAAATATGTTTGAAAGAAACAGTATCAAAAAATATTATTTGAAAAATATGATTCTAATAGAAATGTTAATGCAGAGATGTTTCAAATGATTTAAAAGAGATTGATAAGAGTACAAATCTCCCTGAACCTCGAGGAAACATTTTTATAATGTCTCATCATATTCAATAGATTCAAAAGAAACACATTTGGATATTAGAATTGTAACAAATTGCAATTGTTTCAATGAATTGTTGAAAGAACATGTGTATTCAATTATTTTTCTATAGATTAATGATTCTTTCTGTGAGCACTTTCAAATAAGGATATAGTTTTTTTGGAAATAAGATACACTACATAAGCTGGTAAAATATTTTTACAGAATGACGATGAATTCATTTAATCGGAATTATTTTAAGAATATCAAAAAAATTAGAGATTTTTTGATCATAAGGATGATAAATGACACAAAATAAAACTCTAAAATTCATGATTTTAAAATAGATATCATAAATATTATTTCGTTAAATATTTCATATTATTTTTAGAATTAATATTTTGAATTTAACAAGAAGATTGATCTTGTTGAAAACCCAAAATGTTTTTAAGAGTCTCCAAATAAGGAAAACTACTATTTTAAGTATAAATGTATTGTTCTATAAGAAGAAGATAAAAATATGAAATGTGAGAATCCTGAAAACAATTATCTGAAGTTGGAATTTGTTAATAAAATGCATGAATGGTGAATATTTCATGTTCAAACAGAATGTAATTTTATATTGGGGTAAATGGAATTAGATATTTATAATATAGGAGATGAAAATTAGATGATGAACGTTATTGTGATGATTATAATGAATAAAAACTATTTTATTTCACTAAAAACAAATTACTTTTACAACATTCAATGAATTATTTGAATGGATGGAAGTGATAATGTTCGTCTATAATAATAATTTTTTAATTTTATCTCATTTTGGTTGTTAGAATGTTCTTTAAATTTCATTTTGGGGAAATTATTGTTGTTTATATATTTATTCATATAATGATAATTAAAAATATTTTAGTAATATATTGTTTCATATTTATCATTTTGAAAATAAAAATGTGGTAATAAATATTCTATGTGTATAAAATATTTATCAGGGTAAGATGTATTTTAAAGAGTAATTTTAGGGTTAAATTGTTTCAAGAATATCATATTTAGGGGGACTTTTTGTCTTATATTCTAGAAATAGTTTTTAACTAAAAAAATATTCCAAAATAGAAGAGGATATATGAAATATAAATAGATTCATTATTCCAAATGATTATTGGTAATGTGATATTTTCTAAGCCAGCTTCATAATCATGAATATAATGTTTCTATATCTATATATTAAATAAATTATAATTATTTTACAAAATAACTTTTTTTCTAATTATTACATAAATATTTTGTAAATAAATGAATATAATCTTTATATTGAAGCCCAATCAATTAGTTTGAATAATGACTTGTACATCAGACAGACTGATATGTTTATCATTAGATAGTATATTATATAATCCATCAGAATGAACTAAGACATCTCTATCAGACTGACTTATGTCAATTCCAATTATTTTTATATATTTTCAATTCATCAGTATAATTAAAAATAATATATCAGTATGAATGAATCTAGTCTATCATTATGAATATAACAAGTCTATTTGTTTGAATGAAACTAATTTATTGGTCTGAATGAAACTAGTATAATTGTTTGATAGATAGGAGGGATAATATGATTATTCTATCATTTTAATATATTTAGTCTTTCAGATTTTCATATATTATCCCATTAGAATAGCAATGTTAATTATAAGAGATAGAATTATTTCTATTACTCAGAATTATTTTTCGTATAACTGTAATGGTGCTATCCTAATGAGACTAGCTTAGGATGTATTTAATGTGATATAAAGTGATGTTCACACTATGTTGTTTCTATGTACAATAACAATAAAAAAACTATGAATTTTATATGTACTATTATATATATAGGTTAATTTGTGGATTTTTTAGCTGATGAATATTTGAAATCAAAAAGTATGATAATTTATCCACTGTACAATTTTTTATGATTTTCATTGTAATGTTTTATGTATTTTTTTAATACACTCCATGTGATGATTCTAAAATCAATCAAAAATATATTTCAATTTTATATTCTGTCCATTTGAGGACTTAAATGAGGTATTCTAGGGATATGAAGTCTTCTTGATATGATCATTCTTATTGAATGGTTAAGGGTATATGAAGACATCACTTATTTAGAACAAAGTGACTAAGGGATTTATGCTATTGAAATATTAGAATAATAGTTTTCTATAAATTTTGGATACATTATTAACTGATTATTTATTATTTATTATGTGAAGTTTAATTTATACTGATTTATTTTATAATGTTTCTATTTGTTTACTATTGTAACGTCCCCGTTCTAGAAGCCACCCAGAGGCTCCCCGTACCCGATTGGTCACATTACCTCAAGCGCATTTCCCCAAACGTCAGAGGCTACTGACCAGAAGCATAGGCCTTGGATGTGATAGAGTGGAAACTATGCCCTCATTGGCAGAGTACACAGTAATGTAAATAAGAAAACAATAGAAGAAGTAGTAAATATCCAACAACAATAAAAAGCATAAGACTAAAACAATGTACAACTGGAGAACCCATGTATATATGAAATGATTCACGATAGATATGTCTAGGAATACAGACAGAAAAGTCACAATTCTGAACACAATATTAATCCATATTACAAAAAAAGACAAATAAGCAACTCCTCAGCATCGCAAGCCTCATATTGGTCACATGCTCTACTACTCCAAAGCAATCAAGTACCAAAAGTTGAAGGGTGCTTACCCTACGCAATACCTGCAACAACATAGTCTTTTTGGGACCAAAACATGACCCAAACTGCGTATGAGACTAATCCCAGTAGGCAACCACCCAAGGACATGTGCCTCATAGTCAGTGAGTATATGGCAAGTAATAGTACAGTAAACAGCAAACATAAAGCAGTAGCAGGATGATCAACAATAGTAATCAATCCATAGAACAGCAAGCTTCAGAGAAGAAATAAGATAACCATAGTAGGAACCCCTCTGGGAAGTAATCACAGCCAAACCCTCTGGTCTTATCCAAGAAGTACCCACATCCCTCTGGGTAGTGCACTCAGCCTAACCCCTCTGGTTTGGATAAATGAAAATTTATGTCACATTGGGAAAGCTCGGTCGGTCAATTCCCCATATAGTCTAGGGTAGTCAGGGACTCTCTAAGGAAGATCACATGGTCTAACCCTCTTATATACCCATGGTCTAGAAACTATCTGAGGAAGCTCGATCAATCAATTCCTCCGATATTCTCAGGTCTATCACAGACTCTCTAAGGGAGCGCAATCAGTCTATTCCCTCTCAAGCATGGAATTTTTTTAATGAAATTTAAACAAATTAAAGACTCTCTGAGGAATCTCACTCGGTCTAATCTCTGGTAGTCTATAATATCCTAGAATCTCTTGGATTCTCACTCAGTCTATCCCTCGTAGTCTATAGTGTCCAAGACTATCTGAGGAATCTCACGCGGTCTACCCTCCTGTAGTCTATAATGCCCAAGACTCTCTGGGAATCTCACTTAGTCTATCCCTTATAGTGTATAGAACCAGGTTCTCACATTCTCATGCCAGTCAGTGCATAATAAAGCTATAAGGCCAAAGTAAACATACATAGCTAATTGGCTAACCGGTCTATAACATAACATGCATGTCCAGAATATCATCTCAACCTACAGTCACAAGGCATGGAAAACAGGTATAACGACCAAAGGCTAACCATACCGAAAGGTTGTAACACGAAAAAGGCTTGCTAGAAACAACCAGGCACAACAATTATCCACTAATATGATCAAATTACCTCTACACAAGCATACAAGCATGGCGGGAAATCAAAAACGGAAAAACGGTAAACATGCAATACCCCATTCATGGGTATTGATGTAATTTGCACATAAAACTCAAATACTTCTAAAGGTAAGGCAAAATACATCTACCCCGATGCTAGGATATTGATATACATTGACCATGATGCTTTATTTGACATATAATGGCATAGATCTACAAAAACACACAAAACGTTCAACCCACGATATCTTGAGAAAGAGGATGAATTGGAAAACATAGCTCTAAGAGAAGAAATTTTTTACCGCTATGGCCACAGAAAAAATTGAAGGCGGTCTATTCTGAGAACAGATGGAAGCACGGGGAATCAGTGAGTGTTCACGGCCGTATGGGAGCTCTCGGTCGAAGATCCTAGAAAAGAAGCGAGTTCTTTCTATCAGGCACGAACCCTATCCATTTAATGAAAAAAAAGAATGTAATGTGTGTGTACTTATTGGGGTACATGGTGTGTACTTGGAATTTCTGAACTCCACTTTAAGCAGCCTCTGCATCGCCCCTACACACTGTGTGTGTGGACGGGACACGACCAGCATAGGGGCTGGCGCTGCATCAATGTACACGACATGTACTTATAAACTACTCAACATGTACTTCGAAAATTTCCATATTTTCCACTTTTTCTCAAAAACGACCAGAAAAGGAAAAACATACCTGAAAAGAAGATCCGGGTTATAACAAACTTACCCAAAAAAATAAATTATTCCCCGTATTTCCATAATAGGGCATAGAAGAAGAAACCCCAAACAGCTCCAGCCACTGCGATCGTGCATCGAACTCCATCTCCCAAGTCTCATCCTGCACTCGCCCATTCTACAAAAAAACCCGTACTAAAGGAACATACCGGCCACATAGAACCTTCATACTGCAATCGACAATCTAGATAGGATACTCTTGAAATGACGCATCTGCTTCAATCTCAACCACCTCTGGTTGGAAAACATGAGACGGGTCTGAAAAGTAACGTCAGAGCTGAGAAACGTGGAATACATCGTGCATGGCCTGGTAAATTTGAGGAAAATGAAACCATTAGGAAACCGACCCATCTCCCTCAAACACCTCAAATGGCCTAACTTACAATGGTGAAAGCAAATCATGTCTCTGAATCCACTTGTGTCCCAACCTCAGTGCGACAGGCAGGAAAACCGGATCCGCAACCTCGAACTCCAGAGGTCTTATCCACTGATCAGCATAAGTCTTCTGCCGAGACTATGATGTAGCCATCCTATTCAGAATCAACTCTATCTACTTTGAGGTCTCTATAACAATACAAGGTCATAGCAAAGCTACCTCTCTTGCCTCCAGCTAGCACAAAGGTGATCGGCATGGCCTACCGTACAAAGCCTTGTAAGTTACCATCTGAATAGTTTCCCAGAAACAATTGTTATTGGGGAATTCCACAAGATGGATATGCTTCTCCCAAGAACCTCCAAAGTTTAGAATGCATGCTCGGAGTATATCCTCAAGCACCTAGATCGTACACTCGGACTGGCCATCTGTCTGGAAATGGTACGCTGTACTCATATGTAATTTTGTTCCCAAAGCCTTCTGAAGCCCCTCCCACTGACGATAGGTAAAGCATGCATCCCTGTCGGAAACAATGGAGTGTGGAACTCCATGCATACGTAAAATCTCTCGGATGTTCAACCGTCCCATCTCATCAATGCTGACGGTCTCCTTGATCGACATTAAGTGAGCAACCTTTGTATGCCTGTTGATGATAGCCCAAACAACATCACTCCCATGAGGGGACCTTGGTAACCCGGTCACAAACTCCATCGCGACATTGTTCCACTTCCACTCGGGAATGGGTAACTACTTTAAAAAACATGCCTGTTGCTGATGCTCCTCTTTCACCTGCTGACAAGTAGAACATCTCATGAAGAACCCAACAACATCCCCCTTCATTCCTGGATAGATGTACTAGCGGTGGAGATCACAATACATCTTGGTGATTCCAGGATGAACATCCGAAACTAAAGAATTAAAATCCCACATCAGCTCCTCGTGTATGTCTATTGTCACTCATACGTGTCCCTAGAAACACAAGATCTCATCATCATCCATTGTCCATACAGGAAGACAGTACCCTCCTAACACACTTTTCTTGGAGGACTAGGCCTTATGAGTCTGATATCTGTCTCATCCGGACCTGATACAGAAGGGTAGAGTTAAGATCTACAGAAGAAAGAAAGTATGTCCATGTCATTCTTGCAACTCCAAATTCATATTAGAGAATAGATCCATAAGATTCCACTCACTTATGGCCTCCTAAACTGCATGAATCTTAATTCTCCTGCTCAACGCATCAGCCACTGCATTGCCCCTTCCCAAAGTATACGAAAGTTCAAAGTCGAAGGACTGAAAATACTCACCCCACCTACACTATCTCATATTCATGTCACGCTAAGTGAAGATGTACTTGAGGATTTTGTGGTCAGTGAAAAACACAAAGAGCTCTCCCAGATGGAAATGTCTCCAACAACGTAAGGCATGAATAAAAACTGCCAACTCCAGATCATGCATCAGGTTGTTCCTCTCATGTGGCCTCAATTGCCGAGACTCATACTCAACGACTCCATCTCCCTGCATAAGCATGTATCCCAGTACGATACATAAGGAATCACAGTAGAATGTATAGCTCTTCCCCATATCTAGAAAGACTAGAATCGGTGCTAACGTCAACCTCCCCATCATCTCCTGAATGGTTGTCTCGTAAGAATTGACCAGTAGAACTTCACCCCCTTCTTGTTCAGACCTATTAGCAGTGCTTCTAGGCATGAAAATTAAATTATGAAATGCATGTAGTATCCAGCCATCCCTTGAAAACTATTCACCTCAAAGACATTCTTTAGCTGCTCCCAGGAAAATACAACTCTCACTTTCTCTATGTCTACTAATACTCCTGTCTCTGAGATTAAGTGACCCACAAAGTCAATCTGATCAATCCAAAAGTGGCATTTCGAGAGCATAGCATATAACTGATGCTCTCTCAGTGTAATAAGAATGATCTCAAGATGGGTATCATGGTCGTGTCGTGTGTGAGTGTACACCAAGATGTCGTCCACAAAGACCACCATGAAGGAATGCAAGTATGGATGGAACACTCAGTTCATCAGTGCCATAAAAACTGTGGGCGCATTCATGAGACCGAAAGGCTTGACTGTATACTCGTATAGACCATAGCTGCTCCAGAAGGCTGTAAGATGTATATCTGATGGTCTAGCATGCAACTGATGATAACTGGACCACAAATAGATCTTCACATACACCCGAGCTCCTCGAAGCTGATCAAAGTGGTCATCAATCCTCGGCATGGGATATCGGTTCTTGACCATCAACTGGTTCAGCTTCTGATAATCTACGCAAAGCCTAAGTGTGTCATTTTCCTTTTTCACAAATAGGACAGGAGAACCCCATGAAGATGTACTGGGTCAGATGAAACCCTTTGCATGCAACTCCTCCAACTGCTTATTGAGCTTCTACAACTCAGGTGTAGCCATCCTATAAAGAGGAATGGACACCGGTGCCACTCATGGAAGGAGCTCAATTGAGAAGTCTACCTCACGCTCCAGATAAAAACCAGAAAATCCCTCTAGAAAGACATCTCTGAAACGATCTACCACTGGAGGATAGTCTAACTGTGAAGTCCCCTGGTCCTCTAGATAATGACTGGAAATCTGGGTTATAACTCCTCTTAGCCCATGATGCTTTGGTCCAGCTCTACCCGCCTGGACATCTCACTCACTTCTATGAAGAAATGATCCACCCTCTAGTGATAAGAAACTCACCCTGTAGCGATAACAATCGACGACTTCCTGGAATGGAACTAACTAGTGCATACCCAGAATGACATCATATCCTATCATCTCTAGGTCATTGAGGTCCCATTTGAAGTGACACCCAATAACCTCAAGAGGGTACTCTCTACCATGACGCACACTTGATGTCCTCGTTCCTAATAGTGTATCATGGGTTAACATGTCAGCAGATAAAAACATAAAGAGCCCAAGGCTCTCTACGAAAGAAAAATAGATAATACTATGATAAGTACTAGTATCAAAAAGGGATGAAGATTAAATTGAGGATATTATGATCGTACCTCAAACTGTAGAAGGGTCGCGATCCTGCTCCTGATAGGTCTGCACCACAGTGAATGTATGGCCTGTACCGTGGCCCTGCGCCCCTAGCTGACCACTCTGAGATGATCCACTGTGCTTTCATAGGTAACCTGGTGATTGAACCCCACGGTCATGCCCTCCACCTCGGACAAAATGAACGGAATAACTCCAGTTCCCAGACTGGTGAGAAACTGGCGATATTTATCCTTCACGCAGGGTCATAGAAGAACCCCTACCACCAGCTGTAGGTGAGAGGATCTGAAAAAAAATGCTGAAGATGGACCATCATTCCACATGATCGGAACTCCATCATATCTCTCTGAAACTAAGGCCTAGTATGCCCACTCCTACCACACTAGTATCAAACTAACAAGCTTCCCGATACTGCATTCTGTCTACCTTGATCTCCTCGAGCAGACTCTCTACAGCACTTCCGGCTATCAGTAGGAGGAGCACTGACTTTGGATGTCAAACCACCCTGCCTCACTTCTACAGAATCTATGAGATTACTCTCAGTTTTCATCACCTGGTTAACGATAGAGGAGTTCGAAGTCGACCTGATGATATTCACCTGGGAACAGATCTCATGCCTAAGACCATTATTAAACTTCCTTGCAAGGAACAACTCATCACCTGCTAGAATTGGAGTGAAGTTTACAACTCGATAAAAGAAGACGAGTACTCCATAACAGAATGAGTACCCAGCTCGAGACTCATAAACTTGAGGGTTCGGTCGGACCTCATGGTCTTCGGCTAAAGTTAATTGTAGGAGATGCGTCCAGATGGTGAGATTTCCTCCCACCACCTCTTGGTTGTGTCTCGGAGCATATAAGTAGCCAACTCAACCCTTTTCTATAGAGGTATCTCTAGATGCTCTAAAATCGTCACTGTGGCCTCTAACCACGACTATGGAGACTAGGGTCCTCCATCCTCTGAGAATGTAGGAGGATGTTGTTGCTGGAAAACCTACATCAACTAAGCCATTGACAGGGCACGAGGATGCGCTCTTTGAAAGGTATGATTCATCCTCAGGAAGTCATCCTTGAACTGGGCATTGGTGCCTGCAATGGGTATAACTGCTACTGCCATGGCTGGCACAACAGGAGGATTTGCAGGAGGGTCTACATGAAATCCTTGATCGGCCATATCCAGTGTCTGATCACCATCTAGTAGCTGACTTACAACCGGAGGACATCTCATAGGCATAGCTCTGAATTATCAAAAGCACCCCTTAGTTCAGGATTAACAAGACTAAGAACACAAGAGTACAAAATGGGAAAAAGAGAGAAAAATAGTAATGTTTCTACAAAACATGACTACATGGCATGTATAAAACTACAAGGCTTATTGCATAAGGCCATTCGCCTGGGCGTTTACTTCTTCCACCTCTGGTCGAGTAACACCCCAGACTACACAGCGTGTTTCCCCACACATGGCGTGTACTGGATCTCCATTACCTTACTCGAGTATCCTTACACGACTAACCCTCTGGGTCCTCTTAACCCTATACTACAAAACATGTTCACTAAAGACACGATGTGTACTAGACAAGGTTTCAGTGACCCGTGTTGTTTGGTACACGGACGGCTACACGATAGACCCTTACATGTGAGTTTCGAACAAACATGCCATTTATTGGAGAGATAACACCATCCCATGTTGTTCGTGACACGGACAAGTTTCAAGAGTGATACTACACAGTGTGTTAATTTCTATCACGGCGTGCAATATGTGAGTTTCCCTGACCCGTGTTATTAGTGACACTGTTGGGTACACGAATCACTATTACACGGCATGATACTACAGTACATGACATGTTCCCAAAAACAATTTCACCAACCCGTGTTTCTACTCATATAGTTATTGACACGTTTTAAAACTACACAGTGTGTATTCAAGTACATGCCCTGTATTCTGGGATTTTCTGGGAAGTAGCTTAGAAACTGCACAAAAACCCAGAAAACACTGAAAAGAAAGAATGGAGGTGCCAAATTTCGATCTGTGGGGGCCCAAACTCCCCGTGAATCAATTCATGGAATCTCCTATATATCAAATACAATAGAAACAAGTCAATGATCCACCAAACTCCAATTCATGAGGGCCCATAACATCTTAGGAATAAAATTATGGAGTTCATTTACGTAAAGTTACAATAAAAACAAAATCTCTATCGAACTGTAAGAATCCTATCAATGCATCAATAACAACAGCATGCGAAATCTACACGTCTATCACAACAACCTGAAATCACTAATGCACCCTAGACGGCATGGATAGAATGCATGTCATTGATTTATTACAAGTTCCTATATGATGCATGAGATGGCATGCCCTCATCTTATCGGGTTGCGACAGAAATAGAACCGCACTAGCAGCAAAAATAACAACACAAGGCATGTGAATCACTCAAGGTGAAGTCACATCAACCGTAAAATCTAAAAACCAGAAAACTATAATAAGCGAGCTAGATTGGAATTTCCCTGTAAACGGGTTAGCTACTCCCTGGAACAACTTATTACCATGTACTAAGTCTGTCCTATCCTTGGATAATGGTTCCAAATAGTAAATCAAGAGAAAATAACACCCTTTGATAACACTTTGTAATGGCCCGGTTCCGGAATCCACCCATAGGCGCCCCATACCAGGTTGGTCACATGGACTCAACCGCATTTCACCAAATGCAGGATGCTTCCAACTAGTAGAGAGGGACTTGGGTGTGATAGTGGGTAAAATATGCCCCCATAGGAAGAGTACACAATGGAGTAAACGAACATACAATAGAAAAGTAGTAAATATCCAACAACAATAAACTGGGGAAGACTAAAACAATGAAAAACTGGAGAACACATGTATATATGAAATGATGCAAGATACATATGTCAAAGAAAGAATCCAAACAATTCACAATGTGGAATAAGATACAAAACCGAAGTACAAAAGAAAGACAAAAAAGAAACTCCTTAGCATCACAAGCCTCAGATTGGACCCATGCTCTCCTGCTCCAAAGCGATCAAGTACTATAAGTTGAAGGGAGATTTCCCTTGACTATACATGCAACAACATAGTCTGTTTCGGCCCAAAACATGACCCAAACAGGGTGTGAGACTAATCTTAGTAGGCAACCAACTGAAGATCTGTGCCTCACATTCAGCGAGTATATGGCAGGTAATAGTACAGTAAGTAGTAAACAGTAACCAGTAGCAGGATGATATACAAAAGTAATCGATCCACAGAACAGCAAGCAGCAAAGAAGAAATCTGCTAACCACAACAGGAACCCCTCTGGGAAGTACTCACAGCCAACCACTCTTGTCCTATCCTTGAATTACCCACAACCCTCTGGGCAGTTCACTCAACCTAACCACTATGGTTTGGTCATATTAAAAATTAAGACTCTTCGTGTAAAGACCCAATGTTTCATTAGTGGAAAATCCCTCTTGATCCAGTTAAATGTAACTTTATAGAAAAATGTTTTTATAAGAATTCAACTTCTTTGGTTTTATGATAATAGTTATGACCATTAATTTTGTAGCCTTTGAACAGTGATCACATGATTAGTAAAAATATAAGGCTTTAACGAACCAAATTTTACTCAAACAAAGGAAGTGATGGCCTCATCTAGTAGAATTTCCCCATACGAAGCCCATTTGTCGGAGCTCGGAACAGAGGTGGCATCCTTGGGCTTCGCCCTTGAACAAGCCCAAGTTGAGATTCATTATATCAAGCTTGAACGTGTCCGTCTACGGGAAAAGTGGAAGTTCATTGATATTACCACTCGAGCGATGTTATCTGAGCCGCCCCAAGAGTCTGTCACCATCGCACACCTTACCCTTAGGTCTTATGCGGCTATTTTAAGGGGTTATGTAACAAATAAGTAGTAAAATTTTCATGTAAATTATTTTTTATATAATAATTGAAATAATTTCTAGTCATTTTTGATACATTGTAAATTGTTTTTAAAGCACAAATGGTGTTTTTAGTTATTATTTAATTAAGAAATCAATTTTATTAAATTAAGGGATTTTGGAATTAAATCATATTTTAATAAAATAATAATAATATTATTATATTAATTTTTATTAAATATAAATGATCTTATAATTTTATGAATGCAATGAAAATTTTATATTAAGGTTTGAAAGCCATTTCTGTCAAAACCCGTGAATTTTCGACAAAAGTTGGTTTTTATTTTAAAAGTGAAAATTAACATAATTAGAAATTTTTTTAGATAAAATAAATATCATTTCTGGAATCAGGACTTTGAAATTATCCAACGGTGAATGTTTCATAATGTTCTGAGACAGTCAAATTTTTCGGTAAAAATTAAATACCATTTAAATATATAATGTGTTTTATGACATCATAATGACCCAATGGTGATGTAATAAGATACCATAATCCTTATGTTCAGAAAATATATGTTTTATCATTAAAATAATGAGGTTTTGGGTTTGTTTTACTTACTTTTCAAATCATTAATGAACCTTTCATGACATATTCAACACTTTTCCTTTTTAAATTAATTTTCATAGGAGTGTGACTCACCTCCACATAAGCAACCCTAATATTTTAATAAGTTCGTACCTTGGCCTTGTAAAATATTTTTTTCCTATTTCCTTTTCTAGAAACCATGGGCAATAACCATGGTATGATTTGTGTTTTGGATTAATTTAATATAAGGGGTCCCAAACCAAAATAATAATGAATTCTCTCACCTTTCCTATATAAACCCACCCAAGCTCCCACTTCCTCCTCACTAAAATCCTTTGGATTTCGTCCAACCTCTGCCCTACTCTCCCTATAATCCTCACAAGATGCCCCAAGCACCCAAGAATCCTCTCACAAGCCTCTCTCTAGCCTTTGGAAGCACACATCCAAATAAGGGTTTATCCTTTCTCATTTTTGTCAATGTTCTTTAAGTTGTATTGCCCTTTTAATTTCAATTATGAATGTTGGGGTATGGTTTCGCACCTCCTCCATACTGCCCTCTTATTTTTTTTAATGATGGGAGACCCCTTTCTCTCTCATTAGATACCTCCCATGTACACCCATTACTATGCCGAAATTCCGAAAGGAACTTCCCTCTCTTCTTTTATATTCAAGCAATACTTTTGTATCATGAATCTAATTTCCATTTCAATTGTTGAGACATGTATATATATGACATACTTACTGTCCATTACATGTAAATATGATGAGGAACCCCTTTTTCTCTCATCAACCTTTTTTTATGAATTCTTATGTCACGCCGTTAGACTGCCGAAATCGCACCGATTTTCTAAGCCAACGTCTTTGCCTAGTGAATACCATGCCCATTACTCCATCAAGGGTATTCACCTTTTTGTACATTTACATATTTATTGTAAAGTCTCATGTATTAATTCCACATCCCTTTATCGTGGAAGAAATTATTATGTTTTATGAATCCATGTTTTATGATCCATGTGGCACACTTATGCATGAAATGAAATGTTTAAGAAGGGTGCGACCTTATAGTGCTCCAATGCATTGGGTAAATTATAGTATCATGATACGTCAAGTGCAATGAGTTTTGACTCATGTTAATTCAAGTGAAACGAGGGTTTACTCGTGCTTCATGTGCAATGAGGGTTTACTCATGCTCTATGTGCAATGAGCCGCGACCCATGCTAATTCAATGTTAAGTGTTGTTGCCACATTTTCATGTTATGATTATCATGATTTATCGTGCCTTTATGTTCATGTTTATTTTATTCTCTATTGATATGCCTATTTTCTAAACATGTATTGTACTCCTCATTTTATTCCATGGGTACCCCCTTACTAGGCATTATAGCTCACCCTTTTCTTATGCATGTCCTCATGTTATCCCATGCAATGCTAAGTACGAGGGAATGTAGTGGTCATGTAAAGGAAATTTTCAATAAAGATGTTTGTATTTCAAGTTTTAAGTTTTATGTAATGATCCTAATCCCCAAAGACACTAATCAACTCGATCTTCTTTGTTGTATCAAGTGATGTTTTATGTATTAAATCATGTTTAAGTTGTAATAAAAGCAGGGTTGTCATAGTTGGTATCAGAGGATAGGTTTAGTTATTTTTGGAATTAAGAAACCCTAGTAAAGCCTTAGATACAAGAAGGAGTATAATGAAAACATCCCTATGTTTTGGTAAATACTAAGTAAGTGGTTTTTCAAACAAATACAACCCTGTCTGGATACGAGCAGGTAGAGGCGGCTCTGGCACAGATGTATCCTAGGGGTAAAACCCGAAATCACCGCTTTGAACTAGACTCGAACGAGAACTGGTGCACGACAACGGGCCTTGCTGCACTCTTGGTTACGAAACTCTCAGGGGATATGTTTTGATTAATTCACAATCTTGGTATGAACTCTTATTAAGGGAAAATTCCCCTAAGAATATATGTTAGAAAGTAGATGATGAAAATCCTAGATTGAATCCTATAGACTCATGAGTTAAGGAAATAAAAGTTTATTTATAAGTAATAAACTTTTGTCTTTGGATTACCCTTTATGTGTTACCCCTAACTGTCCTTTTATTCCAGCCAATGGCCAGTAATAGGAGGACTCAGGCTAACAACCGTTGTGAAGATCAGTGAGATGATTGTACTAATGAGATTCCAAATCCAATGAGAGCGGGAATCACGAACATTGTCACGCTTCTCTCTCAGCTAACTCAAGTTTTTAATAGAATCACGGGTCAAGAGGAACGTTCAACCCCTCCTAAGAAAGAACAAATCACTATCGAGAGCTTCATGAGACAAAGGCCTCCTACTTTTAGGGGATCATCTGATCCCACGATCGCTAACACAATGGATCAACTCCATTGAAAAGTTATTCTCCATCCTCCAATTTTCTGAACAAGAGAAGGTTCTCCTGGCGGCTTATCTTATGGAGGGTGAAGCTGATCAATGGATGAAATTGATCAAAAATATGAAGCTTGAGGAAGAGATCGAGGCTTTGGAATGGAAGGAAATCAAGAAGATGTTTTTTGATAAATATTTTCCGCGCACCCTCCGTCTTAAGATGGAAAGGGACTTCCATTCCCTCAAGCAAGGAGATGAAGAATCTGTGGGAGCGTACGAGGAAAACTTCACAAGGCTTTCACGATATGATTCCAACTTCATCGTTACCCCCGAATGCAAGGTTGAACGTTTCTTTGGTGGGCTTATTCCTAGATTACGGAAAACATTAGCAATCCGTGACTTCGAAATCTATGAGGAAATTGTCTGATGTTCCCTCAAGGTCGAAATGGAGATCGGATAATCACAGGGGTATCATGGGGAAAAGAAGCATAAGGTGGACTTCAATGCTGGTGGTCCGATGGATAAATCCAACGGCGCTAATTTGTTCTAGCAACCCACATGCCAAATGTGCGGAAAGAAGGACCCTAGAAATTGCCTTAAGGGGACGAGAAAATGCTTCAGGTGTGGAACAGAAGGGCACCTAGCTATTAAATTTCGTCAAGAAGGACCCTCGGCTACGATAGAGGAGAGGAACGCTCCGTTCGAACCTCAACGCGCTGTTCAATGCTACAAATAAAAATAACTGGGTCATTTTGCAAATCAGTACCCTAATCCAAGGGTTTTCAGAGGTAACCAATAGCCTCTAAGACAGCAAGGAAGAGCTTTGGCGATCACTTCTTCTGATGTGAACCACGAAAACAAAGTGGTGACAGGAACACAAGTTATTCATTCAAGAATAGCAAACGTACTTTTTGATTCAGGTTCTACGCATTCTTTTATATCTCGAAAGATTAGTAGAACAATCCCAGCACCACCACAAATCATGGAATTAAAGATTTCGGTGAGTTCGGAAAATGGGGCAATCATTTCATCCCATGAATATAAGTCCTCCACTATTAAAATCTGTGGATTGAATTTCCCGGTGAACCTCGTCATACTCCCTTTGGTGGAATTTGATGCAATTCTTGGAATGGACTGGCTTTCCTTATATAGAGCCAACATAAATTGTCGGGAGAGGGAAATCACACTCCATATGGAGAATCGACCCCCAATTCATTACAAGTGTCAGGAGGAAGATGAATATCCTTTAGCTCCATCATCTCAAGCATGCATATTACTCCCATATGAGCTTGCATATCTGGCTCAGATGATTGGGTCCAAAGAAGAAACCATCCTTGAAGAAATGCCTATTGTGAAGAAATTCGTGGAAGCATTTCCCGAGGAACGGACTGGTCTTCCACCAAGAAGAGATGTTGAGTTCTCAATTGAAATTATACCTGGGGTGCTACCAATATCAAAGACTCCATATAGAATGGTTGTTGTTGATCTTGAATAGCTGAAGAAACAACTACATGAGAATCTGGATAAAGGATTTATACGCCCAAGTGCTACACCATGGGGTGAACCAGTCCTCTTCGTCAAAAAAAGGATGGGTCAATGCGGCTTTGAATCGATTATCATGAACTTGACAAAATCACGATAAATAACAAGTATCCACTCCCACGAATTGATGAATTGTTCGATCAGTTTCATGGATCACAATACTTCTCCAAGGTGGACTTGCGGTCAGGATATTATCAAGTAAGGGTGAAGAAGGAAGATATCCCCAAGACTGCTTTTTGTACAAGATATGGGCACTATGAATTCATATTAATTCCTTTCGGACACACCAATGCTGCAGCAATATTCATGGAAATGATGAATAGAGTCTTTAGAGATTACCCTGACAAATTTATTGTAGTCTTTATAGATGATATTCTAATATACTCCAAAACCAAGGGGGACCATGAGGAGCATTTAAGAACTGTACTAGAGACTTTTCGCAAGGAGAAGCTTTATGAAAAGTACAAAATGTGTGAGTTATGGTTGAAGGAAGTCTCATTATTGGGCCATATCATCACAAGCAATGGGATATCTGTGGATCCCTCCAAAATAGATGCAATTGAGGGATGGTTGAGGCCAACATCGGTAACGGATATCCGTAGCTTCTTGGGGTTAGCTGGATATTATCGACGATTTGTGAGAAATTTCTCACGATTGTCCAACCCTCTTACCAAGCTAACTCGAAAGGGAGTAAAGTTTCCATGGAGTGATGAATGCTAAGAAAGCATCAAGGAGGGAAAAAGGAGGCTTATCACTGCTCTCGTGCTTACTTAACACACAAGTGGGGAACTTTTTGTGGTATTGTGTGATGCCTCAAAGAAGGGCTTAGGATGTGTGCTGATGCAGAATGATAAAGTGATATCCTATGCCTCAAGGAAGTTGAAAATCCATGAGAAAAACTATCCAACGCATGATCTGGAGTTGGCGGCGGTGATCTTTGCCTGGAAAATATAGCAGCATTATCTCTATGGAGAGAAATGTGAGATATATACTGACCACAAGAGTCTTAAATATATATACACACAAAAAGAGCTTAATATGCACTAGAGAAGATGGATAGAGCTCATCAAGGATTATGACTGTTCAATACATTACCACCCTGGGAAAGCGAACAAGGTGGTGGATGCCCTATGTAGAAAGGATGCAGCGATTCTATCAATGATGAGAATTTAGAAGGATCCAATCTTCTTAGACTTGATGAAGATGGATGTGGGAATCATAAAGAAGGGGACATCATCAATCCATTCACAAATTATTGCTCAACCATCTCTTTTGGAAAGGTTAATGGATGTTTAAAAGGATGATGTGGGAATCCAGGAATAAGTGGAAGCTATCAAAAAGGGGAAATCCTCGGAGTTTAATATTAATGAAGAAGGAATTGTGCGGTTTGGGAAAAGACTATGTGTTCCATCAAGTCTGGAGCTGAAGAAGGAACTTTTGGATGATGCATTTAGTTCAAATTTTTCTATTCACCCAGGGAGCACAAAGATGTATCGAGATCTCCAAGAAAAGTTTTGCTAGGATAATATGAAGAAGGATATCACTGAATATACATCAATGTGCCTGGTGTGTCAGCAAGTGAATGCAGAGAGGCAGAAGTCTAAGGGGATGATGCAACCGTTACCCATACCATAATTGAAATGGGAGAACATCACCATAGACTTTGTCACCGGACTTCCGAGGACATCCAAAGGCAATAATGCAATATGTGTTGTCATGGATCATCTTACAAAGACTGCACACTTCATTGCTATTCGTGAGGATTTCTCAATGGATCAACTGGCACGAATATATATTAGGGAAGTGGTAAGGTTGCATGGAGTACCACTATCTATTGTGTCTGAACGTGATCCAACATTCACCTCTAAGTATTGGAGGAGTCTTCAACATGCTCTGAATACTGAACTGAACTTCAGTACGGCCTATCATCCTCAAACTGATGGCCAATCCGAGCGGACTATCCAAGAACTTGAGGATATGTTGAGAGCGTGTTCAATGGACTTTAAAGGTGGATGGGACCAAAATCTTCCTTTGGTTGAGTTCTCTTATAATAATAGTTTCCACTTGAGCATCCAAATGGCACCATATGATGCCCTTTATTGGAAAAGGTGCAAAACACCGGCATGTTGGGATGAGGTTGGTGAACATAAGCTTCTTGGACCAGAAATGGTCGAGGAAATGGTGGAGAAGGTGAAAACCATTCAGCAGCATATTAAAGCAGCCCAGAGTCTAAAGAAGATTTATTCAAATAATCGTCGATGAGACCTAGAATTTAATGTTGGATACATGGTGTTTCTATGCATATCTCCATGGAATAAGGTCATGAGGTTTGGAAAGAAAGGGAAGTTAAGTCCAAGGTACATCGGCCCCTTCGAGGTTATTGATCGTGTTGGGGCTGTGGCCTATCGACTATCACTTCCACCTACCATGGACAAGGAGCATTATTTCTTTCATGTATCCCTCTTAAGGAAGTACATAACGGACCCTTCACATGTAGTCTCTTCTGAGGTTGTACAATTAGAAGATGATCTTTCTTATGAGGAGCATCCAGTGAAGATCTTAGATCGTAGAGAAAAAGTTCTACGAAATTTGACAATGCCCCTCATCAAGGTATTATGGAGAAACCACAAATTTGATGAAGCGACATGGGAGTCGGAGGATATGATGAAGCTGAGTTACCCACATTTGTTTTAGTGTGAGAAAAGGAAAATTTCGAGGTGAAATTTCTTAATGGGGGAATATTGTAACGACCCAAAGTTTCATTAATGGAAAATCCCTCTTCATCAAGTTAAATGTCTCTTTATTAAAAAAATGTTTGTATAAGATTTCAACTTCATTGGTTTTATGATAAGAGTTGTGACCATTACTTTTGTAGCCGTTGAACAATGATCACATGATTAGTATAAATATAAGGCTTTAATGAACCCAATTTTACTTAGACAATGGAAGCGATGGCCTTATCCAGTAGAATTTCCCCATACGAAGCCCATTTGTCAGAGATCAAAAAATAGGTGGCATCCTTGGGCTTCACCATTGACCAAGCCCAAGATGAGCTTCATTATGTCAAGCTCGAACGTGACCATATATGGGAAAAGTGGAAGTTTATTGAGATTACCACTCGAGCGATGATATCTGAGCCGCCCCAAGAGTCTGTCACCATCACACACCTTACCCTTTGGTCTTATACGGCTGTTTTAAGGGGTTATTTAACAAATAAGTAGTACTATGTTCATGTACATTATTTTTATATAATAATGAATATAATTTCTATTCAATTTTGATACATTGTAAATTGTTTTTAAAGCACAAATGGTTATTTTATTATTATTTAATTAAGAAATCGATTTTATTAAATTAAGGGATTTTTGAATTAAATAATATTTTAATAAAATAATAATATTATTATTATATTAATTTTTATTAAATATAAATGATCTTATAATTTTATGAATGCAATTAAAATTTTATATTAAGGATTGAAAGCCATTTCTTTCAAAACCCGTGAATTTTCGATAAATGTTGGTTTTTATTTTAAAAGTGAAAATTAACATATTTAGAATTTTTAAGATAAAATAAATGTCATTTCTGGAATCAGGATGTCGAAATTATCCAACGGTGAATTTTTCATAATTTTCTGAGACAGTCAAATTTTTGGGTAAAAATTTAATACCATTTAAATATATAATTTGTTTTATGACATCATAATGACCCAATAGTGATGTAATAAGATACCATAATCCTTATGTTCGGACAATATATTTTTTATCATTAAAATAATGAGGTTTTGGGTTTGTTTGACTTACTTTTCAAAGCATTAATGAACCCCTCAAGACATATTCAACACTTTTCCTTTTTAAATTAATTTCCATGGGAGTGTGACTAACCTCGACATAAGCAACCCTAATATTTTAATAAGTCTTGACCTTGGCCTTGTAAAATATTGTATTCCTATTTCCTTTTCCAGAAACCATTGTCAAAAACCGTGGGATGATTTGTGGTTTGGATTAATTTAATATAAGGGGTCCCAAACCTAAATAATAATAACTTCTCTCACCTTTCCTATATAAACCCACCCAAGCTCCCACTTCCTCCTCAATAAAATACTTTAGAGTCTGTCCAACCTCTGCCCTAATCTCTATATAATCCTCCCAAGGTTCCCCATGCTCCCATGAATCCTCTCACAAGCCTCTCTCTAGCCTTTGGAAGCACACTTCCAAGTAAGTGTTTTTCCTTCCTTTCTCATTTTTGTCAATTTTATTTAAGTTGTATTGCCCTTTTAATTTCAATTATGAATGTTTGGGTATGGTTTATAACCTCACCCATACATCCCTATTATTTTTTGAATGATGGTAGACCCCTTTATCTCTTATTAAATGTCTCCCATGTACACCCGTTACAATGCCGAAATTCCGAAAGGAACTTCCCTCTCTTCTTTTATATTCAAGCAATACTTTTTTATCATGAATCTAAATTCCACTTAAATTGTTGGGACATGTATATATATGACCTAATTACTGTCCATTACATGTAAATATGATGAGGAACCCCTTTCTCTCTCATCAACCTTTTTTATGAGTTCTTATGTCACGCCGTTACGCTGCCGAAATCGCACCGATTTTCTAAGCCAATGTCTTTGTGTGGTGAATACCATGCCCATTTCTCCATCAAGGGTATTCACCTTTTTTCAAATTTACATATTGATTATAAAGTCTCATTTATGAATTCCACATTCCTTTATCGTGCATGAAATGATTATGTTTTATGAATCCATGTTTTATGATCCATGTGGCACACTTATGCATGAAATTAAATGTTTAAGAGGGTGTGCCCTTATAGCGCTCCAATGCATTGGGTAAAGTATAGTATCATGATACGTCAAGTGAAATGGGTTTTGACTCATGCTAATTCAAGTGGAATGAGGGTTTACTCATGCTTCATGTGCAATGAGGTTTTACTCATGCTCCATGTGCAATGAGTCGCGGCTCATGCTAATTCAATGTTAAGTGTTGTTGCCACATTTCCATATTATGATTATCATGATTTATCATGCCTTTATGTTCATGTTTATTTTATTCTCTATTGATATGCTTATTTTATAAACATGTATTGTACTCCTCATGTTATTCCATGTGTACTCCCTTACTGGGCATTATAGCTCACCCTTTTCTTATGCATGTCCTCAGGTTATCCCATGCAATGCTAAGTACGAGGGAATGTAGTGGTAATGTAAAGGATGTTTTCAATAAAGATGTTGTATTTCATGTTTTAGGTTTTATGTAATGATCTTAAGCCCCAAAGACACTAATCATCTCAATCTTATTTGTTATATCAATTGATGTTTTATGTATTAAATCATGTTTATGTTGTAATAAAAGTAGGGTTGTCATACTTTGGGGAAGCTTGATCGGTCAATTAATATTATAGTATAGGGTATTTAGGGAATCTCTGAGTAATATCACATGGTGTAACCCTCTTATAGCCCCATGTTCTAGAAACTCTCTGAGGAAGATCGCTCAGTCAATTCCTCCTATAGTCTCTGGTCTATCACAGACTCTCTAAGGAAGTGCACTCAGTCAATTCCCTCTCTATCATGTAATGGTTTTAAATAAATTCAAATAAAGTAAAGACTCTCTGGGGAAGCTCACTTGGCCTACCCTCTTGTAGTATATAATATACAAGACTCTATGGGAAGCCCACTCGGTCTATCCCTTGTAGTCTATAATGTCCAAGAATTTCTGAGGAAGCTCACGCGGTCTACCCTCCTGTAGTCAATAATGTCCAAGACTCTCTGGGAATATCACTCAGTCTATCCCTTATAGTCTATAGCACCTGGTTCTCATAGTCATGTGCTAGTAAATGCATAATAATGATATAAGTCCAATGAATACCTATTGAGCTACTTCGAAAACCAGTCTACAACATAACAAGAATGTCTATAATTTTATTCCAACCTACTGTCACAAGGCATGAAAAACAGGAAACAGCCAAAGTCTAATAAGACCCAATGGTTTTAACAAGAACAACACACGAGAAAAACATCCAGGCACAACAATTATCCACAAACATGATCAAATTACCACTACACAAGCATACATGCATGGTAGGAAAACAACAGGGGAAAACGGTAAACACGCAATACCCTGTTCACAGGTATTTGTGGAATTTGTACATTAAACTCAAATACTTCTAAAGGTAAGGCACAAACCACCTACCTCAATTATAGGAGGTCGATATAATTTGACCACAAGGACTGATTCTCCTTAGAAATGTGTAGATCTACAAAAAAACACAAAACGATCAACCCACGATATATTTCGAAAGAGGAGGAATTAGAAAACAAATCTTTAGGAGAAGAATGATTTTACCGCTGCCGTCCCAACACAATCGACGACTGTCGATTCGGAGAATGGATGGAGGCACAGGGACACAGACAGTGTTCACGGTCGTACGGTGCTCTTGGTCGAAGAACCTGTAGAAGAAATGAGTTTTTTTCGTCCGGTGCAACCCTGGTCTGATTAATGATAAAAAAGGAAGTACACAGCCTATAATTTTGGGGTACACAGCGTGTACTTAGCCTTTCCATACTCCACTTTAAGCGGCCTCGCCATCGGCCCTACACACCGCGTTTGTGGCCAGGACACAACCAACACATGGCCTGACACTGCACCAATGTACATGGAGTGTACTTAGAAAATTTCTAGATTATCCTCTTTTTCTAAAAAACCACCAAAAAATGAAAAACATACTTGAAACGAAGATCCGGTTTCGTAAAATTAAATAACTTTTTAAAATATAATTTTACTTGTTGATGCAAGTAATATTATCACACCATGAAATTTGTTATGAATTTTCATTTTAGTAATCATTTAATTTCATTTATTGACTAGAAACTCTCTAAGACAATCACATATAACTCCAATGACTAGAGAGATCACCAGTTTGATAAAATTGATAGGATTTTTTGGGTATTAATTATATTAATATTTTTAGACCATAGTCCCCCACACCTTGTGAAATCATTTACACTTAGTATCCAATAGAAACATATTGTTATATATCATTACTATTGGATAGATAATTCTCAAAAAGAGGTTATCACACTTCAATTCCCTAACATTAAACATCATATTACGAAAATACATATAAATCATATGATTGATGTTTGATTGAATTATATCAAACCAAATTTTGAAAAAAAAATATCTGTAAATCACATATTCCTAATTAAATTTATATATATAATTATATAAATAAAAAGTTGTATACTATTTATTTTAATTAAAATATGTTTTTGATTAATCATTAATATATAATTATTTATATAACTAATATTTTTCGACCAACCATTTAAATATTATTCATTTTTCATATGTAATTCATGATATTAATGTTGAACTAGTCAGTCACAAAATATATCTTCTCGAGAAAACACTCAAGTAAGAGAAATGCATGACAATTTAAAGTGCACTCCCCTATATATTTTTAATTTGGATGTATATACTACCCTAACAAATCTCAATGACTCAATTTGTCTTTTATTTATTTAAGTTTATATTATAGATTTCTTGTTGTTTACTTTTTAAAAAATACTACATAATTTTTAATGATCCCTAAATAGAATCTATATTTACTCCCTTATTCCAATAGTATTACATTTATTCATTTCGTTATAATATTATTTACCAACCCCTATAAAAATATCATCAAATTTAAATAATGATTTGTGAAAATGATGAATTCCAATGAATATATAACTCCAAATGGATCTGTTATATCTAATATATAATAATATAGATCTAGTAAGACTATACTACCAATTATGTTTTATATATTTTCTTTTACGGTTTTATAAGAAAATGATGACGATTTTAAATTCTTTAGATATCAGATATTCCTAGAAAGAAGAGTCATGAAATAATAGATACCGCAAATGTGGTTCATGAATAGTAATAGAACCATGTAACTATAGTTAGTAAAGGAGTTCTAAAAGAATATGATTTATAAATGGAGATAACATAAGACCACATTATAATTTCTAATGACAGTCATGAAATTACAATCTCTTAAAATTTATGGGTTGTATGGTTAGGAATTCCACAAAATGTTTAACATGGGGGAATTAAATGTTATTAAAAAATACAAAATCCTTATTTTTCATATTAATTTCTTTGGAATATATTTCATGAGGTATAAATCCTTGAAGGCCAATAATTTTTTATTTCTATTATGTGTGAAAATAGTTCAAAAATTTATTGAACATGTTATTCATCAAAATAATGTAAATATTAAAATTATAAGGAATAATGATATATTTTTATTTATCTGATGGTAAATGGAGTGAAAATATGGTACCATATATGTCTTCTGTGACATATTGAATAATTAACAGCGTTTTTATCCCTATTAAATTATCATTTGTATAAAAAAGGTATGCAATCTTTTTTTAAAGATCAGGGGACCTATTCCTGAAGAGAGGAATGGACTGTTTTTTATAGTTGTTTTTTATTGAATGAAAAATCATGTAATACAATAAATATTTGTAGGAACCATTTGGAAAAAAATATGGGATATGGAGGAAAATAAAATTTATTTCTAGTATAATACATTGAAATGTAAAACCAGAACAAATAAAATTGTATATCTCAATTCAAATATTGATTTGGTAGTCGAGTCTAACTATTTACCTCAGGAATGTATAATTGATGTGGTAGTTGTTCTTATAGATATAACATTGAAAGATAATGGGTACAGAATGAACTTATCAATTAGTCCACATACACATTAGAACTCGATAGGATGATATTATAGAAAAAAATCATAGGATCAACTAAAGGTAACTTAGTGTTTCATATATCACACAATTTTTTGAAACAATCATTTTTATTACTAACAATTTTATTTAAACATATAATCCCATGATTAACATAAATGCATATTACATTATTTTGTATGAAAATTCAAAACAATAATAAATTACAAATCTATGAACCATAATTGTTTATTGTATTTGTAATCATGGAAGACAATATTATAATATGGGGAAATAACATCATTGTTTACCATAATTATTTTACCCTTATGTAAATCGAATTAAATACATTCTTCAAAATCGCAGGGAAGGAAACGTATAAAATGGTGAGATCAGATACATAGTAAAGGAAAATAAAGGATATATTTAAGAATAACATGGGAATAAATGTATGGGAACACGAGAATACAATTTTATGATCATAACATATAAATCAAAGATCATGTACCTAGGTTATGAGATAAATATTATCTACCATTAGATGTGAATAATAATGGAATTAGGAGAATAATCTATGAGATTATAATCTCTGAGTAAGATATAGAATTTGTTGAATACACTTAGTAATATAAAATTATTCCCTATAAGTCAAGGATTATTTCCAATAAAATACCATTTCATATCATTGGGGATACAGCTACTGGGAAAAAAACCACAATCCCCAGTCACATCCCTTTCATATTAGTGGAATATTTTCACTCTAAAATCTTATGAGTAGAAAAATTTCCCTCCCAATACCATACATGTAACCATGATTAACTCCCACATCTATATTAAAAAAAAATCCCATTACTGAATCAATTTCACTCTGTAATGTCCAAAATCTAACCAAGGTATGGGACATTTAATTTTTTATCCAAATCCTTAAAGAAAACTATTGCATGCACCCTCATGGACTTTTATGGTACCCATGTTGCTATTAATTACTTTAAATTGGTTCATGTGACATTTGTAAAATAATATAACATGCCCTAGCATAGTGTTTTGGTTAAAATTATATAAAAATGACTTAAAGGAATAAAAATAATTTTAAGGAAATACAATGTAATGAAAAGGGATAAAAAAATAACTAATAAAATTAAATCAGTTGGAGAATTCAGAAAAATATTTAAAATGGGTTTATGAATTTTTTTAGTTATTTTCCTCTTTCACTACATTTTTATTTTTATTAATTAAATGAATTTTATTTTTCCTCTTTTTATGAGTTTAATTTTTCTTTTTTCCTCTCATTTTTCATTCACCCATTTTTTTAAAATTTTTTCTTTCTTCCATTCCTCCACCTCTTTCTTAATCACACCCCCTCTTCTCTAGGTGGTGCACCACCCTCCTCCGCATCCATTGTATGCATGCTTCACCTCCGATTATCTTTTATTTACAATTTCATTGAATGAGCTGTGAATATTTCAGAAGGGTTAAACTCCCACTCCAGGATTCATTGGATTTCATCAACTCTTGATCACACAATCTTATATAGATGGTTTATAACTGAAAAATTAGTTTTTATAAAATCCTCTCATTTCATCCAATATATGTAAAATAGAATTTTTTATTGATAAATGGGAGATACTACGAATACGAGTTAGGGATTATTTTGATCCTTTACATTACATAATTGTGTTATTCACTTCGCACTGTTGTGCCACTCATTAGTGTCTACCAGTGATGTTCAATTAAAGTATGTTAATTTAATTAAAATCTGTATCATGGATCCATGTGAACATTGGTTAATTAAATCAATTAAGAGGATGCTTCCACATTGTTGGAATCCTCTTCAGATGGGGCAAAATAATCGACATATTTTTCTATTTTCATTGTTTCTTTAAATTATCAGTTATTTGTATTTTTGGGATACATTAGGATTAATTTTAAATTCAATAATAATTTTTAGGTTTAATTGTTTTGCCTAAAAAATTCGGTTATCAGGTTTTTTCCTTGATTTTATTTAAAAGTTGATTCCACTTCTTACACTAATAAGTTCCATGTGCTATTTAACCGGAGTTATGGTGTTTGAATTGATTGGTTACCTAAATGGAACTTATTATGAATGATTTCTCTAGGGTATATATATATATATATATGCATCTATTTTTATCTACAGGTAAAAGGGTAGATAATATAACATGGGTTCCATATTAATAATCCACAAATATACTCAACAAGATCCATATGTTTCAACATGATGATCCGAGGAAGTGATGGTTTAGGCTATCCTAGAATGGGATCCAGCAGGAATTTCAAATACTCTTGAGTGACCCTGGTTCCCTAAGAGAAAACCAAGGATAGACCTTTTGGAATAATGGATATGCAATGTCATGGTAGAGAATTAATCCCTTATGTGTGATACATTGAAAATATACATGGTTAACACAACAAAAGAGATACATGGGATTCCGAAATGATCAACTTGGATGAGCATTGTGGCGTTGGATAATGTAACACTACGAGATTTTATGAAAAATATTTTTTTTAATTTCATTAATGTAGTGTGTTGTAAGCTACACTAAAATGAGCTTGCACAACATTCATCCATGAATTTCCTTTCATTACACGCAATCACGACCTTCCTCGATAGCGTGTGTAGTCCGTAATACAGAGTTTCACTAAAGGAGTTATTATTATAATATTATTATGAACTAGCCGTTATGAATATTAATAACTACTTTTTGAAATTTTGTAAATTTTACTTTCCAAAATGGACTTCATTTTTGGATTCGGAATATCGAAATTAGCATAGGGTGAAATTTTGGTACTTTTCGATACCTTTCATATTATGATGAATAGTGAAAATTACTAAATTTTAATTAAAAACAACTTTTTTTATAGAAATAATTAATAGTGATAAATTATTAATTTGAGTGTTTTTAAAGTATATTTAGAATATATTTTTTCAATTTAATACAATGTTGTTCATTGGATGTAATTTTACATTTAAACCAAACATAAAGAAGTGTCAATCTTTTGATAGTTATTATCTTTTAAAAACACGCTATTTGTTATGACGACGAGAATTAATTTTTAAATTATTTAATGAAACTGATAAGTTTTTAATTTGGTAAAATAGACATCATTTTTGAGTTCATAATATCAAATATATCATAGGCAAAATTTTTGGTATTTTTCTGGAAACTTTCATTTTTTGATGAATAGTGAAACCACTAAGTGGTAGTGAAAAAAATGAATTTTTCATAAAAATAAATTTTACTGCTTCTGTGAGTGGAATTTAAAAAATCCGAGAGACACGGTTGATTTATGTAAGTAAAATGTCGTTCAATGAGATGAAAATAATTTTGGGTGTATAGTAACTTTTTACTTTTTTTACAATGGTTAAAAGTAAATAGGGCAATTAAGGGTAAAAATGATATTATTATTACCTTAACACATGTCTTAATTCTATTGGATAAGTGTAATTCGACAAAAAACAAACTTATGAATGCAATATGACCATTTAGGCCCTCTTGGATTAGATTAGGACATTTATTGTTAATTTATTTAAAGAATGGTTAAAATAGTTAAAATCAAAGTTTAATAAGTAACTAATTTTTAATATAGGGTTATACATACGATAAATTCAACTATAAATATTCATTAGAACGATAAAAAGATTTAATACATAATGATATTTAATTTTTAATTTTTAGACATTAAATAATTTAATATATTTATGACACAATGATGATGCAGTAATTAATTTATTAATGAAATATTGACATAATTGATGTTATAAATACCCAAATAAATGTAATTTGAGACATTTTATGAATTCCACTAATTTTCAAGGTTAATATGACATTATTGTATTGATGTAATTATATTTTTTCTAACTAATCATTATGTTATGATTTTCACAAAAATCAATTCCTAAATAGTGTCAAAATTGACATAAAATAGTTTTTTAAAACAAATATTATATTATTAAATGTTATTTTATTCCTAAAAATCTAAGGATCGGCCAAATGACTTATATAAGGTTATATATATTAATAATAAACAACTTGGGGTTCTTTTGGCTTGTTATAGTAGGTCTATTAACCATATATTGTAAGAACACAAAAACACACGGTAAAAGTAAAATTATCTAACTTAAAGATAAAAATAAATGATAAGGTTAAAATAGGAACCTAAACTTGTCTAAATTATATTTGATGAGAGGAACTGGACCCATCCCCACCTTAGCTTCGAACTAAATCAATTTGGAGCTATTTAAAACCGAATATGACCTTATAATTAAATAATATTTTTTAGTTATTCCAAAGGTGACCCTCTCCTCCCTTGTAAAAGGGAACCTCCTCCCTCTCTTCCTCACACCACTTTGAGCCTTAAAGCTCGGCCAAAACCTACCAAATTCTCTTATCCACTTCACTAGAAACATCCTATAGGTACTTTTTACCTTCAAAGACCAATTGTAGTGCCCTAAGAGGAGGACTCAAAGAGGCGCTTCAAAGAAGAAGTAATGTATGTTACTGATTCTTTCTACATTATTTCTTCTTACACTTCTTCTTCATAGGTTGTTTCATTATGAAGTAATAACATCATTATCACTCATATACTGATATGTTATTATAATAATGAAAAAACCATATTTCACCATCTATCCATCCTACGGAAAACGAAATCACCGCGCGTGTGTACGTACGGAATACTGTCTCCATGCCGTGGTGTAATCAATTTTCTACCACCACCATACTTGGATGGGTATAATGGTGTAAATAATAACTATATATGATTATTTTAAAGTTATATTTATTATGTAATAGTATACATACACTCCAATAAAATTTCCACGATCATGGGAACGATATCATCGCTTGTGCGTATGTACGGAATACCGTCTCCACGACGCGATGAGATTCATTCTCAATGATTAACCATTCATGAATGATTATAAAGTATATATATAAGTAATAATGGAATATATGACATAATAATGATACTGGATTTATGTATATATATATTTCTGTCATCCAATTAATTCCATTCAATTCAATGAGGAAAATAAAACAACGTTCATGCGTACGTACGGCCTACCGTCTCCATGAACGGTGTATTTATTTCCATTTATCGATCTGTTATATATATGTATATTCTGAATATATATTATATATAAATCATTTTTTATATTCTGTAATTAATTAATCATGATATAAGAAATCATATGAATAATTACAAGTCAAATCACGGACGACAAATGAAACGATTTTACCCAAAACACACTTTAACATGGAATTTACAAAAGAACAGGTAATATAAAGTTATAAGTGATCCATATATTATATCATAACAATGGATATGATTATTTAATAAGTCAATGACATTATTTAAAAAATTATACAGGAGTTTCAGATACGTACGAATCATATCGGACCTAAGGTAAGGGAAAATATCACAATCTCATTTTATCTGAGATTTTTTGTACTTTGGTATTTACTAGGGTGTATTTTATCATACACATCCATGTTTCCACAATATGTAATATTATTTCCATCCACCTACAATTGTTTAAATCCATTTTTACCCTTCGGTGTGTTTTTAGAAAAGGATCTGAAAGGAATCTTTTGTCGTTTTTCGTACGAGGCACTTTTTGACTTTTCTGAAAAAAGTACGAAGAAGGTGTTTTTAACTTATTCTGCACGAATGGATTTTTACAGTTTTATAATGACTTATTTTCATGAAGATTCCTACAAAACATTTCATGACTATTTTAAAAAATATCTCTTTCTTTTAATATAGAATGATGTTTTTTGAAAAGAAATTGATTTTGAAGAAGAAAGGATATTTTTCTCAAGAATTCAATTCAAATGTTTTATTAAAACCATTTTCTATCTAAGATGAGATTATTTCATATGTGTATGTTTTATGTTTAATTTTTTATGAGATTATTTTGTGGCACACATAATAATGGTATCATTATGAGATGGGTGGAAGCTATATCTCTCTCCAAGGTATTGGGTAAAGATTTATATCTCATGAGATAGCAATGGCTGGAACAGTAATTTAATCTGGTTCAGTGTTACAGGACTGAAACGAGGAGTGAACTCGATTCAAAAAGGCACTTTGTCCACTATGATGGTCTTGGAAGAAATTCCTTGGCTACTATGGAAATCATAACATGTGCTTAATGGTTTCCATAGTTATATGTTTTATTCCCATGCTATTTTATCATTCTTAATGTTTCTTTATGAACTATGCCTTACGTGCTTCCATGTTTTATGTCATTGCTCTTGATTTTGATGTTTAAACATTATGTTCATGTTTTTAAGTTCAAATGTCTATGGTATGTTTTATTTTATCCATGATTACCCTTACTGAGCATTTTAGCTCACCCTTTTTATGTTTTCTTTTCCCCAGGATATAAAGAATGGTTTTAGGTAAGAAAAAAAGAGGATGATCATTGTGGGAGATGTTGAGGATCGTTCACCACGATTAGAAGATTACGTTCCAAGTTTCCAAAGACACTAAACTATTAGCGTCCTTGTGTGTTTGTTTTTGTTATGTATTAAGTATTCCACAAAATTAATGTAATGTCCATGTACATCAAGCTTCGGGTCTCTACAGTTGGTATCAGAGGAAAGGTTTAGTTAACCTTTTTAAACTAGGATGCGAAAACTTCAGTGAGATCCCTAGAGATATTTCTATGGTATGTCTAGGGATTTCCCTAAGTATAAGTATACGTATAGGATATAGTCCTAAAACTATGGTAATGATCTTAGAATTTAACATAAGATGTTAGATATTGAGGGTACTCCCCCTTTACTATGTTGTTCTCTCTAGCATGATTTTTCCCTCTCACAGAATTCTTTTTGTGTTTTAGTCAATGGAGGGAACCAGAAGAAATTTGGTTAACATTGAATCCAATTGAAAATTTGGTTACTATGAGCAAAAAAATTGTTTAATGCCTATAGGGAAAGATGTTGTGATTATGCTGAATCAGTCGTCGCGATATATGATTAACAAGGTGAAATTTAGTGGTATGCCTAATTCATCAAATAAGAGGAAGCTAGACTTTTATTCATGTCCGCATGTTGAGGAGCATAAATAAAGGAAGATTGGGATTTCTAAATAAGGTAATAAGAACCTTGAGGAATACCTCAAATGGAGGGACATATGTTATCTGTGTGGAGAAAAGGGTCATAGAGTGACAGACTATTATGGAGTTCAATGTCTTATTTGTGGAGAACATGGGCATTACCCAACTCAATGCCATGACCTAAAAAGTAATTTCTAAATCAAGGAAGGAATTATTCCAGGACAATAATTAAAGAATATGGATTTAAGTTTTTATGTATCGGTATTCAAGAATAATGTTTTTGAGGTACTTTTATGGTTTATTAGAATATTTTTGTATTAGTCTATTGTGGTTTTCAATAATTTTATGGTACCGGTAACCATGGAAAGTGATTGAGATATCTTTGGAAAGAAGATTATAAGCACATAATGAAGGTATAAGGAGAAAATAAAATGTTTGACAGTGAAATTGTACCAAAATCATGTATGTATTTCTTTTAATTCATCACCTTTAAGGATATGAACTTGAAAACCAAAACTTTTGTCCTAGTTCTCTTATATCCGATGAATCATATGGTACCTTAGATCATCACAAATCAATGGATTTGTGATTGTTGGCTTTTTTCATAGCCATGTTCTCTACCACTCTCCATCGTAACATGATGGTTAGGTTTCTTTCCATATCCATATTTTCACCTATGTTCGTCTATGTGGAAACCTAGTGATTAGTTAATTTGGGAAAAATTTATGCTTCATAAATTAGGTTTTAAAGATTGGTTTTGATATTCCTTTTTATGATGTCGGTTTCTATTAAAGAATCATTCGAGTAGTAAACAATTTACAACCCCGAAAAATTTCGAGGGCAAAATTCATTTTAAGGGGGGGTAGAATGTAACACCCAGAGATTTTATGAAAAATATTCTTTTTAATTTCATTAATGTCTTGTCTTATATGATACACCAAAAGGATCTTCCACAACCCGAATCCTTGGCTTGCCTTGAATTAAATGCAATCACGGCCTTCCTCGATAGCGTGTGTAGTACGCAATACCGAGTTTCACTAAACAAGTTATTATTATAATATTATTATGAACTAGCCGTTATGAATAGTAATAACCACTTTTTGATATTTTGTAAATTTTATTTTTCAAAATGGAAATAATATTTGGATTCGGAATATCAAAATTATCTTAGGGTGAAATTTTGGTACTTTTCGATAACTTTCATATTCTGAGGAATTGTGAAAATTTCTAAATTTTAAATAAAAACAATTTTTTTAATAGAAATAATTAATAGTGATAAATTATTAATTTGAGTGGTTTTAAAGTATATTTGGAATATATTTTTACATTTCAATACAATGTTGTTCATTGGATGTTATTTCACATTTAAACCAGACATAAACAAGTTTCATTCTTTTGATAGTTATTATCTTTTAAAAACACACTATTTGTTTTGAAGAAGAGAATTAATATTTAAATTAGTTAATGTAACTGATATGTTATAAATTTATTAAAATAGACATTATTTTTGAGTTCATAATATCAAATATATCTTAGGCCTAATTTTTGGTATTTTTCTAAAAACATCCATTTTTTGATGAATAGTGAAACCACTAAGTGGTAGTTAAAAAAATGAATTTTTCAGAAAACATAATTTTACCACTTCTGTGAGTGGAATTTCAAAAATACGAGAGACACGTTTGATGTCAGTAAGTAAAATGTTGTTCAATGAGATGAAAATAATTTTTGGTGAATAGTAACTTTTTACTTTTTTTTAGAACGGTTAAAAGTAAATAGGGTAATTAAGGGTAAAAATGATATTATTATTACCCTAACACATGTACTAATTCTATTGGATAAGTCTAATTAGACCATAAAAAACCATAGAAAAAATATTACCATTTAGGCCCACTTGGATTATATTTGGATATTTATTATTAATTTATTTAAAGAAGGGTTAAAATAGTTAAAATCAAAGTTTAATAAGTAACTCATTTTTAATATAGGGTTATACATAAGATACATTCGACTATAAATATTCATTAGAAAGGTAAAAACGATTTCATACATAATTATATTTAATTTGTAATTTTTAGACATTAAATAATTTAATTTATTTATGACACAATGATGATGTAGTAATTATTTTATTAATGAAATATTGAAATAATTGGTGTTATAAATACCCAAATAAATCTAATTTGAGACTTTTTATGAATTACACTAATTTTATAGGTTAATATGACATGTTAGTATTGATTTAATTAACTTTTTTCTAACTAATCATTCTATTATGATTTTCACAAAAATCAATTACTAAATAGCATCAGAATTGACATAAAATAGTTTTTAGAACATATATTATATTATTAATTGTTATTTTATTCCTAAAAATATAATGTTCGTCCAAATGACTTAGATAAGGTTATATATATTAATAATAAACAACTTGGGGTTCGTTTGGCTTGTTATATTATGTTTATTAACCTCATAGTGTAAGAACACAAAAATACATGGTAAAAGTAAAATTATCTAACAAAAAGTTAAATATAAATGATAAGGTTACAGTAGGAACCTAAACTTGCCTAAATTCTATTGGATGAAAGTGTTTCGACCCATACCCACCATATCTTCGAAATAAATCAATTTGGAGATATTTAAAACCGAATATGAACTTATAATAAAATAATATTGTTTGTTATTCCAAAGGTGCCCCTCTCCTCCCTTATAAAAGGGCACCTCCTCCCTCTCTTCCTCACACCACTTAGAGCCTTAAAGCTCAGCCAAACCCTGCCAAATTATCTTCTCCACTTCCATAGAAACATACTAGAGGTCCTGGACTTCTTCAATGACCAATTTTAGTGCCCTAAGTGGAGGACTCAAAGTGGCGCTTCAAAGAAGGGGTAATGTTTGTTACCGATTCTTTAAACTTTATTTCTTCTTCTTAGGTTGTTACATTATGAAGTAATAACATCAGTATCACTCATATACTGATATATTATTATAAGTATGAGAAAACCCTATTTCACCATCTATCTATCCTACGGAAAACAAAATCACCGCGCGTGCGTACGTACAGAATACCGTCTCCACGCCGTGGTGTAATCTATTTTCCACCACCACCTTACATGGATGGGTATAATGGTGTAGATAATAACTATATATGATTATTTTAAAGTGATGTTGATTCTGTAATAGTATACATATACTCCAATAAAATTCCACGATCATGGGAACGATATCATCACCCGTGCGTACATACGGAATACCGTCTCCACGACGCGATAAGATTCATTATCAATGATTAACCATTAATGAATGATTATAAAGTATATATATAAGTAATAATGAAATATATGACATAATAATGATACTGGATTTATGTATATATATATTTATTTCATCCAATTAATTTCATTCAATTCAATGAGGAAAAGAAAACAACGTTCATGCGTACGTACGGCCTACCGTCTCCATGAACGGTGTATTTAATTCCATTTATCGATCTATTATATATATGTATATTCTGAAAATATATTATATATAAATCATGTTTTATATTCTATAATTTAGTAATCATGATCTAAGTAATCATATTAATAATTACAAGTCAAAACACGGACAAAAATGGAATGATTTTACCCAAAACACTCTTTAACATGGAATTTACAATTGAACGGTTAATATAAGTCATAAGTGAACCATATATGATATCATAAAAATGAATATGATTCTTTAATAAATCAATGACATTATTTATATCATTATACAGGAGGTTCGGATATGTACTAAGCATATCGGACCTATGGTAAGGGAAAAATCACAATCTCATTTTATCCGAGATTGTGTTTACTTTGGTATTTATTGGGGTGTATTTTATCATCTGCATCCATGTTTACTCAATATGTAATATTATTTCCATCCAACTAAAGTTTTTTAAATCAAATTTTACCCTTCAGTGAATTTTTAGTAAATGATATGAAGGGAATCTTTTGTCATTTTTCGTACGAGGTATTTTTTGACTTTTTCGACAAAAGTACGAAGAATGTTTTTTTAACTTATACGGCATGAATGGATATTTAAAAAATTATCTCCAAGAAGAATCCGTTACAAGTTTTCAAGTTTATTTTTAATCAAATTCTTTTAGTTTATAATTGTATGACATCTTAAGAAAGGAAAAGTGTTTTTGAAATAGAAAGGATATTTTCCTCAAGAATGGAGTTCAAGTGTTTTATCAAAATTATTTTCCTTCTAAGATAATAAAGCGTTCTGTTTCTATCACTATTATTACATTTATTTGACTATGTTGTGATGGAAATATTTTTATGAATTCCTTTATCTTATATGAATTGTTTTATGTTGTCATGATGTTTAAGATTCCCATTTCTATTACATGGGTTATGCTATGATTTATGGTTTATAATTTTGTGGCACACATAATAATGGTATCATTATGAGATGGGTGGGACCTATATCTCTCTCCAATTTATTGGGTAATGATTTATATCTCATGAGATAGACATGGCTGGAATGGTATGTTAATCTGGTTCAGTGTTACAGGACTGAAACGAGGAGTGAACTCGATTCAGAAAGGGACTTTTTCCACTAAGATGGTATTGGAATCAATGCCTTGGCTACTATGAAAATCATAACATGTGCTTAATGGTTGCCACAATTACATGTTTTATTCCCATGATATTTTATCATTCTTAATGTTTCTTTATGATCTATGCCTTACGTGCTTCCATGTTTTATGTCATTTCAAAAGCTTTTGATGTTTAAACATTATGTTCATGTTTTTAAGTTCAAATGTATATTTTTTGTTTTATTTTATCCATGTTTACCCTTATTTAGCATTTGAGCTCACCCTTTTTATGTTTTCTTTTCCCCAGGATATAATGAAAGGTTATAGGTAAGAAAAAAAGGGGAAGATCTTTATGGGTGATGTTGAGGATCTTTCACCACGATTAGAAGATTACATTCCAAGTTTCCAAAGACACTAAACTATTACAGTCCTTCAGTGTTTGTTTTTTTATGTATTAAGTATTCCAAAAAAGTAATGTAATGTCCATTTATGTCAAGATTCGGGTCTCTACAGATAATCTATTGGATGAACCATATCGACACCTTCATAACAATAACATAATCCACCTATGAAGTAATCAATTTTAATAATTGATTAGATGATTTTATTGGTGAATCATCAATTTTACTTATGATTTGTGATGGATTCTTGTGACTTTAGTTTTCCTAAGTCTGACTTATGGATTATACACCAAAAAAACCACAATCTTGGTGTGTGAACTTGTACAATGGTTGTTCTGTTACATAGGATTGCTATATATATTCTTCATTACCATGTATCTTAATTAGACATTGGGCTCAGGAAAAATCTGTTGGTTAGGGAATTGTGTTTTCATGGGAACATAGACGAAGTTAAATTTATATTTTTTATTTAACTGCTTTCATATGCTATACATTGACACATTGTTATTTGTTAATAGCACTAAACGGAAAGGTCTAGACATAGGGGGTGCCTCCATACTGAGATTATATCTCACACCTTTCTCATGCACTATTTGGTATCCATGTAGAATTTATGTATATATTTATGGATTAATGGATGCATAATACATATAATTCTTGATAGTTGTGCACTTTTGGATGGAGCATAGGAGGTAGAGGACCGAGCCTTGACTCAGATTCCATGTGGATGTTTTTGGTATTTTGATTCTTGGTTAGCTTGATGTCTATGTTTGTACCCCGTACCCAGACAATTTTATTTGTTTACATTAAACATCATACATTGACATCAACATGATATCATTTGTGACATAATCTATGGAATTTGTTATATATATTCATCATTTTGGTTATATATCTACTTCTATATCTATTTTATATTATTAATTTATTCTCCTACTTGTTTAAATATTCTTACCCTTAGTTGTTAAATACCTATTTACTATGAGATCATTGTCTCCCCATGGACTTTCCCATGGACCTCACTACTAGTTCGTAAACGCTAGAATTTGGGGACATGCACTTGAGGTATTCTGGCCCACCATCTCAGGGCCCGTTTTCAAAGGCACTCAGGGTGGGATGCTACAATGAAATATCAGGGATAATTTATCCTCTTTTCATACTATTTTGGTTAGAAATGTTTCTAGGATATAGTGATTTAGATCTTACCATGTGTTTCGATATTGCTAACCCAACTATAGAGGAAACCAAAATTTCTTAGGTTGGGATGTCAGTTATTTTTTATACCATGTATTGTAGATACAACATCACCATTGGGTGACACACATGTTTTATTCTATTACTAATATTGTTATTACATACATGCTGATTGTGACTATTACATTCTAGTGATATATTGTTAATGAATTTAAATTCATCATATTTTTCACCATAAGGATTAGTATGGATAGAATATTTCCATTCTCTATCTAGTTTAACCTTGTGCTTTCCTGTTTTCAGGTGAGTTGTTTTGTTTTTTAGAAATATCATATAGTAGTTTTTTAGTAAAAATGTACAATTTTTACCATAGATTAAGATGAAATGGTCACCTAGGGTGGAACTAATAGATTTTGACATTACTTTACCATGGATGCCTTTCACATAACCTTTTATTTCTTCTGATTGACTTTTTTTCCTCTTCTGCCATAGAATCTGATTAAAGGTGTGCATTTTAAAATTGTAGAGAAATTTCACCACGATGTCTTCATAATGCATTCCAATAGAGTTGTAATCAGAAAATTTTATAGTTGGTGGGTCTAGAACCTCCCGTAATGCCACCTATAGTGCTTCATTTAATGCCTCCTATAATTCATCTCAAACAACCAACTCTAGATTTTCCATTGGGTTCTGATTCTCAGTTCATGAATAGTCATATCAAGTTCATGTATTCTGTATAATGTGTTCCAAATTCATCCTAAAATATATCAGAGCATATAGTATATTTTCTTCAACTGCAACATACCACATTCTCAGGTTTTGGAAGTCCCAATGATGTAGAGTCATGGATTGAAGCTAATAATTCATCTTCAACCATCTAGAGATTATCCGAGATAGAAGGTTATAACATATTGTCATTTTGATTTGTGACTCCTCTATGTATTGATGTGATGTTTTTTCTCCAGCAGATAATTCTCAAGACATGGTTTAGGAATACTTACCGTGAGCCTTCTACGATCACATCATTCCATAGACTCTGATATAAGATCATTACATGGAGTTCATATATCATCATCAAGTATTTATTTCTATGTTAGATTATTATAATTTTTACACATTTCTCCAACATTTTTCTCCATCAATGAATGGTGACACAAAATTTACTATGAGGTGCTTTGTGGATGGGCTTAGATATGATATGCATTTTCAAGTGAACGAATTTTGATTCAATGAAATTACAAATATGTTGAATCAAATCCAAATTATGGAACAAAATCTTATGGATGATGATCATGTTAAATCTGGTGGTTCAGTTATAATGAAGGGCGATGGATCTTCGTGATGAATGTAGTGCTGCTTTGAGGGTTCCCATGTAGGAAATTCCAGCCAAATAAAACAAAATGAAATCACAAAGATGTTTCATAAGTGATGATGTCTTTTCTCAAAGTATCATTAGTGATCTAGAAACTAGTTGGAGAGCAGAGATTGCAGAAATATTTTTCACCTTCTGTGTTTCTACCATTCATTTCCTTCAGAACCCAATGGTATTGGTTTTGTGATAGAACCTCCATATGGAATGGGATATCTAGCTCAAATATTAGGTAGGTGTTAATTTTTCCACCAGCAAATCTGGCCGAGGGAGTGGAGATCACGGTCGAGGTAGTCGTGTTCTAGAACATCATCATTTTTTGAGCGGCCCTTCTCAGACTAGTCAGTTGTAGTATTATGGAAGAGGGTCAGGACATATGTATGTATTTCCTCTAATTATATTGAAGGAGTATCCATGTCCATATATGGTTTTTGGTACTCTCATTGTAGCATCTACATTAGTTTCTTAACTATTTAATAAATTCACTATGTACTCTTTGATATCTACAACAACAATTTATTGTTTTGGTGTTTCCATCAATTACTTTTTTGGGGTTATGTATATTAAACCTCATTTGGGGGACATAATAGAGATCATATTCCAATACCATGACTTCCACCTAGTGATAGGTGAGAAATTTTAATTATGTAGTTTCTACATTCTCAAGATCACATGGTTTGATGTCATTCGTTTTATGGAATGGTTTCTTCATTATTATGATTAAGTGGATTTCTATCTCAATCAAGTTTCCTTCACAGAACCTAGGGACAGAACATATACAAACAAGGGAGAATGGGATATCTTGGAATTATGAGCTACACATAATCATTTTTTTCTATGGAGAGTAAAAAAACAACTATGAAGTCTCTTTATGAGGGACCAGGAACTACAGTCATTGCACTTCCCTCCTATAGTCCATTGTTTCATGGATGTCTTATATAAAAATATCTCTAGATTACCTCTTAAAAGGGACATATAATTCACTATCGAGCTAATTCCTAGATTGGCACTAGTGTCCATTCCTCCTTGGAAAGAACCAAAAGAGCTACATGAACCCACTATGTAGCTTGAATATCATTGGGTGAGGGGTTTTATCGGGCCTAGAACATCATCGTGGGCTCCACTAGACCTTTTCTCCATGAAGGTGGATAGTTACCTCATATTATGTGTGGATTACCATTGATATAACTATCTTAGGTTAATGAATCCATATTTGATGACTCAAATATATGACCTTTATTTTTTCTATGAGGGGAAACTATTTTCTCTAAGAATGATCATAGGTTGGGCTGTAATCAAGTGCATGTGGGACCATATGATATGGAACATAAGTATTTCAGCCTATGGTATAACAATATTGAGTTTTTTTCATTACCCGCATTCACCAAAATGAGGGAAGGTTCTACAGATTGCCAGGCCCTTACTTCTTTAAGATGAAGGAGAGATAATGACCCCCGAAACCTGCCTCCAATAGGTCCCGGAGTGGAGACTAGCACTATAAGGCCCCATCCTTAAACCTTCCTTAATGTTGAGTTAATACAAGATTACACATTGAGGATATTTTCAGGTTTAGAGTTTTAGATAATTAGAACATGAAACTTGCATTACATTCCACATTTAAACAAAGTGGTTACATAAAAGACAGTATTCATTCTTCCCATCAACGGAAACATATTTAAAATAAAACATGGATTATTTCTTGACACATCCTTGACACTATCATCACATCATGTACCCTTCCCTTGACCTGTGAAAAACATTTCAAAAACATGGGATGAGAATAAAAAGCTCAGTAAGGGATATAAAAATATTGAAAGGAATCATGAGTACATGTATACATAAGAATGAAATCCTACTTTACCCATAAAACATAAGCACTTTAACATACCTCATAAAATCATAGAAATCATATGACATAATGGTAACTTGAGGCATTCATAACATTCTTACGTAGGGAGTAACCCTCTTGGTTACATTTTGGAATACCCATCTCAGTATATTCCCTAAATCTCTTCGGAGAATCCTTAACATTTCACTCCTTCGCGTTACCCAATGCATTGGAGAGCTATATCGGGCTCACCCGCCCTTAGTTTATCACAGAAACACCCGTCTACATAACAATGCCCAAGAACCATAACATAATCTTATCACATAAAACGTGCATAAAGGAAAAATAACATTTACACCATTCAATAACAAGATATCAATACAACACATTGATATAAATACATTATGAAAACCATTTTCAATACCAAAATAAATGAAATGTAAAACATGGTTTTTATTTTTCTTTTAAAAAGATGGTATGGATTGTAGAGAAAGCTGAAACTCAAATAATGGTCACAGCGGCAGAGAAGTCGTTGTCGCTGCATACGTACGACAAAAAAATTCCCTTTTGTCATTTAATAAACACTTCGTATAAAAAATAATCCTTTTGAATAAACGTAAAATTCAAAGGGGTTTATACACCGTATAAAAGAAGGTTGTGTATAAAACAGAATATGCCTCAATGAAAGGAGATTGAGAGGAAGCCCCTTACAAAGACAGTATCCTTGGTTTAAGGATAAATCAATTACATAATTATGTGTGACAAACCAATACACCAAATATAAGTTGATATTAAGTGTAAAATAATCAAAGGTCATTCACACATATTCAAAGGATGACATATTCAATAACTACATGTTGAACCCAAAGAAATCGAAATTGGGTTAAGAAGTTCCCTTGACAGCCTAACGATGTCACATCAAAATGAGTTGATGAGAGATAAAAAAAGGGTATCTCATCACTTGGACATAACATTTAAATAAATAAGGATATATGAGAACATATCCCAACATAACAATATTTAAATTAAAAGACCCAACAAAAGAATTCTTTTAAAAAGAGGAGGGTGAAAGGTTCCCTTACCGACTTGGGTATCTTTCAAAACATACACCCCATGATAGAAGGACAATAAATCATTGATGTAAATACTCATAAACGAAAGTAAATTACACAAATTTTAGAATAATGGGAATTACATACACCACTCAAAGGAAATTGTGGAAAATATAGCATAAATCTCACGGGAATAAAAGTGAGATGAAAAATCTCTTACGAAAACTCGGCAGCCTAACGGTGCCACTTAAAACTTCCAAAAATGGATTGATGAGATCAAATAGGGTATCTCATCACATTACAATAAAATTTACATAAAGAGGAATATAAAATAACATCCCCCATAATAACAAAGAGTAGATTAAAATAAGTGACATAAAAGGAGTACTTAAAGAGAAAGAGAGAGGTTAGATCTCTTACGAAAATTCAGCAGCCAATGAAAACTTCCAAAATGGATTGATGAGAGAGAATAGGGTCTCTCATCACATGAACATAAAAATTTCAGTAAGATTAATATAAAAGAATATCCCAATAACAAGAAAGATGAGCTTTAAAAGGAATGACATAAAAGTGTGTACTTAAAAAGAAAGAGTGGAGTAGGATCCCTTACCTCGGGTCCGACTTGACTCAATCGTTCTTTAATCTCCTGAATAATAAACTTCAGTTAATTTCCACATTATTAAGAATCTTTTTCTAGTTAATTATTCCTTTTAGGTCACTTACTATAATGTTATAAACATTATGCAATAATTTACATTAATAATGTTTGTTTTGTCGATATTTGGTTCTTAAGTCAAAAATGGACTTCTTACAACTACATATTGTTCGTGTGGTCAAAGGTTCTTTATATCCAATATGAGATTCCTGAGTTGGATAGCATGTATATCATATATATCCATCATATACATGTATTTATAATATTACATAATCATTTAGTGGTAAGAAATGAAATGCATCGTTCATGGAGACGGTAAGCCGTATGTACGCATGAACGCTACTTTCATTTCTTTGTCATATTAATGGAATTAAAACTAAATGAGAGGTATGTATATTTTAATTCCAGAATTATATTCATCATTTAGATGTATCATTAATTATATATATCTATTATATACATGTACTTTTAATAGTACATTACATTTGGGGATATGAAATGAAATGCACCATTCATGGAGACAGTAAGCCGTACGTACGCATGAACGCTACTTTCATTTCTATCTCATACTTTAATGGAAATAAATAATAATGATATATAGGTATATTATAATTCCAGTATAAAATCATATATAATAACATTAAATCCATCCTTTATACGTCCCACGTATGGCATTAACGAATCACATCACTTTGAGGGGGCTGTAGTCCGCACTTCCTAAAATGAAGATATCGCGTATACCCATAATGGAAGCCATAATGGTAAGCCACAAATGAAAAATACAGAAGCTTAAGTAAAACATAAACATATTATATATCATATATAAATATATTGAAACCGTAATGGCCACCTTTGAAGGTGTCATATGAGTGTTGAACAATCATCGTTTCGTGAGGCAGAAATTCGCCATCCACAGAAACAGTATGTTCACTAACCATTAGATGTAGGTGTGTGTAAGTGCAGCTCTAATACATATTATAACAACATCATAGTATATTTAGGATACTAGAGTTGTTACAAAAGAAAAGAATAAAAAGATTTTAGGGGGTTGGAGAAGCAAAATCAAACAAAAGGACTCAAAAGAAGACATTACCTTAAAACCGGGTAACTCTCTTTGGTTTGATCTCAAAGGCTTCCTTGGGAATACTTCTTCCCAAAGTGAGGCTTCAAGGAGTAATAGAGGGGAAGTGGAGAGACAAAATGGGAAGGGTTTGTCCAAGCCAAAGGCTTTGATAGTGTGGGTAAGGAGGTAGAGGTGGGGGCCTTTTCTAAGAGGAGAGGAGGGGCACTCTTGGAAAGTAAACAAATGTTACTTTATTTGAAAATGGTATTCGGATTTAGGAGGTCCCACATTGATTTATTTCGAGTATAAGGTGATAAGGGTTCTAAATCCACTCATCCAATAGGTTTTTGACATGTGTAGGTCTTATATATTACATTATCTTTCCATTTTATTTAAATCGTTAAATAGGGAGATCATCGCTGCATCATCATGTTGTGATAAATAATTTAATTTATTTATCGTCTAAAAATTATAAAAAAATTACTATGATGTAGGAAATCTTTTTAGATTTCCAATGACTATTTATAGTCAAATATCTGACTTGTATAACCCCATGTAAATTGTTTTTTAGTAAAACATTTCATGTGTGTGTCATTTTTACTTTAACATTAATTAAAAAGGTATTTATGTAATTTTCCAACCAAAGTGGCTCCATGGGGTCCCCAAGTTGACCCATGGATTTTATTGGTCGGCCCTAACACATCCAATATGGGTAGGGAATGTGTCAAGGTATTTTCATTTTATTATAATATCAATTTTGCTTTAAATTGCACTAATTACCTCTAATCGCGATTAAAAACTTAATAAGTTACTATTCACCAAAAAATTATTTTTATCTCATTGAACCACATTTTACTTCTTAATAACAACCATGTATGTCGGATTTTTTAAATTCAAAACACAGAAGCGGTAAAATTTCATTTAAACGAAAAAACAGTTTTTATAAGTACCACTTAGTGGTTTCACTATTCATCAAAAATTGAAGTTTTTCAGAAAAATACCAAAAATTCACCCTAAGCTATATTTGATATTCAGAATTCAAAAATGAAGTCCATTTTACAAAAATCACAACATATATGTTTCATTGATTAATTTAATAATTAATTGCCGCTGTCAGAGCAAATAGCGTGTTTTTATGAAACAATAAGTATCAAAAGATTGACACTAGTTTTAGTCCAATTTCAAAGTGAAATTAATTCCAATGGACACTATTGGATTTAATGGTAAAAATATTTTCTAATTTCAATTTAAAACCAATTAAAATGATAAAATAATCATATAAATAAATTATATTAAAAAGAGGTTTTGAATTAAAATACAACATTTTACACTATTCATTAAAAAATGACCTTTATCAGAAAGATACCAAAAATTTTCACAAAGTAAATTTTGATGTCCCAATTCTTTAGAAGAGTTTTATTTGGTCCAATAGAATGTATAAGAGTGAACAAAACTATATTTAATGACGGTTGTCCATCAAAAGGCGATAAGTGAACCTTTAGTGAAAACTAGGGCATATACGCCTAAAATTGAATTCTTTCTGTATTTTAAGCCTTTATCTTTTATTGGATAAATGTAAAAACATTTAAAAACATATATAATCATATTTTAGTTATTTATATCCATTCATGACAATACAACGGCTACATGTTAACTACGATTTAAAATAATATTATTTTATTATTAGAGTGCAACGTAAGATTCCCAAGAAACTCGTTGTTGCGTGTTGGGTACGTCATCGAGCATAGCGTCCCCTTTAAAGTCATATTAATATTTTATTCACAAATATGGATAAATATGAAAATGTCATATTCTTTATTTACCTGGGGTGTTACATCCTTCCCCCCTTTTGAGAATTGCGTCCTCGCAATTTTTAAAATTGAGCTTGGAAACATCCTTGAAAGTCCCACATCGAAACAAGATTCGGTAAAACAATCACTTTAAAAGAATGGGAGAGAAGTACAAATGTCACCCGAGTTAACCCATAATAGGATTCCAAGTATGAAAATATGGATATGGAAGAGAAAACAAAGGGTCATGTTCTCATGGAGAGTGATAGTAAACATGTCTAGGAGAAAGTTAACAATGAGAAAATCACAAACTTGTGATGGGTTAAATAGTATTAGATTCCCCAGTAGGAAAAGTTAATAGACAACATTTTTGTTTTAGGTTACTTTTTATTGAGGAATTTATTCATAAGGAAACATAATCACATATCATGTTGACTTTCAACTTTTACTAGATTCCTTAATCAAACTCATATTTTTTTCCAAAAGACGAGTATTTAGGGAGACTTGTTCGCATTAAGAGTACTATAATCAACTTCTAGAGAGTCACCTAATCCCCAAAAGAGAACTATATACATCCCATGTATTTAGGCTTTAACCAAAACCAAAACCAGAAAGGTTAGTACAAGGAAAGATAATCCAGAAAAGGATAACCCATTAAAAAGAAAATCTATGCTTAATCTCCAAAACTTGTCCAACAGAACCCAAAGTTCAATGAGGACCATCCGATAAACAATTTTTCTATAAAAATCTTCAAAGTAAACCAATATAAGATTGAAACCCAAATATTTGAAAGATTTAGTCGCATAGTCTTCCATGTTAAATCGTAACATTTATCTCCAAACAATATTAGTTGCTCCTAAAGTCTCGTATTGAAAAGTAATTATCCTAATCACATATCCTCCATGATAGGTTAATAATTATCATAAATATCCCAAAATAAACTTACTATTAATTCATAAAATCATATAACTAAAAAGAATCAGTAAAACTAACCAGGGACTTCACGTAATCCAGTGGTAGGCGATAAATACCACTCGCACTTTGGTTGTGGGTTCGATTCCCGTGGCTTTGTCCGATGCGAAGGGTTGTCACACGGTCTGCGTGTTTTCCTTTTTCCAAAACTATATAATTCGTAAATCATTCCCCAAAAAGAGATAAAATCATAAAAAATAATCATAACATATTTTAACCTCAAGATTATCTCATGCCTTTCATTTTTCATCATATCATATAATAACCCATAATTACCTCAAATGTAAGGATTATATAAACTCTAATGGTTACCTTTATAATTTTTACCTGAACATCCACATCGATCGGTCATCTCGAACATGATGCATTATAGAACATACCAAGGTTCAAGTGGTTGATCATGACTCCTTGATAGTTGGTTTAGAACAACCACGAGTCTCCTCATTGAAAACCCCATTTCATCCAGTCTCTTAATCAGAGAACCACCACAGTTTCCTTCAAACAAATTGTCACTTTTGTGCCTGCTAGATCCAGTCATTTACTAAAACCAAAAAGGTCAGTGTGAGTATATCAACATAACCATCATGTACTAATGGGGAAGATAATCACTAAGATATACTTACTCATTCACTTTATCTAAAACTAGGACTCTTTCTGAAATCCTAACCATTATGGTAATGTAACTTATTCTTAGAGAATACCCTAACCTCTAAAGTTATCTAATCCGACCTATGATACCAACTATAAGTCCCCAGCCTTAAACCTTCCTTAATCTTGTGTTAATACAAGATTACACATTGAGGATCTTTTCAGGTTTAGAGTTTTAGAGAATTAGAACATGAAACTTGCATTACATTCCACATTTAAACAAAGTGGTTACATAAAAGACAGTATTCATTCTTCCCATCAACGGAAACATATTTAAAATAAAACATGGATTCTTTCTTGACACATCCTTGACACTATCATCACATCATGTACCCTTCCCTTGACCTGTGAAAAACATTTCGAAAACATGGGATGAGCATAAAAAGCTCAGTAATGGATATAAAAATATGGAAAGGAATCATGAGTACATGTATACATAAGAATGAAATCCTACTTTACCCATAAAACATAATCACTTTAACATACCTCATAAAATCATAGAAAATCATATGACATAAAGGTAACTTGAGGCATTCATAACATTCTTACATAGGGAGTAACCCTCTTGGTTACGTTTTGGAATACCCATCACAATATATTCCCTAAATCTCTTCGGAGAAACGTTAACGTTTCACTCCTTCAGGTTACCCAATGCATTGGAGAGCTATATCGTGATCACCTGCCCTTAGTTTATCACGGAACCACCCGTCTTCATAACAATTCCCAAGAACCATAACATAATCTTATCACATAAAACATGCATAAAGGAAACATAAAATTTACACCATTCAATAACAAGATATCAATACAACACATTGATATGAATACATTGTGAAAACAATATTCAATATCTAAAAATAAATGAAAAGTAAAACATGGTTTTTATTTTGCTTTTAAAAAGATGGTATGGCTTGTAGAGGAAGCTGAAACTCAAATAATGGTCACGGCGGCGGATAAGTCGTTGTCGCCGCATACGTACGAAAAAAACATTCCCTTTTGTCGTTTAATAAACACTTCGTATAAAAAAGATTCCTTTTGAATAAACGTAAAAGGCAAAGGGTTATATACACCGTATAAAAGAAGGTTGTGTATAAAACAGAATATGCCTCAATGAAAGGAGATTGAGACGAAGCCCCTTACAAAGACGGTATCCTTGGTTTAAGGATAAATCAATTGCATAATTATGTGTGAAAAACGAATACACCAAATATAAGTGGATATTAAGTGTAAAACAATCAAAGGTCATTCACACATATTCTAAGGATGACATATTCAATAACTACATGTTGAACCCAAAGAAATCGAAATTGGGTTAAGAAGTTCCCTTGACAGCCTAACGACGTCACATAAAAATGAGTTGATGAGAGATAAAAAAAGGGTATCGCATCACTTGGACATAACATTTACATAAATAAGGATATATGAGAACATATCCCAACATAACAATTTGTAAATTAAAATACCCAACAAAATAAGTCTTTTAAAAAGTGGAGGGTGAATGGTTCCCTTACCGACTTGGGTATCTTTCAAAACATACACCTTATGAAAGAAGGAAAATAAATCATTGATGTAAATACTCATAAATGTAAGTATATTATACAAAGAGTAGAATAATGGGCAGTACACACACCACTCAAAGGAAATTGTGTCAAATGTAGCATAAATCTCACGGGAATAAAAGTGAGATGAAAAATCCCTTACGAAAAATCGGCAGCCTAACGGCGCCACTTAAAAATTCCAAAAATGGATTGATGAGATCAAATAGGGTATCTGATCACATTACAATAAAATTTACAGAAAGGGAAATATAAAATAACATCCCCCATCATAAAAAATAGTAGCTTAAAATAAGTGACATAAAGGGGAGTACTTATAGAGAAAGAGAGAGGTTAGATCTCTTACGAAAATTCGGCAGCCACTGAAAACTTCTAAAATGGATTGATGAGAGAGAATAGGGTCTCTCATCACATGAACTTAAAAATTTCAGTAAGAGTAATATAAAAGAATATCCCAATAACAAGAAATATGAGCTTTAAAAGGAATGACATAATAGAGTGTACTTAAAAAGAAATAGTGGAGTAGGATCCCTTACCTCAGGTCCGACTTGACTCGATCGTTCTTTAATCTCCTGAATAATAAACTTGAGTAAATTTCCACTTTATTAAGAACCTTTTTCTAGTTCATTATTCCTTTTAGGTCACTTACTGTCATGTTATAAACATTATGTAATCATTTAAGTTAATAATGTTTGTTTTGTCGATATTTGGTTCTTATGTCGAAAATGGACTTCTTACAACTACATGTTGTTCGTGTGGTCAAATGTTCATTATATCCAGAATGACATTCCCGATTTGGATAGCATGTATATCATATATATCCAGCATATACATATATTTATAATATTACATAATCATTTAGTGGTAATAAATGAAATGCACCGTTCATGGAGACGGTAAGCCGTACGTACGCATGAACGCTACTTTCATTTCTTTGTCATATTAATGGAATTAAAAATAAATGAGAGGTATGTATATTTTAATTACAGAATTATATTCATCATTTATATTTATCATTCATTATATATATCCATTATATACATGAACTTTTAATAGTACATTACATTTGGGGATAAGAAATGAAATGCACCGTTCATGGAGATGGTAAGCCGTACGTACGCATGAACGCGACTTTCATTTCTATATCATACTTTAATGGAAATAAATAATAATGATATATAGGTATATTATAATTCCAGTATAACATCATATATAATAACATTAAATCCAACCTTTATACTTCCCACGTATGGCATTAACGAATCACATCACTTTGAGGGGGCGGTAGTCCGCACTTCCTAAAATGAAGATATCGCGTATACCCATAATGGAAGCCATAAAGGTAAGCCACAAATGAAAAATACAGAAGTTTAAGTAAAACATAAAAATATTATATATCATTTATAAATATAGGTACACCTTAATGGCCACCTTTGAAGGTGTTATATGAGTGTTGAACAATCATCGTTTTGTGAGGCAGAAATTCGCCATCCACAGAAACAGTATGTTCATTAACCATTAGATGTAGGTGTGTGTAAGTGTAGCTCTAATAATTATTATAACAACATCATAGTATATTGAGGATACTGTATTTGTTACAAAAGAAAATAATAAAAAGAGTTTAGGGGGTTGGAGAAGCACAATAAAACAAAAGGACTCAAAAGAAGACATTACCTTAAAATCGGGTAACTCCCTTTGATATGAGCTCAAAGGATTACATGGGAAGAATTCTGCCAAAAGTGAGGATTCAAGGAGTAATAAAAAGAAGTGTAGAGACAAAATGGTCAGGGTTTGGCCGAGCCAAAGGCTTTGAGAGTGTGGGTAAGGAGGTAGAGGTGGGGGCCTTTTATAAGAGGAGAGGAGGGGCACTCTTGGAATGTAAACAAATGTTACTTTATTTGAAAATGGTATTCGGATTTAGGAGGTACCACATTGATTTATTTAGATTATAAGGTGATAAGGGTTCGAAATCCACTCATCCAACAGGTTTTGGACATGTGTAGGTCTTAGATATTACATTATCATTCCATTTTATTTAAATCGTTAAATAGTGAGGTCATCGCTGCATCATCATAATGTCCTAAATAATTTAATTTATTTATCGTCTAAAAATTAAAAACAAATACTATTATGTAGGAAATCGTTTTATCTTTCCAATGAATATTTATAGTCAAATATCTGACTTGTATAACCCCATGTAAAAATTAATTTAGTAAAATATTTCATGTGTGTGTCATTTTTACTTTAACATTAAATAAAAAGGTATTTATTTAATTTTCCAACCAAAGTGGCTCTATGGGGTCCCCAAGTTGACCCATGGCTTGTCTTGGTCGGCCATGACACATCCAATAAGGGTAGGACATGTTTCAATGTATTTTCCTTTTATTATAATATCATTTTTGCCTTAAATTGCACTAATTACCTCTAATCGCGATTAAAAACTTGAGAAGTTACTATTCACCAAAAAATTATTTTTATCTCATTGAACCACATTTTACATCTTAATAACAATCATGTATGTCGGATTTTTTTAAATTCAAAATACATAAGTGGTAAAATTTCATTTAAACGAAAAATCAGTTTTTATAGGTACCACTTAGTGGTTTCACTATTCATCAAAAATTGATGTTTTTCAGAAAAATACCAAAAATTCACCCTATTCTATATTTGATATTCCGAATTCAAAAATGAATTCCATTTTACAAAATTCACAACATATATGTTTCATTAATTAATTTAATAATTAATTCCCGCTGTCAGAGCAAATAGCGTGTTTTTATGAAACAATAAGTATCAAAAGATTGACACTAGTTTAAGTCTGATTTCAAAGTGAAATTAATTCCAACGACAACTATTGGATTTAATGGTAAAAGTATTTTCTAATTTCACTTTAAAACCAATTAAAATGATAATCTAATCATATAAATAAATTAGATTAAAAAGAGGTTTTGAATTAAAATACAACATTTTACACTATTCATTAAAAAATGAACTTTATCAGAAAGATACCAAAAATTTACACAAAGTAAATATTGATGTCCCAATTCTTAAGAAGATTTTTATTTGGTCTAATATAATGTATAATAGTGAACAAAACTATATTTAATGACGGTTGGCCATCAAAAGGTGATAAGTGATCCTTTAGTGAAAACTAGGGCATATACGCCTAAAATTGAATTCTTTCTGTATTTTAAGCCTTTATCTTTTATTGGATAAATGTAAAAACATTTAAAAACATATATAATCATATTTTAGTTATTTCTATCCATTCCTGCCAATACAACAGCTACATGTTAACTACGATTTAAAATAATATTATTTTATTATTAGAGTGCAATGTAAGATTCCCAAGAAACTCGTTGTTGCATGTTGGGTACGCCATCGAGCATAGCGTCCCCTTTAAAGTAATATTAATATTTCTTTCACAAATATGGATAAATATGAAAATGTCATATTCTTTATTTACCTGGGGTGTTACAAGCATCAAGGGTATTGAATAACACACTAAATGCAAGGCATTACCCTTTTTCTTTTAATAGGATCAGGAAATAAAATAGTACATCCCACAACACCAAAACTGAAAGTGAAAGTACGGATGAAAGTAAACCATTCCCATGTGCATGTTCAAAGGTAAAAGATACAAGTCAGAAAACTCCAATGGTAAAGTACCAAGAAAAGGAAAACGATAAAAGCAACTGCCCCATGGTCTGAGCTAGTATGGTCCCACAGGATCCCTGATGTCCTCCTGGAAACCTGAAAACAATTTTATATATGTAGGGTGAGCATAGAAGTACACACAGTAGGGAAAACAAAAGACTCTCATGCACAACTGATGAGACAATCTAATGTCTCATTGAAAAATGGATAAGCAAACACACAACCAGGAAAAAGCTATCCACCCAACCTCAATAAGGAACACTTCCCAAATAACGCAAGTCAAATATAGTTCCGTAATAGCACATTGATGTTTGGGTACCCCACACCACTTTTCCACTGGTTATTGGATACATCCTACTCATCGAACCAATCCCACCATTCTTAACGCAGTCCCACTACCAAACCCCGCCCGCAGACACCGGTGCCACAACCACCTTGCGTAACCACCCCCGCAAACACTTGGGATAGAACAACTACTGTAATGCCTGAAGACACCTGGGCCTCATCTCGAAGACACTTGGGAAACAACCTACCGCAAACACCTATCCAACCACCACACTACCCTGCCCAAAGGTTCATAGGCTAATAATGGTCTTCAGGCCATCAAATCCTGCCCGAAGTGTCTTGGGCTATTGAGGAAAGGGATCAGAAAAGAAGCTAATAACCATCCACTCATAGGAGTGTTGGGAAAAACACCCTCCCCCCTGAAATGGGGGTTTTCGACACTAAATTCTAAACTTGGATGGAGCATGAAAAAGAAAAAAAAGAACTAAAATTATATATATAGGTAACAAGCTCTCAACACAACCTAGGTCTCCAAACCTAACCCAAGCACGAACAGTCTAGTCACTACTAATAGAAATCATAATTCTGAAAACCGAGTCACAAATCATTCCCAGAATCAATTTCCCAATAAAAAAATTCTTATTTTCATGTTCATATGATCCCGTTTATGTAAATTATTCACTACTGGGAAACTAACAGGCACAAGCACAAGCCTAGGGGAAAAAGTTACAACCAACATCAATTTAAGCATTCACACCCGGTTCTCATGAAAAGTCACAACAACAAAGTGAAAAGTGAGATCCCTAGAAGTACTAGAACCAAATAAACATTGAGATATATCCCCATGTTCCCAATATCTAGGATCTAACGGTTTCTCAACAACATAGGATCCCATCCCAATTCGTGATATAAGCATAGTAATCACACAACATCAATTTCACAACCAGCGAAAGTATAACAACAGGTGATCCCATCCCCACTCGCATCGCCCCAGCAATCGGCCCGTGAAAGAAACAACCAAACCGCTACCACTAACATAAGGCATACCCATGAAGGTATTTTAAGATTTAAAATATTTAACACACTCCATGGTTTCAATTCCACTGTACTTTAACTGGGGTTATCACAGAATAAGGTTCGATCATGGTGATTTCAATTTGTTTAACCGAGTATACGTAATTAACAAAATACATGCTATGGTTATTTAAATATACAGGGTACCGAGGTTCATTAGTGCATAAGGAAAGACCTCCAACGTCCATGGTTTTCAGTGAGCATAGGCCCATACAATACACAACACATAACAACATAAAAAGCGTATAGAATTACATTGGTCACACCCCCCCACTCATTATTTAAATGTTCGTTCATTATCTTCATTAAGTTAGGTTTCATCAATTTCCACAGAGACAAAAGCATTCCCACCCTGCATGATACACAGAAAGGAGAGACGAAGGAGAAATACCCTACTAGAGGATCGATGTTATGTCCTCACGTGAAAACTGGAAAATAGGAGTGGAAGGATCTCCATGGAACGCGATCAAGGAGAAATTCACAACAGGGGTACGGCTCGTCGGGAGGAAGGGTACACTGAGAGCAGGATGATAAAGAATGGAGACCTAGGGATAAGCCTTTAATTATAAAGGCTGAGATACATCATTCCCATGATGGTTAAGATACAAAAAAAAACTCGAAACTGAGTAAGAAGGGGGATCATGTGTTGACCACGCGGCTGAGACACTCCACATGGTACTTAAAGGTCCCCGCCTTTCAGGGTGGTTTAAACTGATTCACACCTCATGGGTTTTCATTGAAGGGGTACCTCACCAATTATTTAATTTAAACAGGCATTAAGAGGCTTTAAAACGGGCTTAAAGGTTTCAAACATGGTTTAAAAACCAATTAGCGTAAAGAGGAGGCGCTACTGGAAAACCCGTGGGGGTAGGTGAGAGCTACCGGTTGGTGACAGCTACCAATAGTCGAGAGCTACCGGTTGGAGACAAATACCAGTTGGAGAAAACTACCAGTTGATGACAGCTACTGGTAGCTGAGAGCTACCACTAGCCTAGAGGTAGCAGTAGCCGAGAGCTACCAGTAGGCTAGAGCTACCAGTTAGCGACAGCTACAGGTAGCTGAGAGGCACCGGTAGTCTAGATGTACCGGTAGCCAAGAGATACTGGTAGCCTAGAGGTACCGGTAGCCAAGAGCTACTGGTAGCCGATAGCTACCGGTTGGCAACAACTACCGGTAGCTGAGAGCCACTGGTATCCGAGAGCCACTGGTAGACGAGAGCCACCGGTAGCCGACAGCCACCGGTGGTTGAGAGCCACCGGTAGCTGAGAGAAACCGCTGGCTCCCAGCAACCAGTACCCCAAGTTCACCGGTAGGCCAAGGCTACCTCTAGAAGTAATCGAGAAGCTGGGATGACCTTCCAGGCCACCGAGAAAACCTCAAATATCCGATTGTTACCATGTAATGGACCCCAAAAATCTAGTCCATTACATCAGATAATTTTCAAACTATTCTCGTCCCCGAGAATATAAGAACAAACCCGAAATGAGAAAAGTGGGGTCCAAAACAACCACCCTCTAAAGATACTTCTTAGTGGAAAACTCCTAAGTTGTTCGAAAGGTGGAACAGAACCCTCCCCACCTACATCAAGAATTCTCCCCCAAGAGTTATCAACCACAAACATTCACAAAAGGAACAAGGAACACACTGTCTGACACATGAGTTATGGAGTACCCTAACATTAAATAAAAAAATTAATACTTCTAAAACATTAAATTAAATTTATACTATTGAAATATAATTAAAATCAATTAATAAATTAACATTAATTAATTTTTTTGACATAATATATATTATTTTCCGTAAAAATAGTTTTAAAACAAATAATTTTATATTCCAATGTTTTCATTCATTTATAAATATTTGACAAATAAATAATTCAACATATATTTTCAATATTTTTTTAATACTATTCATACCATCTATTCAAAAACCTTAGTGAAACTTTTAATATTAAATAGTATTATTTTAATTGTATGTCACATTTCCTTTATGGATTACATTCTATGTAAGAAACTTTAATCATTGTGTTGAATGCATTTCAATATACACTCAGTGTTTCTTGTACAAGTAGATATCAAAATATTTAAATATATAAAAAAAATTCCAAAATTCTTAGGGAGTTACAATGAATCAATTTGAAGACTAGTATTTTAACATTAATATGAACATGAAACATTTGTAAATATATTTGAATACCACATTCTCTATCCAAATTGATTCTCTAAATATTGGGATCTATAGTGACAAGACCACTACTATGATATATTTTAATTAGTTTCTTTGATAAGTGGTTACGATAAGAGGATAACACATGTCTTGTAAAATTGAGATAATATTTTTCATAGCCTTATGATGAGTGGTTAAAATTGATATTATCATAGGATATGATAGATATTAATAGAATAAATGGATTTTATCACTAAAGTGTTTTAAATTCATGACCATCATAAAATAATATTACAAATAAAACATTGATTGAATTTATGGGGTTTTAAATTGTTTGATAATTATAATTGAAGATAAAAGTGTAGAAATGTTTAGATGATAGATCATTTAATAATCTATGGGATGAGTTACCAATTATTTTGTATAATAATCCAAAAAATGATTAATTCTCAATAAAACTATTGAAAATTGAATATATATGACCTATTTAACCCCTAATATTTTCATGAATGAAATTTAAGACATAAATCCCAATGATAACCCTAATATAATCATCATAAGAATGTGTACGTTGATGTATAAATAAATAAACAAACAACACGGAAGTGTCCTTACAACCACAAATTGTGTAAATGTCAATAAAGAGAGGGTGTCCTAATAAATTTGGAATGAGAATATTTCCTTCTACAAATTATCTAGTAATCAGTGTGTACATTAATAATATATCTGTCACTTTATTTAATATATATAATTATATATCTATATAGATAATTAGATAGAAAACAAATGATGTAGTAGTATTTTTATAGTCTAACAAAATAAAAAACAATTATCAATCAGAAACTCATGTAATGAAACAATGAAAATAAAAAATATATGAATAGTTTTTAAATGTATTAAATTTAAATAAATATATAGACACATATATAATTAGTAATAAATGGAGGATTGTATATCCATTTAATTGAAATTATCATTATAAATTTAGATCCAAATGATATTAAATAGCCATATATAAACAAATAAAGATTACTTTCTTATATATACAAATATTAATAACCATAATTATCTTTCTATATCATTTTTTATTCCTACACGTTTCCATGATTATTCCTCGATTACATTCATGTGGGAAATACATTTAATCCAATGAACAACAATAGGAATGAAAATAATCAATAATTTTAATTGTATTTTTCATTCCTGGATCATGAAATATTTTTAATATTTGTTGCTCCCTTGTATGATTTAGTTAGACAAAACTGTATCTACACTCCATATTGGTCCCCTAAATATTGAATGTAATCCTGATGTAATAATGACGTTATGTACATCTTAAACATCACCTACATAGAATTTTAGTGTTTTTTAGAAACCACACTCATTGGATAAATTCTAGTATATAAATAGACAGTGTCTTGTATGACTATCTTATAAGGCCTCCATAGTTTTTTAAAAATTACATAATGAGTAATTTTATCATAAATGAATGGACAAAAATAATATATAGTGTTTTTTTACTAATTATGGAATCTAATATATCCTGCTGTAAACTATATTTTCTCTTACATTGGATAAATTTATACTTCAAAATGTACTATTAACTCATACATAGAACATATTATTATCAATTTATTTTTATACTGATATAAATATATTCGAATTTTGGAATCCATATCATTGATTATTATTATATTATTTCACATAAAAATTCAATTTTTAGGAGGTGTTAGTTGTTAAAAATGATTCTAAAAAATAATACATCAAATAATATTACGATATAGATAAATTTATCAATATTCTGAAAATAATATGATATTATTCAAAAAATGTAAAACAAAATATTTCATATTTTATAAAAAACTTTGAGGAGAATATAGACATATTATCAAAAAAATAAAATAAATAATTTGAATATTCTAGTAATCAATTAACATTTTCCATTATTGGTAAATAGTGATGTACTTTTCATCATTAATTTTATTTGTTGAGGTGATATCACATTCACTCTTTCCTCAACTATTGGTTGTATCTCATTACCATCTAAATTGTTTTATATTATTTTCACTTTAATCGATATATGTGATATTGAATTTCAAACTAAGAAGGTATGATGTCCACCCTAATTGAGATAAATTTTATTGCTTTCACTATGTGATATTTTTATACCTATTAGTATATGGTAAAATTTATTTTCCACATTTATGGGATGGGTGTTATTTATTTATTTTATTTTAAGATGATTTCCATGTCTAACCTTATGAAGAAATATTCTAATGTTATCACATTAAAATGATGAAACATTGATTGATAAGATTTACTCAAAGATGTGATTAGTCAAACGTAATGGAATCAATGTTATCACAATGACCCAAAATTTATGATTCTAATAGGTTAGATTTTTAAAAAGAAAAATAGGTGACTTGTGTATTCTTGTGATTTTTATTAAAATAATTAAAAATCAAAAATATTTATAGATATTTAAGTTATCATTTGGGGAAATGTTATATGTAACCCAATTTTTGTTATTATAACACCCTTTAAATAAATCATGGTGGTTATTTTGACAATTTTATTTTAATAAATAGTAGACAAAATACCTCAGAATTGGTAATTATATTGGAGTATCATTCTGGGATATGAGATCGTAGCGAGGAAATTCATAGGGATATGGTTGATTTTTTATATTTTTTTGTTCTTTTTTTGGTTTTTATATCATAAACCATCCTTGGGACTTATTTTATGATGTACAAATGTATACATTGAAATGATACCATTTTATTACAATATGATCTTTTTATTTATTATTTTATGGTTTCTATGATTTGTTTTTTAATTTTTATTATTTATGAAATTTTTTTCTATTATTTATTGTGAGTCATTGAAGGGTATTTTCCACAGTAGTTATTTATTAACCCCACCAGCACTTTACACCCATAGTTTATAAGGATGCACTATTAATGATATAACGTTTCTTCCTAAATAACATATATATATTAGTGATGATTAGGAAATTACAACTCTTATTCAACATCATGATATCAAAAATGTTGGAATCATGGCTCAATTTATACAACAAATACATAATTCAACATTTTATCATTCCACTAATGAATATAGTTCCATGAAATTTTAATCCCGATTATTACCAATACATTTCAATACATTATAAATTACAGTATTTATCATGTTCACAATTCCTTATGGAATGTTATATTTCAATTACTAAATATAATTTATCCTCATAAACAATTTATATTGCATATTTTAGAATTTCTCATGTAAAAAAACATTAACACAAGATCTATTTGATTTATATGAATGAAACCCATGAAATTGATTATAATTCTTTAGATAACACTCATACCACTAGGAAACTAAATGGGTACACAGTATTATAGATTTTAAAAACAATTATCTCATTATTGTTGAATGACACAGATTTTAATTTTTTTTGAATTCCTCTAATGAGAATTATTTGGAAAAAAACCATAGGATTACAAAACAAATTTAGACACAAATACAAATTTCTAACCGAACTCTATGTGTTTTAACTTATAATAGGATTTCCCACAATCGATATAAAATTATAAGTTATATCATTAAATGATATTTCCACCAACACGTCATTTTATAAAATAATGTATTTTTTTCATAAAAAATTCAATGAACATAAGGAATACTTAATAATTATTAATCAATAAGTATCTATAATTTTTATTCATTTCAATGAACATGAATCCCAATAACATTCAGTATTCTAAATAATGAAATTTTCATATAAGGAAAATATATTTCAAGATCATTATCATTTCATGAAAATTTTATAGGTTGACCATATTTTATAGATATGAAATTATTTTTGATAGTCATATTATCATGCCTAATCTATTATTAACATTATAACTATAACACCATAAGATTGTGTGATTTGTTTTTTAATTTATTAAATATTTTTGATATTTTTTATTTCCAGAAAAAGAAAATATATATTTCACCATGTGAAAGTAAATTTTAAATCATTCCTTATATATGGAACTGACATTTCTTGTGTCATACAGAACACTGACATGACATGTGTTACATGTAGCATTGAGTTTCTACTAATCCCCATTTTACTGTTATAATTATATAAATGAGATATTGTAAACATAGTCATTAAACCTAGTTACATGAATTGAAATAACATCATTTCAAATATTTTTATAATGGTTTCATATAAATAAAAATTATTTAAAATAAAATATATAGTTTTTTTGGAATTTATGTAACACCCCAAACTTTCACGGTACGCTTCTCTTTGAGTAATACAATAGCGTGTGTTATACACAACTTTGAGTTTTAACACACCACAACAAATCATATTAGCCGTTAAGAATATTAATACCCACTTTTTAAAATTTTATACATTTTATCTTTCAAAATGAACATCATTTTTGGATTCGGAATATCAAAATTATCTTAGGGTGAAATTATGGTACTTTTCTGATAACTTTTATATTTTGATGAATATTGAAAATTACTAAATTTTAAATAAAAACAAATTTTTTTAATTAAAATAATTAATAGTGATAAATTATGAATTTGAGTGGTTTTAAATTATATTTAGAATATATTTTAACAATTTAAAAAAATTGGTCATTGGACGTAATTTCACAATTAAACTGGACATAAGTAAGTGTCAATCTTTTGATAGTTATTATTTCTTAAAAACACGCTATTTGTTTTGACAACGGGAATTAATTTAAAATTATTAATGAAACTTATGTGTTTTCAGTTTGGTAAAACAGACATCATTTTTGAATTCATAATATCAAGTATATCTTAGGCTGAATTTTTGGAATTTTTCTGAGTAACATCAAGTTTTGATTAATAGTGAAAACACTGAGTTAGGGGTTAAAACCGATTTTTTTATTTACATAATTATTTATTTTATTTAAATTAATTTATGTCAAAATAGATTCATAATACTTATATAAGATCATTTTAATTCATTGGAGTTAGTTTATAATAATTTTAGATATATAAAAATTTTATTGAACTTTTCACCGTCTTTTACGCACCTACGAGGAGAATTTTAAAATTCCGATAAAACTTAATTTTACCGCTTCTGTGAGTTTAATTTCTAAAATATGAGAGAAAAGGTTAATATTAAGTATTAAAATTAGGTTCAATGAGAAGAAAATAATTTTTAGTGAATAGTTACATTTAACTTTTATTTACCACGGTTAAAAGTAAATAGGGCAATTAAGGGTAAACATGATATTAATATTACCCTCACACATGTTCTAATTCTATTGGAAAAGTTTATCTAAACCATAAAAAACCATAGGAATAAATTATTATCATATAGGTCCACTTGGATTAGATGAGGACAATTATTATGATTTAATTTAAAAAATAGTTAAAAGAGTTAAAATCAATGTTTAATAACTAAAAGATTTTTAATATTGGGATTTACATAAGATAAATTAGTTTGTAAATATTAATTATAAAGATAAAAATATTTCCTACATCATGGTATTTAATTTATAATTTTTATATATTAAATAAATAAATTTAGTTATGACACAATGATGATGCAATAATAACGTTATTCATGAAATAATCAAATAAATGGTATTATAAATATTAAAATAAATACAATATCAAAGTTTTTTATGACATACAAGAATTTTATAGGTGAATATGACATTTTATGATAGATTAAATGTATTGTTTTTGAATTTACCATGTTTTTATTAATTTTTTTAAAAACAAATACAAAATAGTATCAAAATTGATATAAAATAGTTTTTAAAACAAATATTATATTATTAATTTATATAATGGTCCTAAAAATCAAAGGTTCGGCCAAAAGACTTCTATAATAAGATATATGACATTAGTGAACCAATTGGGGTTATATTGGAAGTATATAATATGTTTATTAACCATATACTGTAAGAATACAAGAAGACAGAGTAAAAGTTAAATTATTTTACTTAGAGTTACATATAAATGATATGGTTAAAATGGTAACCTAAACTTGTCTAAAACCTATTGGTTGAGTTTTTATCTACCTATAACCAACATATAATTTAGATAATCAACTTTTGTTCCATTAAAAACCGAATATGAATTTATTATAAATTAATATTTTATGTTTTTCCTAACGTGCCCCTCACCCCTCTAATAAAAGGGCACTCACCCTTCTCTCTAATTCACACCTTCTAAGACATTTGGCTCATCCAAAACCTTCCCAAATACCCTATAAACTATCCTTCATTCAATATAGTGGACTTATTTTGATCATAAATCCATCCTATGGAGCCCTTTTGATCAAATCAAAAGAAAGAATCCGAAGAAGAGGTAATGATTTCACCACCCTCTTTCAAGTTTCTTTCTTCTTCCACTTCCTTATTCTTTGTTGGATCCATTCCAAAATAAAAAATCAAGTATATTTTATATAATTCGATGTTATTATAATTATGGTACATCCAAATTAATTATTTTATCCACCCTTTGAATGACATGTCACCATACGTGCGTCTGTACGGCTTACCGTCTCCACATCGTGGTGTAATTGTCATTCAATACATTATTATTTGGATGTGTATAATAATGATGTTTATTTGATAAATATAACACTATAAGGATTATTTATATATTATATACCATCCAATTATATTTTTTATTAATATCAATAGAATTATATTTTCACTCGTGCGTACGTACGGATTACCGTCTCCACAACGCGATGAGATTCATTTCCAAGTTCACCATTCATCGACGATTATAAAAATATTTATAACTAATAAGTATGTAATATATGACATAATAATGATATGGGAGATATATATATTTATATATATAAGTATTTATGTACTTACATATATCTTATTCACTTACTTCCGTTCAATACTATATAAAAACGGAAACAGTGTTTATGCGTACGTGCAGACTACTATCTCCATAAATGGTGTCTTCCATTTCATAGATACATCTATTATAAATTTTTATAATCTAAATATATATGATAAATAAATCATGTCTTATATTCTGTAAGTATTTAAATCATGGTCTATGTGATACAATAAATAGTAACAAGTTAAAACACGTAAGATAAAGAAAGTGATTATTACCCGAAATATTAATATAACATGGAAATTATTATTAAATGGGTCGTATAAAGTCATAAATGAATAATTTATGATATCATAAATATTAATACGGTTCTGTTATATTATAATAACATAATATAGTCTTCATACAAGAGGCTAAATGTACCCTTGACTAAAGTAAAGTGCACGGTATGGGGTTTTCATCTCACTCGTTATTCCCGTGAGATTCATTCCATATAGCCACTATTACATTTTGTGTGGTGAATGTACATCCCAAAATTGTATTCTTTGTGTAATACACTTTAATTTATGTCTATTTACATATACATTGTATGATAACTTTTTCATGGGTTGTATGTTTAGTATGTTACCAAATTGGTAAGGGTTAATTTCACAATCTCTTTATTATCCGAGGTTGTTTTTATGTAAGTATCTACTAGGACATATTTGTTATCCATGTCCATGATTTTTTACAGTGTTTTCAAAGGGATTATTTAAAGGTAATTTTTACTAAAACATCATTTCAAATGTTTTAAATATTAATTCTTCTAAATCTTTCTCATTAATGTCTGTGTCTTCAAAATGGGGTTTAAGGATTTATTTATATGGACAAGAATGTTTTTAAAATGTTATTTCCTTTCAAAAGTTTCAAAGTGGTATGGGACACATTGATTAAAAAATTTATTTAAATGAATTATTTTCTAAATTTGGTGACTTATAAATGTTTTCATGAAAAAGGGGTATTTCTCTCAAAGAGTTTTACAAATCATTTTCATCTATGTGAACATCCAATGATAAATTTTATAGTTGTTTCAAGTTGATTTATTATGATACAAATCATCCATATTGTATTTAAGGTTTTCTGATATTTTTGACTATGGATGAGTTATTTTTATTACATTAATTGTTTATGAATAATTTTTTGGCATATCACATGTTATTTTTAATACGAATGTTTATGTTATATTTAATTCTATTCATAAGATCAATGTGTTGAACTAGTATGTTCTAGGTTGGGGACCGGTGAAAGTAATCCCTCCAGGTTGTGGTCCAGTTATAGTAGACCCTCCCGGTTGGTGTCCTGTTATTAGAGGCACTCTGTGTTGGTGTCCGGTTATTAGAGGTACTCCGAGTTGGTGTACGGTTATTAGAGTCACTCTGGGTTGGTGTAAGCTTATTAGAGGCACTCCAGGTTAGTGTCCCCTTATTAGAGGCACTCCAAGTTGGTGTCCAGTTATAAGAGGCACTCTGATTTGGTGTCCAGTTATTAGAGGCACTCCGGGTTGGAGTCCAGTTATAGAGGCTCTCCGGGATGGGTTCTGGTTACAGTTATCCCTTAGGTCATGGCACAAGGCCTTGACACAGAAATTAAAGTTCGACATTATGCATTCCATCATTATGAAAGTTATTATTGAAATTTCATGTGATTATTAGTCTAGAATAATATCCATTTGAATACGTAAATGGAATTATTTCAATTTATTTTTTCCATATTATACTGAATTTCATGTTTAAAAGGCTTTTTTTAGTTATACATTTCCTTAAATATTTATTCTTATTTATGAATACTTCTGCTATATTGTTATCCTTACTGAGCATCTGAGCTCAACCCTTTCTTTGTTTTATTTTATCCAAGATTCAAAGAGGTGTATTGTGATTAATATGCAGGGTTAATCCAATGTAATAATGGAATTGATAAAGGATTATTTATGTTGTTTTGATATAAATTGTAATGTAACATTCATGTATGTAATCTATTTTCCAATACTGCTAAACTGATCAGTCCTTCATGACTTGATTCCTTGTAATCATGCCAATGTATTTAAATAATGCACCAACTTTGGGTAACTGGGGTCGGGGTGTTACAGTTGGTATCAGAGTAAGTTTAGCAATAACTTTGGAAACTATATTTAGATAATCTCTGATTAGAGCACATAATCGTAAGATAGAATTTGAGGATTAGTATATATGAACATCCTAGAATTTTGGAATTGTAGAGATTTTGTGAATTTTCTGAGAAATACATCCCTGTCTGGATACGAGCAGGTAGAGGCGGCTCTGGCACAGATGTACCTAGGGGTAAAACCTAAAAATGCTACTTTAAGCTAGACATGAACGGGAACTGGTGAACAACAACGGTCCTTGCTGCACTCTTGGTTACAACACTCCTAGGGGATGTGCTTTGGATAACTTTCATTTTCTTTACAAACCATTATAAATCTCTTATATGTATTTACTTACTCAAAGAAAACATTTTTTGGATTATGGATTATATCCATCAACTGCTAAATTTACGTTAGGTATTTTACAATTATGGAATTATTCATTATAATTCATAAACTAACCTATTGTATTCCATTGTATAGAAATTGTGCCCAGTAGAATGAATTTGAACTCTGTCAATACATATGATCCAAAGAGTAAGAAGGATCATATCTTCCATGGTATTAAGTCAACAATTAGAAGGTAAATAGTCTCTCATGTTTTCTCAACATATTAATAAATAGTATCTTTTGTGAATAAGATATGTAAATAATTGTATGAGTTCTATGGCTTTGAATGTATGTAAGAGAAGAATCGGATGAAAGAGAGAAAGTTGGATAAAGGGAATAGGGAAAAGAGTAATTTTCCCATATTTGATAACTGTGGGAAGAAACACCCTAGAACATGTCTGAAGGGAATGTGAGTCTGTTATAAGTGTGGAGAAAAAGGACCCCAAGTACGTGACTTCAAGGGTAAGAAAAAGGTTTTAAATGTACAATGCTTCATCTGTAAGAAGTTGGGACACTACACAAACCAGTGTTCAAATCATCAGTGTTTTCCCCAAATGATGCTATTGGATAAAAATAAAGTTATAATACTACCATGGATGAATATGAATAACTATTGTTCTTATCTTGTTATTTTGGAATTATTTCATTGAAGTGTTGCGTCAATGATGTACTAGAAATAAATATGGATTGTACTGAAGTACTATTTCATTGAGGATTTGAGATTTTATGGTACTAAGAAAAGTGACTCTACAACAAGTTAAACTTTTTGGAAACTACATGGTTGAAGGAAATATAAACCATAATATTGTCCTATTATTGAGGTACTGATTTTGGAATAAGATACGGTTGATTTGGTTAAATTATATTGGATAATCATGACTTCCTTGAAACTGATTAAATATTTCAATATTCCATCATTGTTGGAGTTTACAAAATTTTGGAATGGAAGAAGTATATCTGGTATTCTATAAGGAATAAAGGAGCATGAATGTAATCAATACGGTTTTATGGAAATTCAGAATGTTTTAGTGTTTTAAAAGAATACATGATGAAGGTATTCAGATGCTATTATATGGTAATAAGGATCTATATTATGTTTACCTTTAATATAAATTTTTTACTTAGTATAAGGACCCAACCTTAAACATTACATAATATTTAATTAAATGAATAATTCACATTGACGATATTTTCAAGTTTAGAGTATTAGAGATTAAGGTCATAACTATTACATTACAACATGAATATTACAAGTATACACTACTACTCAGTATCCATTTTTTTCATAAAATAAGAACTTTTAAAAAGAAACAAGTCTAGTTACATGTTTTAGATAGCTTGACTTTTCCGTGATTCCATCCTTGACCCTATTCATCATTATGTCCTGTGGAAAACATTTCAAAATCTTGGGATGAACATAAAAAGCTCATTTAGGGTTATAAATTAAGGAAGGAAAACATAAGCCCATCAATAAATACAAATAAATGAAACCATACTAATTTATCATAACATACTTTATGAAATTATGAGGTTTATATTACCTAAATCTCTTAGGAGAAACATCATGTTTACCTCCATCACGTTACCCAATGCATTGGAGAGATATCTCAGGCTCACCCACCCTAGGTTTATCACGGAACCACCCGTATATGTAAAAAATTACCAATAACATTAACATAATCATAAAACATAACAAAATTATAAAGGAAAGATAAAATTTCCATGTTCCACTATATCAAATCAAGATTTTTAAGTAAACAATGCTTTATAAAACCATTTTCAAAAACCATTTACAAAAAGATTTTTGAATCAAAGTGTCAAATAAAAATTTAATTCTTTTAAAGGAATTATCATTTGAAAACAATAATTTCCATATAAATAAATCCTAAAACCCATTATGAAAACATATACATTAATGAGAAATATTTATAAGAATTAATCCATAAACAATTAAAACTATATTTTAGATAAAGATTTTTTATCAAACAGAGAGACACTTGAATACAAATAATTGAAGAATTAATTTTACTCAGAACTTTATAATATCATGAGAATTAATTAATTAATGATATAATATGTCAAAGGACAGTATATACACCATATAATACTGAATTGGTTCATATCAACAATGAAGTCTCAAAATAAATGTAAATTGAGATGAAATACCTTATAAAGATGGTATCCTTAAATTAAGGATAAATAAATCTCATAATTATGTGTGACAAATATAAATACACCAAATATAAGTGGATATTATTTGTAATTAAATCATATGTCATTCACGCATATTCATAGGATGACCTAAATTAAAAAGAGAATATCATCCCAAATAATGGGAATTGGGTTAAGGAGTTCCCTTACTGATATGGTAACATACAAAACATATTCCACATGAAAGAAGGGTCATCAAATGATAATGTAAATACTCATAAATGATAGTATATTACATAAATAGTACAATCATTGGCAGTACATACACCACACAAAATTAAATAGCAGCATGTATATCATGAATCTCACGAGAATAAAAAGTGAGATGAAACCCTTTACCACGTTTTAATCAATTGAGTCGTATGACAAAAAGTTAATTACCACCAAATGAATTAGAGAATACCATGAATATAACGAGAATCACGATAATATATATATAATTTCAGTACACAATACACCACATGTAATGAACAAGTGGTGAACAATGGAAATCTCACAGAATTAAAAGTGACATAAGAAAATTCCTTACAAAAATTTGACTTCCTAACAACGCCACTTAAAGATTATTAAAATTATTTGATGAGAGTAATAGAGGTTCTCTCATCATATGAAAATAAAAATTACATTATGGTGAATATAAAATAACATCCTCCAACATAAGTACATGGAGCATAAATGAAATGACATAAAAGAGAGTACTTGAAATGAAAGAGAGATGACAGATCCCTTACCTTGTGTCCGACTTGACTCGATCGTTCTTTAATTTCCTGAATAATAAACTAAAGTTAATTTTTAATTTCTTAATAACATTTTTGAAGTTTATTATTCCTTTTATATCAATTATTACCATGTTATAAACATTATATAATCATTTAAGTTAATAATGTTCATTTTGTGGATATTTGGTACATGAGTCAAAATGAACTCATTACATATACAAGTTGTCCATGTGGTCAATAGTTCAATATATTCAGAATTATATTCATGATTTGTATATCATATATATTATATATATCAAGTATATACATGTTTTTATAATAGTACATAACATTTAGAAGTAAGAAATGAAATGCACCGTTCATGGAGACGTTAAGACATACGTACGCATGAACGCTACTTTCATTTTTATTTCTTATTTTAAAGTAATTAAAACATAATGATAAATAGTTATATTATAATTCAAGTATAATATCATATATAATATCATTAACTCCATCCTGTACACATCACACATAGGGCAGTAACGAGTCACATCACTTTGAGGGGGCGGTACTCCGCACTTCCTCAAATGAGATTATCGTATTTACCCACTATAGAAACCATAAAGGATTGATATAAATGGGAAATAACAAAGCATAAAGAAATCCTAAACATAATATATATCATATATATATAAAGTTCCATCATAATTTCCACCATGAGAGGTGGTAATATGTAATTGAAAAATCATTGTTTCGTGAGGCGTTAGTTTTCCATCCACAGAAACAATATGTTCTTTATCTATTAGATGGAGGTGTGTGTAAGTGTAGTTAGAATCCTTCTCAAAAAAAAATCCTAGTTTGTTGAGGATACTTGTGTTTTTAAAATATAAAGTAAATAAAAAGTGTTTAGGGGTTGGAGATGTAAAATAAAAGAAAACAATTTCAGAGAAACTGTTACCTTTAATTTGGGTAACTCTCTTTGGTTTGAACCAAAGGAGTTCTTGAAATGACTTCTGTGTAAGTTAAGGCTTCTAGGATGAGTATAGGGATGTACGAAGATTAATTGGTCAGAGTTTTGACAAGAAAAATGGCTTGAGAGGTGTGAGGAATTGTATAGAATAGATCTTTTTTTGTAAGGGAGAAGAGGGTCTCTTTAAAAAAGTGTGAAAAAATTAATTTATTATATAATTATATTCATTTTCTAATGGTCCAAATATCATTAAATTAGAAGATAAAATGATTCATATTCGAAATAAGATCATCCAATCTGAGTTGGACATGTTTTTAATAATATTTTAATCATTATAATCTTATTTATTTAAATCTTTTATTAATGAGGTAAATACTGAATCATTATTTTGTCATAAATAATTTAATTTATTTGACGTCTAAAAATTATAAAAAAAATACTATCATGTAGTAATTCTTATTATATTTCCAATGAATATTTATAGTAGAAAATAGTACTTATATAACAACACCTACAAATTATTTACAAAAAGGGTTTTGTTAATTTCAATTTTTTCATTACATTAAATTAATTAATCTAAATTGTCATTTTCACTCCCAAGTGGATCAATGGGGTCCCAAAATCGACCCAAAGTTTCCCATGGACGTTAAAGACTCATACAATAAGGTTTGGACAAGTGTTAAGGTAATTTTGAATTATTAAAATATTATTTTTACCTTGAATTACCCTATTTACCTTTAACTGCGGTAAATAAAAGTCAAAAGTCACTATTCACCAAAAAATGTTTTCATCTTAATACATCAAATTTTACGTCTTGATAACAACCATGTATGTCGGATTTTTGAAATTAAATTCACAGAAGTGGTAAAATTTCATTTAAATGAAAACGTCAGTTTTTGTAACTGCCACTAAGTGGTTTTACTATTCATCAAAAAATTGATGTTTTTCAGAAAAATACCATAAATTCAGCCTAACCTATATTTGATATCGTGAATTCAAAAATGATGCCTGTTATTCAGAATTAAATACAAATTAGTGGCATTAATTAACATTAAAATTAATTATCGTTATCAAAACAAATAGCGTGTTTTAAAGAAACGATAACTATCAAAAGAATAATACCTTTTTATGTCCAATTTCAAAGTGAAATTAATTAAAATGACACACATTAGATTAAATGGTAAAAAATATTTTAATTTAAATTTCAAACCATTTAAAAATATAATCTATCCACATAAATAAATTAGATTAAAAGGCACTTTTGAATTAAAATACAATATTTTTTACTATTCATTAAAAATTGAAGATTATCAGAAAAATTCCAAAAATTTACACAAAGTAAATTTTGATGTCTAAATTCTAAAGAAGGATTTTATTTGGTCATATATAATATATTAAAGTGACCAATACTATATTTAAAAAGGTTTCTCCATAAAATGGCAATAAATCGGCATTTTAATTTAAATTATGCTTAAAATTAGATTAATTCACATTTTAAGCCTATATCTTTTATTGGATAAATGTAAATACATTGAACAAACCTGTATAATCATATTGTATTTAGTTTTTTTCATTTCTTCCAATACAACGGCTCGGATCTAACTACCATTTAAAATAATAATATTATATTATTAGTGTGCAACATAAGATTTAACAAAAACTCGTTGTTGCATATTGGGTATGCTATCGAACATAGATACCCTTTTAAAGTAAAATTAATATTTAATTAAAAAATTAATAAATATGAAAAATTCATATTCTTTATTTACCTGGGATGTTACATCCTTCCCCACATTTGAGAATTGCATCCTCGCAATTTTAAAATTTGGGCTCGGAAACTTTATTGAAAGTACCATATCTAAAAAAACAATTCAGTAAAACTGTCACTCTAAAAGATATAAAGAGAAGTAAAATGGTCACCCGAGTTAACTCATAATTAGATTCCATGAAAACATGGATATGTAGGAGAAAAAAAGGGTCATGTTCTGATGGAGAGTGATAAGAAACATGTTTAGGAGAAAGTTAACCACCAGAAAATCACAAACATGTGATGGGTTAAACAGTCATTGATTTCCCAGTAGGAAAATTTAACGGACAATGTTTTTGTTTAAAATTAATTTTAACTGAGGAATTTATTTATGAGCATAACCAAAAATAAAAGGAAATATAATTACATGTCATGTAGACATTCATCTTGAAATAGATTTCTAACACAAACTCATATTTTCTCCAAATGATGAATATTCAAGATGACTTTTTTCACATTAAGAGCACTGTAATCAACTTCGAGAGAATCACATAATCCAAAAAAGATGAACTATATATTTCCCATCCCTTATATATTAAGTAAAACCAAAAAGTTTAATATAAGATCAGATAATCACCAAAAGGTTAATCCATTATAAAATGAAATACTACTCTTAATCTCCAAAATTCATCAAAAATTACCCATCGTTCAAGAAAAATCATTACATAAACAGTTATCCTTAAAATTCGTCAAATTAATCCGAACTAAGATTGAAACCCAAATCTCTGAAGGTTTTAATCACATAGTCTTCCATGGTAAATCTTAACATTTATCTGCAAATAACATCAGTTACTCTTAAAGTCTCATACAGAAATGCAATTAACCTAATCACATATCCTCCATGATAGGTTAATAATTTCAATAGATAACCCAAAACCAACTTATTCCTAATTAATAAGATCATATAACTAAAAATAATTAATCATACTAACCAAGGACTTCACGTAGTCCGGTGGTAAGCGATTACAACCAGTCACACTTTGGTTGTGGGTTCAATTCTCACAGCTTTGTCCGACATGAGGGGTTGTCAAACGGTCTGCGTGTTTTCCCTTTTCAAAAACTATATAGTTTTATAACATTCCCAAAAATAGATAAATTTATCAAAAATAACCATATCATATTTTAACCACGATGTTGTTCTAATATCTTTTATTTTGCATCCCAAAAATGTATTAACCTATAATTTCCTCAAAATCAAGGAACATATACAATAAAATGGTTATTTATAACTATATCCACAAAAAAAGATATGTATTCCTTGAATATAATTTTCATATATCAATCTTTAGGGTTACACATACAATAAAAAGACTTCTAATGTAATTCCCATCATCAAAATATCCTTAATACATATAAGCATTTCACCATCCTAAAATATACCATAACTATTGAATCCCTTATATGTTGACTTCTTACAGATTAAGCATTCTACATGATCCATTAACCATTAATTTTCAGATTTTTCGGAAATACTTCTTTCCTATAAACAGAATCATGAATCATATCCTACGATTCAATAATATCAAACCAAATGATAAGAAATAATCTATACCTTTCATTGGTAATTGTTAGTTTCATCTTCCTCAATTGGAATGGCATTAGGTATTGGTAAAAAAATATTTTTATGAACCTCGTGATCCCATTCCTGGAACATCTTCGTAGGATACATGTTTGTATAATGACCATGCACACCACAATTAAAACATTCAATTGATCCCTCAGAAATAACTTATTTCCCTTTCCTAGAGTAAACTAGAAGCTTCCTTTTTCCAAGGAAGGTTATTGCTTTATGACCTTCATTCCCACATATATAGCATATTCTCGTCCCTTTGAAGCATTTTCCTAGGTGTTTCTTTCCACATCCTTGACACATAGCTTTTTGAACATACTTACATTTATGATTATTACCTGAAATTCAGTATGGATTTGTTCCCTGAATATACGATGCCTTATAAAAATCACCATGTTTCATGTTTTCAATCAGGACTCCAGATAGTTGGTTGAGAATAACCACAAGATTTCTCATTGCATCTCTCATTTCATTCAGTTGCTTGTTCATAAAACTTTCACCGTTTTCTTCACATCCACTGTTACATTGGTGCCTTCTAGATCCATCCATTTACTAATACCAAAATGGTTAGTGTGAGTATATCTGTAAACTCATCATATAATATCATATGAGGAGGGTAAATAATTATTCATGTTATATTAACTCATTCAAAATAACTACGACTCTTTCTAATATGATAACCATTATGGTTATGTTACTTATACTTAGATAACACCCTAACCTTAAAAGTTGTCTAAACCGACCTCTGATACCAACTATAAGAACCCAGCATTAAACATTACAAAATATTGAATTGAATGAATAATTCACATTGAGGATCTATTCAGGTTTAGTTTTTTTAGATATTTAGACCATAACTATTACATTACTACTTGAATATTACAAGTAGTCACTACTATTCAGTATCCATTTTTTTCATAAAATAAAAACACTTAAAAAAACATGTCTAGTTCCACGATTCAGATAGCTTGACTTTTCCTTGATCCCATCCATGACCCTATTCTTCTTTATGTCCTGTGGAAAACATTTCAAAAACATGGGATGAGCATAAAAAGGTTAGTAAGGGTGATAAAACAAGGAAGGAAAACATTATCCCATTAATAAAAAGAAATCAATGATACCATACTTTTCAATCAAAACATACCTTATGAAATCATGAGATTTATGAATAACACACACAAATCATAAATCATAAAGGTTACCTATGTAATACATATAAAACTTACATTGTAGCTATCATATCTATTTAGGTAGTTACACTTGGAATACTTATCACAGTATATTCCCTAAATCTCTTAGGAGAAACATCGCGTTTACCTCCGTCACGTTACCCAATGCATTGGAGTGCTATCTCTGGCTCACCTGCCCTAGGTTTATCATAGAACCACTCGTATACATAAACAATTCCCAATAACAATAAAATAATCATAACACATAACACAAGTATAAAGGAATGATAAAATTTCCACATTCCACTATATCAAATCAAGATTTTGAAGTAAACTATGCTTTATCAAAACATTTTCAAAACCCATTTAAAAAAGATTTTTGAATCAAAGTGTCCCATAACACTTTGATGATTTTAAAGGAATTACCATTTGAAAATATTAATTTTCATATAAATAAATCCTAAAACCCATTTTGAGAACATGGACATTGATGAGAAATATTTAAAAGAATAAATCCTTAAAACATTTAAAACGATATTTTAGTTAAAGTGTTTTTAACAATAAGAGAGACGCTTGAATACAAATAATTCACGAATAAATTTTAATCAGAACATTATAATATCATGAGAATAATGGGATTCATGATATAATATGTCAAAGGACAATATATACACCATATAAGAATGAATTGGTGCATAACAACAATGAAGTGTCAAAGGAAATGTAAATTGAAATGAAATACCTTATAAAGATGGTATCCATAAATTAAGGATAAATCAATCTCATAATTTTGTGTGAAAAAAATAAATACACTGAATATAAGTGGATATTAATTTTAAAATAATCAGACTGATTTCACACATATTCATTGGATGACATAAATAAAAAAGAGAATATCATCCCAAAGAATGGGAATTGGGTTAAGGAGTACCCTTACCAATTTGGTAACTTACAGAACATATTCCACATGAAAGAAGGATCATAAAATGAATATTTAAATACTCATAAATGATATTATATTACAAAAATAGTACAATCATGGGCAGTACATACGCCACACAAATTGAAATAGTGGAAATTATAGCATAAATCTCACGAGAATAAAAAGTGAGAAGAAACCATTTACCACGTTGTAATCAACTGAGTCGTATGACCAAAAGTTAATAACCAACAAATGAATCACAAAATACAATGAATATAATGATAATTATGATAATATATATAGAATATAAGTACACAATACACCACATGTAATGAATAAGTGGCGAACAATGGAAATTTCACGGAATTAAATGTGAGATAAGAAAATCCCTTACAAAAATTCGACAGCCTAACAGCGCCATATAAAATTTATAAAATGGATTTATGAGAGTTAGAGAGGGTCTAGAATCCTATGAAAATAAAAATTATAGTGTTTTGAATATAAAAAAAACATCCTCCAACATAGGAACATGGAGCATAAATGAAATGACATAAAAGAGATTACTTGAACAGAAAGAGAGAGGTCGGATCCCTTACCTTGTGTCTGACTTGACTCGATCGTTCTTAAATTACCTAAAGAATAAACTAAAGATAATTTTCAATTTATTAAGAACATTTTTCAAGTTTATTATTCCTTTTATATCACTTATTACAATGTTATAAACATTATGTAATCATTTATGTTAATAACGTTCATTTTGTCGATATTTGGTACTTGAGTCAAAATAAACACTTTATATTTACAAGTTTTCCATGTGGTAAATTGTTAATTATATCCTGAATTATATTCATGATTTGGATATCAAATATATTATATATATCTAGTATCTAATTTATTTTATAATAGTACATAACATTTAGAAGTAAGAAATGAAATGCACCGTTCAAGGAGAGGGTAAGTCGTACGTACCCATGAACGCTACATTCATTTCTATGTCATATTTTAATTGAATTATAACATAATGATACATAATTATATTATAATTACAGTATAATTGCATATATAATATCATTAACTTCATTCTTTATACATCCCACATAAGGAATTAACGAGTCATATCACTTTGAGGGGTCGGTAGTCCGCACTTCCTCAAATGAGATTATCGTATTTACCCACAATGTAAACCAACAATATTTGATATAATTGGGAAGTATTGAAGAATAAAGAAATAATAAACACAATATATATCATTTATAAGTATTGTTCCATCATAATGGACACCATGAGATGCGGTATTATGTAATTGAACAATCATTGTTTCATGAGGCGTTAGTTTTCCATACACAGAAACACAATGTTCTTCATCCATTAGATGGAGGTGACTATAAGTGTAGTTAGAATACTTCTACTAAAAAATAATATTTTATTGGGGATACTGTTTTTGTTTTAAAAAAAGTAAATAAAAAATTTTATGGGTTGGAGATGCAAAATAAAAGAAAACAATTTAAGAGAAACTGTTACCTTTAATTTGGGTAACTCTCTTTGGTTTGAACCAAAGGACTTGTTGAAATGACTTCTGCCTAACTTAAGGCTTATAGGTGGAGTATAGGGAAGTATGGAGCATAATTTTTCTTAGTTTGGACTAGAAAAATGGCTTGAGAGGTGTGAGGAATTGGATAGAAATGGACTCCTTTTATTAGGGAGAGGAGGGGCTCTTTAAGAATGAGTGACAACATTATTTTATTTTATAATTATATTCGGTTTCTAATGGTCAAAAAATAATTAATGTCGAAGATAAGATGATTAATATTTTATATAAAATCATCCAATCATAATTGGAGATGTTTTGAATAATATTTTAATCATTGTAATCTTATTTATTTAAATATTTTATTAATGAGTTAAATACTAAATCATTATTATGTCATTAATAATTTAATTTATTTGACGTCTAAAAATTATAAAACAAATACTATAATGTAGGAAATATTTTTATATTTCTAATAAATATTTATAGTTGAAAATATGACTTATATAACACCATATAAAAATTAATTACTAAAAGGGTTTTGTTAATGTCAATTTTGTCTTTACATTAAATTAATTAATCTAAATTGTCATTTTCACTCCCAAGTAGATCAATGGTTTCCCAAAATCGTCCAAAAGATGACCATGGTTGTTAACGACTCAATCAATATGGTTTGGACAAGTGTTAAGGTAATTTTGAATTATTAGAATATTCGTTTTACCATGAGTTACCCTATTTACCTTAAACTACGCTAAATAAAAGTCAAAAGTTACTGTTCACCAAAAAATATTTTCATCTTAATGAATCAAATTATAATGCGTGATAACAACCATGTATGTCAGATTTTTTAAATTCAATTCACAGAAGTGATAAAATTTCATTTAAATGAAAACGTCAGTTTTTTAACTACCACTAAGTGGTTTCACTATTCATCAAAAATCAAAGTTTTTCGGAAAAATAACAAAAATTAAGACTAAGATATATTTGATATCCCAAATTAAAAAATGATGTCTATTATGAAAAATTCAGAACATATAAGTGGATTTAATTAACATTAAAATTTATTCCTGTTATCAAAAGAAATAGCGTGATTTTAAGAAACAATGACTATCAAAATATTGATACTTGTTTATGTCGAATTTCAAAGTGAAATTAATTCCAATGACACACATTGAATTAAATGGTATAAATATATTTTAATTTAACTTTAAATCCAATTAAAAATATAATCTAACCATATAAATAAATAAGATTAAAAGGCACCTTTGAATTAAAATAAAATATTTTTCACTATTCATTAAAAATTGAAGTTTATAAGAAAAATTCCAATAATTTACATAAAGTGAATTTTGATGTCCCCATTCAAAAGAAGGATTTTATTTGGTCATATAGAATGTATTAAAGTGACCAAAACTTGATTTAAAATAGGTTCTCCATTAAAAGGCGATAAATCGGCATTTTAATGTAAATTATGCTTAAAAATAGATTCATTCACATTTTAAGCCTTTAACTTTTATTTGATAAATGTAAATACATTTAACAGACATACATAATAATATTTTATTTATTTTTTTTCATTCCTGCCAATACAATGGCTCAGAGTTAACTACCATTTAAAATAATAATATTATATTATTATTGTGCAACGTAAGATTTCAAAGAAACCCATTGTTTCATATCGGGTACACTATCGAACATAGAAAACCTTTCAATGTAATATTAATATTTTATTCAGAAATTAATAAATATGAAAAATTAATATTCTTTTTTACCTGGGATGTTACACGGAGATTTAACAAAAGTATTTTGGATAAGTCAAATGGTTAGAATGGAATATGTTTGAAAGGTTGTTTTTGGATTTTTATAAAAGGACAACACGCACACCGTGTGACGACCCATCGCATCAGACAAGGATGCGGGAATCGAACCAAAAACCATAGTGCCATTGGGATTTATCACCTACCACTAGACTACGTGAAGTTACTAAATGGTATAATGTTGTTTTTTTAAAGGGTCTCATATGTGAATTATAAATTCCTAATATTTGGAACCCTATAAGATTAGGATAAATAGAGTACTTTTTAGATGTATTATGTTTTGGTGTGAAAGATGAGTTTGTGGTTGAAATTTATTATTGTATAAAACTATAATTATAAAGAATGTATATCTCATTATGAACTTATCCAATATCATAAATAAATTCCTCAACATTAAGAAAAGGAACGTAGAACAAAAATGTTGTCCTAGATGGTACCTTAGATCATCCGAAATTTATGGCATTGGGATTGATGACCTTTTCATAGCCATGTTCTCTACCACTCTCCATCTGATATTTATGGTTATATTTCTATTCCATATCCATATTTTACTACATGGAACCCTAGTATGTGTTATTTTCAGTAACGTTCATACTTACCACTCTTTATATTAAATAGAGGCCACATTAATCCATTTTTCGATGTGGGATTTCAACTACGATATTTTCAAATATCTACCCCAAGATTCCAATTCCTAGAATAAATTGTGAGGATGCAATTTATTGAAGGAGGGGAGAATGTAATACCCCATGATTTCACGGTACGCTTCTCTTTGAAAAATACAGTAGCATGTGTTATACACAACTTCGAGGTCTAACACACCACAACCAATCATACTAGCCATTAAGAATAGTAATGCCAACTTTTTGAAATTTTATAAATTTTATCTTTCAATATGAACTTCATTTTTGGATTTGGAATATGGAAATTATCTTAGGTAAAAATTTTGGTACTTTTCGGATAACTATCATATTTTGATAAATAGGGAAAATTACTAAATTTTAATTAAAAACAACTCATTTTAATTGAAATAATTAATAGTTATAAATAATGAATTTTTGTGGTTTTAAAGTATATTTAGAGTATATTTTTCCATTTAACACAATTTTGGTCATTGGACATAATTTAACATTTAAACATGACATATGTATGTGTCAATCTTTTGATAGTTATTATTTCTTAAAACGCGCTATTTTTTTGACAATGGGAATTAATTTAAATTAATTAATGAAACTTATATGATTTTAATTTGGTAAAATAGACATCATTTTTGAATTTATTATTTCAAATATAGCATAGTCAGAATTTTTTGAATTTTTCTGAGAAACATCAATTTTTTATGAATAGTGAAAAACACTAAGTGATTGGTTAAAACCAATTTTTTATTTATATAATTATTTATTTTATTTAAATTAATTTATGTAAAATAGATACATAACACTTATATAGAATCATTTTAATTCATTGGTGTCAGTTTATAATAATTTTAGATATATAAAATTTTTATTAATCTTTTAACCGTCTTTTACCCACCTCCTATGAAAATTTGAAAATTCCCATAAAACTTAATTTTACCACCTCTGTGAGTTTAATTTAGAAAATCCGAGAGACACTATTAATATTAAGGAGTAAAATGTGGTTCAATGAGATGAAAATATTTTTTTTGAATAGTACCTTTTTACTTTTATTTACCACTGTTAAAAGTAAATAGTGTAATTAATGGTAAAAACGATATTAATATTACCCCCACACATTTTCTAATTCTATTGGACATGTTTATCTCAACCAAAAACAACCTTAGGAATATAGTATTATCATTTAGGTCCACCTGGATTATAATAGTATATTTATTGTTATTTAATTCAAAGAAGAGTTAAAAGAGTTAAAATAAATTTTAATAAATAAAACATTTTTAATATAGGGTTTTACATAAGATAAATTAGATTATAAATATTCATTAGAAATATAAAGAAATTTAATACATCATGGTATTTTATTTATAATTTTTAGACATTAAATAAATAAATTTATTTATGGAACAATTATGATGCTGTAATTACCTTATTCATGAATGAATCAAATAAATGGTATTGTAAATATTAAAATAATTAAAATTTCAATGATTTTTGACATACACGAATTTTATAGGTGAATATGACATGTTAGGATTGATTAAAATTATTTTTTTAAGTAATCATGTTTTTATTATTTTATCAATAAACAAAAACCAAATAGTGTCCAAAATTGACATAAAATAGTTTTTTTAAAAAAATATTATATTATTAATTGATATAATGGTCCTAAAAATCTATGGTTCGGCCAAAAAAAACTTATATAATAATATATATGATATTAATTAACCAAATGGGATTCGATTGGCAATATATAGTAACTTTATTAACCATATAGTGTAAAAATAAAAAAAGACACGGTAAAAGATAAATTATTTAACTTAGATTTAAATTTAAATGATAAGGTTAAAATGGTGACCTAAACATGTCTAAAACCTATTGGTTGAGCTTTTGGAGACCTATAAACAACTTATACTTTATATAACCATCTTTGGAGCCTTTAGAACCCGAATATGAATTTATTATAAAATAATATTTTCAGTTTTTCTTAAGGTTCCCCTAACCCTGTTATAAAAGGGCACTACCCCTTATCTCTAATTCAAACCTTCTAAACCATTTTTCTCGGCCAAGCCCTACCCAAATACCCTCTAAACTATCCTCCCTTCAACATAGTGTCCATATTTTGATCATAAAGCCATCCTATGGATCCCTATTGATCAAATCAAAAGGAATAAACCGAAGAAGAGGTAATGATTTCACCAACCTCTTTCAAGTTCCTTTCTTGTTCCACTTCATTTTTCATTGTTGATCCAATTCTAAAATAATAACATCAGTATATTATAATTACTGTGATGTTATTATAATTATGGTACAACAAAATTCATTATTTCATCCACCCTTTTAATGACATGTCACCATACGTGCGTAGGTACGACTTACCGTCTCCACATCGTGGTGTAATTGTTATTTAATACATTATTATTTGGATCGGTATAATAATGATGTCTATTTGATAAATATATCATGATAAAGATTATTTATATATTATATACCATCCAATTATATATTATATTAATATCAAATGAATGATATTTTCTCCCGTACGTACTTACGGATTACCATCTCCATGACGCGATGAGATTCATTTCCAAGTTCACCAGTCATCGACGATTATAAACATATATATTTGAATAATAATGTATGATATGACATAATAATTCTACTGGATATATATATATTTATATATATAAGTATTTACGTACTTACATATATCTTATTCACTTACATCCGTTCAATACTATATAAAAACAGAAACATCGTTTATGCGTACGTACAGATTACTGTCTCCATAAACGGTGTTTTCCATTTCATAGATACATCTATTATAAATTTTTATATTCTAAATATACATGATAAATAAATCATGTTTTATATCTTGGAAGTATTTAAATCATGATCTACGTGATAAAATCAAGTGTAACAAGTTAAAACATGTACGATAAAGAAATCAATTATTACATGAAATATTAATATAACATAAAAATTATTATTAAATGGTTAGTATAAAGTCATAAATGAATAATTTAAGATATCATAAATATTAATGTTGTTATCTTATAATTTACTAACATAATATAGTCTTCATACAGGAGCCAAAACATACCCTCGACAATAGGAAAGTGCAAAGTAAGGGGTTTTCATCTCACTCATTATTCCCGTGAGATTCATGCCATATTGACTCTATTACCATTTGTGTGGTGTATGTAATGCCCATAATTTTATTAGTTATGTAATAAACTTTAATTTCTGTGTATTTACATATTCATTGTATGATACCTCTTTCATGGGTTGTATGTATCGTATGTTACAAAATTGGTAAGGGTTAATTTCAAAATCTCTTTATTATCCAAGGTTGTTTTTACATAAGTATCTACTAGGAAGTATTTATTATCCATGTTCGTGTTTTATAAAAGAGTATTAAAAGGGATTATTTTAAGGTACCTTTTACTAAAAAATCATTTCAAATGTTTTGAATATTTATTCTTCTAAATATTTCTCATTAATGTCCAAGTCTTCAAAATGGTTTTTAAAGATTTATTTATATGGACATGAATTTTTTTAAAATGTTAATTCCTTTCAAAATTTTCAATGTGGTATGGGTATCTTTGATTAAAAAATGTCATTAAATTAAATCTTTTCTAAATTTTGTGACTTTTAATTGTTTTCATGAAAAAGGGGTATTTCTCTCGAAGTGTTTTACAAATCATTTCCATCTATGTCAACATCATTTCATAAATTTTTCACTTGTTTGATGTTGATTTATTATGATACAAATCATCCATATTTTATTTAAGGTTTTGTGTTATGTTTGACTATGGATGAGTTATTTTTATTCCATGAATGTTTTATGAATAATGTTTTCGCATTTTGTATGCTAGTTTTAATATAAATTTTTATGTTATATTTCATCATCTTTTTAAGATGAATGTGTTGGGCTAGTATGTTCCGGGTCGGAGACCCGTATAAGTATTCCCTCCAAGTTGGTGTCTGGTTTTAGTAGACCCACCGGGATGGTGTCCGGTTATTAGAGGCACTCCGGGTTGGTGTCGGGTTATTAGAGGCACTCCGGGTTGGTGTCCGGTTATTAGAGGCACTCTGGGTTGGTGTCGGGTTATTAGAGGCACTCTGGGTTGGTGTCCGGTTATTAGAGGCACTCCGGGTTGGTGTCCAGTTATTAGAGGCACTCCGGGATGGTGTCCAGTTATTAGAGACACTCCTGGTTGGTGTCTGGTTATCAGTGGCACTCAGGGTTGGTGTCCGGTTAAAGAGGCTATCCGAGTTGGGTTCCGATTACAGTTATCCCTTAGGTCTTGGGACTAGGCCTTGACACAGAAATTAAAGTTTAGCATTATGAATTCCATCATTATTAAAGTGGTTTTTGATATTGAATGTTATTATTGTACTATTAAAACATCCATGTAAATAAGTAAATGGAATTATTTCAATTTATTTTTTTCCATATTATGATGATGTTCAAGTTTAAAAGGATTTTGATTTAGTTATACATTTCCCTAAATGTTTATGCTTATTTATGAATGTTTTCGCTATATTGTTATCCTTACTGAGCATCTGAGCTCACCCTTTTTTATGTTTTATTTTTCCCAGGATTTCATGATGTGTATTGTGATTGATATGCTGGGTTAAGCCAAGTGAATAATGGCATTCATAAAGGATTATTTATGTTGTTTTTTTATATAGTGTAATGTAACATTCATATATATAATCTATTTTCCATGACTGCTAACCTGATAGGTCCTTCAAGACATAATTCCTTGTAATCATGCCAATGTATAAAAATAATTCACCGACTCTGGGTAACTGGGGTTGGGGCGTTACAATGTATATCCATGTTTAAAGAAATACTATTTTATAAAAAGAACTTCTATTTATGTCCTTCTCTAAAAAATTATAAAATTAATTATTTTTTATAAAAGAAGTTTATTACAATAACATAAACTATAGTTTTTAATTTATAATGATGAAATTAAATAAGTTTGAATTCCTGTTATTTTTATGAGAATCATCATTTTATAATGCATAATGAAAAATAATTCCCTTTTATTTAAATACTTATTATTCATAAATTAAATTTTTTTAAGGTAAAATTAAATAAATTTACATATATAAATACAATTTCAGTCATTAAAATGAATTTCACTTTGAAATTGAATATAAAAAATTAATAAACTCTTGAAAATTATTCAACATTAAAACACCACCATTTCGTCCCATCGTTAGGATTATCATTAACTTTAATTATTCCCCATAAGTGAATTTAATTTATAAAAAAATTGAACGTAAAAATTTTAGTCACTAAAATATTTAGTCTCTAATAATATCATGAATGTTTTTGAGCGAATGGATTTATGAATGTGATTAAAAATATTCACAATGATTCAGGTCAAATGAAGCTTAATTTGGGACTAATCCTTAACCATAGGGGACCAAATTACTAAGTCACATGTCCGTCACTAATTGGATTGAATTATTTTGTTCATAAGCATTAATTTCTTGAGTTTGTAAGTTTTTTCTTAATAAAATCTTTATAGATAACTTTATTTCAAAAATTCCAACAGAGGCTTTTCATTGCTTATAAAATACCACCACCTATCTAACATCTTCGCACCTATCAAAAAAATAATATTCATCCATGATCAACATAATAGACATAAAAAACCCCACAATACTCTTTGAATAATACAATTTGTATGAAATAAATTAATTGATTACAGTTGGTGAAAACCAAAAAGAGGTACTCGATTTAGAGGTAACTCCCTCCCTCAGGCACATCCCTTTTATTTTAGTTCTCCACTCCCCAACTCAACTGTTTCCATGTTTTTGTAAAAAAAAGTATCCTAAATAAAAATATATTTTTTGATTCTATGTGTTTGAGATAAAATAATACACACATCCATCTAATGTGTAACAAACATATTTTTTATGTGTACGACATACTACTACCTCCCAAAAATAATGATTGTTCGTTCATCCATTACCTCCTTTAATTGTGGAAATTATGATGGAAAATATTTTTATATATTATATAGATGATAAATAAAAGGAATTTAATATTAATTAATTCTTTTAAAAGACATATTTTTATACTTTAAAATTTGTGTGATTACGATACTTCTCTTTTAGGAAGTGTGTACTACTGCACCCTCAATGTAATATGATTTTTTCATACACTACATTGAATGTATTATGGATGGGTATTGTATACATATATGATATATGTGAAATAATAATTCTATTAGAATAATGCTACATAAAAATATTTAAACAATTATATGTCACTTAGTCTCCTTCAATCAATACAATAACAAAAACGAAAACAATAATCATGTGTTTGTATATCTTACAATATCCATGATTGGTGAATTCCATTTCATACATATATATTCCACTAATTATTATAATAGAAATATACATAATATACATGATATCTTATAATTATTATCATTATTTACATCATGATATTACTATAACAACCTAATATATAAAAAAGTATGACACATGTGAAGAAAAAAGGGTATATTCCCTAATGTGAGACAATATCATAGGATTTTTATCAGATAGGTAATATAAGGACTAATAAAACAATATATATATTTATATGTAATAATATTATTATATAAATGTTTTATAATAAACTTATATTTATTGTACATTATTATTGTATGAGTAGAAATATATTCAAGAAACATGGTAAGGAATATTCATCTCTTATTTTATATCTATGAGATACATGCTATGTTCACCACTCTTTTATTTTGAGTGGATTATATACAGACCATGAATGTACTATATGAATCCAAATTCAGAAATTTAAGGGTATTTAAACATTAATTCATGTTGTTTATGTTTTAAAATTTACAAACTCTATATGATATATTTGTTTCAATTTACCTTCATTGAGTAATGTTCAACTCTATGCACCTATATTTCTATATGAGGTGTAAATACATAATTTGAAATGTTAAATATTTAATATAATTCGTTTAATGTTATTTTAATATTCATGTATTATAATTTTGTATCATGTGGAGTTTTGTTCAACGATACAAAGTGATAAATATTTATTTAAATAATATCATCACTTTTTTGAGACTGCTTATGTTTATTCTTCATTTTTTAGAATATTATGATCAATCTCTCTAGATAAATAAAGAGATATATTATACGCTTTTTTCTATTATATATATAATATTACTATATTCCACTCTTTGTTACTTAAGATAAATAAGAATTTTTTTTATGAATGTATGACTTTAATTCTCCATTCATTCAGTAATCTTTGTTCATTCAAAACCATTTTTTCATAAATGTATTTATATGAAAATTATTCTATTATCATATAAAAAATTAAATAAATATGTTCCCTTTTTTATCTAATAATTATTTTTAATGAATCTTCATTTCTCTCTCAAGGGAAAATGTTTTTATAACATTTTATAATAAAAAAGGGATGTTCTTATTATCTCATATGACATTTAAGGATTTACTTCCCATCTTGACTGACATTCCCCTAAATCATCCATCACAAAATATAATATTTATTTAATTTTAAAATAGAATGTTTTATTACCATTCTTGGTATACATAAGTTTACGGTTTTTTCAATGAAAATGGTTTCAATTTGTGTTAGGGTTATCAAAAATTCTTTTAAATGTTTTCAGGGATATTTTTTAAAAAATAGGATTTCAAAAATGTTTTATGTTTTAAAATTTAGATTAAACATTTTAATGTATTCTTTATAAAATAATCATGTTATTTTAAATGAAAATGGTTTTAAAAATGATTCCAATATTTATTCATAATTTTAAAAATAATAGGGTTTCCACATGTTTTAATTCATTATTTATAACTGGTCAACGCTTTTCAAAGGATATACATTTTAAAAAATTATTAATCATCAATTATACGTTTTCAGGGAAAATGGATTTCAAAAGGTTTTATGTTTTTTAACATAATGTTTCTTTTGGAAAAGTAAATTTTCATCAATAAATTTTTCCAAAATATATTTTCATGTTATTTTCCATCTAAGACGATTTCTTTGGAAGTAACTAATTCCATTAAAAGAAATTATTCAAAGGATGCATTTATATTATTTCTTGAATGGTTTTTGTTTTAATTGAATGATTCTTAGGACACCCATTTATATTCACAGATTATATTTTTTTGAATCCTGCTTCTTCACAGTGGTTATTATTGTAAAGAAATGATTCAAAAACGTATATCTTCATCCACATGTTATGACATGATTATATATTAATAATTCCCATTTGAATTCACGGGTAATTATATGATTTTTATTGATCTCGTGAAACATGTTTTTATAATTTCACAATAATATTTGTTAGATATATATCTCCATCTGATTGATTAGGTAAATATTTTTATCTCATGGGATAGAAATGGCTAGAAAGATAATTGATCAAGGATTAATATTATAGGGATGGAATATGAAATGAACTTAATTCAGTATTACATATATTTAATGTGTGAACTTTTTTAGTAAAATAGTGTTGGAACGCGTTGTAAACAAGTTTCAGTATCATAGATTATCCACTAAGATGGAATTGATGGTGATGCCTTACCTTCTATGAAAATCATATGAAATTATTATTTTTATGAAAAAATAAATGTTTCATTCCTATGTAATTATTTCATGGCTTATGTTATTTATTTCATTATGATTCCTGTCTTATTTATTTCCATGCATTATTCCATGAATTGTTTATTTGATCACTGATATAATAGGTATGATCATCTATTATCATCATCATGTTCTCATACCCCTTTGATTATAATTATGCTTTCATGCCTCACCTATTTACCCATACTAAGTATTAGATTTCACACCTTTTAATATTTCATTTTCCCTAGTTTATGAATATTGGTTTTATATTTGATGTGTATATGAAGGGTGTTAGTCATGAAGATCCTAATGGGAGAAACTCTAGCTCAATTATCAACTATTGTTTAAGTTTCTATGTTTCCAAAGGAACTAAACTAATACGGAATTTTGGAGTCTATTTCTGTAATGTTTTATGTATTCTGCAAAATTAATTTAATATAAATGTATGAAAAGTGAGGGTTTATATAGTTTGTATTAGAAAAATTGATTAGTTAACTAATTTTTATCAAGGATGATAAAACATTAGTGACATCACTAAGTGTATTTATACGGGTACTTCTAGTAATTTCTCTAAGTATAAATATATTGATGCGCTATGTTTTTGTAAAATTACCAAGAATTTTGTTAAAGGATAGAGATAGTGGTTTCAAATAAGTACATCCATGTCTCGATTCTGCAAGTGGATGTGGCTATGGAATAGATGTACCTACGGGTAGCAACTCTGAACTGTTGTTCTCAGCCTGATTTGGGGTAATTTAGTGCCTGGAAATAGTCCTTACTACACACCTGGTTAGAAACTTCTAGGGGTATGTGACTTGGGAACTCAAAAAAACAACATGATTGATCAAGATGGATTTAAATATAATTTGTCAATGTATAACCAAGGATAATACTAAGGTGTAACATATTAAGGAATGTTTCATAATTATACCCCATATAAGTTTCTTTTCATTACTATGTAGTTTTATACTCTGATAAGTAATGAATGCATAATTATTATTGTTTTAGACAATGGAAGGAACTAGAAGGAACTAGATTAACGTTGAATGTGAAGGAATCTTGGAAGATGAGTATTCAAGTGACATAATCAATGGATTAAAATATGTTGTGATCATGCCAATTAAATTTTCGTGGATTATGATTAAAAATGAGTCCCTTAAAAAACTCCCAAACTTACCAAGGATGAGAACGAGAGTTTTCAATGATATATCTAGTAATGAATACCATGGGGGCATGAAGATTAAGTTTTAGATGTGTTAATAATGTTGAATTATTCACATAATTGAATGAATTAGATGAACAAGAATATGATTCAACTGTGGAAAATATGTAGACAGATAATGTGACTGAAAGGGGAAAGTGAAGAGTTATGTTAATGAAATTGACGAGAATATTGACCTCCCTAGTACATCCAATAATGTTTCATTTTTTAAAGGTGGAATTAATGGACATTTTTCAATTAAATTCTATAAAAGGATTGATCCAAAGGGAATCTACATGGTGGTGTGAGTAATGGTTGAATTTCTCATGATGAAGATACTACAGATGAAATGTTATTGGAAAAATTAATTATCTTATAGAATAAGGTATCCTTCTCAATTACTTATCGATTATGTGGGATAAAAAATGTTGTAAGGAATTTGGATTCAAGAATTATGAATGTTGAAATTTAAAAGTGTTTTCGAGTTATTGTTTTACAAGAATACATTGAATGGATTCGATAAAATAAAAAGGTGATTTTTTGGAAATGATATTTAAATTTAAAACACATGATTATGTGAAATTAAACACTTAAAATTTTTTTTGGGTTACAAAAATTTTGATTGGATATTGATATTTCAGATAAAATGATATTTGTGTGTAATAATTAACATGAAACTAATTAATGAATTGTTGAGATGTAGTTTATGATATAATGAATAATTTTTACAACATCTTTGATTTATTGAATATATATAGTAATATATTGATTAAAGAAGCATGAATGTCTTCAGAAATGATTTCTGGTAATTTAGGTCATTACAATGATTCAATAGAATTTATCGTAAGTGTATTCACATGTTTGTAGTATTATAACCGAGAGATTTATTGTAATATATGGGTGAGAAATGATAATAATATTTTGTGACTTTATTTATAACATTTTTTTATTTTATTAAATTATATTGGTTTTAAGCTATGAAATTATTTAAAAGATCTTGTTATGATTCAGAGGAAGTATATATGTATTCAGTTTATATTGAAATCATTTGATTAAACTGATTTAGTGACTAACCTTATTTCAAGGATGTCCATAAATTTTTTAATGGAAATTATATTAGTGTTGTTTTAGAAAAGGACACCATGTTTGTCAGGTGACAAACAATCATGTTTAGAAAGGTCATCATTCCCAAACCAATGACTGAAGGAGGATATGTTTTTCACACATACCACTAACCTACATGATTTCATAATTAATATATAATTATTTTTTATAAATAATTATATATGATGATATAATAGTTTTAATTTTTTTTGTATAAATTTAATTTTTTAAGAAGATTGGTTTTTTAATAAATGATGTAGACATATATTTATACTTTTCAATCATTTATGGGACTTAATATCATCTAAAAATATAATTTAGTGCTTCAGGAATCAATGTTAATTTCGGGACATCCATTAATTGAGAGAATGGGTGAATTATAAATATTTAAAATGACAACAAAATAATGAGAATATTTTTAAATAAATGTATCATGTATGTATATTTCCATATATTGTTGATCAAAAAATGATTTACTCCATGATAGTATAATGATCTAATTTTTTCCTAATACATTAATTTTTTTAAAACCATTTCCTTACAAATCATCAAGATATATGAAATTGAGGCCCTAAAATTATAATGGATTATTCAATTATATTTTCATCAATGACCTCAATCACACCCTATTAATATATTTTTTACCTCCAAGTCTATTCTTCATCCTCGATTATTATTTTCCGATGTGTAATATTATTTATATGTTACATTAGGAAACCATTATGTTTCAAAATTTCCCTTTTACGGGATGTTTTAGAAATCAATATTACAATATTTTTCTATGAATGAAACGTTAATGTATTAAACCTTTGATAAGATAATCATCCTTTAATGGAGAAATTCATTTTAGGGTTGTTAGAATGTTACACCATGAGATTTTGTGAAATATTATTTCATATAATTCATTTTTTTAAATATTTATTAATTAATTTAACACTAGATATGTCATATTTCTTGTAAATTAACTATGTAAAATATTCCTTTTACACTACATTGAAAAGGATTGCACTATACCAAGCACCTACATGGTGTTTATTACATGAAACACTAAGTTTCTTTGAAGATAAGTTTATTATTATTATTAATTAAATGAGTTATTTTAAACGTTGATATTGAAAATATAAATATGAATTGTAATAAATACTTTTAAAATATTTTTACAATTTTTTCAAATAAATAATAAATATTTAAAATGATATATATAATTTATACAATGTATATATATCTTTTAAAAAAATATTTTCTTAAAGGAACTCATTTTTTATGTCATAATGTTCACAATATTAAAATTAATTTAACAAAATATTAGAATTATGATGTGGTAAAATAATAATCCATTCAAATTTTAAATGTATAAATTATATTAGTGTGTATTTTTTAAATTTTGTTTGTGTAATATCATTGTTTTTTGAATTGATAAAAATACTACTTTTTAGTTAAAAATGAAATTTATTTAAATAATTATTATTAATAAAATATATTATAAATTATTTAAGCTAAAATTAGATCAATTATTAAAATATTAATAATATTTTCCCATTATAATTAATTTCTCATAAAAATTTAATATAAAAACATAATAATGTAAATAATATTTATCTACATTACAACAACATTATTTCATGTCCTCTGCTGGATTAGTAATATTATTATTTTCAAAAAATTTGTGAATTGAATATAAAAAATGGATAAAAACAATTTTACTTAGTGTAATATTTAGTGTCTATTATTATCATGATAATTTATGACCAAAAGATTACTGAATGTGATTAAAATTAGTCAGCTATATTAATGTCAAATTAGGATTAATTCGGAACTATAACTTAAATACAAGGTACAAAATTACCTATAAAATTTTCAAGAATTATTTGGATGGTAATATTTAGGTCATAGTCCAGTCATGGTTTAGTTTGGATTTCTTTAGGCATGATAATGTGTACATGTTACTTTAATTACAAAATATCAAGTGAGCCATTTTTCTTCCCAATAAAATGCGACCACCCCTTCCAATTATTCATACATCTCATACCAATTAGGTTCATCCAATTTCAGTAAAATCCACTACCCAAAATACCTCCTATAATTCATGAAAACTATCTTTTTTTAGAATGAATTTCATTGTTTCCTTTTGGTGAAAATAGTTTGATATTACACGATTAAGAGGTAACACCCTCCCTCAAACCCAATTATTTTATTTTTTTTCTCTACTCCCCACAATCATCGTATTCATTGATTGAATAAATATGAGTATCCAAAATATTCATGGATGTTTTTATGCTATTTTTTAGGGATAAAAATTCACACACTTCTATCAAATTGTTATCAAACATATGGTTTATGTGAACGGTAAACTACTACATCACAAAACAAAAATTGTCTGTTGTACATTTATATCCACTTATGGTGGGAATTATGATTGAAAATATTTATATATATTATATATACGATACATATTATTTATATATTCTTCTGAAATTATTTTAGAACAAATATATGTATACCTTCCACTTTGTGTATATTAGATGTTTTCATTGGGGGAATTATGGATTTCCACCTCAACTAAATGACAAGATTTGTTAATACACTACATAGAATGTATTAATGAAGGGTTTAGTAAAAATACATGACATATATGAAATAATATTTCTTTTTAAATGATTATATATATACATATTAATATAGTAATATGTAACTTAATCCCATTCATTCAATTTGACATTGAATACAGAAGAATCGCACATGAATATGTATGACATTCCATATCCTTGAAAATTTCCTTCCATTTAAAATTTATATATAATATAAATTATTATAATAAAAATATAATTTATATAATTTATATTTATATCTTGATTTATGTTATGGAAATCATGATATATGTATTAGGATAACGATATAACATATTAAGAAACAAACGATGAACAAACTGTATATTACCTGAAGTTAATCCTTAACATAGAATTGTTATCAAGAGGGTAATATAATTTTTAATAAATCCATATATGAAATTATATTGAAAATTATTCATCATTAAAATATTTATAATAAACATACAATTATTATATAGGATTCTTGTATGAGTTAAAAGGGAGTTAAGACACAAAATTAGATAAATTCATCTCACATTTTATATCAGCGAGATACATGCCACATTCACCACTCTTTTATTTTTTCTTTTGTATATATATCCCTTGAATATAATATATTTTCCTTATTAATAAATTTATTTTTATTAAAATATCCATTCTATTATATTTCATTATTTTGTATTATGTTTTAAATGATAACTAATAGGAAAGATAATTTTGTTTCAATTAAAAATATCTGAGACAAATGACTTGATATGGACCTATATTTTTATATGAGGTGTAAATATTGAATTTGAAATGTTAAATCACAAATAAACATCCTTTAATGTTATTTTAATATTCATTTAATTTCATTTTCATACATGGGGAGTACGGTCTATAGTTACCATGTTATAAGAATTATTGAAACAATCTCATCGCTTTTCGAGATTTTCTATAATTTTTCTTCCTTTATTGAGATATTATGATATATATCTCATAAAAACAAATGTAATATCTTATTCAATGTATTTTCATGAAATATTTTTGAGTATAATTTTTCCACTCTCTAGTTCATCAGATAATTAAGATTATATTTTTAAGTATGTGTGACATTGATTTTCCTTTCTCTAGATAATTAGTGTTCCTTAAAAAAATTCTCAAAAGGATTTACATGAATACTATAATTTTTAAATATAATAAATAAACTCATATTTTCCACTTATTACCATGCTTCTAAAAGTAATATTTTTTCATTTTCTAAATAATTTCATTTCTCTTACATTTTATAGTGCAATGGAATGTTTTTCTTACTACATTTTCCATGTATTGATTTACCTGACGTCACGTCCAACATTCCCTCAAAGCATCCTTCACAATAATAGAATGTTACTGTTTTTTTAAATGATATATTTTTCCTAAAATTTTTTTATATTCATTAAATTAATGTTTTTTTAAATGAAATTTGTTTTCAAAAAATGATTTATTTTTATCGATGCTTACATTAAAATTTTTCAATGGTATTTTCAAATAATCATGTTTTCAAAAAATATTTTTTTTATAAAAGTATATTAAACTTGTTTTTGAATTCATTATATTTTATCAATGTGGTTTGAATGAAAATGGTTATCAAAACATTTTCAAAATTATTTTATAAGATGTATGGTAAAAATATTTTCAATAGTTTTTTAATTATTTCTTAATAAAATTTCAATGTATTTTCAACGAAAAAGTTTTTGAAAAAAATTTCAAGAATATTTTATATGTTTTCAAGGGAAATTGTTTTAAAAGGGATATTTTCAATGGATTTTTCATAAAAAGGAATTTTTTTTAAAAATAATTAGGTTTCAAAATATAATTGATTTTTATTTTCCATCATTGATGACATTTGTTGATTTTAATCATTCCATTCTAGGAAAAGGTCCAACAGTTCCATTGATATTATTTTTGAATTTATTTTGTTCAAATCGAAAGATTCTTATGAAACCCATTTCACTTACATTATTTATATTCTTTTGAAACCAAATTATTCTCATGTACAATAATTTTGATGAAATTATTATAAAAATGTATCTAATTCCACTTGTTATGACATGATTAAATATTCATGATACCCATTTAATTTCATGGGTTATGATAAGATTTTTAATGATCATGTAGAACATGTATATTTTATTTAACACTATTATGGGTGGGGTATATGTCTATCTCTAATTAAATGGGTAAATATTTTTAACTTATTAGATCAATATGGATAATATAATAAATTTACATGGTTTAGTAACATTGTGGTGAAAATTGGAATGAACAATGTTGTTGTATTATTGGGTTGGAACGAGTAGTGACATCTGTTCAGAAATACAGTGATGGAACATGTTTTAGTCCTGGTTCAACAATTATTTTTATCCAATAAGATGTCATTCAGATCAATTCCATGAATACTATGAAATAATAATAAAATTCTTATGTGGCTTCCACAAATAAATGTTTTATTCTTATGTTATAAATTCATGGATAATGTTATTTTTTTCTTTATGATTCTTGTATTTTGTCTCGAGAATAATTTTTCCATGATTCATATATATGATATTTGATATGGTGGGAGTAATATTATAATTTCATGATCATCTTCTCAAACCCATATTCTTATGTTTATTCTCACATTTCTCTTTTGATTACCCTTACTAAACATCTGAGCTCATCCCTTTTTAGGTTTCCTTTTCCTCGAGATTATGAAGATATGTATTATGTTTGATGTTCTCTTGAAGGGTGTTATTCAAGACGAACCCACTCAGAGATAATGTAGCTCATATACTTACAAGTTTTTATAAATCCATGTTTCCTAATGAACTAATCTAATACGATCATTAGGTGTCCATTTTTTTAATGTTTTATGTATTCTCAAAAATTTAAGAAATTTTAATGTACAAAAAGAGAGGGTCGCTGTAGTAACTGTTGGGTCGGAGAAAATGGGGAGTGATGGCAAGAGGGGGGGTGAATTTCCTTTTAAAAAATGATTAACAATTTAAAATCAAAGTAAAGAATGCAGTGGAAATAAAGAGGCAAGACACAAGAATTGATAACGGAGTTCGGCCAAAAACCCGGCCTACGTCTCCACTCCCAACTCAACCGTTGAGAGATTCCTACCGCTTGCTTTTCAATGGTTTTAGCAAGAAACCCACTAGGCTTTGAGGTAGCACTAGGACCTATTACATCTTGCTTTTGGTGGTTATGCAAGAACCCACTTGCTTTTAATGGTTGAGCACGAACCCACTAGCCTTCTTACAGGTGAAGGCTAGCTCACCTATGACACAAGCCTTTTAAAAGGAAAGGCTTGAAGAAACCTCTTCACACCTTAGTGGTGATGTGAAACCCAAAAGAAAGAGGGATGAGAAAAGGAGTTGGGGTTTGTAGGCACAAACCCAATTTTAAGCTCAAAATATATAAAGCACGAAAAACCGTAATTGAGGAAGACTTGGGCGCCAAAGTATGATGGAGTTGATGTAGCGTGCTCTCCCAAGCTTCTTGAGGTGCTCCTTGGATTGGAAATTGGTTGGAGCACTTGAGGATCTTTGAAGGTGCAGCGCCGGAGGTTCACCAAATGTTCAACAATATGTCCGAGCGCTTGGTATAAGATCCGATTGGTGTACGGGGATTCCTTGGCCTTTATTTATAGGCATGGAACCCTTGGGGAGTCTTCGGAGCCGTTGGAAAAGGCTTCGGAGCCGTTGGAGGCCAAAAGAGGGTTGACTGGTCAAAGCCAACGGCTAGTTTGACTGGGCTACCGGCTGGCCGGTGCAGGGCAACCGGCTGGCCGGTGCCTTGGATGTTGAGAAGGAACTTGGTCCAGGCTCTACCGGCTGACCGGTGGAGGAGCCACCGGCTGGCCGGTAGGGAGACAGTGGCTCACACTATTCATCTGGGTACCACCGGCTGGCCGGTGACAGAGCCATCGGCTTACCGGTGGAACCTGGAAGTGGGCAATGCCTTTGCCAGGTCCACCGGCGGGCCGGTGCTATCACACCGGTTGGCCGGTGGACTGCAATTCAGTCCATTTTGCCAACTCTCTTGGGCCAATCCTTTGGCAATCAATTGCCTATCATCCACAACACTTAAAAACAATGTTAGACAAAGAATAAGGTGATTGTGATCATGAAAATCAAACAACGAGGGGAACGAGAGGTACAACAATCTCCCCCTATTTTGATGATCACAATCACCAAAACAATTAAAGTAAAGTACTGAAATTAAAGATATTCTTAAAGGATAATTTGAAAATAAATCAAGGCATGATAGAAATGATTCTCCCCCAATCAATCAAGAAATTTCTCCCCCTTTGTGATTATCAAAATAGCGTGGGGAATAAAAATTTGATTGAGGGAAAAGAGATTTGAAGAACAAGATTTGAGATTTGAAAAACAATTGAAATTTTGGAAATTGAAAGATTGAAAATAAAAATTCGATACCAAGAGTTTAAATTGAAAGTTTGAATTGAAAATTTGAATTGAAAGTTTTGAAAAGAAAATTGAATAACAGTTTGAATTGAAAGTTTTGAATCAAAAACCAATTGAAATTTGAAATTTGAGAGTTTTGAATCAAAAATGAATTGAAAATTTTGAAAAGAAAAATTGATTCCAAGTGTTGAAATTGGAAGTTTGAATTAAATGAAAACAAAGGCTTAAACAAACCTAACTCCCCCTAAATAAAAACAACAAATCACCGGGGAGAGGGATTTTGAAAAGAGACAATTTTAGGCCCGGAGAGACTCGCTAAGCGGGATTTTTCAATCCACACTTGCCTTGTAGCGGGTCTTCTCCTATAGAATTCATCTGAATAAAAAATCGATTTGGGCGTACCATACCGGGCGTTTTTGCAATTACATTCATATATCATGTGCCCGGGTTTTTTGCAATAGTTACAAAATTTAAAACAAGAGCTCCCCCTTACAAAAACAGTGGGTGCATGGGAGGAGGAGGCTTGGTTGGTGTAGCCAAGTCCTTGAGTGGTCCTAGAAACCCTTTGAGAACCCAATAATTTGGTCAAATTTTGTTCACCTTGGGTGAACTTGGCTAAGGATTCTCTAAGGTCCTTGATGGTTGATTCCAAAGAATCAACATTTGGGAAATTTTGGATTTTTAGGGAGAGTTCCTCATTCTCTTTGAGAAGTTGTTCTTTTTCGGAGGAGAGTTTTTTGAAAGACTTTTTTAAAGCAACAAATTTTGACGATAAAGCATGAAAACCTTTTTCTAGTTGGTCTCTAGCGTGTGAGAGTTCCTCATAAGACAAATGATTGAAAGAATTTGAAGAACTAGAAGACGAGGAAGAAGAGTCGGAAGATGATACCTCATGATTTGCCATTAGGCATTTTGTACCTTGGTCGCTCGAGGAGGAGGAGGAGGAGGATGATGAGGAGGTGTCACTCCATGTCGCCTTGAGGACCTTTTTCTTTCCTTTTTCCTTAGCTCGTTTCTTGTTGAGTGGGAAATCGGGCTTGTAATGGCCCTTTTCGCCGCACCCGTAGCATTTCACCTTGGGATCGGATTTTTCGGTGGGTTCTTGCTTTCGGTGCTTGCGGGATTTCTTCTTCTTGTGCTTCTTCATAAACTTGTGCATTTGGCGGGTGAGATTTTCCATTTCCGAATCGCCGCTTGATGATGAAGAAGATGAAGATGATGATGATGAGGAGGAGCTTACTTCTTTTTGTACCTTGAGGGCGTTGTTCTTTGGTGTCTTGATTGGTGTGCCCTCCTTTTGAGCTTGCCTCCTCATCGTGATCTCGTACGTCATTAGGGATCTGATGAGCTCCTCGACCGGCATGTTTTTGACATCCTTAGCTTCTTGGATTGCCGTCACTTTAGGTGCCCATGAGCTCGGAAGGACCCATAGAATCTTCTTGACCATTGCTTCAGCTGAAACATCATCACCAAGAGATTTTCTACCATTGCAAACGTCAGTGAAGTGTGTAAACATTTCAGAAATAGACTCATTTGGATGCATGGAAAAGCTTTCAAAATCTTGTCTATACATGTCTAACCGAGTATCCTTAACATTGTTAGTGCCCTCATGGGTCACTTCCAATAGTTTCCAAATTTCATGAGATGAGGTGCAAGTGGAAACTCGGTTGAACTCATTTCTGTCAAGGCCGCAATGTAGAGCATTCATGGCTTTGCCATCAAGCTCAAAGTTCTTAATATCGGCGGGGGTCCATTTGGATTCGTCGGGGGAGGACAAAGAATAACGTTTCATGACAATTTTGTAAATAGGATATCTTATGCTTCTTAAAAAAGTGGTCATGCGGGTTTTCCAATAATTATAGTCGGTCCCATCAAAAAATGGAGCCCGACCCAAAGAAAAGCCTTCGGGGGCGAAAGAAGTGGATGCCATCACAATGGATCTTTGAATTTGAAACCGTTTAAGGTATTACTCAAATTATCGCTCTGATACCAATGGTTGGGTCGGAGAAAATGGGGAGTGATGGAAAGAGGGGGGGGGGGTGAATTGACTTTTAAAAAATGATTAAAAATTTAAAATCAAAGTAATGAATGCAGCGGAAATAAAGAGGCAAGACACGAGAATTGATAACGGAGTTCGGCCAAAAACCCGGCCTACGTCTCTGCTCCCAACTCAACCGTTGAGAGATTCCTACCGCTTGCTTTTCAATGGTTTTAGCAAGAAACCCACTAGGCTTTGAGGTAGCACTAGGACCTATTACAGCTTGCTTTTGGTGGTTAAGCAAGAACCCACTTGCTTTTAATGGTTGAGCAAGAACCCACTAGCCTTCTTACAGGTGAAGGCTAGCTCACCTATGACACAAGCCTTTTAGAAGAAAAGGCTTGAAGAAACCTCTTCACACCTTAGTGGTGATGTGAAACCCAAAAGAAAGAGGGATGAGAAAAGGAGTTGGGGTTTGTAGGCACAAACCCAATTTTAGGCTCAAAATATATAAAGCAAGAAAAACCGTAATTGAGGAAGACATGGGCGCCAAAGTATGATGGAGTTGATGTAGCGTGCTCTCCCAAGCTTCTTGAGGTGCTCCTTGGATTGGAAATTGGTTGGAGAACTTGAGGATCCTTGAAGGTGGAGCGCCGGAGGTTCACCAAATGTTCAACAATATGTCCGAGCGCTTGGTATATGATCCGATTGGTGTCCGGGGCTTCCTTGGCCTTTATTTATAGGCATGGAACCCTTGGGGAGTCTTCGGAGCTGTTGGAAAAGGCCTCGGAGCCGTTGGAGGCCAAAAGAGGGTTGACTGGTCAAAGCCAATGGCTAGTTTGACTGGGCTACCGGCTGGCCGGTGCAGGGCCACCGGCTGGCCGGTGCCTTGGATGTTGAGAAGGAACCTGGTCCAGGCTCTACCGGCTGACCGGTGGAGGAGCCACCGGCTGGCCGGTGGGGAGACAGTGGCTCACACTATTCATATGGGTTCCACCGGCTGGTCGGTGACAGAGCCACCGGCTGACCGGTGGAACCTGGCAGTGGGCAATGCCTCTGCCAGGTCCACCGGCTGGTCGGTGCTATCACACCGGTTGGCCGGTGGACTGCAATTCAGTCCATTTTGCCAACTCTCTTGGGCCAATCCTTTGGCAATCAATTGCCTATCATCCACAACACTTAAAAACAAGGTTAGACAAAGAATAAGGTGATTTTGATCATGAAAATCAAACAACGAGGGGAACGATAGGTACAACAGTAACAACCCAAAATTTACAATAATTTCATTTTATAATATATTTAATTTTTTTCAATGATTTTTTTATATTATGAAATAATTCATTATTATGTTATATGATGAATAATGATTATCATTCTCTATATATAACCTCACAGATCGGCACTATTAAATGCATGAAATTGTCTTATTTAATAATATTATTATATTTAAAAATTTATTTTTAATATAATATAAAATAACATAGTAATTAAATTGGAAGTTAAATATAATATTATCTATATTATAAAAATATATAGATTATTTTATTTTATAAATATCATTTATGAATGAATATGGAATCCATATGTATAAAAATTGAATGATATTATACAGAAATAATATTTTTTGTAAAAGTTATATTATATTAATAAGAGAAATTATTTGTTATAAATATATTTTTTTAATAAAATTTATTGATTATATATTCAATAAAAAGTTTTTTACATTCATATAATATATTTAACTATGATAAGATAATAACAACCCATGTTTTACTCATAAAAACCTATATTTTTTAATGGAATTTTAGAAACATTTAAAGGATCGATTGTTTTAAAATTAATTTTGATGAGTTTAAAATATTAATATTTCATAATATGAATCATTATTTTAAATACATCAATTAAAATTATGATATGTAGAAATTTTTTATTTTTCTATGATGTTTCATTTTTAATGAATATAGAAAAATGATAAATTTTAATTTAGAACTTCTCTTTCATCTAATTTATTTATGTTTTTAAATAATATTTTAAATTGGATAAAAAGTAAAATTATATATATTATAAATAAATTTATCTAATTAGGTCGTTAAAATAAATTTCACTTTGGAACTTTATATAAAAACATTATAGTATTTTAATATAATTTACTTATAGAAACAGTCTTTTCATCTCACCTGCGGGATTAATGGTAAATTAATTTAATCAATTTCTATTATTAGAATTACGAAAAATGGATTCCACATATTTAATTAGAAAAATTTTAAAATGACTAATAATGTCAACAATTTTTTTTAACAAAATTGAATGTAATTTAAATTAAACATTGCGGTCAAGCTAAAATTTATCATTATAAAGATCTAAATGAAAGACTTACCAGTCCAAATGAAATAGAAATGTATACAAGTGCATTTGGTTGCCCATATTTATACCCTATACATCATGAATAGAATTTGGATCAAATTTTGAGCCACTTTCAAAATTAATAATGTTGGTATAATTCCCTTTAAAAAAATTTGCATGAGTGCCACTCCTCCACTATAAAATTTCCTCCTCTCCTCCAACTAACTCACACTTCTCATGAAACATTTCATAGAAAAAAATCATCCCAAAAAATGTAAAAAATTAAACTCTTCCTATTTTATTCCTCTCTTTTGGTTTTAATCCATCCAAATAATCCCTTGGGTGAAAACCAATGGAAGATACCCAAAGAAGAGGTAATAAAATTTCTAAATTTTTTTCATTATTCACCCATCCACTCATATTAAATGATGATTATATAATAAAAAAATAATCATAATATATATTGACTTTTGTTATAATAAGTGTTCTAAATTATCTTCCATACCCCTCCATCTAATGTGTAAACCACATAATATTGCTCTGTTCGAAAAAATAATGCCTCATGAAATGATGATTGATTTTTTTCCATTACCAACATTAATAATTTATAATTAAGATGTAATCACTATTTATAAATGATATAAATTTCATTTATTCGTTATCATTTATTATTTAATAATTTTATCACACATACCATCATTCACTTCATTATTGACTAAATATAGTAAAATCATTTGTGGAAGTGTGGAATACCCCCTTCTCAGAATGATGTGATACATTCACACTTTAGATGGAATGCATAAAGGATAGAATTTAGAAACACATGTCAAATATATAAAATAAATTTGTTATTTCAATTATTATATAAATATATTTATCATTTATTATTAATTAATTTGTGATGAAAAGGAATTTGATGTAGGGTTGATGCCTACGTTCGGCCTACCATCTCCAAGAATAGTGCATTCCATTACTTATCTAAAAATGTTATGGTTTATTATAATTTTTATATTATGAATATATATTATAAAGAAATAATATTTTACATTATTTATAGGATAGAAATATTATCAATGTATTTTGAAGAAAAAAACAATACAAAACATACTCTATAAATATGGAAAATAAAAATTGAAATAGTGAAAAACAATTGATGATTACTATCAAGTGGGTATTAAAATATTATAACAAGATCATAAATTATTTAATAAATATTTATAGGGTTATGGAATAGTTTTTTCACATTCATAGAACCACTATTATGGATAATAAATAACACACAAAAAAAGGAAATATAATGTAGGGGATTTTCATCACACATTTTATATCTGTGAGAAAAATAATTTATTCACAACTTACATATTTTGTATGGTGTATATTAAATAATATTTGATATATTTCAACATGAAATATTATATATTCCAGAGATATATTGTATTAATTTGATTCAACCAATTCAATTTGTTTAACATTAAAATTATATAGTAGTAAATGTTATCTTTGAAAAATAACTTCCTTTTGTTATTGATAAATTTACAATAAAAGAATTACTACATTATGATTAATTTTTAAATATAATCTTTTGATGGATAATATTATTATTTCATAAATCGTATATTATTTTTATATATTTTAATAATTTTTACCACTATTTGATTAACTGTAGAATTATTCATAACATTATAACGTTCATTGAATACAAATATTTGATTTGGTATTTTTCTTATTAATTTAAATCTATTATTCAATACATGAGGAATGTGCTAGATATGAACTATACTATTTGGGGACAGTATAATGTAAGTCTTACAGTATAGGGTCTAGTTAATGTATTCCCCCTCGATGAATTGGTTGTCTCAAGGAATGAAATAATTTTCAAAATTCGATGTTTTTACACATGATATGATAAACTATCATGTAGGAGATCTTCATAGTAAGGGTTCTTGGTCACTAGGAAAATTCACATCCAATTATCATTCATTTCCTAAATTTTTAATTATTTATAAATTTATCTATGAGATTTTATCATTGAAATATATATGAATTCATTTCATTATCATTTTATATATTAAATTACATGTGTTTAATTATCTACCTTTTCAAATTGATTATATATTATCATGTTGTTAAAATGAAATATGTGATTAGTTTATTTTTATTACATATTTATTATTCTCATTGATTAATTTTTTAGTATACTGTACTTATCCATATATTTAATTTTACCTCATCCTTAATTTTGTTTCACCTCCACATGTTATGAAGAAGAAATATTCAAATAAGCATTCAAGGATGATGTTAATTTCTCTACATTATGTTTTATGTTTTATTTCTATTCCCCTTTGTAATTTGGTTATCATGTAAACAATCTAGATTTATAAAACAAAAAAAATCTATGTTCATTGGGAATGAAAGATTGTATCAATAACAATGTAATAAATAAATGTGCCAGGTCTGGGATTTCTGTGGTGGTAAAATTATAATTGGTATCAAATAATTTCCAATATATATCATGTGGATTTATTTTTAGCATAATTACGTTTGTTAAAAGTTCCCAAAAATATAATTTTGGGATTAGTATAGATTAATATAATATTCTTTTGGTTAGATATGGATTATGTGAGTCTTCCTATAAATGCATCCCTTTATAAATAAAACTATAGGATGTGGTTCTGGAACAGATGTATCTTGAAGAAACTACTCAATAAATCTGTGTGACGCATGGATCGCTGTGAACTAGTACATGATATCAATCCATACCGTGCACGTAGTTTGACACTCTCATGGTATACTCTAAGGATAATTCAAATTTTATTGATAAACCATTCTTATAGTTTTAAATATCAAAATTTTCTCAATGGATCCAAATGATAGTATTCTCGGATTTACGATGCATAAAATCTTCAATGTATATGATTTGTTCAGAAATATTAATATTTATACAATGTTCAATATTTTTCGAACATATCTACAATATTCCACTATTTAAAAATGGATCATGTAAAGATGAATGTTGTCAATACTCTTGGATGATATAGAGATTTCACTATTGAAATAATGCATGTGTTATTGGAATAGAAGAAATTTTTGGATATATTTGGGATAAAAAATTAGGATTTAAAAAATAAACTTGGTCAAACAGGAAAACCAATTACAAAAATATAATCCCTCATACTAAATCTCAATATGTGATAGGGGCCCCTATACTTTAATGGGTATACTGATCCTAAGGTAGCTGAAAAATGGATTGAGTCATTGGAAATGATATTTATGGCATAGTTATTTGTTCAATATGATAAAATATATACATACATGGTATTTTCTCGAAGGAGATGCTAATCAATGGTGGTCCATGATCCAGAATAAAGGGGACAATGAATAAATAGAAACAATGTAATTGAAATTTTTTAAGGAGAGTTTCATTAATAACTAAATCCATCAGGAACAACAAAATAACATGAAGATATAATTATATTATTTAATGAAAAAGAAGTAATATTATGCCACACTATATAAAGAAACCATTACAAGGTTATAATGATATTTATGGATTTCATATGCAATAATGAGTGAAATATTGATAAATAAATTGATGTGATTAATCCATGACTCTAAAGGGTTGTAGTGTCTCAAAAAATTTATTCATATGATGAACTTTTTTAATATGCTATCAATAAAGAAAATAAATTCTCCATTTCATTAGGATTCAATTTGAATAAATAAAAGAAGAGGAATGAAGAGAAAATAACAGATCAAGGGGAGAATGGATAGAAGGATTTCCTAAAAGTAATATTTGACTAAAATAATTACCCATGGAAATGACTGAATGTATTGGGAGATTTTTATAAGTGAATATAATTTGGTCAGCTTGGAATATAATTAAATTTGAATATGGTAAAATGATATTTAGTGTTTCAGCTGCCATGTGGTGGGGTAATATAAAAACAAATTCCCCCTGCATCTCGGTAAAAAACCAGACAAAAAGCTATGGGATCATGGTAAAAAATAATTATTGAAACAACTAAAGAGTAATGATTAATTTTATTATGTGGGTATTCAATAATGGTTTAATTTTATCATATAATCAATAATTTAATTTTGATAAGAAATAAGGAATGCATACGTATTTTACTCTTTTTTGGAATTTGGATCATACGTTATTTAATAGAATGATAATATTTTTGGAAAACATGAGGCAATGGACATTATATTAATTAATATGGTCCTAATATTGGTACAATGATGTGTGTATAATTAATTGATTGATTTGTATATTTCTAGTTAGATATGTTCTGACTACTTGGTTAATAAGTAATGATTGGTCGACTATGTGGTTTATTCAATCATGGATGGTGTCACGAACTAAATCTATTTACCACAAAAAATTGGAACCAAACTTGGAAAAGGCAAGGGGTGAATGGAGTTTCTGTTCCCCGTGGGCTGGCTAAAGTTCCCAGGTATCATAGAATGAAGTTCGGGAATGATTTAAATTAGTTTATAAACGTATAAAAACTACCAAATCCAATAAACCAAATCTAGAATATTCAAACCAAACCATCTTCTACAGAATTTCAAGACTATATTTCATAACTTAAAACACTTCTAAAATGTTTAAAGAAATGATAAAAATCACTATTAACATACCAAAAACCATCCTCATGGCTAGAGTCACTACCCTGAATCCATCTCCACAACACTACACCACGAATGAGTGCTAGGAACCCGAACCATTAGCACTAAAGTGGTACCCAAACCTATGAAATCCAAATAACGAAGTCAAATTACTCCCAAAGATGTAACTAGGTTTTCATCCATATCCCAATAGGATACAACCCAATGATTCCAAAGAGTATGCAATATAAGGTGAAGAGCACGCCGTTATAATAGGAAAGGATAACCGGTGATAAATTCAAATAAATGAAACATTTAATTGAAAAACAATTCTCTAAATAAATCTTTAATAATGTTAAAAAATTTGAATAATACTTGTTATAAACATTAATGTACATAAAAAAATCCAATGACATGGTTAAATAACACAATCCAATTAGCACCAAATCTGAGAACACCCCTTGAAACTAAATAGTCTCGGGCCCTATGTATCTCGTAACTTGGTGTGAAATACACATGTCACAGTCATTTCCCAAGAACAAGACACTAGTATGGAACATACCCATAAGCTATTGGTCCCAAAAAATTATTCATATTGTTTATTTATAGTTGTTTTTATCCAAAATGGTATGTGAAATAGGGATAAAAACCATCCGGGTCGCTAGCGTACTAGTACATATCTATCCACTGTGGTAACCGAGATTCCCCCTATATGATCAATCAATTTATTCATGATATATACATCCCTTTTCACATAAAAACACAACTAATTGTCACATAAAGTTAATATAGTAGTTATTCACACTTTATACCACTTAAAACAAACACAAAAACATTTTGATTAATCAATAATACAACTTCTCAAAATCTCACATTGTTTTGCAACCAAAACTCTATAAATCCCCCAGATTTCATACTATGTGCACACTTATAATTCACCAATACAAAACTGGATTCCCAATACGATTATATGAAACTACAAAATTAGTTATAGGGCATCCGGATATGAACCAAGAATTGATATCTTTTCAAAACCTCCATTTTCTCATAAACATGGAAGTTAAAGATCATATGCTTCACAAACACCATTAAAAAATATTTAATCCACAACCAATGTATATAAAAATTAAAAATATGATTTTATCCCTAATATATTTCAATAAAATAAACTAAGTAGTTATAGGGCATCCCAAAATTAACAAAAAAATATTTTTATGAAAACCCTCCAATTTCAAATTAAAATGGAACTTTAATTTAACTTGCATTATAAATACAATATAAACCAATATTGGAACCTATAATAAAATGATATAATCATGATAATATAAGAAAAATATAATTCCAAGTAACATGAATTGCATACACATGGAATTACCTATCTTTTATGTCAAAACTCATAATCCATTGTGTGAAATAACAATCCCTCCACCGACTCATTACAAGGTGGTGATAACCAAAATAAAACCCCAATATTATACCAAGAAACCCAAAGACAAACCCTAGGTACGAATCCCTAGATTCTAGAAAAAACTTAACATTATTTTAAAGAAATAAAACCAAAATAAAATGATAGATAATAAGAAAGAATTCACATTCTTGAATGATCTTGAAGAAATAACCACAAATCACCCAATGGATGAAAATCCATGAAACTAAAACATATAGGGAGTCTCAAATGAAGAATATGGGGTTATTTGGGTACTAAAATTTGGGGGAATGAGTGAAAATTAAAGGTTTTATGAAAAAATAAAATTACCATATCAAATCTGGACGATTTGAAAAAACCATGAGAAATTTCTCCAAAATACACGCCTTATATGAGGTCCAAAGCAGTGAAATAGATAATGAGTGTGAGAATCATGTTTTTGAAGATGGTTGGGTGGTAGAATCACAAAAAACTATAATCAATTATTGAGATGGTGAAGAATTTTTTTAAAAAAAATTAATGCATGAAATGGTCTTATGGGCTGGCCCAAAACCTTATTAATAAAACCCAAACCCATCCTTATTATAAAAACCTATGGGGTGTAAATTGATATGGAGGTTTTAATATTCATGTTTACGAAAATTAGGCAGTCTAATATGTATATAGAGTTGAAAAATTATGTATTTATAATAGAATAAAAAATATTTTAAAATGTGCAAATTGGCTCACGGTTTGGCCCAAATTTTTAAAACCCACCATTTCAACACAAATCCAAGTGAAAAACTCAAAACAAATAAAGAATAGAAATTAAATGAAAAATAACTTTAAAATAAGTCAAGGATGCTAAAATATTCCCACCATAAAACATTATACCACCAGAAAGACACAACTAGTCATAGAAAAAAAACAATCCCAACTGAAATGATGAAATGGACCCCTTTGCCAAGTTTCACCTCCCTCGAAAAGGATAAGATATTTTCAGTAGATCAATCAATGAAGGAATACTATAATAATCCAAAACATACTAAACATTATTATAATGATAAATAACATTCCAATTTTATCCAAAAAAGCACCTCAATAACCATCTAAACAAGACTCAAGCAGTTTACCCAAACGAACAACAACATCAAACAAGGTTACACTGAACATTCATTAAATAAAGTATTGGGTGGTCCCAAATTCCAATGTTTATCCAATGAGGAAAACCATAGTTATATAGATCTGAATGAGACTTTTTACCTCCATGTAAAGACCATGGACGAAACCATGTTTCTGATATGAGGTGTCACAAATGGGATCCCCCGTAAGAGACAACATAAACTTTCCCGAGACGGAATCATGACACTAACAGGGGGAGGCTTAATTGGAATACACAGAATAAAGGGTATAATATCATTAGATTTTTCAAAAAAAACTTACATGAGTCCCATAGTGGGTCTCCCAACAACAAGACCCAACCATCTAAACTGACTAGCATGGTACGACACAAAGAGACCCCAAAACATAAAGAGTTTGTACGGCCACACAGTTAGTATGCACAGTTACATTGTCAAAGGCACTCGGTCGAGCGAAGACCGTGCGATTTCTGTTATCTATTATTGCATGGTTCATTAGGTAGGCACATGGTTACAACTAACTGTTCACAAATTGTTCTCTTTAATCAGATTAGACTAAATTTCAATATTTTTCCCAAAAATATATTGTAAGAAACCAAAGGGTGAATGTGTGAGCATAGGCTACAACAAGGAAACAAGGTCCCGCCACCTCTACCATTGAAAAAGAAAATCTTGAAAAATATGATGAACCTAGAGGTTTAAGATATTCCAATCCTTTATGTTGAGGATAGAAATTTGAAAATGGGTTCAAACAACCCTAGGATTTCCCTTAATTACGCGACAAATTCTCTCCAGGACCTATGGATACAGCCCAAATGATTGAATTGTCTTCAACCTTGCAGTTTGGATTTGGAAACCCCCCTAATAGGAATTCTAATTTTTGTGCCACAAAAAAATACACGACAATCCCTGATGGGTTTACCAAGACATAACACACTGCAATACTCAATTAACCTTAACCCAAAATTTCACTAAAACAAGGGCTAAGACGATTCACACACATCACACCTTGTTTCTTCAGGTGGGAAACAATAGAATGAAAGGACACATATAAACACCTTGATATAAAACAAAGGATTTTGATTGTTTTCAAAGTGAGACATTCTTCCGATCTATCAAAGAATCTCAGAGGATTCCACAACCTTCACCTTTACAGTCAAATGAGTACCTGACATAACAAGGTGTCATCAAACATGACCATTGCGACTGATAAAAACAATAAATGTGCAGGGGCCTGATGAAACATCCCCAAACATCACACAATTCAATAAAGTGGCCCTAAAAACCTCCCATAAACACATTTCCCACAATGGTGGTTCATCCTGAACCCCTACATGAGAGAAACAAGAAAGGACCCAAATGCCCTTTTAGACACCATTAACACAAACAACCACAGACCACATCCACCATCGAGGAATAATGCAACATAAGAAACTATGGTTTCTTTAAACCTTCCACGAGCACTTTAACACTATAAAAAGATCCTCAAAACGAATAAAAGATGTTCTATAGATTCAATCTCAAAATCAATATAAATATATTCCTTATATTTATCAACTGTAAGATCATCTAATAGGGAAACAATTTGAGATGCACTTCAGTCGTGCGTTGGCTCTTAATGAGGGTGTACAATATCCAATGAGAGAACCCAAGGACCAATCCAAGATGATCCATCAGTCAAAACATGGCACAAACCAGAGCTGAACACATGAGGGGAACCACTTTAAAGGCTTCCTAAACTTTTCTCAGAAGATACCATTAAACATCCTTTCATCCTGACATACCAATGATATACAAACCCAAAAACCATTCAAACAAGAGGGGTTCTTGGACTCCAAACATCCCACAATATACATTTCCAAAAACACATAAGCCACACAACCACAAACCAATTATTAAAACATCATGATTTTTTTTAAATAATATTTTTGAATATAAAATCATTAGAGGTTAGCATATCCACCGATGGTATCCCATGGGCCTCACACATTCATGTTTCCATTCCACATTAGGTACCATCCTAATATCCATCCCAAAAATCATCCAGACATTCCATTAACCATCCTTCATCGAATATAACCGCATGCATGTAGTTTCTCACAGAAATACCAATGATTAACATAAAAAAATTATTCCACTATTTAAAACCAACACATTCAACTGACACATCCTTTTTCTCAAACCCGCTAACCAAAAAATAAAACCCAATTTGCAGCTTACAAAACATTTCATAAAGGCCCAAACAATTAAATATAAACTAACTTTCAATCAACTCACATAACATTCAAAACTTCTCAACCCCTTTAAAAACACATCCAATATTATGAAAAATCACTTTCACAAACCCCCATTCGTTTAAAAAGAAATATCCTATTATTTAAAACAAAATTATAATGATTCATAATTCCTTTTGAATTATCCAAAGTTACTAAGTAAAAATACACATCTAAATCCACATAGACGTTCCAAAGCACTATATTTTATTCAAAAAAAATCTTTTACTAATTCAAACGTCAAATTTGAAATATATTTCTATACTCCACTTTGATGTAATTTATACATTCAAAAGTGTTTAAATACAATATTTACCATTTAAAAACAATTCTGAAAATTTAGTTCCACCACTTCAAAAATAAAACCATTAAATATATAATATAAAAACCTTTAACAAAAACATTGTGCTTCTTAAAACCAATTCATTTTGTCTTTGAAACCAAATTTCCATGATTCCAAAACTAAACGACCGAGGACAATGTGAGATAAAACTAGTTTTGGTGGGAGGCATGGGCATATGGATGGAGGCCATACACAAATAAATTTACTATCACATAGAGTGTTCTAGGTATATATACATGTATCCAATTGGCTTTCCAGGACCTGCGAGCTAACTAAAACAACTAACCCAACTCTCTTTTCATTTCCCCTAATCATCATCATACTAGGAAAAAACAAAGGACTCAGGTAAAATATGACATCCATTGGAAACATGAACCATGTTATGAGGGGTGTTGGTTTGGAACAATACCCATATCCTGAATTTCATTTCCCAACAATCCTATCTCCATACTATCCAAACTCTTCCCCAAATAAACTAACCCAAATAGTAAACCTAAACCACATTTGATACCATTTTTTCAGGAACCAAATCATGTCAACACTAAAAACAGACACAAATCCCAAATCGAGACAAGGCATAAATGGAGTTTCCTATCCCCATGGGCTTGAACATGTTTTTTGGTATCATATAATTATATTTGGGAATAATTTACCCACTATTATAAACATACAAAACCAAAAAAATCCAATAATCAAAATATGGAATTTTCCAACAAAAACAACTTTTACAAAATTTCAGAACTAAATTACATAATTTAAAACACATATAATATACTAAAAAATAATGGAACCAACTATAAACATCCCATGAACCATCCTAATGGCATGAGGCACCACCCTAAAGCCATCTTCAAAAGACAACACCCTGAAGGACTGCTAGGAACCCTAACCATTGGCCCAAAAGCTGTACCCAAAACTATGACAATATAATAACCAAGTCTACTTACAAAAAAAAGGGTATGTTGGGTGTAATAAAAAACCCAATAGGATACCAACCAATTATTACAATTAATATGAAATAACAGGTGAAAAATCATGTTGTATTAATAGGTAAGGAAAAGCGGTAATAAATTCCTTGAAATGCATCATTCAATTGTAATCAGTTTTCAAAATAAAACATTCAGAATGTTACCACATTTTAATAAGAAATTTTGTGTTCTATAATATAAATCCAAACACACCGTAATAAAATGGTAAATACCACAAATCTAATGATCACCAAAACTTGTAACACCACGAGGCACTAGATTTTCACGGGCATATGTACCTCATACCTCGGTATAAAAATATCAATGTCACAATCCTTTCTTGTGCACGATACAGTAGTAGGGTACGTACCCATAACCTTGTTTTCCCTATAAATCATCAATATAGTTAATTTATATTTTTCATTATCCAAAATGAAAAGTTAAACATGGATAAAACCCATCATGGTCACTGGAATACTAGTACATATATGCCCAACTAGGTACTTGTGCTTCCACCATTGTGGTCAAACAATTTCAACATACTACATACATCTGTTTTCACATTAAAACACCACTAATGGTCACATACAGAAAAATATAGTATATATAATCACGTTATACCACTTAAAACATAAAACAATAAATTTTAATTTTTCAATAAAACTACTTCTCAAAATCTCGCATTGATTTTCGCCCCAGACCCAATGAATCCCCACATTTCGAACTATTTGAACACATATAAGTCTCCAAAAAACAAATGGAATACAAATACATTTAATGAATCAAAAAAAATTTGTTATAGGGAATCCCCATATGATCCAAAAGTGATATCATTGTATAACTTCCATTTTCACACAAACAAGGAACTTAAAGTTCATATGCTTCAAAAACAACATTAAATTAATTTTCACAAAAACAACCAAATCAGATAAAAATTTAGAACATGATTTTATGCCCTAATTCATTTCATTATAATAAAATAAGTAGTTATAGGTAATCCCCAAAGCTACTAATAAAATATTTCTATGGAAAACCTCTAATTTCACATAAAATTGGCACGTAAAATTATTTTACATTACAAATACAACTAAAACCAATTTTTGAACTGCTAATAAAATTAGATAATCATCCCCATTTTATTGAAACAACATTCTATGTCACAAGTATTTCATACAAATGGAATCACTGACCTTTTAAGTCATAACACCCAATCTTTCATGTGAGACATCAACTGCACCACTGTCTCACTACCAAGTGGTGAGAAAAAACATAAAACCCCATTATAAGAGTAAGAAAATCAATGAAAAACCCTATTTATGAATTCCAATCTTCAGTAAAAAATTGAATTTAAAAAAAGAAATGAAAACCAAATGAAGATGGAAGATACCAAGAAGGTATTCACATTCATTATAGATCATGATGAAATAACACCAAATTCAGCATTGGTTGAATCTCCAAGAAAACATAGCTAATAGAGTAAATCGAATGAGGATGGTGATCTTATTTGGGTACTGAAATCGAGGAGAAAGGGTGAAAATTATAACATTTATGAAAGTTTCAAATTACCATATCAAATATATAAAATTTGAGAAACCATGAGAATTTTCTCCCTAATCCATGCTCAAAAAGTGGTTCAAAGCAGTGAAATAGGTAATGAGTGTAAGTCTTAGAGTTTTTTTTTGGGTAGAAGGTAGAGTCACAAAAAATAATTAAAACTTGAATGAGATATTTAAAAATTAAAAAAAAATTAATCATGGAAATGGGCCTATGGGCTGGCCCAAAACATTAATAAAAACCAAATTCATCATTATTATTGATATCATTGGGGTCAAAATTTTAATGGTGGTTTTAATATACCAGGGGATGCCAATTGGGAAATGGAATGGGTGTTAAATGTGGAATAACTAAGATGTTATAGAAGACAAAATATATTTTTAAATCTGGAAATGGTCTCACACTTTGGCCCAAATTTGGATAACCCACAATTTCCACCAAAATGCATGGGAAATCCCCAAAACAAATAGTGATTAAAAATTAGTTGAAAAATAAATTTAAGGAAAGCCATGTATGTGACAGATATAGATTGAATCAATTTTGGATTTATGGAATATATCTAATAATATGTGAATTTAATTATGAATAAGGAATAATTTCGGTAATAAATAAATTTTTATAGTAATTATATTTATTACCATGATTAAATAGAATACATGATGAATGTTATTACATGTTTAGTCCTAAATTATTAGGGATATACTTAAGGTTTTTTAATGATAAGATAATTTTGGAAACATAGGGCACTCCCCTCAAAAGTGTTAGATCTTATTCACTTGTGAAATTTATCGATTTATAACATGGTTTATGTAGATATTTAGACAAGGTTTTATAGATGATAATATTACAAAAATATATAATGAAAAAACATCTACGAGATAATATGTACATAGATCATGGAACAACTAAATATTGTGGTTGTGTTTTTAAAATAGAATGACATATCTACTTGTATTCCTAGATAGTGAATGGATTATTTAATTCTATGAAAAATGGTATGTAAATAATGGTGTCTAATTATCATCCCGTTTTATGTTATCATTGTAATCATTGATAGCTCTATATTTTTTATTTGTAGAAGTCAACTTTTAACTGAATATATTCTCAATCACTCACTATCAGAACATGAATGTTATATTTTTCATCTATGTCCATCCTTACACTTCCCACCTATGTTCTCCTATTATAGAACCAAGTTACATGACCATTGTATTTTTCTATAACTATTTTCATGGAGAAGTTTTATTAAAAATAGTTATGATGTGAGGATTAAATAGTAGTTTATTTTCAAATATCAATCGTTTCACTATCGAGATCATGTATGAATTGTCGGGTTGTAATTAATTTAATATTGGTATAATGATACACAAAAACATTTAACACATTTTCCTTTCCAGATAAATTTATTTTTGTTCCTAAATACCATTATTGGAAGAAAAAATCAATTTTTGCAATATATTCAACATAATGTTTATATTTCTGTAAACGAAACACCAAGGTTACCATGTGTTAAACGCAAAACCTAATTTTACTGAAAATTAATATAATATATAAAATATTATAGTTTTATATAAAATGACATAAACTCGTAATTAATATAGAAAATATAAATAAATTTTACTATATTATGAATATATATATATATGAATTAATTGGATATGTATTGATTTCAAATTAATATCGAAACCAAATGAATATAATGGGAATGATTTTATAAAAATTATTTTATGCTAAAAAGAAAAGTTATCTTAGATAGCTAAATTAATTATTAAAAATTGATAATGTTAATAAAATACAAATATTATGTATTCATAAAATGTTTTTGATATTCATTAATTATATTTTAATGGAAAAAGATAACAACAATACATATTTTTTACATAAAAATTATAAAAATTATATTGAATTTTTTTAAACTTTTAATGGCTCACCTATAATAAATTTTAATATTAAAATACTAAAAAAGAGATAATTTAGAAAAAATTAATTAAAAATGTTAAATTTACTTTTAAATGATTTGTTGGATTATTTTATGATGTTTACATTTTTAGGGAATAGTGGAAAATAACGAATTTTAATATAATAATTTATTTTATTCTAATTTATTTATAGTTATAAATTATATTTTTATTTGGAAATAAAGATTAAAAAAATATATAATGAATTAATTAATCTAATATAGTTATTGGAAAAAATATCCCTTTTGAAATTGATTTAATAACATCGCAATCATTTGGTCCTTTACACTTTTAAAACCCGCATTATCGTCCAACCTACGAGATTAATTATTAATTAGTTTCTGAATATTATATATTTGGAATTTGAAAAATTGGATTTTATATTAGCATTCATAATAATTTATAATATAAAATGAGATGAATTTTTTTTAGAAAAAATATTTGGGAATTTAATTATAATTATTCATATAGTTTATGGAAAATTAAGCATAATTTGATAATAAACCATTATCTTAAGGGGCCAAATAACCTAGATACATTTCTAGAGAAATCGAAGGTAAATATATAGATCATATCCAATATTTTCTATAATTGGGTTTATTATTTGATTGAAATTATAAACTTAAAACATGTGTGGAATTCAACTTTTTAAAAAATATTTATGAGTGAGAGTCCTCTATTATCAAAATGCCTCTTCTCCTCCAATTTCCTTACATCAATATAGAAACATTGGCTCAAAAACTCTTTTCCTAAGTTATATAAAAATATGACTAAATTCAAACTTGAAGCCTATATTTTGGTATAAAAACAACTAAGGAGGACCTATGGTGAAAAGAAAAAGTAGTTTATCATAGAAGAGGTAATAACCTTTTTCATGATCTTTTATTTTATTTTATTCTACACCACCTCAACTCTTATTATTCAATTATTATACAATATCAAAATAATTCTCTATATAATGAGATGTTTTTTCAAGTTTTATATTAAATCACACTCACTTCCATATAATGGGTAAAAAATTACATTTATGTGTAAGGAAAACTACCACCTCCTGAAATGATGATCGTTCGTTTTTCCCATACGACCATTCATGGTTCGGAATTATTATGGACACATTATTTTCATATGATATATATGATATTTATTATGTAAATATTCTTAAAAAATTAATTTATAACACATTACATCACTCATTCCATTTTATGTAATTAAAATAACATTGTTTACGGTATTGTGGACTACCGCGTCCTCAAAGCGATGTGATTCATTTATGCTATACATGGAATGTATAAAGGATAGATTTAATGAAACAAATGTTACATATATGAAAAAATATTAAAATTTAGTTATACTATACATATCATTGTCATTTAATTTAAATTATTTTAATATAAAAATGAAACGATGGTGACATTCATACATATGTACGACCTTCCATCTCAATTAATAATACATTTCCTTTTTTTTCTCCACATATTACGTATTAATTTAAAAAAATATATAGTGAATTTATATGATAAATAAATTATTTTTTACATTATATTTATATATATATTATTAATCCATTATATATTTAATAGGAACACAATATAACAAGAAAACATACTCGATAAACAAGGAAATTAAAACAAAAATACGGGAAAAGTAAGGATAGATTACTATAAAATGGTTAGTAAGATATTATATGAAGATAATAAATTATATCATAAATATTAATATGTTTTATTATTATGTGAAATAAATTTTTAAAATCATTATAACATAGTATAAATACCAATGAATGAAATTTCAATGCTTGGTAAGGTATTTCCATGTCACTTTTTTACATGTATAAGATATAAGTCTTATTGTCCACTTATTTATTTTGTATGGTGTATCTACAATCCCTATTTACATATTATATCATGATTTATTTTATCATCACTATATATATATTGTTTTAATTTTATTCATCTCTAAGTTGTTTGACTTGAAAATTACAACCTGGTAAAAGGTTTCTTCCCTATATCACTTTCTTTTGTGATTTTTTTGCTTACCGTGAAAGAGAAACATCATTGAGATCATTTTTTTCAATATTATTAGTTAATGTATATTATTATTATTATTTTCTAAACCAAATATAAAATATATATATGGTATTAATTTTGGATGTTATTTTATTAATTGGGGAATTATTGATAAATATGTATATTTCACTCAATATGGGTATTTTGTTAAGGAATGGTGTTTGATTATTTAAAGTGATTATTTAATATACGAGGTATGTGTTTTTCAATGAAATATATGGGTTAGGTTCTATTTAATGTAACAAATATAGTTTGGGGACTAGTCAACTTAAGAACCTCAATGCATTAGTTGTCTCATGAGACAAAATTGTTGTCCAATTTAGAGGGGTTACTACATGATATTCATAACTGTTTGTGAAAGGACCTAATAATAAAGGATCCATGTACCTTGGAAAAATCCCATCCAATAATTATACATCGAATCATTTATATTAATTTATTATTTTTTCATTAATATTTTCAAATGGACAAATTTATGGATTCATTTATTTCTACATTTATTGATTAAACAGAATGGGTTTCAGTTATCTCCCTTTCTATACAAATTATTCCATATAATGTTGTTTTAATAGAATTCATTTTTATTTATTTAATGTTCTATATTTATTGTTTACATTGATTAATTGTTTATTCCACTGTATATTTCATTTCCATGAATGTGATCTCACCATAATTTTGGTTTCCCTTCCCCTGGTTATGATGATGAAATTTTTTAATATCTATTCTAGGATGGTATTAATTTCAATTCACAATGTGTAATGTTTCTTTTATATTTCCAAATGTAATATCGATATCATGTATGTAATCCAGTTTTAAAAAACATATAATCTATTTCGCCATTTGGGACATAAACCTTATATATATTCTAATGCAATAAACAAATGCAGTAGCTTTGGGGTTTCTAGTATTGGGGTGTTGCACACACCACATTTCATTTCATTCACAATTAATTTAATCGATAACATTTAAATTATTACTTGACAATCTTATGATTCATCAAAACTACCCTTATCTCATTCCTTCTTCACATGAATCTATAATATAAATCCACAAGAATTGGAATAACATGTTATTTAACACATAATATCTATTTTCATGTAACATCCATAAGCCAAATCATATTTCTACATACCTATATAATAGTCCAACAAAAACGATTCTAATTAATTATATCTTTATATTATCATGAAGATATTATATCAACCAACATACCACATAAAATGCCACAACAATCTTACTCTCTAACCTCCATGAATTGCGACACTCTCCAATTCCAAATTATAATAGTAACTCAAATCCATTAATAACACCTTATGTATCCCAAATGAAATGTCACCCCTACCTCAATGGGAAGAGTTAAATATATACCCATAAAAAAATTAAACCACGTGCATAGGAAGAAATATAATCCCACACCACATTAATATTGAACAAAACTAATGCAATAATGAGACCATTATCATTTCTACTGGGTCTAGTAAATAAATCAATCGTGTTAGGAATTTGAAAAAACACACACCATGAATCACTAAGTATCAGTTGATTTTTACAACATATAAGGAAATGAAAATGATATTTTTTTCAATTATATCGTTTCTGAATAACCAGTCCATCTATCATTTTTATAATAGAAAAATATGTCATTCAAAAAATATAACACAATTTTTATGGATATGAAAAAATCACATTGAAATATTAGTAATATCATAATATTAATTTAATAAGAAACATTTTAAAATCTTCATTCGTTTCATATAATCAAAAAAACCCACAAAATCTAGTTAATAAAACAAAAGATAAAATTATATTGACATTTTATTTATCAAAATCGTTTCTCAAAATTATTTTCCCAAAACACCTATATATAAACATTAACACTACTTACACATGGCATTAAACCTTTCAGGAAAACCAATGTCGCATGTGTAATACATTTTCACAACCCCTCTTTCTATTTATGGAATGTTGTAAATCAATAAAACATAAAAATAAATATAACCCCATTGTTAAAGAGTAATTCTTAATAAAAAATCACTAGAATTACCAATCACGTGTGACATATACATTCATAATATAAGTGTTGGAAATATATGTGAATAACCTTTATCCCAAGATCAATGAAAAGAATATATATATATATATATAATGAAGATATAACATCCAAACCATAGCTCTAATACTATTTTTATTTTCCCATATCCTATGCCCACTCTTCACATTTTGGAATAAGGGACACAACATGACATAATTATTGTTTATCGATTTGATACAGGATGCTGAGTAGCCCCATGGGACAGATCCAAAACATGATTAAATAATTCCCTTAATTAAATAACTATTAGTAAAAATAAATACATTATGTCTCCATATGTCATAAATAAAAATATAATATATAATTATTGAGTAATTCCATAAATGAAAATAAACAATATCATTATAAAACAAAGGTACCCCATGACATACCCTTAAAAACATATATACAAAGGATTTTTCTAATGAATCAATCTAGTAGATGGTAAAATAAAAATTATATGTAAAATAATACATAATCATATTTATCTCCCAATAGGGACCAGACTGTTTCTCCAAATTTATTTCCAATCATTATAATAATACTCAATATTAGTTACATATAATAGGGAAATTATTCATACTAGTATAAAAACCCTAATTTCTACACTTATACCATGGTGTATGTATATTATATGATTATCATACATTTAAAAATGATCGTATTTAGATTTTAAGACATACCATAACGTATATATGTGATATCATTAAAAATAGAATGTAAAAAACTAAATATCATAATATTACTGTCAATTGTAGTGTCATTGTGCCCTTACTTGGACAATATAATTGGAGTCCCTAAAAAATTCTTAATTATAGTGAGGTCTTCAATGAAAATGAACCAATTATAAATAGAATCCAAAAAAAATATGATGTGTATCCAAATCACGAGAAGAGTGAAACATAAAAATTACCATTAAGATGTGAATCTAAAAAATTGGATTTGATGAACATAGAAAACTTAATCAGGAATGAACTAAAACAAATGTTACAATAACACAATGGCCACTCTTAAAATTCTAATAGAGATCTAGAATAAAATAAAACACAGAATTACTAAACAAGAAGATATCATCCTTGTATATGAATAATGAAATTATAAAATATCTTTCATATAATTAATTTAACCCCTCAAAGAAACTAATTTTAGCAATACGGGATAATCATTACACATAAATGTTAAAAAACTTCTCAACCCTGATAATAATAATAACTACTTATGGAATCATATAACCCCAAGACCAAGGACCAGATTAAAACTAGAACATGTAATATATTATATAATATGTGAAATCAATCATTTATATTTTATAATAACCATTATACATAACAAATTACCCAAGATGATATTTTTTTCTCTAGTCCTGAAAATAATTTACACTTTAACAGACCATCAAATTAGTTTGAAATTCTATTTAATAGTTCAGATGTGTTAGAAAATCTGTAATACATGAAACAATGAACTAAAATGAGAATAATAATAATAAAATAATATATAATATTAAAATGATTATTGAAAAAGATATGAATACACTCTATAAATTATATATTAAGCATTATATTGAATCTTATAATAGATAAAAGTGAATAAGTAAATAAAATGTTGCATGCTTTTTGAATTGATCCTCATGGGCCGCCGCAATGATCGAACTACTAAGTATAATTGTTAATGACTTCAAAAATATTAATATATTAGAATAAGTCAGTTAATAAATGATATTATATTTTTAAATGTATATTTAAATATATATATCAAAATTAAAATGTATAATATGACCATTATTTGGTCATTGGATATATAGCCATTGAACACAAGGAAATTGGTAATACAAATATTCAATAGGTATATTAGTGTGATGAAATTTTTATGTAACCATTATAGAAAATATAATGAGATATTAAATATACAATTTTCTTCATGTTATCATCATAAATTAATATTTTTAATTAAATTGTGAAAAATTAAATATTAAAAATATCTTTTATTTAAATTGTATTTTATTTGTACTGATTATTTAAAAAATAATATAATCCACATTCAAATAATATTTTTATAAATATTAATTTTCATATATATATAATGTAATTATGATTAATATAACGATTTCTATTTTTATGAAATTGAAATCATTTATTGCAACAAATACATTTTCTAGAGAACTATTTTTCCGAATTAAGTGATTTTATTTAAATGTTATTTTAAAAAGGTTAGTAATTTTAATTTAATAAAATGAAACCATATTAATAATTATCATTAATATTTTACGCAATATTTAAAATTTTATTTTTGGAATTGAAATATTTATTATTGAAAGCATGGTGTTGTGATTTTGAATATTAAAATACTTATAGCAGTTAAAATATTGAGTAAATTGATAAAATATTCTTAATATCAATATTGTGCGCGTGTTTATTTTGGGATTCAAAAACTATATTCATATTTTTTTTCATTTCCTAACTATGTTTATTATAAAATTACATTTATTATAAATTAATTAATGGTTAATTTAAAATATGAAAATCGTATTTTCATATAAAATTATTTAATCAGAAACCATTGGAAAAAACATCACTCAATCATATTAAACTAAAATATTGGACTATATTGCGTCAATGAAAATACACTACCATGTTTATACACACCATAACTTGTAAAAAATCATGATATACATCAAAACAAATGATGGTTCCAAAAGGTGTAATGGTGTAAATATATTATGTCACATCGTTGTGTATTTTTTCAATTTAAATTTATATACCTCCATTTATTATATAAAAATTATCAATATTAAAATAATTAAATATTTTCATTATAATTCTTTGTAATGATGTTGTAATTAAATAATTGTATAAACTTATATTCAATTGTATATTGTTCTTGGTTTATTTTGATTGATTTTAGCCAAGAATGGTATAATTATATATTCATTGTAAATTATTATATATACAAAATTTTATTGAATATATGTAATTATTATTGAATTTATGAATGATATATAATCAATAAAGGTAATATATATGTATATTTAACAATAAAATGAATTCATTTGATATTTTCAATAATCCTATTAATAGAAAAATATTAACCATTCATTATGAATCATTACCACAAATTCCATGAAACCGTATGGGAAACAAATAAACAATAAAAAATATATATATATTTTTCACTATATTTTTTATGCTAACAAAATTAAGATCATAGAGAAAAATTTAATATCACCAAACATTGAACGATTGAAATAATTTACATTTAAAGAGACTCAATGAAATAAAGAGAGTGGTTTTCTTGAATCAATATCAATTGATTTAGTGATTTCATTTATTCTCTAAAAATATTCATTTACAATTATTATATTCACCCATTTTATGTTTATATACATTAATTTAACTTCATTTTAATTTAAATATATTAATTTTTAGATTGTCATTTTCGATTTATTATTACCGTATAAAATATTACTTGAACAAAGAAAATATTCAATATATATTTTGGGTATTGAACTTCTAAAATAATATTATATCTAACAATATTATATATCATTGTTATATATAATTTTAGTTAATAATTTAATTTTTTTTAGTGAGCCATCACTGGATATCTGAGAGATGATGTCTGGTACTAAATACATTGGGATTATTACATGGAATCATTCATCGAAGGATTGAAAAATTTTACAATTTTTTCTAATCATTATAGATAAATAATAATTGTATTATAAATGATTATATTTATTACAAAATAATTTTTTTCATTTTTATAAATAAATTACTATGAGGGTATCTTTTTCACATCTATTAAATCCATACATATTTTTTATTGTATGATTCTGGGATTCCTATGTAAAAACATAATAAGGTTGAGCTCAAATTCTCAGCAAGTGAAAAATAGAGCAGAAGCAACAATGACTCAACGAAAATAGACTGTATTTCATGGTAAACAACTGAACACACACGCCATGTAATATATAAATTAAATTAGAGAAGATAATCAATATGCAAACCTAATAAATAAAAATACAAGACATTAAAGTAAATAGATAATGAAAAACAAATATTGAAAGGTATGATCTAAAACACATTGTAAATACCCATAAAATTCAATGAAATTTTTTTCTTAATTTCTTTGGAATTTTACGAGACTGTGGCATCTGACGACACCTGATTTCGAGTCCCGTTGGGCCCAGAATCATGTTCTGATGTTTAGCCTGGGTACGTTCAGTGAACAAACGAGTGGGTTTTTCTAACTTTTGAACCGATGATGGGAATTGAAATCTGAGGGAACCGATGAAACCGCAACGTCAGTAATGGCTTAGGAGCACCTTTTCCGAAGTTGTGTTTTCTCGGGAGGAGTTGTTAATTTTGTGGTTTAGTGAGGAATAAATAAAATTATATTACAATTTTATTTATTTTCCTCTAGGTAGTTATAACCTATGTAAGGGAGTTGGGGGTGGGACCCACATGTTGTTACCCAACCATGAGAGGATAAAGGTGGGGTGGGTCCCACACGATTCCAACCCCTCATATTCATTAACTCCATAACCCCCTTTAATGTGAGACCACTCACCTCCACCTCTCTCTTCTTTAATCTTTCCAACTCACTTTATTATTTAAAGTGGTTTGAGTTTTGAATTTTGAGACTTTGTTGTGTGAATAAAAAAAATAGCATGAGCTATTATTTTATTTTGGGAGCATTTGGTGTGTTGGGAAAACATTGGGGGAGAGCTCTTGAGTTTTTGAAGAACACCAACTATCCGATGATGAACGGACTTCCGACTCAGCGAAGAACGCTCCAAGCTTCTCCAAAACTTTTCTTCCTCCATGTATAGGGACGAGACCCAACCACGGAGAAACTGACCAACAACAACGGATCTTTCCCGGAGTTGACGGAGCGACATCGCTACCTGCGTCCTCGATGAACGAACCATTTTCAAGGTAGGGGTTTGAGTTCAAATTTAGGGTTTAATTCTTGAGTTTTCTTGACGAGGGTTTTTATTCATTTAGGTCCACCTGTTATCTTTATAATTGGAGGTGGTCAGACAGCACGAACACGGCCGACCCTCCTCCCTCTTTGTTGTTGTTCTTATTGCGGCACGAACTAAGGTAGCGCGGTGCAACGACACCGTGCAGGAACATGGAGAATCATAGCGAAGAAAGGAGGCGCTGACGTGCCTCGCCGTTGAGGCCGAACGAAACCGCGGCCGGAGTCGTGGCTGTAATGGAAATTCGAAGACATTGCAGATTGTTTATTTGACGTCTGGATCGATAGGCGATGACGGAACGGGCCGCAGGGGCGATTTGAAGACTTCACAGTGAAGAGCGGGTCCTGGGAGGACCGCTAGAGAATACCACAGGTAAAACGGACCACCGGAGCATGTCCAGTGGTCCGCGGAAGACCCAGTCGGCGCCCCACGCCGGCACGGCAGCGCCGGCGGCCAGAGGCGACGGTCGGCACCGGCCGGACGCCCGGAGGCGGCGGCATTCTGGCGTGCCGCCAAGAGGGACCGCCGCGATTGAAGGCGCGGAGGCATGTGGCCTGTCCCGTGGCCGCGCAGGACCAGGGAGAGACCAGGGGTTGTAACCCTCCACTGTCAAAGGGAGCGGCCCCCATGTGGGGGCCGCAGTTCAATTAAGGGGGGGCAGCCCCCCCCCCCTTCGTAAGGGCACATCCAAGCTGGCCGTACGGGGCACGTTCGCGCCGGACCAACCAGCGGCACAGGCCGGGCCGGGCCACGCCATATTGGGATGGTCCCGGAACCGGGTCGGGTCTCCCCGGTTCGGGCCGACCTAGGGGGGTTTCGAGCAGGGTCGGACCAGGCCCGAACCCCCTATTTTCGGACATATCCCTTCAAACGCTCATAATATGGGATATGGATCTCTGATCAATGCACCGTCAGTTTCAATGAGATCATTTGATCGATACGCTCGTTTTGGTATATTACAGTCAAGGTTTTGGAGATTTTTTAGTATGGTCGGGTTGGTTCGAACCTGAAACCAACTGGGTCCTCAGAGCGGAAACAGTTATAACATGAGCTACGGACATCTGATTAACATGCCATCGACTTTGTTGGATTCCTCGTGATGAGACGGAAAATTTAGCACACTTCACCTAATGTTTGGACGCAGTTGGAGTAAGGCCGGGTAGGATTGTACCTGAAATCCAACTGGGCCCCTGGAACAGAAAAGATGATAACTTTCAGACCGGATGTCCGTTTGACAAACCGTCAGCGGCGTTGGTGATCACATTGAGAAACATCCCCTCTGAGTATACCCTATGATTGTTATGGGTACATTTGTGATTCGGCCGGGTTGTTTCGTACATGAATCCAACCGGTCCCCTGGGATTAAAAGGCTAATAACTCACAGACCGGGCGTCCGATAGACGCACCGTCTGTTGCGTTGAGACCCCTATGACGAGGCGGTCCTTTGAGATACTTCTTTGTGTTACTTTGTGATACTTGCTGTATCGACCTGTAGCTTGTGGAGCAGACCCTCTCGGAGACGAGCGTACGGAGTACGTAGACCTTTTAGCCAGCCGAGACCTGACGACTACTGGACATACTCGACTTGGAGTGAGTCGACTAGCCCAGTGGATGGAGCACTACTGTGTTTGGGTGAATACCCAAGGTGGACAGAGCGCCTGGTAGCAGGAAGCAGACCCGCGGTACTCAATACGAGAAGTAACTCTGCAGGCTATTAGGGGGGATGCACTACTATGTTTGGGTAGAAGACCCCGGCGGGACGCACTACTGTGTTTGGGTGGCTGGCCCGCGGTACTCGACAGGAGGAGTACCTCAGTATTCTTAGGATAGTTAGTAGTACCTAGGAGTCGTGACATGATCACTGTACTCATCAAAGACGAGGCTCTTCAGCAGTTACGGTTTCGATAATGAAATTACGAGTTTGATCTGAGTCTATGACCTTTGTGTTTACCAAATGATTGATATGGGTCAATTGATAACTTAGTTATATGTATGGGCATATACCTAGGTAGTGGTTATCCGTTGAATTCATAACATTTGTTTTTCCTCATGATTGAGAAGGGTTACTTGATAGCTTATGTATAAGTATGGGCTTATACCTAAGTAAGGGTTATCTATTGAGATCCTTATTTGTGGTTATCCTTGTTGGATTTAGTGAGACCTTGAGGGTCTCGGGGTCCCTAATGAGTATCGTTATACTCACCCATGCACGGTCTTTTCCCGCACCTCGTTGTGTTGGTTGCAGACGATGGGCAGCGCTGACGGAGGACGAGTATTCGAGGACTGGACGATATCCAGAGGTGGACTTCAGGACGAGATGATACTCGGAGGAGGTTGTCAGGAAAGAGAATCATAGAGTCTATCTGTACCTACCCTTCAGGTAGGATCTGTGGTGGACAATCTAGGAGTTGTGTTATCTATACCTACCCTTCAGGAAGGATCCGAGGTGGATGACCTAGGATCTGCTTCTATTCTTCCAGCTGTTTGTCTTTTCTATTTTACTTTCGTTCATTTGTAGTTCTACTTTCAGTTGGGTTTGTATTTTGGCCCACTTAATTTTCAGCACTTTCATTTGTAGTTAGTGTATTTCTTCCACTTGAACTCCGTGGTGTTTTGTTTACTTTTATAAAGGCAATGCATTTATATTTATTGGGATTTACTGTAGAGACCCGTATCTTGACATACATTGATATTACATTACATTTGCGGAATACTTAGTACATAACAAAAACACACACACACAAGGATCGTAATAGTTTAGTGTCTTTGGAAACCCGGAACGTAATCTTCTAATCGTGGTGAAAGATATTCAACATCTCCCATAAAGATCTTCCTTTTTTATACCTAAATCCTTTCTTTATATCTTAGGGAAAAGAAAACATAAAAGGGTGAGCTCAAATTCTCAGTAAGGGTAAACAAAAGAAATATCAATCACATCGTATACACAAGCACATAACTTTTGGAAATCTTAACCTGCAAAAGAGATCATAATTTCATAACATGGAATAAATCGTGGCAGTGAAATGTAATCACAATAATCATGACATAAAACATGAAACTTTGTGGCATACACACATAATCATAGAGAATAATTTCTTGTTAGTCAAGACACATTTCCAAGACTATCTTAGTGGACAAAGTCCCTTTATGAATCGAGTAACCCTAGTTTCAGTCCTGTTTCACTGAACCGGTATAACCTACCGTTCCAGACATGTCTGTCTCATGAGATATAAAATCTTTACCCAATGCATTGGAGGGAGATATAGGTCCCACCCATCTTATAATTAATCCTTTCTTATGTGTGCCACATAATCATAAACCATACATCATAGCGTAACCCATGTAATAAAAATGGAATTCTTAAACAACATGACATCATAAAACAATTCATATAAGATAATGGAATTGATAAAAATATTTCCATCACAACATAATCAAATCCATGTAATAATAGGGATAAAAACAGAACCCTTTATCATCTTAGATGGAAAATAATTTTGATAAAACACTTGAACGTCATTCTTGAGGAAAATATCCTTTCTACTTCAAAAACACTTTTCATGTCATACAATTTTAAACATAAAGAAGTTGATTAAATATAAACATGAAAACTTGTAAAAAAATCTTCTTGGAAATAATGTTTTAAAAATCCATTCATGCCGTATAAGTTAAAAAAACATTCTTCTCGTACTTTTGTCGGAAAAGTCAAAAAGTTCCTCATATGAAAAAACGACAAAAGATTCCTTTCATATCTTTTAAAAACTCACCGAAGGGTAAAATGGGATTTAAAAAATTGTAGGTGGATGTAAATAACATTACATATCGAGGAAACATGGATGTGGATGATAAAATATACCCCAGTAAATTTCAAAGTACAAACAATCTCAGATAAAAATGAGATTGCGATATTTCCCTTACCTTAGGTCCGACTTGCTTTGTAAGTGTACGAACCTCCTGTATAATGATTTAAATCATGTTATTGACTTATTAAAGAGTCATATTAATTGTTATTATATCATATATGGTCCACTTATGACATTATATTACCCGTTATTTTGTAAATTCATGTTAAAGTAGCGTTTTGGGTAAAATTGTCTCACTTGTCATTCGTGTTTTTAACTTGTAATTATTCATATGATTACTTAGATAATGATTACTTAATTCCAGAATATAAAACATGATTTATATATATATATTCAGAATATACATATATAATAAATCAGTAAATGGAAAGAAATACACCATTCATGGAGACGGTAGTCCGTACGTACGCATGAACGCTGTTTTCGTTTCCTTATTGAATTGAATGGAATTAAGTAGATGACATACATATAAATAATTCCAGTATCATTATTATGTCATATATTTCATTATTACTTATTATATATACTTTATAATCATTCATGAATGGTTAATCATTGAGAATAAAACTCATCACGTTGTGGAGACGGTAGTCCGTACGTACGCACGAGCGATGATATCATTCTCATGGTCGTGGAATTGTGTTGAAGTGTATGTATACTATTTCAGTATCAATATCACATTATAATAATCATATATAGTTACTCATTAAACCATTATACCCATCCAATTAAGGTGGTGGCGGAAAATAGATTACACCACGGCGTGGAGACGGTATTCCGAACGTACACACGCGCGGTGATTTCCTTTTTCCGTAGGATGGATAGAAGGTTAATTAGAGTTTTTTCATATTTATAATAACATATAAGTATGTAAGTAATACTGATGTTATTACTTTATCATGAAACAACTAAAGAAGAATAAGTTGAAGAAGAAAAAAATTGAAAAGATCGGTAATGGATATTACCTCTTCTTTGAAACGCCTCTTTGAATCCTCCACCTAGGAAACTAAGATTGGTCTTTGAAGAGGACCAGGACCTCTAGGATTATTCTCGGGAAGTGGAGAAGGGATTTGTACCGGGGTTGCCCGAGCTTGAAGGCTCAAAGTTGTGTGAGGAAGAGGGAGAGGAGGTGCCCTTTTATAAGGGAGGAGAGGGGCACCTTAGGAATATCTCAAAATATTATTTTATATTAAAGTCAAAATCGGTTTATAATGGTTCCAAAGGGTCTTATTTCTAAGATAAAGTGGGGATGGGTCGAAATCCTATCAACCAATAGGATTTAGACAAGTTTAGGGTATTATTTTTAACCTTATCAATTAGATTTAACTCTAAGTTAAATAATTTAACTTTTACCGTGTCTTTTTGTTTTCTTTCACTATATGGTTAATACACTTACTATAACATGCCAAAAGAACCCCAAATTGTTTATTATTAATATATATATCCTTATCTAAGTCATTTTGCACGAACCTTAGATTTTTAGGAATAAAATAACTATTAATAATATAATATTTTATTTAAAAACTATTTTATGTCAATTTTGACACTATTTGATATATGATTTTTGTGAAAGTCATAACAGAATTATATGTTCTAAAAAAGTTGATTAAATCAACACTAATATATCATAGTAACCTAGAAAATTAGTGGAATTCATAAAAAGACTTAAATTAAATTTATTTTGAAATTTATAATATCAATTATGTCAATATTTCATTAATAAGATAATTACTGCATCATAATTGTGTCATAAATAAATTAAATTATTTGATGTATAAAAATTACAAATAAAATACCATTATGTTGGAAATAGTTTTATCTTTCTAATGAATATTTACAATCTAATTTATCTTATGTAGAACCCTATATTAAAAATGTTTTAGTAAATAAACTTTGATTTTAACTCTTTTAACTCTTCTTTGAATTAAATAATAATAAATGTCCTAATCTAATCCAAGTGGGGCTAAATGATAATATTTTACACTTAAGGTTGTTTTTGGTCGAGATAAACTTGTCCAATAGAATTAGGACATGTGTTAGGGTAATATTAATATCATTCTTACCCTTAATTACCCTATTTACTTTTAACTGTGTTAAATAAAACTAAAAAGTTACTATTCACCAAAAATTATTTTCATCCCATTGAACCACATTTTACATACTGACATCATCCGTGTCTCTCGGATTTTTGAAATTCCATTCACAGAAGCGGTAAAATTATGTTTTATGAAAAATTCAGTTTTTTTAACTACCACTTAGTAGTTTCACTATTCATCAAAAATTGATGTTTTTCAGAATAATGCCAAAATTTATCCTAAGCTATATTTCATATTCTGAATTCAAAAATGAATTCTATTTTACCAAATTCATAACATAGAAGTTTCTTTAATTAATTTTATAATTAAATCCCGCTGTTAAAACAAATAGCGTGTTTTTAAGAAACAATATCTATCAAAAGATTGACACTTGTTTATGTCTGGTTTAAATGTGAAATTACATCCAATGACCAACATTGTATTAAATTGTAAAAATATATTCTAAATATACTTTAAAACCACTCAAATTAATAATTTATCACTATTAATTATTTTGATTAAAAAAGTTGTTTTTAATTATAATTTAGTAATTTTCACTATTCATCAGAATATGAAAGTTATCCGAAAAGTACCAAAATTTCACCTGAGGCTAAATTCAATACTCCGAATCCAAAAATGAAGTCCATTTTGAGAGCTAAAATTTCTAAAATTTTAAAAGGTGGTTATTACTATTCATAACGACTAGTTATAATAATATTTTAATAGCATATCGTTGTTTAGTGAAACTTGGTATTGCGTAATACACATGCTATCGACGAAGGCCGCGATTGCGTGTAATACAAGGAAAGTCAAGGATGCATGTTGTGCAAGCTCCTTTTGGTGTAGCGTACAACAGAATACATTAGTGAAATTAAAAAGAATATTTTTCATAAAATCTCAGGTTGTTACATTCTACCCCCCTTAAAATGAATTTCGCCCTCGAAATTTGTCTGGGTTATAAATGGTTTACTACTCGAAAGTTTGTTTAATAGAAACCCACATCATAAAGAGGGAATACCAAAACCAATCTTCAAAAACAAAGGTATGAAACGTAATGGTTACCCAAATAAACTAATCACTGGGTTTCCACATATGTGAAAATATGGATATGGAAGAGAAATATAACCATCATGTTCTGATGGAGAGTGGTAGAGAACATAGCTATGGAAAATCCAACAATCACAAATCCACAAATTTGTGACGATCTAAGGTACCATCTGATTAATCAGATATAAGAGCACTAGGACATCATTTTTGGTTTTCAAGAACGTTTCCCAAAAGTTGAAGAATTTGAATTAGAATAAATACTTAATTTATTTTGGTACAATCTCACTGTTGTTCGTACCTTGAACAATTTCCACTTCAACTCTTAAATAAATGAAGTTGAATTTTGTTATTCGTGAAGTGTTAGCAGATCATGTGATAAAATGATGGGTCATTCCATATGTCTCAAACAAAAGGTTAGCAAAAGTTATTAAATATACATAAGTCATTCTATAGTGAGATTAATCATATATGGTTCCTAAAATAGACTTATACTTCATATATCATACTGCTTAATATAATAAAACTAGCTTCTACTAAACAGGGACTTCCTGTAGGCCAGTGGTAGGCGATAAAGGCCAGTCGCACTTCGGTTGTGGGTTTGATTTCCACAGCCTTGTCCGACGCGATGGGCTGTCGCCCGTCCTACAGGTTTTCCTTTTTCTAAAACTGTATTACTATAACATCCCATCTATAATATCGAAAAAACTTCTATCCTTAAACAATATTAACTTATGTCCAACATAATCCATTCTAATCTTTAGGCTTATACATAAAACTGCAGTCCACTCTCATAACATAGTGAAAACGATTACCTGAGATTTAACACCATCGTCGATCCCCATATATCATAAGATATGTTATGTTGGTCACATTCCAAACATTCAAAGTCCTTAATCATGTATTCTCTTGAATACCTTAGTGAAAACATGAATGCAGTTAAAAGTTAACACTTTCCACATACCAAAATCCTCAAAATTATTTATACTCAAACCATGATATCACTTAGTCCTTATATCAATCATGAGCTCATGAATACTGTTAAACATTTCATTTTCTCGTTTTCCCTTCATTATGCGCATATCATCGTATTTCCAAAAAAAAAATATCTCAATCACTCTGAATACCACATTAGACCAATACATAAATATTCCAATACATTATGATACAACATTATTTTGGAATCCCATTACATAAACACTTAATCATTCCACCACATCATTGTCATATTCAACATTGCCAATAGTGATCGCATGTGACTTCCCTTTGTCCTTTTCCTTAAGCGGTTGCTCATGTCGATCATCACTAACCCTTGGATTAGGGAATTTATTAGCATAATGCCCCATTTCCATGCACTTGAAGCATTGAAGTGTTGGTGGTCCATTCACTCCAGTGTTTTCTTTATTCACATCATTAGAATACCTTTTTCCATTACTTTGACACTCTGCTACTCGATGACCTTATTTTCCACACTTAAAACATTTTCTAGTCCCTTTAAGACAATCTCCACCATGCTTCTTTCCACACTTTGTGCATAAGGAAACATTCATCTTCTTTTCACCATTATTCTGAGATTTCTCCTTGAACTCCATCTTTCGTTTCTTATCAAAACCATGAGATGGATATGTGACACCAACTTCTATTTCTACCTTGATAGCACAACGCACAATTTCTTCATAGCTACCGAAGTCTCTTATAGCTAATGCCCTTCGAAGACTAGGATTTAAGCCACTGAAAAATCGATCAACTTTACTTTCAGGTTGGATGATAATACCAGAAGCTTACCTTGAAAGTCTTGTAAAATTTGCTTCATAGGTACCAACAGATTCATCATCCCTTTTCTTCAGTTCAAGAAACTCTTTCTCCATCTTTGTTCGAAGAATACGAGGGAAGTACTTACTGAAAAACAAGTTCTTGAACTCGTCCCATTCCATGGACTCAATTTCATCTCTTGGCCTCGTATTCTTGATAAGATTCCACCATTGATCAACTTCACCTTCCAAACGATATACTGGTAAGATGACTTTATCATGTTCAGAACATTGAAGAACTGAAAATATATTTTCAGTGGTACTGATCCATTGTTCAGCAACAAGTGGATCGGATGTCCCACTGAAAGAAGGTGGGCGTTGCCTCATGAAGGACTCAATAGAATATTGTTCCCTTCTCTGCTCATTTGGAAGTCCAGAATGATTCATAGCTTGTGTAAGTATAACAATAATATTTTGCACTCCATCTCCCATAACATTTGTTTGTTCAGGAGGACAATCATTGCATTGTCCATTGCATTGATCAACACGGTTCCTTCGGGTTCCAGCCATTGTCTAAAACCCAAAAAGAATAGTGTGAGAGGCAAAAATCATACTAGGGAAAACAACATAATAAAGGGGGATTACCTTCAATATCTAACATCTTAGGTTTAATTCTAAGATCGTTAGCGCAATTCTAGGAAAATAACCTATACATATACTTAACCTTAGAGACATCCCTAGACATACCATAGAAATATCTCTAGGGATCCCACTAATGTTCTCGCATCCTAGTTTCCAAAGGTTGACTAAACCTTTTCTCTGATACCAACTGTAACGGTCTGGAATTACTTCTAGTGGACTATAGTTGATACCAATCAGGGCACTCCATGGGCGGCTACACCCCCTGGGCGGGACACACCACCATCCCCAGTGGCAGCCATTTCCACATGAAGCCCTTGGGCGGAGAGCCATGCTTCGTCCAACGCTCACATGTGAGAGTTCCCAAGGATCGGATACATTCCCACTTCCTTTGCCTCTGATACCAACTGTAGAGGACCGTATCGTGACGTACATTGACATTACATTACATTTGCGGAATACTTAGTACATACCAAAAACACACACACACAAGGATCGTAATAGTTTAGTGTCTTTGGAAACTCGGAACGTAATCTTCTAATCGTGGTGAAAGATATTCAACATCTCCCATAAAGATCTACCTTTTTTTATACCTAAAACCTTTCTTTATATCCTGAGGAAAAGAAAACATAAAAGGGTGATCTCAAATGCTCAGTAAGGGTAAACAAAAGAAATATCAATCACATCGTATACACAAGCACATAACTTTTAGAAATATTAACCTGCAAAAGAGATCATAATTTCATAACATGGAATAAATCATGGCAGTGAAATGTAATCACAATAATCATAACATAAAACATGAAACTTTGTGGCATACACACATAATCATAGAGAATCATTTATTGTTAGTCAAGACACATTGCCAAGACTATCTTAGTGGACAAAGTCCCTTTCGGAATCGAGTAACCCTCGTTTCAGTCCTGTTTCACTGAACCGGTATAACCTACCGTTCCAGCCATGTCTATCTCATGAGATATAAAATCTTTACCCAATGCATTGGAGGGAGATATAGGTCCCACCCATCTTATAATGAATCCTTTCTTATGTGTGCCACATAATCATAAACCATACATCATAGCGTAACCCATGTAATAAAAATGGAATTCTTAAACAACATGACATCATAAAACAATTCATTTAAGATAAAGAAATTCATAAAAATATTTCCATCACAACATAATCAAATCCATGTAATAATAGGGATAAAAACAGAACCCATTATCATCTTAGATGGAAAATAATTTTGATAAAACACTTGAACTTCATTCATGAGGAAAATATCCATTCTACTTCAAAAACACTTTTCATGTCATACAATTTTAATCATAAAGAAGTTGATTAAAAATAAACATGAAAACTTGTAAAGGAAGCTTCTTGTAAATAATGTTTTCAAAATCCATTCATGCCGTATAAGTTAAAAAAAACATTCTTCTCGTACTTTTTTCGGAAAAGTAAAAAAGTTCCTCGTATGAAAAAACGACAAAAGATTCCTTTAATATCTTTTAAAAACTCACTGAAGGGTAAAATTGGATTTAAACAATTGTAGGTGGATGTAAATAACATTACATATCGAGGAAACATGGATGTGGATGATAAAATATACCCCCGTAAATTTGAAAGTACAAACAATCTCGGATAAAAATGAGATTGCGATATTTCCCTTAACTTAGGTCCGACTTGCTTTGTAAGTGTCCGAACCTCATGTATAATGATTTAAATCATGTTATTGACTTATTACAGAATCATATTCATTGTTATTATATCATATATGGTCCACTTATGACTTTATATTACCTGTTCTTTTGTAAATTCATGTTTAAGTAGCGTTTTGGGTAAAATTGTCTCACTTGTCGTTCGTGTTTTTAACTTGTAATTATTCATATGATTACTTAGATCATGATTACTTAATTCCAGAATATAAAACATGATTTATATATATATATATTCAGAATATACATATATAATAAATCAGTAAATGGAAAGAAATACACCGTTCATGGAGACGGTAGTCCGTACGTACGCATGAACGATGTTTTCGTTTCCTTATTGAATTGAATGGAATTAAGTAGATGACCTACATATAAATAATTCCAGTATCATTATTATGTCATATATTTCATTATTACTTATTATATATACTTTATAATCATTCATGAATGGTTAATCATTGAGAATAAATCTCATCGCGTCGTGGAGACGGTAGTCCGTACGTACGCACGAGCGATGATATCATTCCCATGGTCGTGGAATTGTGTTGAAGTGTATGTATACTAGGTCAGTATCAATATCACTTTATAATAATCATATATAGTTACTCATTATACCATTATACCCATCCAATTAAGGTGGTGGCGGAAAATAGGTTACACCACGGCGTGGAGACGGTATTCGGTACGTACGCACACGCGGTGATTTCCTTTTTCCGTAGGATGGATAGAAGGTTAATTAGAGTTGTTTAATATTTATAATAACATATCAGTATTTAAGTAATACTGATGTTATTACTTTATCATGAAACAAATAAAGAAGAAGAAGTTGAAGAACAAAAAAATTGAAAAGATCGGTAATGGATATTACCTCTTCTTTGAAACGCCTCTTTGAATCCTCCACTTAGGGAACTAAGATTGGTCTTTGAAGAAGACCAGGACCTCTAGGATTATTCTAGGGAAGTGAAGAAGGGATTTTGGCAGGGGTTGTCCGAGCTTGAAGGCTCAAAGTTGTGTGAGGAAGAGGGGGAGGAGGTGCCCTTTTATAAGGGAGGAGAGGGGCACCTTAGGAATATCTCAAAATATTATTTTATATTAAAGTCAAAATCTGTTTATAATGGTTCCAAAGGGTCTTATTTCTAATCTAAAGTGGGGATGGGTCGAAATCCTATCAACCAATAACATTTAGACAAGTTTAGGGTATTATTTTTAACCTTATCAATTAGATTTTACTCTAAGTTAAATAATTTTTCTTTTACCGTGTCTTTTTATTTTCTTTCACTATATGGTTAATACACTTACTATAACATGCCAAAAGAACCCCAAATAGTTTATTATTAATATATATATCCTTATCTAAGTCATTTGGCCGAACCTTAGATTTTTAGGAATAAAATACCTATTAATAATATAATATTTGATTTAAAAACTATTTTGTGTCAATTTTGACACTATTTGATATATGATTTTTGTGAAAGTCATAACAGAATTATATGTTCGAAAAAAGTTGATTAAATCAACACTAATATATCATAGTAACCTAGAAAATTAGTGGAATTAATATACAGTCTTAAATTACATTTATTTTTGTATTTATAATATCAATTATGTCAATATTTCATTAATAAGATAATTACTGCATCATCCTTGTGTCATAAATAAATTAAATTATTTGATGTCTAAAAATTACAAATAAAATACCATCATGTAGGAAATCTTTTTATATTTCTAATGAATATTTACAATCTAATTTATCTCATGTACAACCCTATATTAAATATGTTTTAGTAAATAGACTTTGATTTTAACTCTTTTAACTCTTCTTTGAATTAAATAATAATAAATGTCCTAATCTAATCCAAGTGGGCCTAAATAATAATATTTTACACTTAAGGTTGTTTTTGGTCGAGATACACATGTCCAATAGAATTAGGACATGTGTTAGGGAAATATTAATATCATTCTTACCCTTAATTACCATATTTACTTTTAACCGTGGTAAATAAAAGTAAAAAGTTACTATTTACCAAAAATTATTTTCATCTCATTGAACCACATTTTACTTACTGACATCAACTGTGTCTCTCGGATTTTTGAAATTCCCTTTACAGAAGCGGTAAAATTATGTTTTATAAAAATTGAGTTTTTTTAACTACAACTTAGTAGTTTCACTATTCATCAAAAATTGATGTTTTTCGGAACAATGCCAAAATTTCATCATAAGCTATATTTCATATTCCGAATTCAAAATTGAATTCTATTTTACCAAATTCATAACATAGAAGTTGCATTAATTAATTTTATAATTAAATCCCGCTGTTAAAACAAATAGCGTGTTTTTAAGAAACAATATCTATCAAAAGATTGACACTTGTTTATGTCTGGTTTAAATGTGAAATTACATCCAATGACCAACATTGTATTAAATTGTAAAAATATATTCTAAATATACTTTAAAACCACTCAAATTAATAATTTATAACTATTAATTATTTTGATTAAAAAAGTTGTTTTTAATTATAATTTAGTAATTTTCACTATTCATCATAATATGAAAGTTATCCGAAAAGTACCAAAATTTCACCTAAGGCTAAATTCGATACTCCGAATCCAAAAATGAAGTACATTTTGAGAGCTAAAATTTCTAAAATTTTAAAAGGTGGTTATTACTATTCATAACGACTAGTTATAATAATATTTTAATAGCATATTGTTTTTTAGTGAAACTCGGTATTGCGTACTACACACGCTATCAAGGAAGGTCGTGATTGCGTGTAATACAAGGCAAGTCAAGGATGCGTGTTGTGAAAGCTCCTTTTGGTGTAGCGTACAACACAAGACATCAGTGAAATTAAAAATAATATTTTTCATAAAATCTCGGGTTGTTACATTTACGCCTTTTGTGCTAGTCACCAACCCCTGGACCATTAAAGGCGGGCTTGGGGTAGTCATGACACAAGCACCGAGGAAGGGTCGTGACAAATTGGTATCAGAGGGATCGCTTCTATGGAATAACAGATGACTCTGATATTTTCTTTTTATGAAGCCTTAGTGTTAAGTGTACTAATTTTTGATTTTAGTCCAGGGAGTCCAGTTTTGGTGCGGCGGCCGACATATCCGTACACCAGGACCCTGGCTACTGATTTCCAACTTTGTGCACAAAAACACTGATTGCGTGTGTTTTTTCAAAAGTTTTATTTATGTCAGCTCAAACCAGGCCAGCTCACCATGTTTAACTTGTTTGACCATGTCGCATCTGTTCAGGATGTCTCAACGCAGTCAGTTAGTTAGAGTTTCTGAGAGGGTACTCTATTACGGCCCACCAAGTGTCGAGGCTCCGGTGCAGGGCCCTATTTCTATTTTGGCACCCTCGGGTGGTGTACCAGCAGCACCACCACCTATTGGGCAATAGATGCCACCATCCATACTAGTGAACTGTCCAAGCTGGCAGAGCACGTTGCACGAGTTCCAGCAGTCACGGCCTCCGAGGTTACGAGGCGAGGCAGATTCCCAGACAACAGATCACTAGCTGGAGGCGATTGCTAGAGTTTTTCCTCCTACCTGAGAAATCAGTTGATTGAATGGTGGACATGGCTACTAGTTCATTCTAGTGAATGACCATGATGATGGTTCACATAATGATGATGCTTTGGTATGTGGAACGATGCCTGAGATAGTGCCTTCGGGTAGTTTGCCAGCTATACATCACTACCTATTGGTTAGCAGTTACAACCGACGATACTAGTATTTAACACATGTAGACTTACTGCCTTACACGTGTTCTAACATCAGATTCCCTCATGTTTCGAGGCGAACCTGACTCCCAGGCGGCTGAGGACTGGCTTGAGGAGGTGGCTGAATGTTTTCTAGATCTTATACAGCTACGGCAGGACAACGTGTCGGTAGCTGAAAATTCATCGAGGCGTAACAAACATTCCAGGTACTCGATGAATACGATTCAATCAGTGCTATAGAGCTTGGACATACGAGCGAAGTATATTTAAGGACATCTGAGCCAACACCTTTTCTCTATAAATTCCAACCTAGGATGGGGTGCTAGAAAGAACCTTTGTGGCTGAGAATTCTTTTGCTGAATGGATTCAGTCAGTGAAGGTTAGCAGTGGGAAAGTTGGAAACAGGCGCCAGTCTAGGAGACATGGGCGTGTAAAATGATTCATGTAGAGTAAGTAAAAAAGGTCAGATGAATCTACAAGGTGGAAGACATGGTAGCAGAGCTATGAGAGCAACATGGGGTGGTGAACATTTTGACATTTTTCAACCACCCACCCTTGTAATTCCCACTAGGCTCAGGGAGTTGGGGGGGGGGGAGAGTAGCTGCATTCCATTAAGGAGTGTGACCGAAAGGCTCTAAGGATGATTCGAAGTACGGACGGTGTCTTCTACTAGCTTCCATAACAATAAGACATTAATACGAATCATTCCTTCCTTCCACGAATCAAGTCCCAGGTATGGTGTTTCCGGTAAGCCGTAGACTTGTCCCTCACACCTGGGGATACCATTGGGAGGAGACTCGATAATCGCACTTACGCTGACAATGTTATCTAACCCACAAGGTGAGAGTTTTGGTTGAAATCTCTTGGTGGCAGCGTTGAGGCCTTATAATTTTAGTCTGAGTATCGATTGGATCCACAGTTCATACACAGATTTACTGTATTAGGAAAAATGGTTGTGGTTTGTCTACAACGTTGGGATGGGGTTTTCTTGGGTCGGCGAAAAGGAAATCCCAGGCAGCACAGGATGGAATTATGCATAATAGGGTGCATTCCATCACTCAAGAGATGGCCAAACTTACATTTGTGCCAGAAATCTCCAGAGTTGCGGCACCACTTCCAGCAGATCTTTGAGGAGCTGGGTTGACTAGTGCACCAAACATGTGGGCGTAGGTTACATAATTCACTACGACGCATTAGGTACCAGACTTGGGTGTGTCCTGATGTAGGAGTTGGTAGTGATCGACTATGGATCATGGTAGATGAGACTGCACAGAGCTTACAGAAGGCCTCTAGTGTTTGAGGATAATGACCACGTCCTTATACGGGTCTCACCTCGATGAGGTTTACGGAGATGTGGCCAAGGCGGCAAGTAATATCCGAGGTTCAGTGGACCTTTTCAGGTCCTCATTAGGGTAGGAGAGGTGGCATACTGTTTGACCCATCCACATCAGTTGCACCATCTGCACGACGACTTCCACATATCTCAACTGGGGAGATACATGCTTGACCTGATGCATATCATTGACCATGGGGAGATGGACATTGGCGATGTGATGACTTTTGTGGGGTTCCAGTAGAGGTTGAGGATCAATAGGAGCAGGTCCTATGAGGATGGTCGATTCCTCTTGTGCGCTTTCGTAGGCAGCTCCGGAACCTCCAGGTGAGAACATGGGAGTGGGAGGCTCAGTTGCGTGCTCACTACAACTTTTGTTTCCCTAGTTTGTGTTATAACTTTATGGGGATGTAAAGCCCTGAGGTGGGAGTAATGTAAAGAACAGGAAATTTAAAGGAAATTTTTTTCTTAATTTCTTTGGAATTTTAAGAGACTGCGGCTTCTGACAGCACCTGATTCTAAGGCCCGGTATGCCCAGAATCAGGTTTCAAAGTTTAGCTCGGGTACGTTCAGTGAACGACTGTGTGGGTTTTATCTAACTTTTGAACTGGTGCCCAGAATTGAAATCTGAGGGCACCAATGAAACCGCAACGTCAGTAATTGCTTAGATGAACCTTTTCCAAAGGTGTGTTTTCTCGGGAGTTGTTAATTTTCTAGTTTTAGTGAGGAATAAATAAAATTATAATAAAATTATATTCATTTTCCTCTAGGTAGTTATAACCTAAGTAAGGGAGTTGGGGGGTGGGACTCACATGTTGTTAACCAACAATGAGAGGATAAAGGTGGGGTGGGGCCCACACGTTCCAATCCCCTCATATTCCTTAACTTCATAACCCCCCATTCATGTGAGACCACTCACCTCTCCCTCTCTCTTCTTTAATCATGTGAACTCACTTTATTAATTTATGTGGTTTGAGTTTTGAATTTTGAGTCTTTGTTGTGTGAATAAAAATAATAGCATAAGCTATTATTTTATTTTGGGAGAATTTGGTGTGTTGGGAAAACATTGGGGGAGAGCTCTTGAGTTTTTGAAGAACCCTGACTCTTCGACGAAGAACGGACTTCCGACTCGACGAAGAATGATCCGTGCTTCTCCAATCCTTTTCTTCCTCCACATCAATGGACGAGACTCAACCATGAGGAAACTCACCAATGACGACGGTTCGTTCCTGGTGTTGGTGGAGCGTCATCGCTTCCCGGGTCTTCGACGAATGAACCATTTTCAAGGTAGGGGTTTGAGTTCAAATATTGTGGTTTAATTCTTGCGTTTTCTTGACGATGGTTTTTATTTTTTTGGGGCCCCCTGTTATCGTTATAACGGGAGGAGGTCGGACCGCATGAACATTACTGACCCTCCTCCATCTTTGTTTTTGTTCTTGTTGCGGCACAAACAAAGGCAGCGCGGTGAAACTGCACCACGCGAGAGCATGGAGATTCACTGTGAAGAAGCTCGGCACCGACGCGCCCCACCGTTGAGGCCGAATGAAACCGCGGAGAGAGTCGGGGCCACAGAGGTGATTCGAAGACTCCGTAGATTGTTTACATGATGAGTGGATCGACGGACGATGGCGTAATGGGACGTAGAGGTGATTTGAAGACTTCGCAATTAAGAGCAGGTCCCGGGAGGACCGCTGGCGAAGACCGCAGAAAAAACGGACCACCGGAGTGCGTCCGGTGGTCCGCGGAAGACGCTGCCAGTGCGCCACGCCGGCACGGTGGCACCGGTGGCCGGAGGAGGGGGTCAGCACCGGCTTGCCACCCAGAGGCGGCGGCTTTCTGGCACGTTGCCAGGAGGGACTGTTGCGGCTTAAGCCGCTGCAGCAGGCGACCTGGGGTCGTAACCCCTGGCTGTGAAAGGGAGTGGCCCCCATGTGGGGGCCGCTGTTCAATTAAGGGGGGCAGCCCCCCCCCCCCCTTTCACAACGGCACAACCAAGCTGGCCGTGCGGGGCGCACTCGCGCTAGGCGAACATGCCGCCCATGCCGGGCGGGGCTGGGCCGCTCCCTATTGGGCCAGACCCGAACCCGGGTCGGGTCGCCCGGTTCGAGCAGACCCAGGGGGTGTATCGGGCTAGGTCGGACCGGGACCGAACCCCCTATTTTCGGACAGATCCATTAAAACACCCATAACATGGGATACAGACCTCCGATCGACCCACCGTCAGTTTCAATTCAATCCTTGGATCCAGATGGTCGTTTTGGTATATTACACTCAAGGTTTCGGACAACTTTGAGTTCGGACCAGTTCGTTCGAACCCGAAACCAACTGGGCCCTCAGAGCGGAAACACATATAACTTGAGCTCCGGACATCTGACTGAAGTGTCGTCGACTTTTTTGGATTCCTCTTGATGAGACGGAACGTTTAACACACTTCACCTGAGGTTTGGATGCTGTTGGAGTAAGCCCGGGTAGGATTGTACCCAAAATCCAACCGGGCCCCTGGAACGAAAAAGCTGATAACTTTCAGACTGGACGACCATTTGACGAACCGTCAGCGGCGTTGGTGATCGCGTTGAGAAACGGTCCCCGTGAGTATACCCTATGAGAGTATGGGGTACATTTGAGATGCGTCCGGGTTTGTTCGTACACCAAACCAACCGGGCCCCTAGGACGAAAAGACTAATAACCCACAGATCGGGTGTCCGATAGACGTGCCTTCTATTGCGTTGAGATCCTTGTGATGAGGAAGTCCATTGAGATACTTCTTCATGGGACATTGTGATGCTTGGAGTATCGGCCTATAGCTCATGGAGTGGACCCTCCAAGAGACGAGCGTATGGAGTACGAAGACCGTGTAGCCAGCTGAGACCTGACGACTGTTTGACTGACTCGACATGGAGTGACTCGACTAGCCTAGTGGACGGAGCACTACTATGTTTGGGTGTAGACCCACGACAGATGGAGCGCCTAGTAGCAGGTAGCAGACCCGCGGTACTCGACTGGAGAATTACCTCTGATGGCTATTAGAGGGGATGCACTACTATGTTTGGGTGCAGCCCCCGGCGGGAAGCACTACTGTGTTTGGGTGGCTGACCCACGGTACACGACATGAGGAGGACCTCAGTAGTCTTATTCTAGTGAGCAATGCCTTGGATTCTTGACAGGATCACTGTACTTGTCAGAGATGGGTCTCTTCAGCAATTACGGTTTCGATAATGAAAATCCTGGTTTGAGCTGAGTCTATGACCTTTATGTTTACCTCATGATTGAGATGGGTCACTTGATAACTTAGGTATATGTATGGTCATATACCTAGGTAGTGGTTATCCGTTGATTTCATAACCTTTGTGTTTCCTCATGATTGAGATGGGTTACTTGATAACTTAAGTATAAGTATGGGCTTATACCTAAGTAAGGGTTATCAGTTGAGATCATCCTTTGTGGTTATCCTTGTTGGATTTAGTGAGACCTTGAGGGTCTCGGGGTCCCTACAGAGTATCGTTATACTCACCCTTTCACGGGCTTTGCCAGCACCTCATTGTGTTGGTTGCAGACGACGGGCAGCTCTGACGGAGGCCGAGTGTTCGAGGACTGGACGGTATCCGGAGGTGGACTTCACGATGAGACGATACTCGGAGCAGGTTGTCGGGTAAGAGAATCGTAGAGGATATCTGTACCAGCCCTTCAGGTAGGATCCGTGGTGGACGATCCAGGAGCTGTGCTATCGTTACCTACCCCTCAAGTAGGATCTGAGGTGGACGACCCAAGAGCTGCTTCTATTCTTCCAGATATTTATCTTTTCTGTTGTACTTTCGTTCAGTTGTAGTTGTACTTTATGTTGGGTTTGTATTCTATCCCACTTACTTTTCATCACTTTCTTTTGTACTTAGTGTATTACTTCCGCTTTTACTCTATAGTATTTTGTTTACTTTTATAAAGGAAATGCCTTCCCAGTTATCGGGATTTACGCCTTTGGTCCTAGTTGCCATCCCCTGGCCTATGGAAGGTGGGCTTTGGTTAGTCACGGCATGGGCCCCAAGGTCGAGTCATGACACACATACCATTTAATCAATGATAAAAAATGAAATGTATCTTTAAATATATAGATGTAAAATATCGTGGATGAATAATAACAAAAACTTATATGAGGGAAATTGATTATTATCAGATGTCATGTATCTGGAATATAAGGACTTATTTCCATTACGAACATTCAAATTATAGTCTAAAAATAAGTGTAGAAACCCATTTTCCGAATTAGTTATCTCATGAGAACATGTCAATGAATTGAAGAGATATATAAAGTCCAGGTTCCACCTATAATTACTAGTCCAAATAATTCTACATATTTAATAATAAAAATAACTCATATTTTTTATCAAATATCGCTATCAAATGAGAAATAAAAATATATCAGTAAAACACAAATAATCAAATAATTGTAAAAGTAATCATGGTATGAAAAATGTTATTTGGTTTTGGAAATAATTATTTCCAATGTTTGAGAATATGGATTTTCAAATAAATTTATAATGAAAAATTATTATAGTAATATCATTTCCTCTTGAAAAAATAACAATCAAAAATAGATGTGTGATCAAGAATATTTGAGGAGAATAATAATTAAACATTTCAATGTGAACCATACCACATTGTAACAATTATATCAAAATCATAAGAATTAAATTACATTAAATGAATGATAAATTATAATAATAATAATAGGATTAATGATATAATATTCCCAAATGGATTGTATGTATGGAACCAAAATGAATTAAGTACTTAATATGATATTAATCTCAAATATTTAAAAAGTGAGAGGAAAATACCTTACTATATAGATAAAAATGAATTGGAAACCCAAAATGTTACAATAATTAATCAAATAAAATTAATATGATAAAATTCAGGATTATATATCTCAATGTGCAGGTACTTACATCATGTATATGAAATTAGGTTCACAACAACAAGTATGCATCATAGAAATCGAAGTGAGGCAAGAATCCCTTACCTTGTGTTTTCTTATGGGTGAACATACATTAACAACATGAATAAAAAATATATGTATATTTCAAACCATCTTTACATCAATTTTAATGTTTACAATTTCATATAATTTACTTATTAATATGTTATGTAAAACTACTTATATAATTATGTTTACTGATGGGGTTTTTAAAAAATTTGGATTATGTGTCAAGAATAACCTTCGTAGGTCATCCATGGTCAAATTAATCATCATATAACATCTATATAATAATAAAAAATATATTATTGTCATATTTATATCTAAATTATACTTTTTAATTTAATCAAGAAATATGGTTATGAAAAAATTAATAAATGTTATAATTATGGAGAAGGAAGGTTGTACGTATGCATGAGTAACATTCCCATTCTTAAATGATCATTGTGGGAAAGAAGATAAGTAAATATAATAATTCCATAATGGAAATAATATAATAAATATTATATTATTTAATCACATTAACATACATATATAAATTTTTCATGTAAAATGATTCATATCATGTTGAGGATGTTGTAGTCAGAACAACCACAAACTACGTTATATCTAATAATGTGTCTGAAAGGGAAATAAAGGAGATGATATATATATATATATATTGTAGTAATATAACTATTTCATTAATATATTATATATTTTCTTGAGGTTAGTAATGTTAAATTATATCTATTCATTAAAACATTTTATGTAATGCCTGAACGAATCCTATATCTTTGAGGGGGAGGTAGTCCACAATTCCAAAAACAAAATTATCAAATTTACAAAACATGACAAGAAACAAGTGAAATAAAAAATTAAAAAAATACAAAATCATAATGAATTATAAATAACATATATATCATAAATAAATATAGTTTCTATCATAACACCCACGATGATAGGTCGTTAAGAAGAGTAGAACAATCATAGTTTTCTAAGGCAACCATTCTTCAAACACAAAATCAATAAGTTCACATCAAATAGATAGATGTGTGTATGTGTAGGTATAAAAAATATAAAAAACTACTTGTATCATTATAATATTTTTTTAGGAATAGAAAAATATGATTTTTAGGTGTTGAGAATTGAAATGAAACTAAAAACCTTAGAGAAGTCACCACCTCATAATTGGTTAACTACTTTTGGTTTGAACCAAAATCATACATGGATTGATTCTTTAAAAATGGTAAGATTATATGTAGTGGATAAATATTTTTGGAGAAAATTTGGATAGTTATTTCTATAACATAATATTCTTGAGAGGTGCGAGGAAATGGTAGAGGTGGTGAAGTTTTATAGGGATGGAAAATGACTCACATCGTATTATTGAAAAAAATATAGTTTTAAAAATGATGTTAGCTAAAAAACCATAACAAAAAACCAAAAATAATTAATGTAAGTTTTCCTCCTATATTTTTTAATCCAATTGGTGTTCTACCAGTGGCTAGGTCATTTGGCCCCTTAAACATAGGGTTCTAATGAATTTTTTTAGCATAATTACAAAATAATCACTATAATTAATTATAATAACATTCACTAATAAATTTTGTCAGAAATTATTATAGTTTTATTAGATCAATAATATTTCCATTATTATTATTTTGTATTTTGTATTTCCAAATTTCAAATCAAAAAATTGTAAAAAATATTATTAATTCTAATCTCGTAGACCAATATATTAATTGGTTTTAGTAGAAAAATGATTAAAAGATTGTAATGTTTTTATATTAAATGTAAAATTTAAATTTATTTTAAATAACTTAATAGTATTAATGGATTTATAATTTATCAAATGTTACTTTAACAAATAATAATAATATTTATCATTATTAATTATTTCGATGAAAACTAATTTTTAAACTAAAACACAGTATTTTTCAGAATTTATCAAGAAATGACATTTCTCAAAAATTCACAAATATTTACCCTAATATAATTTTGACATATGAAATCAAAAAAGAATATTATTTTATCAAATTAAATTCATAAACGTATCATAATTAAGATTTAAATTATTTTTTCCACTAAAAGGTGGAAAAAATTTCTTAATAGGTTTTTATATGAAATATTGGTTTTTCTCTTATCTTATGCATATCAAATCCACTGGATGAATATAAATAATATTTCATTGAATATACAAGATATATATTTCATTAATATCACTCACTAATTGAAATTAATATTATCTATATGGTTAAAATATATTTGTAAGAAAAAAATATCTATAAAAATATCTTTTAATATTCAACTGTTTCTTATATTTATTTATATTTTATTTATAATAATTGAATTAGTTGTCTATCCCATATGTTTTCATATGTTATTTAATAATATAAATTAAAGCTAGTTTATATCTTATTATGTTAAAAAATACTATTTTATTTATAGATTCTATCAGAGTATGACTCGGTACATCGTGTAGAGAAAACCATCGTAGAATGTTTTTTTCTGTACAACAAGCTATAGAGGAATGCCATTGTTGAGTATGATTTACACAAACTATTTGAAACATTAATTGAAAGATAAATCAATGTATTACACATTAAAATATATAGAATACATTTTGAAAAAATTATTTCGTATATGTATGTTATTTTACCATACGAGCTTACTGTCGCGAGTCATACAAACAACCAAATACAAGTATCTTACTTTAGTGTTTTTGGGGCGTCACATTCTCCTAACCTTATATAAAAATTGTGTCCTTACAATTTAAACATAATAATGGTGATATATTGTTAGATACATCGAAACATTAAGTCCAACATCATGATAAGGGTTCATAAGTCATCCTATACATAAGGGAGAATGAATTGAATAATGGTTACATGAACTACAATGTAACTAGGTTTCAATGTAGGAGATCATTATTGGAAAATAGTGATATGTACTAGGTAGAAAATAATAAATAGTTGTAAGGAGTGGATGTGGAAATCAATAGAAAACAATTTAATGTTCAATGGAATGTTTTTGTCCTCCAATCTGAATATTTTTGATGATTTATAAGACCATTGGTTCAACCGAAAATAATGTATTAGGACAACATTTTAATTCGAAGTCATCTTCAAAATGTTGGGAAATTATGACCAATAATATAAGGAAGCATTCATACCATGTAGATTAAAATTTAATATAAAGAAATCAATATTTTGGTCATCCTTTTATCAAATTAAAATTTATTCCTTTTACTCAAAGAAATAAATTATCAGAAATGAATTTATTATGCCTAAAGTAATAAAATAAACTTTTAAGGGATCGTAAGAATGATACGTTTAAATATTTTTCCTTACCTCTATTTAAATACTAATATTTTTTTTTGAAATCCATAATCCTCAATAGAGATACTATGGGTTCATTCTTAACATTTATTCATAATATTGATAAACTAAAAACAAATATTAATTAATAAGGACATTTCATAGGACAGTGGTTTTCCTAAAACCCTTATTATCCTATTTTCATGGCTTCACGACCTGTGGCCTTGCTGAATTTTATTGGTTTCCACCTAGATTAGTGGTTTTCCTTTTCTAAAACCAAATTAATATATTTTCCAAAATAAATATGTTGTGTATTCTTCAAATAAAGTTAATCACTAAAAAATCTTTTTACTACATCATTCAATACAACTAAAATACATAAATACTTCATCCACATATCTCTACATATATTCATCCTAATTCAAGGCGTTACCCAATATATAATTTATGGTATTACTTAATAATGACAGGTTATAGTCAATATAAACATCATAGGGTTAACATAGGATACATATTTTGTATCCAAATCCTTCATAATGGTTTGTAATGAAATGCGGATTATCTTATGCATATCTCCCGAGTGATTCAAGCCAGGTGTCCAGTAAGTCTGGTTGTGTATAAGGTTACCCCGATTCAGGCTCAGAACAACTTTTTCTAGTTTTTACTCTGAGGTACAACTCTTCCAAAACCACTTAAAATTATAGTATTCATATAGGGATTTATTTCAAGAAATTCCCATGTAATCAATATGTAAAACAATTTCTATAATTTTTTATCTATACATGTATTTAAATTATATATTCTTGTTATGTTCTATAATGTTGGTTTTTATATAACTATTTACCAAGGTTTATCCTAAACATCCGTTGTTACCATATGTGGAGATATAGCCCCAGATATCCCAAATCCATTGTATTCTACTAAATACATTTTCATTATTAAAATGAATAAATCCCTAAATGACCAATCGATTTATTAGTCTTGGTAATCCAGATACATAATTGAGTATTTTATTACAAATGAATAAATTTATTAGAAAATAATTTTTATTATTATTTTTTAAATAAATAAATATGATGGTATATTTTTCCCATCTAGAAAATCCATTCTTATATTTCATAACAAGCATATTGGATTATTGGGAAATGAAACCAAATTATGGTGAGTACAAAATCTTACTAAGAAAAAAATAGAGTGGAAGCAGAAATGAATCAATTAGAATAGTCAGTATGGAATGGTAAATAACTGAACACATATTCCATGTAATTAATATACTAAATGAAATAATTTATTCCGTATAAAAAGGAAATAAATGAATATACATTCCATTAAATGAAAATAAATAAGGAAAATAAAATATTGTAATGTAATAACAAAAACTCATTCCTTTTAATCAATGAACTAAAATGTAATGTATCCATAGATATATAGACACAATATATAATGCATAAATTATAACTACATTTAATATGATGGAAATTTCATTCTTATCAGACTCCATGTCTCCGGAACATGAAGACCTTTTACCATCATGAAAATTCACATGAAGATTAAAAATCAATGGCAGAAACCAATTTGCGTAATTATTCATCTCATGAGAAAATATTAATGTATCGCGAATTTATATAATTCCCAAGAAGCACCCATAATTTCCTGTCCAAATCATTCCTCTTATTTAATGGTTAAAATCAATAATATTCCTCATAATATATCTGTATAGAATGAAAAATACAGATATATCAATAATTCCCCAATAATCAAATAATTGTTAAAGTAACCATTTTGTCACGAACCAGCCCGGGTCGACCTTGAACCGGTCACCCGAGCCGGTCCGCGGCAAGTCCCGAGGGGCGTTCCCGATCCCCCCGGGATGGCAACCAGTGCCGGGCATTAAGACTTGATCGTTGGGAACGATTTCAGCCCAAAAAAAAAGTAAATAGAACAGAATAAATAAACACTAACAGCGGAAAAGAAATAAAAGCCACACAACCACGTACCTCCATGTGACCTCTCAGGTCACCACCCAACTAGAGAGCAACCTCGCACCAACACTGAGCGACTCAAAACAGAAGACATGTGACTGAAATGGTAAAAGATAGGCGTGAGCACAAAAGTACTCAGTAGGTGAGCCCAACAACAAATCCCAATGCACCGCCATTAAATAAAGAATCAACATAATCCAGGTTTGAACTATAATGTATAAAAGTAATTTTTCATAATGTTTTACTGGAAAATCAACCACGAGACATTTCCCTTATTCTCTTTCAAAAGTTAGTTCCATATCCTTAGTTTTAAACTCGTTCTGAAAAGCAAGGTGTTACATTTTCAAATCTAACCCAAAGCGAATAAAGCATTTTCATTTAAAAACCATTTTTCTCAAAGTCTAACAGTATAGGCTGTGAAATATGACTGAAAGAAAACAAGCAGGGAAAACAAGTGCAAGTAAAGGTAAACAGGTAAGGAAAACCAAGTGCAAGTACAAATAAACCAGAAGTTATCAGCAATAACCATGGGTGATCCTGAACATACCTAGAAAACCCCTGGACGTACTCTGGTTCAGACTACCTGCCGGCATGGTACTCCACAGTCAATAACCAACTGGCCGCCCTAACAGCCAACCAGTGGCACATCCCTCCTGGCCTGTCTGTAACTCCAGGGGGTACTAACCCGTCTAATCAGGGTTAGCAAGCAACCGTCACTCGATAATCTACAAGACGCCCAGGAACCCATAGTAGTTTTTGCAACACTGTGTAAGTGGGAGACCCGCGCACGCGTGACTCATCTCACCGCACTTGCCAACCCCTTACACGGACATCGCTACACGACAACCCTCGAAGGGAAGTCCCCCTGTATAAATGCCCTCACAAGTACGTATATATATATATATATATATAAATATAAGTATAATCACTTCACATTTATTAAAGTGCCAACCGGGCCGTCATATCATTTACACTTTGAACATCTAACACTAAAACATTTCCAAGGGACATGACATACGCCACACGATTGATAACTAGAAACGCACTTAGAACATTATTTAAGAAACTAAAATCAGCATCTCAAACCTGAAAGACGTTGATATCACAAGTAAGAAATCATTTTCCCAGTTCCAAACGCACCCCATTTTTATCAAGAGCCAAACGGGCCTTTAAACACCTTTTGAAAGAATAACATTTCTCAAATGAAATCCAGAATTTTAATCACGCATCAAAGGAAAACATTTTTCTTTTTCAACTACCAAGAACTACGCTTAATGTTTCCAAAAATCATGTTTAAAGGTCACACGGCACTTCCTCTAATCAAGGTTCAAATAAAAACACCATTTTCCATAACCAATACGCCTACCATTTTACACACACCAAAACCGCTTCAGAACCCAATTCAACATGATCTTCATATTTCATAATGAATTCATTTAGTAGTATCATCAGGAAAACATACACAGTTAAAACCGAGAAAAAAAAACTACTTCCACTGAAATGCTAGAAATAAGCAGGGAAAACCACATTATAAGTTACTACTTAATAATACTTTTAAATTTACTAAAATCCAATAAAAGACAAGGAATAAATAAATTCTAAATTTAAAGGCGAGTGTGATGGGAGACCTACCTCAAGATCCAAACGCGACGGTAAAACGACCCTGGAACCAAGGAGCGATGACACGACGTGTGTCCGAAGCCACGTGACAAAGTCCAACACTCTCGAAACTGAGGCGCGGAGACGGCGGAACCTCAACGGAAAGTAGGACAAACCTTTGCGGACAAACTGTGTACGCTGAACAGTGGAAAAAGTGCACGTCACTCAACCCGCGACAGAAAAAGGATTATTTAAAATTAAATAAAAACACTAAGATAAATATATATAGGTAAATAAATAATAAATACATGAATAAATAAATAATCAAAAGAATAAACAAATCGGTAATCAAACAAAATAAAACATAACCAAATGAATGAAAGAATAAGTAAAAAAATAAATAATTAATTAATTGACAAATAATTAAATGAATAAATAAATAAATAACTAATTAACAAATCCACAAAGAAAATGAATAAATCAATAACTAAATAAATAAATAAATAGATAAATAAATGAATAAATAATTTATTAATCAATTAATTAATAAACAAATAAGTAAATAACTAAATAATTGATTAATTAACAAATACTTAATTGAGTAAATAAATAGACAATTAATTAATCAATCAATTAATAAATAATAATAATAATAATAATAATAAGAAGAAGTTAATAATTAAAATAATAACAAATATAATAATAATAATAATAGCAATAATAATAATATAATAATATTAAGATGTTAATAATATGATAATATTAATAAAGTAATAATTTAATAATAATTGTAACAATAATAATATAATAATAATATAATAATATTAACATAATAATAATAATAATATAAGCATAATAATAATATAATTAAGACAGTAATAAATATATTCAAAATAACAATAATAATAATAATAATAATAATAATAATAATATAGTATTAATAATAATAACATAATAATAATTATAATAAATATGTAATAAGATAAATAAAATAACAATAACAACAATAAATATAATAATAATAATAATAATATAATAACGATAATTATAATAAAATAAAAGATAAATAAATAAAATAAAATAAAAAGAAACTTACAGCGGCTCCGGCTTGGGCGAGACGGGACGACAGGGAGCAGGGGGTGGGGGGTGTCGCCGCCAGTGGGAGAGGAGGTCGGCGGAGGTGGTGGGAGGCCGGAGAGAGTCGGCGGTCGGCTGGCGGAGAAGGCGGGAGGAGAGGCGAGGCCGACTGGATGGGGAGGGTCGACGCCGGAGGGGAAACGCGCCGGATCAGGGCGATTCGGGAGGCCAAAGGGACGGCGGGGTCGGCACGACGACGGGGAGCCGTGGCTGGGTGCGGGGCTCGGGACGCCGGGACGGCGCGGCGGTGGTGTGCAGGGGAGACAGAGGCCGGGACGAGGCGAGGCGGAAAGCGCAAGAGGGGAGGGCAGCGCTGGAGCAAGCGGAGGAGGCCGGGACATGGAGGGCGTGGCGGCTGGGTGCAGGGGCGGAGCGGGTCGCCGGGCTGCAGGAGTGAGGTCGGGAGCCGGGGATGCTGCGCCTGGGCTGAGCGGGAGAGAAACGGGGGAGAACGGGGTGGAGCCGACTGCGGAAGCGGAGAGGGAGCCGCCAGGGGGGACCGGATTAGGGTTTGGCGTGTAAAAAAAACTATATATATATATAATAATAACAATAAAACTTATAACACTGATAATAATAAAATAATAACAAAACTTATAATAAAATTAATGATAATAATATTAATATTAAAACTTTATAATAATAAAAATAATGAAATTTTATAATGATAACGATAATAATAATGATAGAACTTATAATAATAATAATAAATCTTATAATAATAATAAATAGTAAATTAGTTAATTTCAAAAATAATTATTTTGATCAAATATTTAAACTAATAAGACAATTCAAAGATAATACATATATACATATATAAGCATATATTATATATATACATTACATATGCAAGAATACAACAATAATGATAATACAAATTAAATGGTAATAATAATAAAAGGTCAATGTAAAAACTTAAATATTTAAAATGTCGGGTGAACACATAGTCACCCGGGCCAAACGCACGACCACCGCCAGCGATGCGATGACCGCGCACCGGCGCGAAACTGCCGACACAACAAAACCTCGAAAAATTTAAATCAGGACCAAGAAAGAAGAAAAAAGTTACGGACGTCCGCGGTCGGGGTGTGACAATTCTCCCGACCACAGACACTTTCTGCCCCCACAAAGTCACCAGGACACTAGTCAGCCAGAAACAAAGTCTATGCCCAAACAGGACTAAAGTAGCTGAAGAAAACTGAGAATCTCAGGGATGGCCTTACTCTACACAGGTCACACCCGACCGATTCAAGAGAAAGTTGAGGCCCGAGATTGAGGGGAGAACACGAAGGGGTTCTCCCCACCACAAGAACTTAACCAGTGCAGAAAAGTTGACCATCTAAATAGAAAACCCTAGGAAAGGAAAAAGGGTGGGGGGTCGACACGGGAACTCCCAATCCAATCAAACCAACACTTATAGCACGATTAAAAGAACACCACCGTCAAGACATTAAATCCTCGACCAGAGTCAACAACCTTCAACCCTAGGGGAAAAACCCATGGAAAACATTTAACCAACATTGAATTGGAGACGTGATCCACCGAAGTCCACAAAGCATAACCACATCGACAACATAACTAAAACGAGGTCAACCCACAGCAGAGTCAAACACACTTTTAAGAAGGATACACGATTTAGAATATCACCCCCACACGACAGGTCTGCTTGGATTATCACAGAACAAATCCATTGTCACTTTTTAGAAAAACAACCCATTTACAACGCTGTTGAAGCTTTTGTAGCAGGAAAACAAGTACTAAAAGGTCTTGATTGTTCCACTGCTAACACAGAACACAAAACCTGGACCACGGCTTCGCACCCCTGGGGACTCCTGACTGTGCGCGAGCTTCACCCCGAGACTTGTGGCTGGGGCTCTGATGGCTGAAGCATCTTCTGCCTCACAGTCAGGTACTGACATTCTCCAATCACAGCTTCCTCTTCAAGTGACGCTTCATGCAAAACTTCTCCAGATGACCCAGACAACCACAGCGATGACACGTCCTTGGAGGGTTGCGACAAGACGGCTTTAAATGCCCGAAACGACCACACTGAAAGCATACCATCGAACGATCTGATGGACTGGAAGCTGGGACCAAAGGGGATAACTCATTAGGGACAGGTATCTCTGGCACCTTTCCCTCACCAGAGGGGGAACTCTTACGAACAACAACAGGGGACACTGAAGTATTAACCACCCGCAAACCAGAAACTAACTCAGCCAAGAAAGCTTCCTCCACCAGCTTCTCGAAACAAAGGTCTTTAGAAGGGAGGACTCGCTCCTTGATCTCTGGACGAAGACCCCCAGTGAAAAGAGAGGCCTTCATGAGCTCATGCGACGCTACCTCTGGAGAAAAGGAAATTAGTTCCTTGAAATGGTCAACATATGCCTTCACCGTCCGTCGACCTTGTTGAATATGCACAAGCTCTCTCTTTTTCTCCAGCTTCACTTCCTCAGGTACAAACCATTGGATGAAAACAGTTTTAAAGACATCCCACGTCATTTTACCCTGCGTTGACGGTGGGGTAACCATCTTCCACTGGTCCAGAGCTGGACCCTCAAACAACTCCATAATTGCACGAACCTTAACATCATCGGGAGTTCCCAACATTCTAAAGACACCTTCCACTTCCTCGAGCCATTTTACTGCCTCTAACGGACCCTGATCACTATAGAGAATAGGCAAAGTCTGAGGAGGACCAAAAACTGGGCATGACATATCCGAATCCTTAGAGAACTTTCTGGGCGGCATCTCCTGAGCGACATATACAACACAAGGCCAAAACCAACATCAAAACGAAGCAACATCAATAAAAGAGCCTTTCTCAAAAATAGTCAGCACCAGGACCAAACAAATACAACACAACCCAAAATAAAATCTCTTCTTTAAAATTCCCTTTTCATTTTTGATTTCAAAACCACCCTTTCTCAAAATCACTTTGCAAAAACCAACCAACTTTCAAACCAAAAACTTTCCAAAACTGTTTCCCATTTAAAACCAATTTAGAAAACAAGGTCGATCCATTTATTTCAAATACACACCCAGGTAATCCCATGACCCGTTGCACATGTCTTCATCCACATTCCATTCATACGTGCATCAACACACACTTTTCATGCATTCTCACACATGTGCAAACGTTCATAAAGAGGACCTGTGGTTTCACCCCAAACCATTCTGAACCAACTCCAAGCAAACAACAGATTTTTCAAATCAAGAGATTTCAGTTTTAAAACCCATTTTATACATTTAAAGTCCATTATAAGAAACCAGTCCAATTTTCAAAAACCCTTTTTCATTTCAAACAACGTACTCACACAAACCAAAACGAAAGCAACATCCAAATTTGCATCAATCACATAAATGAGGGACTAGTTGTCACACTCAACCTGACGACATGGTAGTGAGCCATGTCCCAAGTCAGTGTCGACCACCAGGAGGAATTCAAACCGTGTACTCAGACTCCACATGGGTCACTACTCCATGTGAAATCACGACGTAACATCGGCTTGCCTCCATTGTCATCTCTCAATCCAAGACAAACCAGAAAATACAAGGACACAATTCCCGAACTACCCCTGGTAACTCGAGGATCAGTGCGAGCAAGAGTTCGCGACGCTCTTCCCGTACCTATCCCTCGAGTTCCGGCAGTCCTAATCTCCTTCTACCGGACAACCCAAATAACAAGAACCTGCCTCTGATACCGTTTTGTCACGAACCAGCCCGGGTCGACCCTAAACCGGTCACCCGAGCCGGTCCGCGGCAAGTCCCGAGGGGCGTTCCCGATCCCCCTGGGATGGCATCCAGTGTCGGGCATTAAGACTTGATCGTTGGGAACGATTTCAGCCCAAAAAAAAGTAAATAGAACAGAATAAATAAACACTAACAGCGGAAAAGAAATAAAAGCCACACAACCACGTACCTCCATGTGACCTCTCATGTCACCACCCAACTAGAGAGCAACCTCGCTCCAACACTGAGCGACTCAAAACAGAAGACCTGCGACTGAAATGGTAAAAGATAGGCGTGAGCACAAAAGTACTCAGTAGGTGAGCCCAACAACAAATCCCAATGCACCGCCAGTAAATAAAGAATCTACATAATCCAGATTTGAACTATAATTTATAAAAGTAATTTTTCATAATGTTTTACTGGAAAATCAACCACGAGACATTTCCCTTATTCTATTTCAAAAGTTAGTTCCATATCCTTAGTTTTAAGCTCGTTCTGAAAAGCAAGGTGTTACATTTTCAAATCTAACCCAAAGCGAATAAAGCATTTTCATTTAAAAAACATTTTTCTCAAAGTCTAACAGTATAGGCTGTGAAATATGACTGAAAGAAAACACGCAGGGAAAACAAGTGCAAGTAAAGGTAAACAGGTAAGGAAAACCAAGTGCAAGTACAAATAAACCAGAAGTTATCAGCAATAACCATTGGTGATCCTGAACATCCCTAGAAAACCCCTGGACGTACTCGGGTTCAGACTACCTGCCGGCATGGTACTCCATAGTCAATAACCAACTGGCCGCCCTAACAGCCAACTAGTGGCACATCCCTCCTGGCCTGTCTGTAACTCCAGGGGGTACTAACCCGTCTAATCAGGGTTAGCAAGCAACCGTCACTCGATAATCTACAAGACGCCCAGGAACCCATAGTAGTTTTTGTAACACTGTGTAAGTGGGAGACCCGCGCACGCGTGACTCATCTCACCGCACTTGCCAACCCCTTACACGGACATCGCTACACGACAACCCTCGAAGGGAAGTCCCCCTGTAGAAATGCCCTCACAAGTACGTATATATATATATATATAAATATAAGTATAATCACTTCACATTTATTAAAGTGCCAACCGGGCCATCATATCATTTACACTTTGAACATCTAACACTAAAACATTTCCAAGGGACATGACATACGCCACACGATTGAAAACCAGAAACGCACTTAGAACATTATTTAAGAAACTCAAATCAGCATCTCAAACCTGAAAGACGTTGGTATCACAAGTAAGAAATCATTTTCCCAGTTCCAAACGCACCCCATTTTTATCAAGAGCCAAACGGGCCTTTAAACACCTTTTGAAAGAATAATATTTCTCAAATGAAATCCAGAATTTTAATCACGCATCAAAGGAAAACATTTTTCTTTTTCAACTACCAAGAACTACGCCTAATGTTTCCAAAAATCAAGTTTAAAGGTCACACAGAACTTCCTCTAATCAAGGTTCAAATAAAAACCCCATTTTCCATATCCAATACGCCTACCATTTTACAGACACCAAAACCGCTTCAGAACCCAATTCAATATGATCTTCATATTTCATAATGAATTCATTTAGTAGTATCATCAGGAAAACATACACAGTTAAAACCGAGAAAAAAAAACTACTTCCACTGAAATGATAGAAATAAGCAGAGCAAACCACATTATAAGTTACTACTTAATAATACTTTTAAATTTACTGAAATCCAATAAAAGACAAGGAATAAATAAATTCTAAATTTAAAGGCGAGTGTGATGGGAGACCTACCTCAAGATCCAAACGCGACGGTAAAACAACCCTGGAACCAAGGCGCGATGACACGACGTGTGTCCGAAGCCACGTGACAAAGTCCAACACTCTCGAAACTGAGGCGCGGAGACGGCGGAACCTCAACGGAAAGTAGGACAAACCTTTGCGGACAAACTGTGTACGCTGAACAGTGGAAAAACTGCACGTCACTCAACCCGCGACAGAAAAAGGATTATTTAAAATTAAATAAAAACACTAAGATAAATATATATAGGTAAATAAATAATAAATACATGAATAAATAAATAATCAAAAGAATAAACAAATCGGTAATCAAACAAAATAAAACATAACCAAATAAATGAAAGAATAAGTAAACAAATAAAGAATTAATTAATTGACAAATAATTAAATGAATAAATAAATAAATAACTAATTAACAAATCCACAAAGAAAATGAATAAATCAATAACTAAATAAATAAATAAATAGATAAATAAATGAATAAATAATTTATTAATCAATTAATTAATAAACAAATAACTAAATAACTAAATAATTGATTAATTAACAAATACTTAATTGAGTAAATAAATAGACAATTAATTAATCAATCAATTAATAAATAATAATAATAATAATAATAAGAAGAAGAAGTTAATAATTAAAATAATAACAAATATAATAATAATAATAATAATAATAATAGAAATAATAATAATATAATAATATTAAGATGTTAATAATATGATAATATTAATAAAGTAATAATTTAATAATAATTGTAACAATAATAATATAATAATAATATAATAATATTAACATAATAATAATAATAATATAAGCATAATAATAATATAATTAAGACAGTAATAAATATATTCAAAATAAAAATAATAATAATAATAATAATAATAATAATATAGTATTAATAATAATAACATAATAATAATTATAATAAAGATGTAATAAGATAATTAAAATAAAAATAACAACAATAAATATAATAATAATAATAATAATATAATAACTATAATTATAATAAAATAAAAGATAAATAAATAAAATAAAATAAAAAGAAACTTACAGCGGCTCCGGCTTGGGCGAGACGGGACGACAGGGAGCAGGGGGCGGGGGGTGTCGCCGCCAGTGGGAGAGGAGGTCGGCGGAGGTGGTGGGAGGCCGGAGAGAGTCGGCGGTCGGCTGGCGGAGAAGGCGGGAGGAGAGGCGAGGCCGGCTGGATGGGGAGGGTCGACGCCGGAGGGGAAACGCGCCGGATCAGGGCGATTCGGGAGGCCAAAGGGACGGCGGGGTCGGCACGACGACGGGGAGCCGTGGCTGGGTGCGGGGCTCGGGACGCCAGGACGGCGCGGCGGTGGTGTGCAGGGGAGACAGAGGCCGGGACGAGGCGAGGCGGAAAGCGCAAGAGGGGAGGGCAGTGCTGGAGCACGCCGAGGAGGCCAGGATAGGGAGGGCGCGGCGGCTGGGTGCAGGGGCGGAGCGGGTCGCCGGGCTGCAGGAGTGAGGTCGGGAGCCGGGGATGCTGGGCCTGGGCTGAGCGGGAGAGAAACGGGGGAGAACGGGGTGGAGCCGACTGCGGAAGCGGAGAGGGAGCCGCCAGGGGGGGACCGGATTAGGGTTTGGCGTGTAAAAAAAACTATATATATATATATATAATAATAACAATAAAACTTATAACACTGATAATAATAAAATAATAACAAAACTTATAATAAAATTAATGATAATAATATTAATATTAAAACTTTATAATAATAAAAATAATGAAATTTTATAATGATAACGATAATAATAATGATAGAACTTATAATAATAATAATAAATCTTATAATAATAATAAATAGTAAATTAGTTAATTTCAACAATAATTATTTTGATAAAATATTTAAATTAATAATACAATTCAAAGATAATACATATATACATATATAAGCATATATTATATATATACATTACATATGCAAGAATATAACAATAATGATAATACAAATTAAATGGTAATAATAATAAAAGGTCAATGTAAAAACATAAATATTTAAAATGTCGGGTGAACACATAGTCACCCGGGCCAAACGCACGACCACCGCCAGCGATGCGATGACCGCGCACCGGCGCGAAACTGCCGACACAACAAAACCTCGAAAAATTTAAATCAGGACCAAGAAAGAAGAAAAAAGTTACGGACGTCCGCGGTCGGGGTGTGACCCATTTTATGATAAATGGTATGAATTTTAGTCAATAACAAGATAAATTACATGATTATATGGATAATAAATAAAATTTAAATTGAAAAATGATTATAATAATGTGATTTCGTTAATGGAAATTAACAATCACAAAAGAAATTGATATTAAGAACATTTTAGGAGAAAAATCTTTAAACATTCAAATGCGTCTCATACCACTTTGAAAAAGTTAAATCATATTCACCAGAAAGTTATGCATTTAAATAAATCATATAATATTGTGGGAATAATATAATTCTTGATATCATATATCATAATATGAAATTTTTAGGGTATTGAAACGATATTTTGAGTGAATATGACATTAATCTCATAGATATAAAATGAGAGAGGAAAAGCCCTTACTGTGTAGAAAAAAATTAATTGGAAATCTAGAGGTAATAATAATTAACTAATTACTTTGAAGATAATTGAATTTTTGTTACTATATATCAATTAGTTTGTATGTACCCCACATAAATTAAATTTTGTTCACAATAACATGTATGCCTCATAAAAATAAAAGTGAGACAAGAATCCCTTATCTTGTGTTTCCATTCAGGTGAACATCCTTTTACATAATATATAATAAATTAATGTTAATTTAATAATATCTTTAGAACCTTTTTCATTATTATAATTATATTTTTTTTCTATTTGTACCATGTTTTTTACAACTATAGATACAATAACCTTTATGACTTATGGTTAGGAAAAATTCAGTTTATGAGTCAAAAACTACTTTTGTAGGCCATCTATGATCAAAGGGATCATGATATAAAATATATAGAATAATAAAAATGAAATAATTATCATATTTATACATCAATTTTAATTTTCAAATCAGACATTACATAAGTATAGGAAAATATGATTCAATGATAGAATCATGGAGATGGTTGGTCGAATGTATGTTTGAGTAAAATTCCAAATTTTATATGATCATTACGGAAAATTGATAAGTAACTGAAATAGGTCAATTAGGATAATTATATACTATATTAAATACTATTTAATCACGTAATATTATATTTATAAATATGTTCTATAAAAGGAATCACATCATCTTTAGCAGGTTGTACTCCAGACATCCACGAATGAAATTATATCTTTTAAAGTGTGTGAAAGGGTAATGAAAGAGATGATATATATATATAAATATATTATATTTAATGAAATATTAACTTCTAATGAATGTATTATTTATTTTTTTACTTTTATTTACTTGTAACCATTCATTTATACATTCCATGCATCATTATAATGAATCACATCCCTTTGAGGGGCCGGTAAATCACACTTCTCAAATGAAATCATCCCATTTACTGAGCTCGGAAAGTGTTATAAAATATAATTTCATAAGAAAAAAAATTATAAATAACATATATATCGTACATAAATATATTTTCCATAATAATGTACATAGTAAGAGGTGGTAAAGGAGAGATGAAAAATCATTTTTTTCGTGATGCAGTAATTCTCAATTTATAGAAACAGAATGTTTGATTCCATTATATGGGGTTGTGTGAAAGTGTAGGACAAACCTTTAGAATAAAAAAATCATAGTATCTATATTATACTATAATTTTTTACACCAATATTAACATTATATTTTATACGGCGGAGAATGAAAATGTCTCTAAAAATCATGAGAGAAGATGTTACCTATAATTTAGGTAAACACATTTGTTTTGAATCAAAATATTCCATGGATGTCATTCTAACCAAAGGGATTCATCTCGTTCTAGGGGAAATATATTGGGAGAATATTTTTGGAGGCCTTTTAAAAACATATGAGGCTTCGGATATTTGAGGAATGGGTAGAGATGGTTTCTTTTCATAGGGAAGGAATAGACTCACGTGTTATTCCTAAAATGAAGTTAGGTGTATACGTGTTATTAGATAAAAAATCCATGAAAATCACTAAAAATCATTATTGGAAGTTTCAAAGCTGATATATGGACATCAAATGGGTTTTGGACAAGAGGTAATATCATTTGGGCACTTTAAAATAGGGGTTTAGTTCATTTTAAGACTAATTACAACTTAATTAATGTAATTAATGTAAATCACATTCACCAATATTTTTAAAAAAAATTAATTTTACTTTATTATAACAAAAATATTTTATTGATTACAATAGTGTTTGTCTGATTATTAAATTTGAAATAATAGAAGTGGAAAAATTAGGATGAATTTTAATCTTGCACACAAACAGATTAACTAGTTGTAGTATAAAAATGTTCAAATGATTCTTATGTTTATATATTAAATTTAGAAAATAAATTGATTTTAATGAAATATATTATATGAATGGTTGTATATATAATCCCATGTTACGTTAAAAGTAATTTATAATATTATTTAACATTAATATTTATTTAAATGAAAGGTAGTTTTTTAGTATAATGATTTATTTTTCAACATTAATCAAGAAATGAATTTCCTCAAAAAATCCATAAAATGAACCCAAAGCTAATTTTGAAATTCTTTACTAAAAAATTCTCTTTATTTTGTCTAATACAAACAAAAAACAATTCAAAATTAAAATTAAAAATAGTTTCACCAATTAATGGTGGTATAAATGACATATTAGGTTTCTATGTAAAATATTTTGTTTGTTGTTATCTTATTCTTATCAAATATAATTGAAGAATATAAAAAATAATTGATTCAATATGTAACCTAAATATTACATTAATATTAGTCACTAATTTTATATAATTTAATATATTAGGATTAACCATCTTTGTGAGGGTAAATTTGTGTTCTATAAAAAACATTTAAAATTAAATTGGTTATTATATTAATTTATAATTTATTTATAACAAACTATTGAGATGTATAAACCATATATTTTAATATGTTAGGTAATAAAATTCATAATAACTAATTGATATATTATTATACCGAATAATAATGTTTTAATTATAGATTATTTCTCGGTAGGACTCGGTACTATGTATAGGGCAAGAAATTGAAGATGGTCTCTTTTTCTTTCCATGCTATAGAGGACGTTCATTGTTGAGTATGATGAAATTTAACTTAGTGATTCATGCATTCATTGATAACACAGAGTTTTATTTTTTGAAATATAAAAAATATATTTTTAATATATTATTATGTATATGGATATTATATTACCTTACACAGTTTTTGACTCTTGTCATACATGCAATAAAATACAAGGTTCTAACTTTAGTTTATTCTTGGAATAACAATTATTCAATTTTAATTACAATAATTTATTTATAATTAAATATTATATACATTTTATCCATTTGGGATTCTTAAAAATGATAAAAATGAATTTTATATTATTTCATTTACATTTGGGGAAATTTCATCACATTCCCTCTGTATTTCCTATAATTAAAATATAAATATTATCATTATAAATTATATTATAGCTTTAGTATTAAACTAATAATTTAAATTTCATCTTGTACATTAATAAAACAAATTTCATGTTGACCTTTATAAATAATTTTATGATAATTTTATGTAAGGATTTATAAAACACATTTCATATTGTATCTTCCATTATCCTTTATATATTTTGAGAACATAACATATATGAGTTTCTTCATACCATTTATGTATGAAAAAATAAATTTTATGGTGATGTGTTCACTTTGGGTAATTCAATTTTAGGTATATTTTGACAAATGTTTTGACTACTTGTTTTACAAAACCATATGAAGATGTTCCGTGGATCATTTTATTTATATTGGATAATCAATATTCGATTTTAAAAGTATATTCAACATTTTTTTCTAGAAAACATAGACATGGTTAATCATTATTTTGACTGATTTTCCATGATTCATAAATACCACAAATTCTATAGTTAAGAAAGTATGTCTCTATATATTAATATGTTTTTTTCTTAAGTAGGTTTCCCCATATATTATATTATATTGAATGTGTATAAAACCAAGTCCATTCTGATTTAAATGTGTTTTATGTCAAACATAATATATCCTTACAATATCTTATTCATATGTATGTTCATGAATCTTTTTTCATTCCATGAAAATATTTTAATTACAATGTCTTATGATTGTTGATTTGTTTTCTAATTCCACGGTAATGTTATTCTTCAATGATGATAATTTCATGTATCCACATTCATATATCGTGATCTAAAATTATATAATCATTCATTATTATCCAATATTACGTTTTTATGATTTTAATCCATTAATTATATTATTTTACCATGTATATTTTTTTTATTATGTCTTTAATCTTATGATTAATCCTCCTTCACACTCTGATTTTTCCCTTTTTGAGAATTTGGAAAACCCTATTTTTTAAAAATTTACAAGGTATTTATTTAGAAATTATTATAATGATCTTATAAGGGAATCATTTTTGGTGTTTTTTTATAAAAAATGTTTCATTTTTTTTATATTAATATTATTATATTGGAAATATCTAAATACTATAATCCTTTTATTTCAATGAGTTTTTTATGTATGAGTGTATATATTTAATTCATTAAATTGATGTTAAATATTATTATTTTAAAATTGGATTATCATGGTACGTATTCGAGTAGGGTGTTGTTAATTTTAATGATTTTTTATATATTATAGTAAAATTTGACTTATAAAATACTAGGATAAATATAATGATTAATATGCTAAACGAAATGTGTTATTCAATAATACATATTATGATAAATTTAACATACTAATAATATTTTTTATTTTAATCCTAGAATATATTTTTGTTCATTTAACACATTAATTATATCGTTTTTATTATATTATTAGAACACGATTCATGAATATGAAGTTATAGAAGTCAGTTTTATTTTATATTCACAAATTAAGAATATATAAGTTTGACTTCATTGTTCTCAATCCTTCACCAATTATATGATTAGTAATTTTTTTAAATCAATATATTAATTATTGAATATTTACATATCCTTGAAGAAATACGATCATTTAATGATTATATCCAAATTATATAACTAAACCTAAAACAACATTTCGTGGAATATTGAATATAAAAATAATCTAAATCACAATTTTAAAAAATACGATGTTGTATTATATTTTGAATGAATCTCTCTACATGTTACTCGTATCAATTTTCATTAATGGGAACTATCATTAATTATTCCAAATCATCCCATGATATTTTTTTATGAATTTATGATTATAAAGAATATTATGATATCTAATTATTTTTAATGATTCATGACACCCATTAATGAATGATATCTAGATCAAATTATAGGAGATAACCTTTAAATTGAATATATTTTAATTTAACTATTCCATATAGATTTAATTCATTGTGATTTATTTTTTTATTCACCAATATCATGAGAATTGGTTTCTAATTGAACTGACACATAGTGTTATGACTATAATAAGGCGTCCTTATTGAATGGATCATATTTTGTATGAATAATCAAAAAATTAAAAGTAATAGAATTTATATAATTGTTTTAAACACCCAGGTAAGTCATCATGGAGTTCACCTTCACTATTATTTGTGATTAATAATGGATCCATGGTCTTTTAACTGATTATCTTGTGTACAATAACATCATGGTTGTGAACATGTACATCTTAAATAATATTGATGGCTATCATGTTCACTATAGTTATGAAAAAAATCCTCAAAAGTGTATATTTGATCAAGATATCATCAATTAAAGAAAAAAATTAATATAAAACTATCATATATTTATGTCCATGATATGTACACTATGGATGAATAGTGATTTTTTGGACATAAAATTTCCACAAATTCTTTTAAATATTTGATTAATGTTTTATTACTAGAGTTCGATTATAAATTCATTAATCACATTAAAATTGATATTATAATTTTATATATGATAAATTATGACCATGATGAACATTAAAATACAATATTAATGAACATAATAATGGAAAAACAATAATATGAATTCCAAAAGTTTGCAATTTAGTTGTGGAATGAAACCTTAAAATTTTATATAACCACTAGTTAGGTGTCATGGTGGAACATTTTATTATATAGGCTATATATGATTCATCATGATAAGTATATATAATACATATTTATAGTTTCCATTGAGTGGATAGACATTACAAAAACATTTTCAAAATATAAAATGATTACCAAAAACACAAACCAAGTTTTCTCATATTTGACTTACCAATATAAGGTAAAATGAATCTTGATACATCTTCAAAGAGGTTAAGAAAACATTTTTCAATACTCTTGAAATATCTCTACCTTTTTTTGGATTATTGTTTGTGACATATATAAATTCTTAAAGGACTATTTTTTTTTTGTTATTCTGAAAAATTACAAAGAGATTTATAATTTGTTGATTAAATTAAGGTCCATGGAGAGAAATTACCTTTGGTAGTATATTATATTTATAATTAAATATTTAAAGGCATGATAAATATAGAAACTACTATGATAAATATATATGGTTCTGACTCAATCCTAAAGTATATATAAACATATAAATGGGTACATATTTTCCAAACAAGATCACATGTGATAAAAATGGATTATGAGTGGGAAATAAATTTGAATTCTAGGAGGGTAAACAATGTGGATGATTATTTATAGAAAAATAGATCATGGTATCTTGGCAATAATAAGGATTTAATTAGTTCAAATTTTATGGTTATGCAATATATAGATCTTGAAATGACATTTCATCATAAAAAATCATTCTTTCTCAAATGATTAAATAATTTTCACTCCATATAGAAATTTAGAGCGTGTAAAACAGAGATATCAATATACATATGAATATAGGAAATATTTTCTTTCTTCAATTTTATTATAATGTAACTAATTATGATTTCACATTAATACATTTTTCATACATAACAAAACTATAGAATGAAATTTTGGATTATAACATAAAAATGAAATATATATTAATGCTGGAATCAAAAAGAATGTATATGATATCATAGAGAATATCTATTAGCAAACCATGATGAGTTAGAATATATAGTTTAAAAAAAAATTATTTTTTACCAATAATTATTCAATGATCTTATAATTTATAATTCGATGATACAAACATTAAACATACCCTTATAGAAATAAAAGAACAACACCATATAAGTTATTGTAGACCATACCATCGTATCTGAAGGATTAAAATCAATCAGGGTTATAGATGATTATCAAAATTGTTTATGTATTTCAATGAAATATTAGCTGATTTTATAATCCATAAAACACCAATGTTATATATATAATTTTTGACAGAGATGAATAATATATAACTATCAAATTTATTCAATGATATTAATGGGAAATATTAATGTTACAGAGAAATAATTAATAATATAATAATAAATATAATATATATATAAATTTTATCATCCAATAAAATTTAATTTGGAAGGACCAATGTGACATTGAATGATATGATTGGATAATTATTAGTGTATTTTAGAAAAATAGATCAATGTAATCTTCTAATTGAGTTCTCATATAAAAAATTTTAGAGATAGTATTGGAAATTACACTGTGTGTGTCTTTTTAGACGATTATATGTAAAATAGTGCCACGCTAAGAAGATTTTTTTATTGAAACATAAGGAAAAAAATAAACCATTTAGTGGGTATAATTTATTTTTAGTTTTATTCTTTAATTAATCATTTTTCCATACTTCCATAGTGTATTTAGAAAAAAATTTTAATCTATAAAAACTAAAGCACAATTAATAAATATGAATATATAATATAATAAATAATGGTCACTAATATTTTGGTTGGATCACCTGTATTAGGATACATCAAAATATAACATATAAATGGTGAGTTGATATTAGCAATAATAACTACATAATGAGTATTTTGATTAATATATATATACAAGGAGATCAATTCTCACTTAAGGTGTATAGGCACTTCCCACATTCTTTTCATGAACAAACCTCCCTAAGATATGAACATGGTCATTTATCCCAATGGGTATCTGGTAATACATTGGATTCCATTCCTTCACATTATAGGATTTTACACACGATGATAAATTATCCTGAAAATGAGACTCTTTATACTACAATACCGATTATTTATGTCATTATTGTCGTCACTCACAAACACGTATGATTAATTGAAAAATCATGAAAATAAAATGAAAAATTAGATAAAATATATAGGAAATGAACCTAGTTATATAACCACAATGTTCTCCTCTAATACATTGGACTACATTCTAGCACAATAGAATTTATTACCCATCGTGCTTAATAATTAGAATAATAAATGTCACCATACACCAAAAAAATGTTATTGTAGTGTTCTTTATTATAAAAAATACACACACTGATTATAAGAAGAACATTAATTGAAAAAATAAGAAAATTATTGTGAAATGTAACAAACATTTTACGTGGATCTCCTATAATGGGTTATATTGAATGAGATCATATAAATGGTGTATTGATAATCTAAATAATTATAACATAAGTATTTGGTTATTGACATCATTTTGTTTTTTATACTACTTATCCAATGTCTATAGTTTAAAACTAACTTCATGTCACGACCCAACCTCCTATAAAAATGATGTTGGTCATATGAAACAATTAATATACTAATATAACATTGATTATATACTTGAAAACAAGATTATATAATGAATTTTTACCTCTATTTTGACTAATGATTTTTCTAATAGGTGATCATATATTCTTATTGTATTCTATTCCACCACATCCACACACCAACGGATGATTCCGAGGAGGTCCTCCATCCAAATACTACTCCACGCCATGAAGGGTTTACAATGGATTTGTAATATTGTATTCTCTATTACAGAAAGGAGAACCTTTTTTACTTAGTTAGTATCATTTAGTATTTCAATTTCAACGTTTCTATGGATGTTATAACCATTCCCATTTTAATCACATCATCCTCATTATGGACCTAAGAATGTAAACCCTAGCAATGCCTCTAAACAACACACAAGGTATCTGATATGATACCATATGACATTAAATAAACTCCCCATTTCATTATCCTAATCATTTATCCCAAGGGAATCATTAAATAGCTTAGATTCCTTCATGTAATACCACATTATTTTACAAACTGAGCTCAGTATTTAGACTAATGATTGTCCCCAAAGGCTGACCCTTTTTCTTTCAGTGTATTTCATCACACTCACATACACCTCGTGATATTCATATGAGTTCACCCATCATGACACCACTCAACGATGTGCATGCTCAACTATTTATTTATAATCATCTAGTTTTTTGAAAAAAAGGAAATCCTTATTGACATATGGAGATAGGTCTATTAAATTATTTCATAAATTTAATAGGGTGTTACTCTGTAGGTAACTATATTATATGGGGGATATCATAGATAAATATAATTAAATACATTCCATTCTTTAATGTGTAAAATAAAATGAAGTTCTGCCTCATATTAAAACATATTCTACATGATATTTTGATACTCTCTTCCGAGTCAATATAACTATTCATCGAATTGTACTTCCTTAGAAACATGATAATTTGTTATAATACTACATATAAACATTTCCATATTTCAATCATTGGTCATTATTAAATTTCATAAAATTCTCTTCAATTCTTCTCTAACGATATAATGTGTCATTTTATATTGGATTATATCAAAATAATAGAAATAACATAACATTATTAGGATTATTTGAAAATATAAAATTAAAATTGAAAACCACGTATAATTCACTCCTCATCGTATTTATCCATGAAATCTTTTAAAATTAAACAAAAGCACTTTATATCATTTATGATTATGGAATGTCATGATAAATACAACAGGTAATCATTAATAAATCTATTTTATAATGTAAACATTAAATTTATTATATTCAAGAAATCATATAATGATTGCAAAAAAATGAATAATTTATAATTGGTTCCTATGATGGGTTCAATCATCTACCAATTAAACATGAGTGTGATGATTCTATTCATGATCAAAATTATTTAATCTAAACAAATGCAGAGCATCCGAAAAAATCAGGATTTATAACAAAAACTTATATATTCAAATCATGTAATATTTAATCTATTTTTTGTTGCATAGTATCCCATGATTATAGGTCATAATCATTTTAAAACAAGTATGGTGACTTCACAAAATAGTAATCATTTGTTACAAAAATAGTGTTCCACAGAAAACACAAATCCTAAAATTTTAACTCAACGTCTGTCTACAACAATAAATTTTTTGTGTGACATAAATCAATATTGTGTGATGAAAATTATCTTTTAGGAATGATATATTAACAAAAAATTTTCATTTAATTACAATAGATACAGGTATTTAATACATATAATTAATGATGTAATGATACATTAAGTTATTTTAGTATTTTTTTAATCATTGCAATACTAGGATGATTTGAATAGTATTTTTTTTTGTTTTTGGAATGAGACATGGAATATTTAGAATATGGGGAGGATGTGATTAAGGAATATGGGGGAAAAAGAATATTTAATCCAGTAGAAATGATCATATAAAGCCAGAGTAGACAGCCTAACCATGGGAATGAAATTTACTTAAACTGAACACCATTCATGTCATGGGAGCCATTCAAGTGGTCGAGGCAGAGATACACCAAATTTTATGGAAGTATGTAATATTATATAAATTTCAACTTACATGATTCTTATCCCAATAATTCTGTGTGTTTTTCAAGATAGGGGAATTATGACTCTTCTTTCCCAACATTAACACATCTGACATTGTAAACCCATTAGAAAGTCACAATGTTTAAATTATTGGAAGAATGTACTTTAAAAAAACAAATATTTATTACCCTAAAGACTATTAAACATACGAGGTTTCTCATATTGAAATAAATAAATATATTTTTTATTTGATTAAATATAATGAAATCATCTCTATTTAGTATAAATAAATGTGATATGGTTCCACTCAAATCATTAATCTGGCAGGCATAGTAGTATGGATTGATGAATCCAGATGTCATGATCTATAAAAATGATCATTATCTTCTTAAAACCTAGTGGATAAAATCGGGTGGTAGATCTCGTGGATATAAATAAGTATGAATATATTTTTATTTATTGTTGAATTTTCACATATAATTCATCTTGGTCATTTATGGAATATTTATTTCTAAATTATCTTTTTTTTAATTAATCATGATTGACCATTGTGAGATTGATGAGGGTGTGATAATTCAAACCAATTGAGTGGTGTATAATCCTCACCAATACCATTGGTTGTTTTATCCACTATGTTTAAATATTTTATAGAGTAACTAGATCATTGAAAAAAGATATACCATATCCATTGTTAAATGTGGAAATCGATGATTTGTGGTTGTATAGAATGGAAATTATATTCATGATAAATATTTTTCAATGTAAATTGATTTATAAATAGTATTTTTTACCTTCATTATTAATGATTTGTGATTTTTAATATCGAGTAATATTTTCAATTTTTCATGAACATCATACATTCAGCATTCTACCTCATCAATAAAATCGTTCAAAATTTTATTATTATATATGTTTTGTTTTTATTATTAAATGATTATATTCTATAACTATATATTTTTTGTTTCAACCTATATCATTCAAATCATATAATCCCCAATAATTTTTTTTTCTTGATTCACTTTAGAAATTTCAAAATACATTAAACCTATGAGAGTAAATAATTCACCAAAACCTATCAACCATAATGATTGCAACTTTTCCTTGTTTTGAATAAATAAGAATAAATTAAAACATAAAATAATTATATATAAATTTATAGAACAAAAACTATAATTCCTTTACTAGATGGGACCCAACCAGTAATTACCCCCATGCCCGCCTCCAATTGGTCTAGCGTAAGAGACTTACACCAATAAGGCATATCACACACATGGGAAGAATTAGCCTAATTTACATGTAATCAAACACATTTATCCATATAAATAAAATAAAAAAAGTAAATCAAAAAATAAAAATATATTCATCAATATATAATACCACAACTAGAGTACAACATTATGTAATGTAATCCATAAAAGTGGTACGTATAAAAGACCTTGGAAGACATGAAATAAATTTTGACAGGATAAGAATGAGGTAGCGATTGATAAATGAAAAACCAGTATAATCCTATGTCACTCTGTCCAAATCTATACTCCACCAACTCTTAGTCCTCAGTATACTCTTTAAGAAGGTATATCATCTATATAATACGCTATAAGTGAATCCATATCCCTTGTAGTGGTGATTATAACATTGTATAGTGTGAATCCTAGAAATAACCAAGCATAAAGCATCAAGAGTCTTCAACTCATCTTTTGTTATGTTGATCATAGTATGTGACAACAAAATATCCTGATATAAATTTTTAAGTCACACAAATACACTGTATGGGTTCATCCAAAATACAATAATTGGATTTTTTCTTAGAAGTTACATAAAACACTCGTTTGGGAGAACACACTCAATAATCTAGTCTACTATTAACAACCCTCTCCCCAAAGGTTATACTTGTTAGGTATATTAATGAATATTCATGAAGGATACTTTTAGTGTTCATCAATTACTCACAAATGATCATAATACACCTCATCAGAAATATGCGATCTTGATTCACATATTAGGGGTCAGTTCCTAAGTCTCACTGGGGGACGCCAGACCCAACTGAAAACATATTCACAGTTAATAGATCTATGAACATTAAAATATTTTCCATTTCAATTATAATTAACCATATATAGGTAAACATAATGTATATGAAAATATATTCAGGCCTCTTAGAGGGATAAATTCTCTATGTATCTCAAGTGTCATTACATGAAGATTGAGAAAACTCATTCATGAATCAGGGATATCAAGTACAGTAGACTGATCACTAGGAATCTACAAATAGGATAACATAAAGGATAACAATGGGATGCTACATAGAAACCTCATTGTTATGTGATAATTAATTATATTCCACATCCACTTTCCCAAATAATGTCACGTAATCACATAATGAATCAACGTTGAGAAGTAGGACTCCAACAGTTCCTCAAGGAGTACATGGTATGTTGATATATGTAAATGACATCTATCTCTATGAAAAGTCATTGACATGTATCTTACCCCCACATCATAAAATATTCCACATTACACAATGTTTCCCAAGGGAACTCAACATGTTGAAGCCATCCTAGAAATAAATGTGATTTTCCTCACATACCCATGTATAATGGGTCATGACCATGTACTCGGTTGTGTCCATGTAAATGGATCTGCTTGTGTACTTTCTTCCTTATAATAAAAATTCCAATTTTAAGACATGTTTGGACACATTAAAAATTGTTCAAGTACTCATGGTACACATCGATCTATCTCCAATATGTTACAAAATGTGTGACTAGGAACACACTATTTGTAACACTACATAGACTCATTGGAATGTACTACCTATAAAAAATGATATGGTTGGATACAAGTCACGTTTCATGTGACACATGTCATGTGGTAGAGAATCATTATCCCTATATAGAAACTCAACTATTAGATAGAGAGGAATACACAGAGTGTGATCATAGGAAAAAACAACATATAGTTGGGTTTATGAAAAAAACCCATGGAATCCATCATTCAACGTCATCTATGATAATTCAGTCACTAATTCAACAATTTTTCGTGTTTTATATCATGGATATGAGGTTCACTGAACCCCCTCAATAGTGATAGCTGGAATTGGGGCATATATGATTCACATGAAACACTATTATCACACCCCATGGGTGATACATGCCATAATGGTCTCAAAAACCCCCAAATTCATCCATGGATATACAACCACCATCAAATACCGCATCCATAAGGATCATTATTTTCAATGATTTAATGGAAAATGATCCATCACTACGTAATAAATGATTCATTTGTAAATAGAGTATTAGAATGGTAAACACTTATAAAATTAGAAGAGAAATTAGTAATCCATAAATGTGAGTAATGAACCTTGTTATTTTTTCATTTAATCCTAATTATGTTGTCATAGAGAAGAAAAATGAACCGGTATAAACTTTAGTGATGAATTAAATAATTATTATCCCAAAATCATGATAATATTCATGTACCTTCAAAACTATTAATACATGGATCAATCTATGAGTTAATTGATTAATTTTCATTGAATAATTCCATGACCCTAGGATCATGGATCTATTCAATTATATAATTATGTTGGTATAGATACAAGAGTCAAATCCAATGGGATTGAAATGTTTAGCAGTTTATGACATCATGATTACATACATGATTCCCTTATTGAATTGGGAAATAGAAAAATAAAATATTATACATATAAAAGTAAATGAAATGTATCTTTGAATGATCTTTTAATAAATTATTTTTTACATCATGGCGAAATGATAAAAAATAATGGTGATCTCACATTCTTAGTATGAGTCCATCGAAAAAATCAATAATGAATCAATGAGTGTAAATCAAAAGAGAAAGTTAAATAAATTAGAGAAAATGAAATTAAAATTTAAAGATATGGCATAATAAATATTTATACCAAAAAAAATAATCCACATTCCATTTAATAAAAAGTATCATAATGAAATTCATCTATATATTTTATCATATTAAAATATAATGGATAATAAAAATTGAGACTAAAATATCTATGATGGAAATGCTTAATTATTGGATGTTAGGTATATAGAAAATGAAAACATCTAAAATCATTAAGTTTCAAAGGATATTTTAAAACTATGTGTAGAAACCCGTTTAGTTTTTCAAACATATTTTTCATTGAGAACAAGTAGAAGCATCGAGATGCTATATAATTTCAGGGACCCACACAACATTGTCTGTCCAAAGCATTCCTCACATTGAGTAATTGATTAAATTATTAAATAATATTCGTTATAAAATAATTATATTGAATATGAAATATGGATTAACATAAAATTACATAGTATATTATATTTAACAATAAGGGTTCTCGACATTGATGAATTGAATAAACTTTTAATAAACATACATGACGAAAGTAATGTTCAATAAATTCAAAGTCTCCCAAAAAAATTTGAAATTTTTTAATCATAATAAACATGAAATAATAACACTAAATTATCATACAATATAATGATAATGATTATATTCATGATAAAACATTTCAAATCGAATTACATACACTATATAAATAAACTAGGTTTATAACATTATAAAATGTCTAAATGAAATGAAATCGATACAACATCCCTTATCATGAGTCCAACTTGTAACATGTCACTTTATGTTTAATAATAATAAAAATATGTTAAATATTTACATTCTTCGGAACCTTTTTCACTTTTATTATAAATTTTACATCACATACTATAATAATTTATAAAATTATGTAATCAAATATGTTTACCTCAACTATTTTGAAAAAATTCAGATCATGTGATAAGTAAATTTTTTCAGCCAAGTATGTTCAAAAGGATCATAATATATACATATATAGATTAATAATTAAGTTATAATTATCATTATAACATAATATTTAAACATTTAAACCGAATCATGAAATATTGTAATGAAAAATAATCCAACACTACAATCATTTAGAGGGTTGTTTGTAAGTATGTAGGGGTCACTTTCCATTTTTTCATTGAACATGTTGGAAAGAAGGTAAGTATAATTATATCATTACCTAATGATATTTTAATAATAAATACCATTCTATTTAATAATATATATTTATATATTTAATTCATTTTATGTGTGAAAGATCACATCACATTAAAGATGTAGTAGTCCAATGGTCCACGACCCATGTTATCTATTATTTGTGTGTGAATTGGGTAAAAAGAAAATGATATATTATATTTCCTGAAATTTAATAATATCATTAATAACATATATATGCCAATTTTTCACAAATTTTTAATTAAAAGTATACATTATTCATTCCATGTATCTTTTTACCTAATCACATTACTTCTAGGAGGCGGTAGTCCACACACCAAAAATGATATTATAATATTTACAGAAAAAGATATTTCAAAGGTATGATTTATAAAATAACTATAGTGGAAAAATTTCTTCATAAAAAATATATATATCATATATAAACATTATACCAATCATAAAAACCAACCCTGAAAGTTGGTAAATAAAAAAATGATAAACTTCATTTTGTGAGGTGATACTTCCATGTACACAAGAATGCGTTGTTCATTACCCATTTGATTGAAGTTTGTGTTTTTTGGGGTCGATCCATTATAATAAAAACAAAATGATATATTATTTAAACTAATTATTTTAAATGGTAATGATATATTATTAAATGATTAATTTTTGAAGTAAAATTAATAAAAATATCTTGACGAAAAATGTTTACTAATATTCGGGTGTGTCAATTTTTTTTCACCGATGGGATTACATTGTTGGATTTATACCAAATGGGATACTTAAATGTGTTAGTGAGTGATGTTGGGAGACTAGTTTGGGATTATTTTTGATAAGAAAAAGAAGCATGATAGGTTTGAGGAAGGGGAATAGAGGGGTCCTTTTATAGTGGAGGGGGATTTTCAATCTTGTTAATAAAAAAAGGTACACATTATTGGGTGGTATATCTAATCAAATGTGCCTAAAAAGAAAAAATGGATTAAATTGGATTTGTTTTTTAAACTAGCCACCAAAATAAAAAATAAGTTTAATTTTATAATTTTTTTCGTTAACATATATGATTCCACAATCTTATCATCATGATTTTTATTAATTAATCTAGCTTTAATCAAATGTAATTTAAAAATTAATGAAAAATTAAAGTTATAATTATTAGATAATATTTAACTACTATATTATAAATATTAGATTAAATTTAAAAAATAGAAATCACCTTTCTGAGGGACATTGATTTTAAAATAGCACATCTAATAGAAAAAAATATTGTTTTTATTAGGAAGATTCTAACAGGGTTTTTATTATCTATAGGTTAATATATTCATTTTAAAAGATATATATGTCCATTTATAGAACATATTTGATAATTATTGACACTTAAAAAACACTCAGAAGAATATATTATTTTTATTGATTTTAAATCACGTAATAAAATATCATTTATTTTAAAATAACATTGATGTAAATTTTGACATTATTTATTTAAAATTAATTAGTAAATATCAATAAAATATTGGAATTAAAATATATTCAGTTAATATTTATTTATCATGATACATTTATCTCCAATAATATTTAAATAAAATAAATCAATCAAATTTCATCACTTTTAATATTTATTGTATTATTTATTATAGGTAATTATTAAGTAAATTATCGCTTCATTGGTGTTTCGTAAGAATTAATTGTAACTAATTCATCACCAAAACATAATGAATAATTAATAAGATAATAATTAAATATTTAAATTTCTAAATTTCATCTATAATCGAAAATATGATGTTTTTTCCATATCCCAATGTCTTTTAAATGTTAATGGTAAGGAATGTTAATTTTTTCAATTTTTGTACGAAACATATAATATAGAGAATATTTATAAAATATAATCTTAATGATTTATAATATTAGAACCAAAATGGGATATTTTCTAACTATGTTCATCCAATTGTATTTTGAAATGTTTTTAGGTAATGTTTTTTTTAATATTCATGGTTCATTCATGGTTATGCTTAATTTTACCTTAATCGATCTAAATAATTTTAAATACATCAACTAAATTTTGTTTCCAAGAAATTATTTGATAGCATTAATGAAAAATTACTCTATTAATTTAAATCATTTATTTATATTTTTCCAAATTAAATCTATATTAGTTTGAAAATTAATAATAACACCAATCTCGCAGGAGTAGTGAGAACCTGGGTTTTTAACGTAAATTTTTTCATAAGATTAATAAGTTATTATGTACATTTTCAACATAAAATGATTTCAAAGCCCAATGATGGATTCATATAAGAAAAATTGATCAATTATATCTTAAAATCCTATTTAAAATATAATTTAACATTCATAGTAATTCAAATAAAGGGGTAGTTATTAATAAAAATGTATTATTTTTAACTATTCATCAAAAAATGGAACTTACTAGAAAAATACCAAAAAATTGACCATAAAAAATGATTTTTTAAATAAATAAATAGATTTTATTATAATAAATTAAATTTATAAATGTTTGAAAATATAGTATTCGAATTTGGGGGGCATTAAAAGGATGTAAAACATGTCCTTTCATGTAATGAAATATAAAACAATGTTGTGTGCAGAATTAGATTAACATTGTTTTGGTAATAAAAAAATGTATAAAAAATTAAATTTATTTTAAAATGAGAATATTTTAATGTATTGGGTTTTTACTTTCTACCCCACCTTAATTAAATTGTGGCCTTTCAATTTTAACATGATCTCAAAAATCAAGATAATGATATTTGAAAATATAATTATTGAAATCCTACATCCTATGATGATTTAATCAAATATAATATTTAGATGAAAAAGTAAACAACACAATCGTCACACATAATAAAATATAATTATGTATTATATAGTATAACATTATTTTATAGTAGCGACATGTATAATGAGGGAAAGTATAAATATTTATAGGGAGTGATTGAGGTCATCATTCACAAACATGTTATTGATCAATGGAAATTTTAGGTCCCAATGGAAATAAATATAATATGATTTTATATACCAATAATTAATAAATAATCAGTTATTAAGATAACATTAGTGAAAACATATATATTGATATGTAGTCTAAACATAATGTTCTGGTGGAGACGGATAAAGACCAAATTTATGTGGAAATTGTTGACATGGAAACCATAAACCATATGTGTGAATAAAGTTCACTAATATATTAATAAAATTATTATAATAGAACAAAAATTTTGTTTGGTGATTCTATTTCATTTTATGGAGAAAATCATTCACTCTCTAAAGATAAAAAATATATATTACAATAAACATATCATATTCTTTGATTGTTCCTTGAACTATTTATAATTCATCTCTTATCACATGTTGTGTTTTAAGGTAAAGTAATACATTAAATTATAAAAATTCATTAATGTCTCAATATAAAACATTTGAAAAACGATTACCTTTTCTATAATATTTTTATATAACATGTTATAGGATTGGTAAAATTGAATAAATCATTGTCCTCCAATCAACACAAAGTATCTCTTTAATCGGCACACTACAAACATGTGAAAACCTTCATCCTGTAATCTCTTGACATATGGAAATAACTAGAATTACAATAAATCATTAATAGAAACATGCATTCTTCTTATTTATTCAATTGAATATATATTTTTAGATATATTTCTCAAATCCAAAAAATATGTGAATATAAATAATCATAGAAAAATATAATTTTTAAATTAATCATTACTCAATTACAAGTTAGTCAGTACTTTTCTTATTTATGTTATACAAAATAATCAATTATTAATCCAAACATAATTATATAATCATTGAAAATCGATTAAGGGTTATAATTCAATCAAACATGAGGTTCCCAAAAAAATTAATTTCAACAGATACACATTTTGTGGTACCATTCAACATACGATCTAAATTTATAAATAAAATGGTATGTGAGTAAAATATTTATAAGATTATAACAAGTACATAATTAATAAAATACTCAAATTATATATTTCTTGAATCCAAACATAATCACATTATTTATTTCTCTTCATGAATTTTAGTATCATAATCATGGCCTTTAGAAGTCAGCCTCTTTTATTGTATATGACATTGACAAATGATAAATTCATATACGTTGTGTCCCATATCCATGTAGTGGAAGAATTTCCCATTGTATTTTCATTCTTTACCATTTAATCATGAAGACCATTTCATTTTTTTCAAAACATACAATAATATTCTATTCCATGCAAGAAAGTACATGGGTGATTCAAACCCTAATTATCACATTTAGCAAAATAATTATTCCCTGCATTTATTTATAAATCTCAATAAATTTCAACATTTTTTTCCTAATTTGAATAAAATCAATAGGAATATAGAATTATTTTCACATGTTTCTGTCACATATACTATGTCCCGGCTTCATTATAATTATTGGGGGACTCTTTACCATTGAAATATTGGCATGTAGAAATAAATGTTAATATCTTTCTTAATCTTTGGATCATGAACATTGGTGGGGTTCAATTTCCTTCTTCAAATATCCATTTCAAAAAGACTACAAACAATAGATTAGATCCAATCATTTTAAAACATAATTTTTCATCCCAAAACTAATAAAATACATTTTTTAAATTATAAATCTTTTCTATAACGAATCCCATAGTAGTAAACGTGGTATCTTAGGATATATATTTAAATTAAAATCCTTTATAATGTATTGTAAACAAATGAATTATCCTATGTGTATCCCCTATTAGTGTCGAACTAGTTCCATAGTATATCCCATTGTCTTGTACTAAGTTATGTGGAGTCAATCCTGACACACCATTTCTTATTTTTTACTCAAAAAGCCTAGGTACCAAGAAAACCTTGGCCCTAAGAAATTTATTAATTAAAAAGAAATAGAGTCATGCATCTAGTGGATTATAACATAGTCTAGAGTACATGACACTATACATGTCCACCTTAGCAATTAAGGCATAATAACTATGGGCCATAAAAGACCACATCGCATCTATCACTAAAATATCCTACTTACACTAGTGCAAAAACACTTTTTAGCGTTGGTTTTTTTTAATTTTTAACGTCGGTTATAAACCGACGTCTTTATAGGCGACGTTAAAAATACAGTTTTCGTGTCTGTTCATAGAAACCGACGCGAAAAATAATTCGCTTATGAGCTTCGGCGTCGGTTTTTTATAAAACCGACGCCGAAGCTACATTTAGACATTATTTTCCGCGTCGGTTCATTAAAAAACCGACGCGGAAAATAGAGTCGACTACGTTATCGGAGTCGTTTTTTAGAAAAACCGACGCCGAAATATCGGTTTTCCGTGTCGGTTTTTCTAAAAACCGACGCCGAAACTAATTTACACAGGATTTTCGGCGTCGGTTTTTTAAAAAACCGATGCCGTGAATAAATTTTTTTTTAAATAAAATACATATATTTTCTCCTCCAAAAATATCGGAACCCTGAAAAAAACCCGAAGTATACAAATACAATTAAACAGCTTTAACAGAAGTACTTGAGAAAACTCAAAGTAAAGAAGAATTAAAATACACATACCTACATGGTGCATTTTCTTAATCTAACCATACTCAATATCAATCATTGTAAGTTTCCTCCAATACATAGCACTAATCCTGTCAAAACAGTAATGAAACTAAGGAGATGTGCGTGAAAAAATCAATCCAAGATATTATTGCAATGAATAAACATTAAATGAAAATGTGTAATTTATTTGAATCATTCATTTTTTCACAAAGTAAATTACCAAAATGAAATGTTACGACTCCTGATCAAAATTCCAGGAACACTCAGCCGATGCAACCTATTCCTCACCTCCCCCACTGAAGATGTTGGGGGTGTCTTTTCACCATTGGATCCCCATCACCCCCAACCTCAGGTTTTTATATTTGCTCTGTATAGACGTGCATTACCCATTCACTATTATTATTTGTTTAAGTTATGGAATAACAGAGAAATAAGTTTGAGTGCAAAAAATAGGTTAGAAAATTGAAATCAAATGCAGATTGAAGAGACATAAAGAAACATACCTTAAAAATTGACATCTTCTATTTTATCTTTGTGCAAATACACTGAGCATTGTTTCAGGTATTATGTGATATGCTTCTCGGCAATCATTTTCCGATATTTATTTGCATAAAAAATAAAAAGGCCTAGAAGATATTGATGTGCATGCAAGGGAGACAATTTTTAGTGTTTGTGAATGTTATTTCGCTATACGAATCTCTATGTTCATGATCCAAGTACCACCCTCCAGATCTGTCACTGTACAGACAAATGATTTGAAGAAATAACACTGAAAAGAAATATAATAACTAATTCTGAATTAAAATACACGTACCTGAAATATACGACATGCTTATTGTTGGTTATTGTTTAAGGATTCATTTGATTATTAGTAGATTCAATAAAACAGTTTTTGCAGAGGCACTTGAGAAAACACAGTAAAGCAGAATTAAAATTCACATACCTAAAATATATGACATGCTCATTGTTTGTTATTGTTGAAGCATTCATTTTATTATTAGTAGGTTCAAACACCTAATATACCATAAGAGTTAGTTTTTTAAACCCATATATATTATTATTTATAAATATTAGTATATACATACCTCAAATCTTAATCAGACTTAACAAATAGTCTGCAAAAGTAGATTGAGTATGGATCATATCAGATTGAGAATATGGCTGTGAATCATTGAATACCTAAAATAATATTGAATGATATGAAATTAATAAATAGAAGAAAGTGGATGAAAATATATAAAAAAATTAATACAACTAACCTTATGAAAATCAGTAGTTTCCCCAGTTGTGATTATCTTGTACATAAATCGTAGAATATAATAATCACATTCAACATGTCCATTTTGACGATGACACTGCAGTTATAAAACATTTAACTAATAATGAAACCCAATATATAACAAAAATATAAAAACTAATTACCTGTACTTCCACCTATTTGATTTTCGTTGGTTTCTTTTCCTTTGTAAAATGTTTCCATGAACTGCATTTTTTTATATAAGAACTAATAAAACTTGTGTAATCAATTAAAATTAAACATAACAAACTTCTAAAAATAAAAAAACAACTTACCTGTTTAATAATTTGGAAAACGGATTATGCACTTTTCCTAATAAAGAGCAAAACCAATATAAGGTGCATTCATTTGGGCAAAATACACCTAACATCCAATGCCCCCTATAATACAAAAAGTTCACAATTAATGAAATTATAATGATCATGAGTTCAAAATTATGTTGATATTCATACTTATCAAGAAATGGAAAAAACCAGCACTGAATCTCTGTTTGTGATAATCTCTCGGATATATATTGAACTTTTCATCATTTTTCACATGTTTGACTTCCAAGGAAATGTACTCTGGATCTATAAAGCTGTAAATGCTTTTAGTTTCATTTTGTAAAAGAATCCTGTATAGATACCTAATTTAAGAAGAAAATATAGTTAGTCAATGACATAACACTATTTTATTAAAGAAATAGCAATTCAAACATCAATTTACTTACATGGAAAACAACTGCACCACATTCAGCCCGATTTCTTCAAAATTAACTAAATTCATGATATCATCTTTCAATATTCTGAATTTATAATTTCTTCCACATATATCGGACGTCATCCGAAACTCATAGATAAAATTCAAGGAAGAAGAGCACTGAGATAATCTTTTCAACCCAGAAGAAATTTCAGAAGTATCTACAGCCGACTGTTTCTGAACATTTTGCTGCATTTGTACAGTTTCTTTTGCTTTCAGATATTCCTATATAAGTAAAATGTCAGAAAACATTATAAGTAATTTGGAATCATTTCTAATTACTATTTAAAAAAACTCATACCTCATGTGAAGTATAACGAAGAAGTGCAGTTGGCCAAGGTAAAAAATAGCCCATACATTCCCCAACACTGGTGATCTCCGCAGTAGGAGATGGTTGTAGAGCAGTAGGATCTATAATAACAAGTACTGATACTCTAACCTGACCCATCTGCATAGGCTGATGATGTACCAAGTCCCCAAAAAATACACTTGTCCTAACGCAACAATATGTACATGAGGATCTCCCGCAAACAACTCACAATATAAGGTTCGATCTGATGGAGGAGGTGGAGGCTCAACGTTAGCAGGTGGGGCAGGGTAGTCAGGGTGAGCAGGCTGAGAAGTCAGAAAAATAAAAAGGGTATATTAGTGATTAAAATTTATAAAATAGAAAAATTGATTAAAAATTAAATAAAATAATATACCTCAAATGGTTGCGCAGACGGGGCAGGGTAGTCCGGGTGATTTGGCTGAGAATGATGAAAAATGAAAAAGTTATATCAGTGTTTATAATTTATAAAATAGAAAAATTGATGACATTAAATAATATACCTCGGAAGGCTGCCCAGACGGTGTTGGGTAAGCATATGAGGCAGGATAGTCTGAGTGAGTAGGCTGAGAATGTTGAAAAATGAAAAAGTTATATCAGTGTTTATAATTTATAGAAAAGAAAAATTGTTAACAGTATATAATATACCTCGGAAGGAAGAGCATACTGTGACTGTCTTGCCAAGTTTTCTAATAAAGCCTTCTGTACTGCTGCTTGAATTTGATCACCCATAGACCGTTTCATATCCTGCATCTCTTCTTTTAAGGATTCGATTTCCAGGTCTCTTGGTTGCTTACTCTTACCAAAAACCTTCTGAATACTAACACCCGCCTGATATCCTTTAACACGGCCGGGGTGTTCAGCCTTTCCCAAAGCAGTGGCTAGGATATCCATCCTACCCTCAGGGATAAAAGATCCATGTGTCACTTTCTCCTGAAGTTCATCCTGAAATGAAAAATATAAAATTTATATTAGTGTTTATAAATTATAAAAAAGGAAAAATGTTAACAAAGAATTAATATTTACTTACAATTCTATCAGCCACTTGATGAGATTCGTCTGTAAGATATTTTTCATTTTTTATTCTTCTTGCTCGTTTCCATTTCTCATGGCGAGTGGGAGGAGATGGAGGACCATACTGGACCTCTTCTGAACCACTACTTGATCGAGCTCTTAATGCTTCAAATTTTTCTTCAATAATTTTCTGCTCCAAATACGAGTATCCTCCACGTGATAAAGTATGAGGGTATACATTTTTCAACTGGATCTCCTGATGAGATCTTCTGGAGGCATGTTACATAAAAATAAACACATAAGTAATAAGGAAAATATAGCATAAATTTTAAAATATAAAACAATTACCATACCTGAAATTTCTCTTCCTGACGACTGTCAACAAATAGCATCCATGTTTCTTCATCTATATATGGATACTTAAGACATGGGCTTTCAAACCTTCTCTTTCCAAAAACATAATCTTTCATCAGTTTGTTTTTAAAATCTCTCCATCGAACCGCCGCTAAAGAGAGATGTCTTTTCCTAATTTCTTTGGTTTCCTCAAAATTGAATGTCATCTGTAATTGAAAAAATTAAATATTTCATTTCAACTATATAATATTAAAAAAATGAGATAAAATAAATAAATAAAGATATTTTACCATCACAGCCTCCCAAAGCCGTTGCTTCGTCGTCCTGTCCACTGACTTCCAATTAGGATATAAAATACTAATCCTGCAACGGCTCTGCATCGCTATATAACTGACAAACTGAACTGCATTTGGGCCAACTGCATTATTATTATCATCAAAATGGATGTGTGATTTGTTATCATCACGAGCAAGTGATAGTTTTGGTAAACGTGTAATACCACGTTTACCAACTAGAGAACTTGATTTTTGAGTAGTAACTGGAGAAGTCTCCTCCGCCGAGGACGCATCAGTAGTCCTGCAATTTTTTTTATAAATTAACAGTTTTATTTCATTAAATATGTATATTACTGAATATTTAATAATATGTCAAAATAGATATACCTCAGTAACTGCTCCTCTCTATCTATATTTGACATTGCTACTAGAAAGTGTAATGAAATTTTGGGTACCTATATATCATTAGAAAACTGAATAATTAGAAACAAGGAAATGAAAAATAAATATGTAAAAATAGAGGCATGAATTTGTATGTTTTAAAAATAGACACAAAATATAAATATTTACCAGAAAAATTAGGAGACTAATTTAGTGTTTTCCCACGTCCCTTCATCATGATCGGTACGTACTGCATGCACTATATCTGTCTTATATTCATTGTAATCATCTAAAAATTGCATAATAGATGAATAAGGCTCATGTAAATCACTAACATCATCAAAATCATCATCATCACCCAAATGATATCTTTTCCCTTGCAAAACAACTAACCACTGATCATTCGACGGATCAATGACATAAAATACTTGTTTTTCATGTGTCGCCAAGATAAATGGTTCCTCATTGTGATTAAATGTTTTCAAATCAACCAGTTTAAACCCATATTCATCAAGTTTCACGCCACTATTAATATCAACCCAATTTCACTTAAAAATAGTGACTCAAAATTTAATATAATCTATTTCCCATATGTCTTCAATAACTCCAAAATATGATGTTGATGCAGAAATTGTGTTTTTATCTTTGGCACTCGAAAAATGCACTCCTTCAGTGAATACCATCACACCACTATTCTGAACAGTACTCTTGTCATCCAGGGTTTTTGTGTAAAATGTGTAGCCATTGATATCAAAACCAGACCAAGTGATCACATTAAAAGATGGTCCCCCTGATAACCACTTAAATGTTTCTGATACAGATATATCTGGGGTGACTTTCTCTTTAAACCATGAAACAAATGTCTTCTTATGCTCAATCATCAACAACTTTTCATTTCTTTTCTGATATTGTAACTTTAATTCAGCAATATGTGAGGATATATATGGTTGAACCTCATCTGTGTTGTTCAAAATGTATAAATATGCTTTCATCACTTAAACACGTGGAATGAACTTTACCTTTAAGCCTCGAACCCCTCTACCTTCTCTGTCAACTGTCATATGTCGAGATAGAGGGAGACCATTATGCTCCACCTCATTCAAATAATCAGTACAGAACTCAATCACCTCTTCTGATACATATTTTTGAACAATAGAGGCCTCTGGTCGATAAAGATTTTTAACATATCCTTTCTAAATTTTCATATATCTTTCAAAAGGATACATCCATCTTAAATAAACAGGACCACACATTCTTATCTCATGCACCAAATGAACCAATAGATGAACCATTATATCAAAAAATGTTGGTGGGAAATACATTTCTAGTTGACAAAGAATAAGAGTTGCTTCATTCTCCAACAAATCTAACAAATTTGGATCAACGACTTTGCTACAAATGGATTTAAATAAATTACATAACCTGATGATTGTCTTCCTAACAGCTTTCGGTAATATACCACACACTGCTACTGGTAGAATTTGTTGCATTAACACATGGAAATCATGTGATTTCATACCTATTAATTTACAATCCTTCAATGACACAAAATTATTCTCATTTGAAGAAAAACCGTTGGGTACATTAATACCATGAAGACACTGACAAAAATTCATCGTTTCAATCTTGCTTAATGTGTGACAAGCCGGAGGTAAATATGTTCTTTTTCCTTTCACAGCGGGAGCTAACTCCAAACGTATTCGCATTAATATCAAGTCCAATCTAGCATGTACTCCATCTTTTGACTTTCCTTTTATGTCTAACAAAGTTCCAATCAAACTATCACATATGTTTTTCTCAACATGCATAACATCAATGTTATGTTTTATCTCTAAAAATCCCCAATAAGGTAGTTCGAAAAAAATAGACTGCTTCTTCCATATATGTTTTTGTAAACCAGAAATTTTTCTCTTTCCAAATGTTGAATCAATATCTTTCACTCTGTCATAATATTCTTCAGCTGACAATGGTTGAGGGGGGAGGTTGTATTCTTGTAAACCGTTAAATGCTTTTCTCAATCTACGATAAGGATGATCAATTCGCAAAAATCATCTATGTCCCATGTACACTGTCTTTCTTCCATTCTGCAATTGATAATATGAATTTTGTTCTTCACAAATTGGACATGCTTTATGTCCCTTAACACTATATCCAGATAAGTTTCCATATGCTGGAAAGTCGTTTATAGTGAACATTATCATAGCACGCAAAAGAAAATACTCTTTCTTGTATGCATCAAAAACTGTAACACCTTTCTCCCATAGCAGTTTTAATTCCTCAATCAATGGTGTAAGATACACATCAATATCATTTCCCGGTTTTTTTGGTCCAGAAATCATCAAGCTCATCATAACATATATTTTCTTCATACATAGATGTGGGGACAAGTTGTAAAGTACCAGCAAAACAGGCCATGAACTATGTTGGCTACTGAGGCTCCGATATGGATTCATTCCATTAGTACACAATCCCATTCTGAGATTTCTAACTTCACTTCCAAAATCATGAATTTTTTTATCAAAACTCTTCCACTGTGGTGAATCGGAAGGGTGACGTAAGTTACCATCAGAAATGCGCTCATCTGAATGCCATATTAACCTTTTTGCATCATTTGAATTTGCAAATAGACCCTTCAAACGAGGAATAATTGGAAGGTAACAAATTTCTTTAGATGGAGTTTTGATTTTGGTACCTAAAAATAAATCAGAATTGAATTATCAGAATTGTTTGAAAAAAATATTGAATGATATCATTGGAAAGTAAAAAAATTGATTTTTCATAACGTTACATGACATCACCTGAAAATGAATCTGAGTTAACTTTCTCATCCATCTTATAGCGCGATGTTCCACATGTAGGACAACTTGATAAATGTTCATTTTCTTTCCTATATAGTACACAATAATTTGGGCAAGCATGTATATTTTTATACCCCAATCCCATTGGGCATAATATTTTCTTTGCCTCATAATTGGAATCTGGAAGCCCATTGCCTTCTAGAAGAATCTCTTTTAAAAGCACAAGTAAACTGGAGAAACATTTATCACTCCACCCATTTTTTGCTTTTAAGTTAACTAATCTCAAAACTGCTGATAACACTGTATATTTACTGCAACCTAGGAATAATGTTCTCTCAGAATCTCCATACAATCGTTCAACTGTTGGTGTTTTTTCAATGGTTTCAACTCCTAAATGATGAATTAATTCTTCAATACAATCCTCTGCCTCATTTTGAATATCATCATCAACATTGGATGTTGAATTTTCAGTTCCTTCACCATGTAAGATCCAACGTGTATAATTAAGGCTAAAACCATAACAAATGAGATGATCCTTGATTTCTCTGAATTTTAACATTCTCATATTTACACACTTCACACATGGACAGAAAATCAAATCAATATTTTGATTATGCCATTTAGAAAATTCCAAAAAATTGTCAACTCCTCTTTCATATTCACTAGTAGTTCTTCGTAGATAAATCCAATTATGATCCATTAATACCTGATATCACAATATAATTGACGAATATATTAAAACATAGAAACATTTAAATATCTATCAGATAAATTGTAAACATAAACATATTCCATAAAAACTATTGATAATCAGATAAAAGACATCAGATATGAAACACGTTTACAAATAGAGTAAACCGTTTATTTTCATATTATATACCTGTGTGTTATATTGAAATACAAGGACAAAATGGTTAAATCAAAGGTTTCATTTTTTGAAAATAAAGTTTCATGATATAAATATCATATGAATGACATACAAGATAATATTATTTCTCACTATGACTACTATTGATCACACTATATTTATTTTTTTATTCATTTGATGTAACATGAATGAATCATGGAAAAATTAATGTGAAAAATAGTGCAATAACTATCCTTATTTAAGACAATGTGTATTAAGAGACATGATACAATTTTTGGTGACTATGATAACTCAACTCCCTCAATCCATGAGTTTTATAATAGGGAATTATGAACATATAAATTCATTATGGAGGGATATAAATTCCATTGCATATTGTAGGTGACATCTTACACCCCCTTCCATGGGTCTATTGCAGCAAAACATGTCAAGGAATGGATCAACATGAAGAGAAATATATTATCCATCCATGAAAGATTAGATCATGAGAATGTTTTATTTGCTGCCTATGACTTAGAGGGGGGAAGTAAATCATTTCATGACTATTATTTAGAGGGAGAGAAAGATGAATAAATATAATCAATGGAATGAGATAAGTTTAGGAGGACATTTATTAAAAATGCATGAATCTAACCCCACATATGAAAGTGGAAAGGTATTTTTGAAGATTAATAGAGGGATAATGATTATATTATTATCTACGAAGAAATAATTACAATACATTAAATGTATGATTCTAGTCGTATTATGGACATTGCAAGAAAAATTATTTATTATATAATGGCATGAAAATAATTATTCAAATTTTTTTAACATAATAGATAGTGGTAATTATTCATGTCTTAGTTAAATGATGAGAACCAAAGAGAATTGAGGAATTTGGCATGGTAAATCTCAAGAAGGAATGAAATAACAACAAACTACATACAAAAATGTGAGTGAATTCATTTAACACAATAAAATTATTTTTTTGAAGAAGAATTTATTAAAATGGAAATGGAATTAAAAATATAGTACTTCATAATGTAATGAAAGATCATTTTAAACAGGAATAATGATAATACAAACAAAAAATTTGAAGTTCAACTAGAATGGAGATGTTAAATCCAAACTGCGACCGGTATAATTACTTCCAAAAACAAACAATATCAAATCTACACCAACAATGATAATACAAACAAAAAATAATGATAAATTACAACTAAAATCTAACCAATAATCAAAATCACGCAAAATAGGGTTATTGATAATGAAATAAACAATGGGATATGAAACAAGAGATAAAGAGGAAGAACACATACCCAAAATCGTGCAGACGACAAAAAACCTTCAACAATGGCCGTCCAAGATCGCAAATCAGGTTCGAAGGTCGTCGAGAGTCCGAAGCGCCTCAGCGGAACTCGATTTCGACGATCGAACAAAATGAGGGTTTCTGACCGTGACTATTTTTAAAAGACTTTTCGTGTCGGTTTTAAGGAAAACCGACGCCGAAATGTATTTTTAAAATTTTCGGTGTCGGTTTTTAAAATAACCGACGCCGAAACATTTTTAAAAATTTCTTTTCTGCATCGGTTCTCAGGAAAACTGACGCGGAATATATTTTTTTTATTAGTTTCGGCGTCGGTTTTAAAAAAACCGACGGCAAAATCTTTTTTTAATTATTTTCTGCGTCGGTTTTTAAAATAATGGACGCGGAATATATATTCTCTTATGAGTTTCGGCGTCGGTTTTCATGAAAACCGACGCCGAAACATTTTTAAAAATTTATTTTCTGCATCGGTTCTCAGGAAAACCGACGCGGAATATTTTTTTTTATTAGTTTCGGCGTCGGTTTTTTTACGCCGGAAACTTTTTTAAATTATTTTACGCGTCGGTTTTGAGGAAAACCGACGCGGAAAATATTTATACTAATATTATTGGCGTCGGTTTTCTTCAAAACCGACGCAAAATATCAACACATAACTATTTTTGGCGTCGGTTTTTTGTAAAAATGACGTTAAAAATTCCCCACACATACTATTCGCGTCGGTTTTTAAAAAACCGACGTTATTACTACGACGTTAAATCCCGTATTTCCACTAGTGTTAGATAAATCATCTACTACCTAATTGGATTCTCGATAGGCATGTGAGACAGCCAACTACATATGAGCAACCTGGTTGAGGCATTCAACCCAATGAGGCATCACTCTCCAGGGCACGTTGTGGGATCGTGACTCCAATGCATGAACCACAAGCTGTGAGTCTGATTCAATCCATAACATGTTCCAATTGTATTGAATAGTGTACCTGACTACATGAATTATCCCCCAGAGTTAGGCTTCATAGGAAACTCCCACATTTGTAAAATGATAAAAACAACCCTTAATAAATCCACGGTATATGTGAAAGACACCATAACACCCAGATAATCATAGAGCACCAGAAGTAGCTACATCCACATTCAACATGAGCCATGAACTAATTGGTGGTATCCAATGAATATACTTAAGAATTATGGGTTTCTGTGGCTGACTGGAGCCACCATGAAACCTAAGTCCCTGAAGATCAAATATGTTGTTATGAAACACACATGTTTGAGTCCTGTAAGTAGCATGAACCTCCCTATGGTCAACCTACATTCAATTTTTGTAGAGGGATGCTCCTGCTATTAAGAAACACCGCATTACAAGCAGCCCATATAGATGTAATCAGAGCTGCAATATACACCATCATGAGGTTCCCAATCTATTCTCTGCATGTAACCTTGGACAAACCTATAGACAAGTCCTGTAGCAGCAGTTTCTAGTAAAAAATCAGCCCAAACTAGCCTCCAACATAATCCCACAACTGGCCAGCATACCAGAACTCAACAAAAAGATATTGAACACTCTCATCAGCAGCCATGCATATGTGACAAGATTAAGAAAAATAAAATCCCTCCCACTTGATCTGATCATGAGTATGAATATTTTTTTCAGGATGTGTCAAATCAAAAAAATTTAGAAGGATAGATAAAAATGGTTAGAAAGTTTATCATCCAAACAGGTCCATGATAGGGGCCTCCAAAAAATAGTCGGTAAAAATCCCAGCTATATTCAACTGCCCATTCTGGTTATGCCTTCATATCACAATATCACGATACACAAATGGATAATTTTTAATTTCCAGCTCCACCTAAAATGGGACCATGCTACAAAAAAGATTCATGTAAGAAATAAATCTAGCAATAGATAAATTCCTTTTATCAGAAGGAACAACCATGGTATCTTGTAGAGGCATATCCAACCATACCATACTCTATCAGTTATGAGGAGAGTCCCTACAAGCCAGTAAGTTGATTTCATTACCAATGTGATTGAATGAGTACTTGAGAGATGCCCAAACTGATGAGGCAAGAGAGTTCTTCTGACCATTAAATAGCCTTTTTGTAAATATGTTAGTTAAAAAATCACTATTACCATCCTTGGAAATCAGATCCCATGTGAACATCCCAATGAGAACATCATTAAAATTCATGAGGTCTTTAATTACAAGGCCTCCCAAGTATACCAGATTGATACATTCCTTCCAAGCAATAATGACAGGATTCCTCTCATGGACTGACCCAGTCCAAATGATGTTTCAAATCATGCCCTGAATGAAATGTCATGAACCTATCTGGTCTATTACATTGTGAAAATGTGATGTTTGAGGTGTTCTGGGAGGTCAAGTTGACTTATCCCAAACACTTTTCCAATTTTCCAATTCAGTGAATAGTTCTATTGGTGAGGTTATTTGAACAGTTATATCGGTGAGGTTCTGTGAACAGTTCTATCAGTGAGGTTCTGTGAATAGTTCTAACAATAGGTGTACAGTAACGGTAGGTGTACAGAAACAGTAGGTGCATAGTGTTTCCAGAACGGCGAGATATGTCGGTAACCTCTAACGGTAGGTGTACAATAACGGTAGGTGTACAATAACGGTAGGTGTATAGTAATGGTAGGTGTATGGTGTTTCCAGAATGTTTAGTACTATCGATATCCTCTAATGGTAGGTGTACAATAATGGTAGATGTACTGTTATGGTAGGTGAATAGTGTTTCAAGAACGGTGTGGTTTATCAGTAACCTCTATCAGTAACCACTGACGGATGGTGTACAGTAACGATGGGTGTATAGTAACAGTAGGTGTACAATAATGATAGGTGTACAGTAACGGTATATGTGCAATAATGGTATGTTTAGAGTGTTTCTAGAATGGTGAGGACTATTGGTGATCTCTAACGGTAGGTGTACTGTAATTATAGGTGTACAGTAACAGTATGTGTACAGTGTTTCCAGTATGGTGAGGTCTATCGGTAACCTCTCTCTGTAACCTCTAATGGTAGGTGTAAATTAACAGAAGGTGTGTAGTAATAGTAGGTGTACAATATTTCCAGAATGGTGAGGTCAATCGGTAACCTCTAACGGTAGCTATACAGTAACAATATGTGTACAGTAACGGTATGTGTAAAGTGTTTCCAGCTTCCTACAGTTTCACTTCTTTGACGTTTCCTTTGACTTAAAATACATTCAAAGCCTTATTTTACAGACTCTTAAGGCCTATTTAAAGACCATAAATCCTAAATTAATTATTCATATTGATAGGGATGTTTTATCTTGGTCAAACTGTATGGGTTAATGCAATCCTCTTTAAATGGGGAATTAATTGTATCTTAAACTATCACCTCATTATGTCATCAAAAGGGACAAGATAACTTACTCCTTTGTTTATTCTCTTTGTTCTCGGCTATGTGACGCTAGAACCTTTCAATCCATCTCGTAAGAGATTCACAATCAAACATTACTCCTCATATTGATTCTGATCTATTTTGATGAAACCAAGTTGTATCGATCAATCTTCGATATAAGGTATGTTTTATCATCGTTTTTTGGGGATCATCGTATCTTTTTTCACCTTTCCATATTCTAGCATTAAATCTCCATGCTTATATTGAGGTTTTTCTTGGGGTTTGGTAGGTGCGGTCGTACCGTGGCATCCTGGGGTGGATGCAGTTGTCGCGAGAAGAAGACCATGAATCATTGTGTGGATAAAGAACACAAGGAACTATTTGAGGTAGTTGATTTGTTGGTTTTCTCTTATTTTACGTGAAATTGTATTGTTATCATGTTTTATCACACATGATGACAATGGAATTGACATAATAAATATTTGAAGTGGATAAATAAATTGATATCGATCATATGTTATTGCCTCTTGTTTTTTCTAGATAGTGTGATATTTATGATTTTTATTAATGGAAATTGGTAAAGAAAGTAAACCGGGGTTAATTGATAATTGTTTGGCTAAAGATAAAGAGGAATGTAAATGAATCTGGTTTTTTTTGTAATTTGATGTTAATAAAGTTGGTGCAGTAAGAATGTTTATTTATTTTTGATAGCTTAATAGTTAGTTATCCCGAATTTGGAACCAACGAATAATAAATCGGTTAATCCAAGATGGATTATTGAAGAGGTGGTTATTAAAATATAATTGATTTCAGGGTTCTGATTTACTCTATTGTTTGTTTAAGGGCCAAGAGCCCAATTGTAAAGATGTTTATTTTACTGCTGCTTGTGTTTTGATGTGAGTCTGGATGGTTGTGGTGATATGTGGAGGCACAGAGTCCTTTTTGGTTGTGGCAGCAGATGACGCCTAGAGTTGCAAGATGCCTCCTTTTATACATGTGGGTGTCGGGTAGGAATATAGTTATGTTGGAAAGAGATGGATGTGATTGTTGGATTCATGCTGATTCATTGATTGTTTATCTGCATTATTTTTTCCTCACATCTCAAGGCAGCTGGTCTAACTTACCCTTCTTCCAAAAGATGTGATGACATGCAGGGTATGCCACGTGCTTTCCGTGTTTAGCTTCTCAAGGAAGGATGAGTATATGCACTTTTTATAAGCGGCAATGACTCGACGGGTAGTACATCTACTCACCGTGTTGATCCCCATTGTGTTTAGTAGCATAGAATGTTTTTCTAGAATTCTTGGGAATGTGGGAATGTAATTTTGTAGTTAATAATTGAATAAATTGTGTGAACCCATTGGGTTGGAGTTTTCCAGAACATAATGATGAGGTTTTAATTTTGAAGGAGCATTGAACTTGGGTGTGATGCTAATGAATTTTAATGTGGATTTGTTCAAGGTTAATTAAATTTTAATAAAATTAATTAACGTAAAGTTGAACTGATAAAAATTGAATGAAGTATTCTATTAAAGCTCTTTAAATGGTCGTGTGCTTATTGGATAGCTCATTATAGAAGTAGTATTCAAGAGTCAGAGAGACGTTTGGAGGGGATGTACCTAAGACTAGGTTATTCCCATAGTGTGGTAGTGAGTTATAGTATATTCTGTAGTTTTTGTGTTTCTATAAGCTACTGCACCCTGTTAGTAAGAGAAACGGACACCCCGGGAATTCTGAGCCCTAGGGGGTGTCTTCCCCAACATTCTGGTGGGAGGATGGATGGCTGAATACCCCCATTGGCCCTACTCTCTTCTATTGGTAGTTACTTGTGCTGGTAGGCACATTGGATAGTTTTACTCATATATGTGTGTAGAGTGTTGTAATGGATTTTAGTTATTCACACACATATATAAAAGATATAGTCATTTATGGACTACTATAGGTGTAACACGTATTGGATGTGATGGATTGAGGATCCTTACTCGGTGTATGGGTTGTGATGGATTGAGGTATAATACCCGACGTATGATACACATTATGCGAGTTGTGGTGGCTCCCAAAAACTACCTAGATACTTTGGTGTGTGGACATGGTGGTTTTGTCGAACGAGGTGCATATTGTGGTGCTTCGCCCAAGTGTTTGCAGGAAATACTTTTTGGAGATAGATGATAAGGATGTTCGATGATGGGGTAATGTGGAAAACCAATGGGGAATAATTAGTGGTGTACACTTGATATTATTTATTATATGATATATTATTGTATGAGTTTCTTGGTGAGATTAGCCATGGTGAGGCTGGGAACATAGTATACTTGTTTATGTGATGAGTTAGTTTCACTTGTTTTTCACTGTGCTTTTGCATGCTTTCATTACAATTTCACGAGAGGCTTCAGGGATTATCTTACTAAGTATACATTTATACACACCCTATGTATATACAAACCATTTTTCATGTCACTTGGGGAAGGTTGAAGATCATGCTGGTTTCTAATAGCATGGTGTTGCAGGATCTGTTCGGGCTTGTGGTTGCTATTATTTTTTCTTTATTTTTGGTACCTGCTGTTTTTTCAATCTATTTATAGTATTTGGCATGACGTTACATATAGGAACATGGGTTTTCTTTTATATTTTAGTTCTGAGTTGGAGTTAGTTTGTGTCTATCTTTTCTCTATCTTCTACATGTGTTATCTTATAGGGTAATGCTTCCCATTTGTGTGTTTACTATACCCTTGGTTCTAGTAGTTAAACCAGGGCCTGGTAGAGGTAGGACTCGAGGGTCATTATCTCCCTTCTTACATTGCCAACCCAGGAGGGGTAGAATTTTTTGGTAGGGGTCATGATATAGTGGTATCAATGGTATGGTTGAGGGATAGGATGGAGTTGGGAGTTAGGCGCAGGTTAGGTTTCATGGGTTGGTAGGGGAACAATTTCATTCTTGTTTAGAAAGTGAGGTAAACACTGGAGACCAGCTCAGACATTGCCGTTTAGGGCCCCCTATGATCTGTTGTACGGACCTTTTTGTTTACAATGGCTACTAAACAAGGTTATACTATTTTTAGGGGAGATACCTTGGAATGGATCATGCATCATTCAGCTTTTTGCCTGTGTATGAATGGGTTGACCTTGGGATATGTTAACCAAATATTAATTAAAGAAAATAATTAATTAATTAATGTTGACTCTTCCATATTCTAGGTTTAGGAGCTCTAACAGTTTTTTATTTTACATGTATGGCTATAGGTCGACGTCCCCGTCAGGTTTGTGTAGAAAATGTCTAGTAAGATATTCTATCAGATCGTCTCATAGTAGAGGTTGATGATGACAAAACATGGAGGAAGACAATTATAGAGTTTCAGTGCCATATATTGCAAAAGTACGAGGGCTCTGTTTCTGATGCAGTCACAGATGTCTGGTTAGAGGAGGTCGAGATCTGCTTCTGTTCGATCCGTGCTTGGAAGGATCTTTGGGTGTCCTTAGATTTGACGATGCTGTGTGGAGTAGAGAGGTATTGGTTGTTCTTGTTCCTAAGGGATTGTGTGGAGTCAGCGATCTAATAGGAGGAGTTCCACGATACGTTTAGAGTCGAGTTTCATTCTTCTACTGCGATGGTGTCTAGTCACAAGGAGATTCTAATTCATCTACAGGGAAGCTCCAGTGTTTGTGTGTTTGGAATCCATTTCAGGAACCATTAACGATATGCTTTGGACCTGTTTCCAGATGAGGAGGTCAGGGTGAGACATTTTGAGTAGGCTCTGCATCCAGAGATCCAGCACCAGGTCACCCCATTTATGTTGAAAATATATCTTGAGGTACAGGCGAGGGCAGATGTTGTTGAGAGGACATTAGCCCGTACCGGATAATCATGAGAGGGGAATCAGCATGATTAATCACAATGCAGAGCTATGGTCCTGGGTTCTCAGTTTTCAGGGCAAAGAGTTTTCATTCAGTTGGGGGTATGTCCCAGCACATCACATATCATTTCTCTAGAGGAAGAAACTCTCATGACTATGCAAAGGGATCATGCACTTGTTTTTCATGTGGTGTTCGTGGTCATCAACAGTGGGAGTGCTCGGCATTTCAGAGCATTCATCATGCACTAGGTGCTACACCGCAGGTTCCTATGTTAAGGCCGTTCCAACCAAGGCAGCAACAGCCAGTTTCACTAGCGTTAGATCAGCAGAGGGTTGACGAGGCAGGTAGAGGACTACCCAATGACGCTCCACATCCCCAGAGATCAGATCATGACCATGGTGGTGGTCATCATTAGGGTCATAGAGTCTGTGGAGGAGGTCATGGTCACCTTCATGCTCTAGTTCTTCCAGCTCTAGGTGAGCCCGTCATCGTTCGAGGTACCCTTTTCTTGTTTTTTACAGGGTGTATGCCCTGTTTGATTCATGAGTGAAACACTCTTTCATATCACCTTCCCATTTCCATGCTTTTTTACTTGAGGTAGAGAGGCTTCCAGTGCCCTTGGTGTTGACTACACCAGTTGGGGTTCGAGCTGACTTTTTTTGAATAATACAGAGACTGTGAGCTATTATTGGGGAAACACCGCACTTGGGGATATTTTCTATTATTACGAATACAACCATATGATGTCATCCTTGGCATGTATGGTTGTATTCCTTGTTGGGTATCATGGATTACTTTAGGAAGAAGGTCATTTTCATTAGTGGAGATGGAGAGCAACTGCTGTTTTTTGGTAAGCGAGATCCTCGGATGGTTCATAGGCACGTTTCGTCCTTATCATCCATGATGGCTGAGCTAATGATGAGTTATTTAGTGGTTCAGAAGTTGGCATTTCCTAGGGTCATAGAGGAGTACCCTAATGACTTTCCAGAAGAAGTTTTAGCATTACCCCCTCGATGAGAGATCGAGTTTCAGATCGAGCTACACCGAGGAGCATCTCATATCTCTTTGTATCCATATAGGAAAACCCCCACATTGTTATGAGAGATATGAAACCATCATGATGGTCTTCTATAGTTCTATTTTTTTGGCCATGTTTGTCGTTGTGGGGTGCACCAGTTTTATTCATAAAGAATGATGAAGGTATTTTGCGGTTCTGTGTGGATTATTGTCACATAAATAATGTGACAATAAAGAATCACTATCATCTTCTATTGTCGTCATGGGAATTATGAGTTCATGGAAATGACGTATGGCATGATGAATGCTCCAGATGTATTCATGGGATTGATGAATTCTGTGTTCCGTTTGTTCCTGGACAAGTTCATGGTAGTTTTAATCGATGACATCATTGTGTACTCCACAACTGAAGAGGAGCATGAAGAGAATCTACAAGCCATTTTGGTAGTTATTCACCAACATAAACTATTTGGGAAGTTGTCGAAGTGTGTGTTTTGGGCTCAAGAAGTCTTTTTCCTGGGGCATGCTGTGTCCTGACAGTGAGTAGTTGTGGATCCATCTAAAATAGAAGCAGTTTTGTCTTGGCCATCCCCCAAGACAGTGTAAGAGTTGTGAAGTTTCCATGGTCTTGCAGGCTACTATAGGAGGTTCGTAGCAGATTTCTCATGAGTTGCGACTCAACTAACATATTTGAACTAGAACGATCATGCATTCATATGGACTAATCATTATCAGTCTCCTTTCAAGAATCTAAACGAGATGTTATTAAGTGCATCAATCTTTTGTCTTCTAGCTAAGGGATTTCAGTTTGGTGTTTTCTACAATGCTTCACATCTGGGGATATGTTGTGTTCTCATCCATTAGTGGTCAGTTGCTCGTTATGGGTCTCGGCAGTTGCGTCCCCATGAATGTAACTATGCCACCCATGATCTTGAGTTATTATTCGTGGTTTTGTCATTGAAGTTGTGGAGACGTTGCCTCATTGGTGAGTGCTTTTTTGTTTTCACCGATCATAATAGTTTGAGGTATGTTTTCTCCGAGTGTGACAGGAACATACAACATCGTCGATGGATGGAGTTCTTATAGGAATACGACTTAGAAATATCGTATACACCTGGAAAAGGGAATGTTGTAGCTGATTCACTGAGTTGAAAGCACGTAGAGATGATGTGTGTGAATTCGGTGATTCCTGGAAAGTAATGGAAGAACTGTCAGCATTACATATTTATATGGAAGAATTTGGGGGTAGAGGTTGTCTTTTTTAGATGATCGTACAGTCATACATGATGCAGAAGGTGGAAGAGTCCCATTTGATTGATCTAGTGGTAGGGAGATCGAGTTGTTTGTGGTGAGGCCCCTGATGGTTGGTCGGAGGATGAAAAACACCCTGGGTTGTATCATGGACGGATTTTTGTTCTTTTAACGATGCATGATACAATTCTCAGAGAGTTCCATATAATTCCATTAGTAGTACATCTTGGCATGATGAAGACGTATAGATCCTTGAGGAGTCAATTTTGGCGGCCTGGGCTGAAGCGTGTGTTTGCATAGTTTTTGTCTGGATGTTTAGTCTTCAAAAGGTGACGTCGAACACCGTGTTCCTGGTAGTCTTCTCCACCCATTAGAGATCACTATGTGGAAGTGGGAGGACATCTTAATGGATTTTGTTGCTATTATACCTCGATCTCCAGGGGACATGATTCTATTTGGGTGGTAGTGTATCGTTTAACAAAATCGCCCCACTTCATAGCGATTATGGAGTCGATCTCAGGGAATGTTTTGTTGAGGCAGTATCTAGAGGAGGTGGTGAGAATTAATGGAGTCCCTAGGGTGATTATTTCTTATCGATATCCTCGTTTTACCTCTAGGGTGTGGAGAGGTCACCAACATGATTCTAGTTCTCAATTATGCATTAGAACTGGTTTTCATCCTCAAATGGATTTTTAGACAGAGAGAACCATCCGGACTCTTGAAGAAAAGTTAAAATCTTGTGTTCTTGATTTTGGAGGCTCATGGAAAAGGCACTTCTCCATGGTGGAATTCTCTTACAATAATACATTTCACTCCACCATCGGTATGTCACCTTTTGTAGCCTTGTATGGTCGACCTTTCCATTCTCTGTTGTGTTGGATTGGGGTAAGAGAGTCATTAATTCTCGGACCATAAATAGTGTATAATACAACAGAGATGGCTCAGGTGATTCGAGAAGGGATGAAGATAGTGCAATATCATCAGAAATCTTATCCTGAAGGAAGAAGGAGACCCTTAGAGTTCAATGTTGTGGATTATGTGTTTCTGATGGTGACTCTCCATCATGGGTAGCATAGGTTTGGTCATGGAAGTAATATTTCTCACCGGTTTGATGGGACTTTTGATGTGTTAACTCATGTTGGAGTTGTGGCATATCGAGTAGCACATCCCCCATAGATTATTCAGATACATGATGGTTTCCATGTATCACAGCTCCTTCATTATCTAAATGACGACTCTCATAATATCTATTGGGGATAAATCGATGTTGATAATGATGCAACCTTTGAGGAGTGACCTATTGATATCCAAGACTGTAAGGATAAGGTATTGTGTGGGAGTTTTATCCCCTTAGTTTGTGTCTTATGGTGACACAGTGGCATAGAGGAGAGTACCTAGGAACGCGAGTCACAGATATGTGCTCAGTACCCATAGTTGTTTGATGTTTAACTCTTTTCATGTAATAATGTTCCCTTTGTGGTCATACCATTCATGATTTTTCTATGATTTTTACTTTTGTTGATTTTGTGGCATGCTCTATTTTGAGAGGTATCTCGATGGGTGGTTGTTCAGACCCCGTTTCTTTTTTTTATCTTTAGCAGGGTTTTGAATTCTCGAGGAAGAGAATTTTTTGAAAGGTATCTCATGTAATGGCCCAGACCTCTCTGGTCCACTCCTTTGAGAAAATGTGGTGTGTGAGGTGTTCAGGGAGGTCACGGTGACTTATCCCCAACACTTTCCCAAATATCAAATTCAGTGAATAGTTGTATCAGTGAGTTTCTGTGAACAGTTTTATTGGTGAGGTTCTGTGAAAATTTCTGTTGGGTAGGTTCTATGAACAGTTCTAATGGTAGGTATACAGTAACGGTAGGTGTACTGTGTTTCCACAATGGTGAGGTCTATCGGTAACCTCAAACGGTAGGTGTATAGTAACAGTAAGTTTACAGTGTTTCCAGAACAGCGAGGTCAATTAGTAACCTCTATCAGTAACCTCTAACGGTATGTTTACAATAATGGTAGGAGTACAGAAATGGTAGTTGTACAGTAAAAGTTGGTTTATAGTGTTTATATAATAGTAAAGACAATCGGTAAACTCTAATGGAAAGTGTACAATAATGGTAGGTTTATAGTAATGGTATGTGTACAGTTTTTCCAGAACAGTGAGGTCTATCGGTAACCTCTAACGGTAGGTGTACATCATGGCAGGTTTATAATAACGGTATGTGTACAGTGTTTCCAGAATGGTGAGGTCTATCGGTAACCTTTATCGGTAACGTCTAATAGTAGATGTATAGTAATGGTAAGTGTACAGTAAAGGTAGGTGTATAGTGTTTCTAGAATGGTGAGGTCTATCAATAACCTCTAACGGTATGTGTATAGTAACAGTAGGTGTATAGTAACAGTAGGTGTACAATGTTCCATGCTTCATATAGTTTCACCCCTTTGACGTTTCCTTTGAGGTAAAATACATTTAAAGACTTATTTTAATGACTCTTAAGGCTGATTCAAAGGCCATAATTCCTATAATAATTATTCCTATGGGTCGGGATGTTGTTACTTGGTCAAACCACAAGGGTTAATGTGATCTGCTTATAATGGGTAATTAAGTGTATCATAAACTGTCACCCCATTAAATCTTCAAAAAGGACAATATATCTTCCTCCCTTGTTATTCCTCATTGTTATCGACTATGAGACACTATAACCTTTCAATATCTGTCGTATGAGTTTCACAATCAAAATTTACTCCTTAGATTTCTTCTTCTCTATTTTGATGCAACCAAGCAGTATCAATCAATCTTAGATATAATGAATGTTTTATCGTCGTTATTTTGGGGATAATCCTATCCAGTTTCTTCTTTCCATATTATATCATGTAATCTCCATGCTTTTAATGGGGTTTTTCTTGGGGTTTGGTTGATGCGGTCGTACTATGGCATCCTTGGGTGGATGAAGTTGTCGCGAGAGGAGGATCATGATAGATTATGTGGATAAAGAACGCGATGAACTTTTTGAGGTAGGGGATTATTTTTGCTTCTCTCTTATTTTACATGTAACTGTATCGTTAGCATGTTTTATCCCACTAGATGAAAATGGAATTGAAATAATAAATAGTTGAACAGGATAAATAAATAAATATCTATTATATGTTATTGCCTCTTTTTTTTCTAGATAGTGTGATATTTATTCTTGTTCTTGATGGTAATCAGTAAAGAACGCAAACCGGGATTAATTTATAATTTTTTGGCTAAAGATAAAGAGGCATGTAAACGAGTCTAATTCTTATTGTAATTTTATGTTAATAAAAATGGTCCAGTAAACATGTTTACTTATTTATGACAACTTACTGGTTAAGTATCCTGAATTTGGAATCAATGAATAATTATTCGGTTATTCCAAGATGGATTAAAGAACTTGTGGTTGTTAAACGATAATTTCTTTTAGGGTTCTGAGTTACCCTATTGTTTTTTAAGGGTGATGAGCCCAATTTTGATGATGTTTGTTTTACTAGTTATTGTGTTTTGATGTGATCCTAGATGGTTGTGGTGATATGTGGTTGCATGGAGGCCTTTTTTTTGTTGTCGCAGATGGCGACTAGAGTTGTGAGATATATTGGTTTATTCCAGTGGATGTCGAGGAGGACAGTAGGGATGTTTGAATGGGATGGATGTGATTGTTGGATGTTTGCTGATTATTTGGTTGTTTATCTACTTTACTTTTCCACACTGCTCATGGCAACTCGTTATACATACCCTTATTCTGAAAGAGACGATGATATGTGGGGAATTTCACATGCTTTCCATGTTTATATTTTCAAGGACGGATGGGTATATTCTCTTGCTATAAGCAGCATAGACTCAACGGGTAGTACATCTACTCACTCTGTTGATTCCCCTTGTGTTTAGTAGCATGGAATGTTTTTCATGAATTACTTGTAATGTGGAAAAGAACTTATATAGTGAATTATTCAATAAATATTGTTAACCCATGGTTTTGGAGTTTGCTGGAACATAATGATGAGGTTCTAATATTGAAGGAACAATGAACGTCCATGTGATGCTATTGAATTTTAATGAGGAATTGTTCATGGTTAATTAATGTTTAAAAAAATTATGTAATGTAAAGTAGAACTGATAAAAAGGGAATGAAGTAATCTAATAAATCTCATTAAATGGTTGTGTACTTATATGATACCAAGTATTTGAAGTAGCAGCTCGGAGTCTGAGAGACGTTAGATGCAGTTGTGTCTATGACTAGGTTATGGTCATAGTGTGGTTGTGAGTTATAGAATATTCTACATGTATTGTATTTATATATGCTACTCCACCATGTTAGTAAGGTAAAATGACACCCAGGGGTTTCTATGCCCTGGGGGGTGTTTTCACCAACATTCTGGTGGGAGGATGGATGGATGAATAGAACCTTTGGCCCTGCTCTCTTCTATTGGTAGTTAAATGTGCTAGTAGTCACATTGGATAGTTTCCTACATACATGTTTGTAGAGGGATGTAATGGCTTGAGGTTATTCACACAAATATATTTAGTATATAGTTTTTATGGACTACTATAGGTGTAAGTTGTATAGGCTCTGATGGCTTGTGGTTCCTTAGTCGGTTTATGGGCAATGATGGTTCGAGGTATAAGACCCGACTTATTATACATGTTATGCGAGATATGGTGGGTCTTCAAAATTACTTGGTTACATTGGTGTATGGAAATGGTGGTTTTGATGCACGAGGTTCATATTGTGGTGCTTCGCCCAGGTGTCTGCGGGCAAGCCTTTTTGGGGAGAGATGCTCAGGACATGCGATGTTGGGGAAAAGTGGAAAACTAGTGGGTATATAGTAGCAGGGTACCCCTGATATTATTTATTATATTATATATACTTGTATGCGTTACTTAGTGAGAGTATCCATACAGAGGCTATGTACTTAGTTTACCTATTTTGGTGATTACTTAGTTTCTCTTTTTGTTCATTGTGCTTTAGCATGCTTTCATTACTTTTTCACGATAGGTTTCGGGGAGGATCCTACTTAATATACTATTATACTCACCCAATGTATATAAAAACTATTTTTCTATTCACTTGGAGTTGGTTGGAGATCAAGCTGGTTTTTATGAGCATGTTGTTTCAGGACCAATTCAGGCTTGTGTTTCCTGTTGTTTTTAATTTCTTTTGGGTACTTGTAGTTTTTCCCTTCCAGTTGTAGAAATTTTGCAGGATATTACATATGTGAACTTGGGTATTCTTTTTTATTTCTGTTCAGAGTTGGAGTTGGATGGTGTCTATCTTATATATCTCTTCTTCATGTGTTCTCTTAGTGGGTAATGCCTCCCATTTGTGTGTTTACTATACCCTCAGTGCAAGTCTCCAACTCGGGGCCTACTAGAGGCAGGACTCGGGGGTCATTATCTACCTTCCCACATTCCCGAACCAGGAGGGGTACAATTTGTGGGGAGGGGGTCATGGCAATGAAGCTCCATGATGAGACCTCTATGCAATTTATATAGAGAAAAAGGGTAGTCAAACGTGGAGGTGATCACTGAGTTGATAAGGTAAACCCTCCTATCCTAAGACATCTCCTTTCCTTTCCAACTAGCTAGTTGGATCACAATGATAGAAGAAATTCCATACAGATGGTGTCTCTTCACCTGTCCCCAAAATAAGGGAACCCCTAGATAGTGAAATGGCATAGATCCATTTTTCACCTCCAGACGTCTAATAATCCAGTTCTACTTACCAACCCTGACACCATTTCCAAAAAAAATAAAATATTTCTCTTAAATAATTGCTTGACCATCCACCTCTTCATGTGTTGAAATAGTGTTTTATTGGACGAAATGGTTCTCCTCAAAGAATTCACAAGTAGAAGAATATCTTCATCATATAGCAAGAAGGATGGCGACAAATCACTCCTACCATGATTAATTTTCATCTAAAAACACATATTTCAAATAACATTAATACATCAGCTGAGATAATATTCGGAAATAGAAAAAAGAAGGTGATAGAGTGGATCACCTTACCGCACACATCTTGTGAAGTGAAAAAAGTCTCTAGGTGTTCCATTAATGAGGATAGACAGCTGTGAAGAGCATAGAATGGTGATGATCATCCAGATGAAAGGATCAGAAAAACCATACCATTTAAGAACATCAAGATGGACACTCCATTTGAAAGTGTCAAAATCCTTTGACATGTCATTTTTTAGATCAAAATAACCCTCCTTCAGCTTCCTCCTCATAATGTTGACACTATCTGAAGTAATAAAAAGAAAATTCTGAATGTGTCTCCCAGGAACAAATCCTAATTGATTCCCAGTAATCATGCCATCAACCAACCGACCCATTCTCTTCATGAGAATCTTACGAATGATCTTGTGGATGGTGTTCCCAAGTGAAACAAGCCCAGAATCCTTGACTTCACGAGCATTTCCTTCATTAGGAAATTGGGAAATGAAAGAGGTGTTCATCCCAAATGGCATTTAAGAGTGAGAAACAAAATCCCTTATAGAATGAGTAATATCATCCTGAAAAATGTCCCCGTAATATTGGTATGAATTATTTGAAAAACCATATGGGCCCGTAGCACTATATTGATATGCTTATTCTCAATGTCTATATTAGTATTATGTATTGTAATCTATTTGTTCAAAAATAGTTTACATGGATACTATAAAAATTTCTCTAATACCATCTATAATTCCCCATTCCTAGAAGCCAATATATGGTGAATTAGTCTATTACATTGGCATAGATTAAGATTCAAATACCAAGGGATATAATATGTAGATTTTTTTATAATATGATTACATACAGTGTTCCAATAATATATTTGGAAATAGAAAATTAAACATTATATATTAAAAAATAAAGAGAATTGAATCCTTGAATTATCCATCAAGTACATTTTCTTAATATCCATTGTAATGGGAATAATAATAATGGTTGTCTCAATTGGTTAGTAAGGCCATTTACATTAGAAAAAAGCAGTGAATCAATGATATTAATTTAACAATTCATGCTAAATAATTTAGCACTCTCTCATTAAAATAACCATATAAGTCATAATAAACATGGGAAGCTATGAAATAGAAACACATTCCATTTAACCAACAACCAGTCAATGAAATTAATCAAAAGTTTTTATGATTTAAAAATATCATGGATAATAATGAATTAAACTGAAATATATATGGATGAAATTCCTAATTATTTGACATCATGTCTAAATCACATGTAAAACTATACTGTCAATAACATTCACATGGTGATTTAAAATTATTTTTATAAATCCATTTAATTTTTCAAATATATTTACATCTTTTGAAAAATCCTATGCATCTGGGGAATATATAACAACTGAGCCCCACCCTTCATTTATGATCCAATGATTTTCTTATATATGTTAATAAATTCATTTAATAAATAAAATTCATTATCAAATAATAGTATTGAATTTAAAATTTTTCTTTTATCAATAATTACCGAGGGGAGAATAATTAAAAACATGGATAATTTAAATTTTTTAATGGTAATACCTTGGAATAAACATTATTAAAGGAAGTGTCATTTTAACATTTTAAAGTGTGTCACTCATTTTGGAAATGTTTAAATCAAAATAATAATGATGATGTAACATTGAATAATAATATAATATCATTAGAATGAGGAAATTCCTGATAGAACATTTCAAAGGGAATTATATATACTATATAATGAAAACAAGGTGAATAACATTACAAAATGTATCAGTGAATAGAAATTTAGAAAAAAAAATTCCTTCACACAGACTTTTCATATGTGTCTTTATCTTACTATATAATAAACTTGTCTTAATTATTTACATGAATTATTAAAATTTTCAAAATTTTCATTAATTTTTCTTCACTTACTACAATGTAGTATTTCACTACCTAACAGTTAAGTTTGCATCATGTGTTTTGAAAAAATGTTTTTCTAGTGTAAAAAAACATTTTTAGGTAAAAAATGTTCAAATAGGTCACTATATAAAAATATCAAGAATAATAATAATGTAATAAGTATTATATTCAAACATTAATTATAATTTTACAACCAGTCATTAATTAAGTTAACTAAAAATGATCATATGTTTCAAACATGGAGATGTTAGGTCAAGAATCCACATGAACAACCATTACAATTTTCAATTATGATTATGGAATGAAGATAAGTAACAATATTCATTTCTAGAATGATTAATTTATTGTAAATAAATTTTCGTAATCATTTATACTTATATTAAAAATTCATCTAGAGAAAAAATAACATTGTGTTGGGGAGGCAGTAGTCCACACGTCCACGACTAATGTTATAACATTTTGGTGAGTTAAAGGGTAATAAATAATCATATATATTACATTTGTAGAATGTTAATTATTTCATCAATATCAAATAGATATCTTTTATTCCATGTTTAATTAATATCATTCTTTATACATTCCATGTATAGTGTGAACGAATAACAATGCTTTGAGGAGGTGGTTGTCCACACATCGACAATTGATGTTATCTTATATACTAAAAAATGATAGTATGAATGAATGAGTTATATAAGAATTATATAAGAATAATGAAAATTTAAATATAATATACATCGTATATAAATATTTATTACATCATAACAACTAAACATGAATGTTGGTAATGGAAAAATGAACATCATCTTTTCAGGATAAGGATGTTTGAGGTAAAAAATGGTATGTTCATTTCCCATTAGATGTAGTTGTGTGTAATTTAGAGAAAAATCCGTGTCATATCATATTATGGATATATTGAGTATAGTAATCATATTATATATGAATGATATAAGTGGTATTAAATGAGTTTAAAATGAAAATATTATTAAATATCATATGGAAGAAAGTTATATATTATTTAGGTTAATCATCTGGGTTTGAATCAAAGGGATTATGTGGATGAATTTCACCATAAAGGAAAGATTAACGTTGGGGGTGTTGGATTTTTGGGAGTGAATTTTTGTATATTCTTTATGAGACAATGTTTTTTGAGAGGTGTGATTATAGGGCAGAAAGTAGGCCTATTTATAATGGATGATGAGTTTCATTCTTATAAATAAATATAATGAATATATTATTCTGAAGAATCCCTAAGATAATGTGAATCCAAAATGTAAAAAATGTATTATATTGATCTATGATCACTAAAACACTCCACCAAACAAATATAATTTTATTTTTAATATTTTGTTCCTTAACATCTAGGAGTCCCTAATATTATCATTTCAGTTACTAATGATGTATCTAGCCTTCTATCATATGTAATTTTAACAGTAAGAGTAAATTAGTATTATTATAAATATATAATATAACCCCATTATATTATAAATTTGATATCTTATTAACATAATGTAAATTGTATATGTGTGGAAAATAAATTTAGAACAAGTGTATGTAATGTAGAGAAACACTATTTTAACTCATAGTGTGATAACAAGAATTTTACAACCTCTAGGACAATATGATAATTAAAAAAGATTAATTAGACCACTAATAAAACATATTAGATATTTATTGACACATAAAAATAACATGGAAGTAAATATAATTTTAATTACTTTTATATCATTTAATAAATTATCAATTATATTAAAATGACATTAAAGAAAATTTTTACATTGTTTATTTGATTTTATGATATAAATATAAAAACAATTTTTTAATTTTAATATATTCTATTTGTTGATTTTTAACTTGATATATTCATCTAATAATATAATTAAATACAATAATTCATTAGATATTCTTCATATTGAATATTTGTAGAATGATTTATTTTAGTTAATTATTAACTAAATAATCAATCTAATTTTCTTTCATATTCATTTTCTGTAACTAATTAATCTATAAAAATTAATGGTAAATTAAAATGATAAAATAACCCATTTACCATTAAAAAGGATATGTATAACCTAAAATACGATTATTTTCATTTCTCAAAATTTTATATATTTTAAATTTAAGGAAAGGTCATTTTTATCCATTACATGACATACAAAATCATATAGAGATTAGTCATGGACTATTATCTCCAAAAACAATAAAATTATAAAATATATGATATATGGTTGATATATTGGTATCTAATGGACTTTGGAAAAGTGTTTAGTTCATTTTTACCTGAATAGTTTGGTTGAATTCTAGGTTAATTTTAATTTTAACTTAATCAATTTAATTAATATTAATTACACTCAATAAAATCGTTATTAAACAATAAAGATGTTATTATTAGAATAATTATGTTATAATGATTACAACTATTTACATATATGTTTACAAATTTCAATAATATATGTGAAAAAATAATGATTAACGCTTGTCCCACAGACATTGGGAGAAATATGGTTAAATAAAAAAAATGCTTAAAATATCAATAAGTCGTTATATAAAATATCAATATAAAAATGATTCTCGTTACCTAACATGGATTAATATATGTATAATTTATTTATTTTAACTTTAAATCCTAATTGAAAATATAATATAAAATTAATTATTATATAAATAAATTGGTTATTTTCAACAAAATTTATTATTTTCATTATTCCTCAAAAAAATAATATTCTCATTAAAATACCAAAAATTAACCATAATCATATTTTGATATTCTAAATAAAACAATAAAGATTTATTTGAAAAAAATATGTTTTAAAATGTTTCAAGATAGTGTTTAAAAATTGGTGCTTAAATAAAATGAGATTAAACTCATTCTTGTATGTAATTAAAGGTAATTATTTGTTGTGCGTATCATATCCTTGTCATTGGGTTTCATATATTTAAAGAAAAAAATTAAATTTATTTTGAAAATAAAATATTTCAACACATTAGAGTTTCACACATTGTTGTATTAGAAAATAGGCTTAAATCCATACAACAAATATCTTACCAAAAATTGGGTATGGTGATGATGATTGGAAAATTAGATGTTTTTTGGTATTGAAAATATCTATATGATACATCGGTTCAATATCCCAGATACAAGCTCAATCCAATGGCATTTTCAAACAATTGTACAATGGATCCTCTCAGTCCATTGGTTATGCAACCTAACCTATGCATTAGGCATAAACATGTGAAATTATAGAAATATATGTCTCTATGTCGAAATGAAAGAATAAATTAATTAAATTATTGTTTTTTATTGATTTCACACATTATTTCAATTTATGAGAATGGAACAAACCAAATAATATTATACTCCACATGAGGTAGACCCTTCATTCAAAATTCAACAATGTAATCATACATACAATATATTTTAAATGTAATCATATTTTATTAAAAAAATCAGACACATGAAGAATATATATTTAATATTTTTATAATATTATTCCTAGGTTCATCGAGCTATGGAATCTCAATAAATCATAGTGACAGGATCCAAGTATATTCCTATAAATAATTTAAAGTCATACATTCTAAAAACTAAGACAAATAATTGTTCCCACAATCAATTATTTTCATTCCCAAAAGGAAAAAATTGAAAAATATATTCTAATATCATGCTGTTAACTATATCTTCAATTCAAAAAATTTCTTTTGACAGTTCCCTAATCGTTCAACGAACACACATGCAAGGTATAAACATTCCCATAAGGGGTATTTATATAATATTTCTCAACACCGATGGATTCATGAAAAATTGAAAATGAACTATCTTGTCCCTGCTTACCCAAGTTGATATCATGCAATGAGTCATGCTCATTCCTCCATGACTGTGACACGTGGCTAAGACCAACCAATCTAAACTACAATAGTCATTGAGTTAAGTGGTATACCATCTCACTATGTCAATATTGCTAAAGGTAAATAAGTTCATGTCATCCCCAATGATAGCCCACAACTAGGGATAAGACACAATAACTCCCCTAAAACAATGGCCTATATCATTAATAAAATAAGGACTCCTAATTTTAAATGGGTAGTCATCATACCCCCTTAATTAAAATCATCATTCACTTTCATCACAAGCACCAAAACTAGAACCCAAGCACTATTAATCACTAGAATTGATTAGTATGAAAATTTCACTCAAGATATCCCATTAGTGGCTATGATAATGCACTACTATAATGGTTGAGCGGTGAACATTAGGGCCTGAAAAAATCCACTGATTGTAAATGATCCTCACAAATGTGGGTCAAAAAAAGACATGAAAACCAAATTATTGTTCCCAAGAACCTGAATGGTCCACATGGCATGGGTATATGGTTGGGGTAATAATCAATACGGAACTAAAGAAATATTTCCCTAGGCATGAAACATCCATTCCCAAATCATTGAGTTTGTAAGAATCACGGTCTCCAAAGAACATTTATGGAATTATAAGAAGTTAAACTACCTCGTACATGGAAAAGGGTCACTAATACTCAATAATGATCTATTAGTTATCACCATTATATAAGAGAAAAATCAATATTTTATCATAATATATTTCTGTATCTCCATTTGTTTCTTAACAGACTTCATGAGTTCCTATTACATTTACATATAACCATATGTACTTCTAAGACGAAAAAACACACTTAGCACCAATTTCTCTAAACGAATACTATCATTTTCCATTCTTAAATAATGATAATAAGCCACAAAATTTTGTAACATCCTACAAAGCCATACCAATTGGCTATGAAATCATGATAAATATTTTATTTGTTGTCTTTGTGTTATACCTCTAGGGATATATGAAAAAATAGAGGGGTAACAACATTTCGTTGCAGGTAAACCACACCATAATTAAGTGTCTCACATGTTACGACTTGATGCTGAGCACACATAGATTTCATCAAATATGACTACCTTGAACTGATCTAATAAGGGTTAAGGATCTATCCCATAAGTATCATGATTATTGGAATAGTATAAATCTCCATGATTATCACAACATATTAAAGAAAAATACAGTGGATTTGAAAAGATACATCTAGTATATCCTACACCATAAACAATGTCGGTAATATCATATCTTAGGGAAAACAATGAGAATCACTTCACCTCAAACCATAATATATTGAATCCATTGATTCTCAGGGTGTAATCATTACCTCATGTCATTATGAATATGTGTATCCAATCCACACAAGAGATCAATAACACATTCATTTATCAAGTGAATAAAGCGGGGATGACATGGTGAACATACAAGGTATTAGAAAACCCCTTTCTCTAAAAACCCCAATTATAACCTCATCCCACAAAGCATAACAGGTTACATATGATGTTATATTATAAAAATTCTGGGGAGGCACTTTGTTCATTTCTTTTTGGAATACATACAGTCATTGTGGAGAAAAACCCGAACAACTGTCGAAAATATTTCTGCATTCCCCAAAACCACAGTATTTAAAAAGTATCCTATAATCAAATACTCTAGAGGCATCCTCATCCAACTAATAAAAAGTTTGTTATATCCTCTCCCATATTATCAAATCCTTCACTTCATTGACTAAATCCTTAACAAAGTAATAATGAAACATCATATAAAGATAAAAACAAAACCATAGTTACTGGTGGAAACAATATGATCATTGATTGAAGGGAACCACTCCCTACTGATAAAAACGTCATTGGGTCTCAATGATAAATAGATGAGATTCCACATGAGGCTTTCTTTCCTCCTAGAGTCTTTACATGTTCAATGTACAAAATGATTAATTATATATCCTAGATATAGGATCCTCAAACATAATGGTTGTGATAAAAGTCACCTCTATTATTATCAGGTCCCAAAAATGGCATATGATCAGGGATAAGTTGTTTATATATCCATTTAAAAACTACAACATGTGAAGTAAAAATATATTTATTACATCAAACATCGCACAGATACTATCTGGGATTGATGTAAAATACTAAAAACCATAAAAATGAGTGGATCAAACATACTTCTATTTTTAAAACTATAACATAAGGACACATATCATAAATCAAAAAACTCATATGTACGTATGTTAATAACATTAATCATCTCTATTTGTCCATGATTCCAACCCCTATCTTCATATGCCTGGAGTGGTCCACTTTGAGGTAGTGGTGGTAGAATTAGACTACAAAACCAATCGGGCCTAAACACTTCCCAAACTGCCCTAACTTTTCTGGAAACCCGTAGTCCTCCTTGCTCCAGCTACTTCACTTTCCTATGTGGTTGAAAAAATTCCTCTCTATTTTCAACATCATAGGAAAGGCAATATTATTCCATATTCACTCTCCTATCATAGTCATAACAACATATAAGTCTCATAGACTTAATCACTCCACATGTTCTCCATTGAAAACTCTTATTGTGTGACATATATCACCCACCAGCAAACTCTAGGTCCAACTGAACAATAATCACATGAAATCTCTACATCACGAGATCATGATATGTTTTCACACTCTACACACAATCATACAACAATAAAATAGAAATAAATGAATAATTATGTAATGTTGAATCCACCTGAATAACTGGAGGTGGGTTTATGAAGTAATCATTTGAATAAAGAACTAGTTAATTACCATCCTAACGAATGAAACCATTATTACTAACCCATTCAGTTATGACTCATCAATCACCAGTTCAAACTACCAGATTATCCATAAAAACTTCACGAGATTTAATCGGGATTACATCCCTAAAGATGAGAGTGCATACAATGGTCAATGATTATATTTGCGAATCACACTCAAGTTGGACAACGATGCTAGAACAAATTCCCAAAATATTCATGTACAAATTTTTTCCATAAAAATTGCTCATTTTGTACCAAATTGACATGTTTTTCATCATATTCCTGGATAATGGATACATTGACTTCTATATTAAAAATTAGTACCTATACTTAATTCCAAAATTGAAAAATTCTAACTCAAAATCAATTGTTCATATAAAGATCCTCATAGTTAGACATATGAAGGTCAAAATTTTTTTACAAACCCCAAGTAATTTCATAAATCATTAAGATGTGCACATTAAGGACTTAGAGCATAGTTTCCTAGAGTCTATGGTTCAAATATTTTCTATATTTTATTTTGAAAATGTAAATAAATATTTAAAAAACATACTACATAAAATAGGATTTTTTTATAGGATGATGCTCTGGAGATTTAGAATCAAATATTATATCGAAATATAAAATTACAATTTCTATTAAACATTAAGAAATAAAACATTGTAGGAATGACTCCACATTATAATTTATATATATCATTTCCACTGAACATGTAAGAATGAATTGAAATACATGAGGTGAGAAAGAAATTCAGAGTGCGTGGTTTTAAATCAAAACCATTATCAAAATTTTTTATTAATTAAAAACTTTTTTTTAAAAACAAATGTATTTAAATTAGGAAATTAATATTTTACAGTAATTTTCATCACCATTTCCTTGAGAGATTCTAAAATAGATTCTAGATAACATATTCTCAAAATTTCTAAACTTATTTAAGTGTATGAATAAAATTCATTAAAAATTTTGCACGTTCTTGAATAAAAATTCAAAGAAAACCATTTATATGTCCTATAATGTCCAAACCTAATTGTCATTGACATTCCAGGTTTACGAATACAAAATTACACATGAAATATTACATTTTCAAAATAGAACATTGAATGATTCCATTTATCACCATGGTAAGGAAACATATTAACTATTCATTATAAATTAATTTCTCTATAAATATATATTTTAATATAAAACATATAATCATGTGAACATGGAAATATGATTCATACTGGTTCATAATAGAGTGATCATTAGGAATGGATATTTTAATAATTGTATAATTAGCTAGACCTTACAATACTATAATCATTATGATGGAATGCATAATATAGGATAATCATAAACATTTTCTCAAGGACTCGTTCCAAGACAATACATATCCATTCTTTCAAGGCCTCATGACAAGACCTAGCTTTTCTCATGTGACCTATTGATGCACTGAGAGGCTATAGAAGTCCTCACCCTTCATATAAAAACTCTTATGCATTCATCATAGTTCTACTAAGAATATTTCATTGAATCAAAGTGTCCCATAAAACTCGGATTTATTTAAATACATTTTTATTTGATGGATGAAATTCCTTAAATGATCCAAAGTGTCCCACCACGCATTGAATAGTTTTATTCATTATCCATACGATATCAAATAATGTTTCATCTCATACATAAATTTTATTATGTTGTTTCTAAGTCATAAATTGAATAAGGTAATGAATTAAGATTTAATCATAAATGTGTTAAATGTTTTCTCTTCCCTAAATATTCATACATATAAATAGATTTCTCACTTGAAAAGATAACTAGATTCATAATTTCTCATAAAATAAATTTTTTATCTCAGGGAGTTGAAAAAAGACACTGTCATAACAAAAAAATAGGTTACACATAAGAAATGGTAACTTGATTCATAATTTAATATAAAATTACTTATTTTTACCCATAAAAATGTATAAACATGGTGAATATAAATTTATAACCACGAGTTTGATGTGCTTTAGATACCAGTTAAAATTTTTATCTAATTGAGAATGAAAATATATACCTTAGTTGTTTATTCATAAGTACATATGTATGTATATATATATATATATATGTATGTATATATAGAAACATACTTATTTATTTTTTGTATGGTTTATAACCGATAAATTCATCAAAATTAAAAAATAAGTACCCTCCCTTGTGAACACTTCAAATAGTTGATATATGCAAGTAATGTGTTTACATTCATGTCAGAATAGACTTATAAACACATATAATTAACTAAACCTTAAAAAATAAATTTAAAAAACTAGGATAACACATAATTTTTTTGGATATAAGGCTCATGGAAAAGAAACTCATAATATATATATATATATATATATATATATTCTTAGAATATCATGTGCAATATGAATATATTTACATGTATAAACACATACATATATATAATTCAAGGTAAAAGATCACAACCTTGTTGAAAAAATTAAATTGGTGATTCGTTAGAAATAGATTCATAAAAATTGTGAATGCAAATAATTTATGCAATTTGGGTGGGAGAAAGAAACATGGTAAAATATATAACTACATAACTATGTATATTTGTATAAATATTTTTGATTTAACATGAATATAAAAAAATTACCACACAAATTTATAATTTGGGAAAGATAAATGATATAAATACAAAATTACATGTAATAAAATTATGAAATCAATATCAGAAACGTACAAATTTAATTTTTTGATCATTATTTTTTTTGTAATGGATAATAAAACAAGAAAATTAACATTGAAAAATAATTCCACTTACTTTATTAAGATCATATGAGGCTATGTGCTTATAGAACAATGAGAGGAAGAGAGAGCTTTGCAGAGGAATTTTTTCAAGGGGTTACGATGCGTGCAATGTGAGGTTTTTAAAGAAAACCAATGTTTCAACATATAGATCTAAATAAATTAAATCCAATCAAACAAAAGTATTACTTATAACAACTTCAATTCTCAATATGGAAATTTGGAAGCCAAAAATTTTAGAAATAGAGGAGGAGTAGGATCTAAATGATGTACCATGATGTTTTGTTTAAAATAACACCACCATTGGTAAAACAAATAAAGATTACAATCTAAAGAGTTTGGGGAAATAGTGGGAAATGTCATCACTAGAAAAATGAGTTGGTGATTTTATGAGGGCTAGAAGCTTAGATGGGACTGGTGTGCCTATATATGGAAGAATAATGGAGGAATGAATGGGTGGTCTATATTTAATTTTTTCTGATCTAAGGGTGGAGGTTAATAATATTATTTTATAAGGGAGACATGCAGGTAGAATTTGGACAGCCCAAATCGATCCACGATTCTGATTATACAACTATAGTGGCTCAATATGTTTTAAAAGGGATGAAGGTTAGATATTAGATCTCATATTTGATTGGATTACCATGATGGATCCACAAAATATAAATAGGCTATACAGTCTAGATCCAGTGCATCCAGATTTAATGGTCAAGAAAACTCGAGCAACGATATACCTCTACACTAGGACTCGAAGGATAAACTGGTCAAGATGGTTATGATCTTACGCAATGAGATCATGAAGATAAGATCACACCTATGAAAATAACCACATCTAACATCGAAGCCCAACATTTTTGGGACTACATTATGATGGTCGTTGTGTGGTTCCATCTATAGATTATATATGCACACATAACAGAGTCCTATCACATGGGATTACAATATGAGATGTTATGTCCACCCTAACCCACACCATTTCTCGACCTGGATCACCCTCTACTCATGGACGATCAGGACTTATTCATGGGGAATTTCATGTGGCTTGCCTATGATATGCTTGTTAGGGTCCACTATAGACTGCTTAAGCATCCTTGGTTGTGGGTTGATGCCTGCTTGCAGGGGTTGACCGTGTCCCCAACATATTTAAGGTGTCCCCTTTGATTAGGATGGCCCCCGATTTTTTAATGAATAACATTAGATTTTATAACTAATATTTTTAAGAACAATACCTATGACAGATTATTTACTTTTAAAACAAGTCTATCATTAAAACAAAATCATTTAATTTGAAATACTCTTTATTATTAGAACACATAAATTAAAAATGTTTAATTTTCATGCTTTATATTATAAAATTCACATATTAAATAATAACCCATTATTATAACCCTTAATTTTATGTAACCAAATATGTTATCTAAAAACATTTAATGAATTTATCATAATTAGAAAAATAAAAATCGTTAATTCCTATTTAATTATATCAAACCCATAATTTCATTTATACAAAATTATAAATATATTTAAACACACACAGTGGCATAAAAACCCAACATTCATTTTTAAACCAAAATTATTACTTAAAACGGTCTTATTGGACCGAAAAAATACCCATTCATGGTATTCCAATGGACAATATCATTTTGTATTTTAAAAGGATTGTGTTCCTCATTACTCTAACTCTCTATATTTTGGATATTCATATCACCATTTATTTTATTTATTTTTGTGGTTTGAAAGGAAGGATGATACATAACAGGTCTTTTTGTGATGTTTGGTGGTCTTCTAATCCTTTTTTTGGTCTTGCGATGAGTTTTCTAGACTACATGTAATCCCTTCCATCAATTTAGTACTACGGCTTATGAGTAAAATATTAATATTTTTCATTAGTGTATTTAAAATAACATTGCAATACGCATTAACACAAGAATAATAATGATTATATGTGAAATTATTATTATTAAATTTATAATTAAGTTTGATGTGTTACATGTATTCCATCTAATAAAATTTTCCACAACCTTTCCCAATTATTCTTGAGTTGAAACTACTCCAATAATAAAACTAATATGTTTGGGTCTGGATACTAGAACCACGAATGAATATCGTAGAAATATGATACATTAACCTAAAATACTTATATTCAAACACACATATTAGTGCATATATAATTATAAAAATTAAAACAACTAGTAAGAATTCATTATAAATCTCTAATCATGTAAATAAAGTATGGCCGGAATTAATAGAATGAATAAATAGGGAAGAAGTACGTGCACACACAAAATTTAAAATAAATCTTAACCTCCGTAGATGGTGTGGAAAACTACCAAATTCAACTTCCATATAAACCATTGTATTTCTAGACCAAAAAAACCTCCACAAGATCCATTCCCTCTACAGTCTCATTAAAATTTTCTGTCATTTAAATAAGTAATGACATGTGCAGGAAGTGACCATATGGGTTCGAGTATAACAATACCATGTATGAATTTCCAAAATCAAAAAGTATAATGTATAATATGTACTCATCTCATCATAATATATTAAAAAAATAATATATCATATAAAATAAAATATCAACATACACTCATAATATACACACAATATTAATTTCAAGAGACAACTGCATTTCCATCTAATAATTTCTTCTTGAATGTTCTATAAATGACTAAATTTTGGGAACACACTCCACATGATATGATAGAATTAATGTGACTCACCATATGGGTCACGATCAATTGGTCTATACAATAATGTATCACCCTAGGATTTATAATACGTTATTTATTTAAAGTAATTCAATAGCTTTCACCAGACGCAACACCGTGTTCGAGCAGACCAAAACTTACCAAATTATTCGTTTAAAAAGAGGTTATGAATATTGTTAACATAAATATTGTAAAGACCAGTAAAATTCAAGGGAAATTTTTTTCTTAATTTTCTTTGGAATTTTACAAGAACGCGGTTTCTGACGGCACCTGATTCCGAGGCCCGGAGTGCCCGGAATCAATTTCCGAAGTTTGGCTCGGGTACGTTTAGTGAACGAACGAGCGGGAATTTCTAACTTTTGAACCGGTGCCCAGAATCAAATTCTGAGGGCACCGATTAACTCGCAGCGCCGATATTCGCTTAAGGAGACCTTTTCCGAGGTTGCGTTTTATGCTCTATGAAAGTTAGTTTTGGGAAAAATTAAAAGAAGTTAAATAAAAATGTTGAAACACTTTTTATTTTTAACTTGTTGGTTATTTTCTCCCAAAGGGAGTTAGAGGTGGGACCCACATCCACTTAACCTCCCTTGGGAGGATTAAGTGTGGTGGGGCCCACCCGAATCATAACTCTTCACCTTCTCTTTTTTTAAACTCCCTTAAACTCCTCTTTTAATGAACATGCCAACTTTGGTTATTATATGGGTGGAGTTGTTTAATTTCAAACCTTTGAATTTCAAAATGTTTTGGTTGAGTAAATAAAATAAGACTTTAGCTTATTTTATTTCGTTATAATTCTCTAGCCACCTTGAGTGAATTTGGATCTTTCTTCTTCTTCTTCAAACTTTGACGAAGAACACGAAGAACCTTCGAACATCGATGAAGAACGCCACGTTCTCGGGAATCGTCTTCCGCGACGCCATACCCGTGACACTGATGACGTCTTCTTCCTCGTCATCTCTTCTGCGACGATTTCCCGCGACGAAATCGTCATCAAAGAACTTCGATTCCTCACTTCATGACATCGACGTCCTTCTTCCGTGACGCCGACCCCCGCGACGCGTCTTCCGCGGGTCGTTGATGATCATCGTTCTTGAAACCGAGGTAGGGTTTTGTTGTTGATTATTTATTTATTCTCGTTCTTGGTTATAGTATGACAAACATGAGGATAAATATTTATGTGTTATCGTTTAACGGGAGGGGGTCCGGACCGCACAAACACGGCCGAATCCCCCCTCCTTTGTTCTTGAATATTATTATTTTCTTCTGGATGAACGAGATGGCGTGGTGCCGTCGCACCACGCGGGAATCACACGGAAAATATTGTGTGGCGCCGTCACGCCGCGCCGTGGAAAGATTATCATGAACACGATGTCGTCGCGCCGCGTCGAAGGAAACCAATGGCGCTGCGACCGGAGCGGGGCCGCGGCGGAGGGGCGTGGTGTCGTCGCACCACGCCGGACGACGAAGGCCGCGACCGGTTCCGGGCCGCGGTGGAACGAGAAGACCGGAGGCTAGCCGGGCCGCCGGTGTCGGAAGTCGGAAAGGGGACCGGCCTTGCCGGTCCCGTTGAGGAAGGACCGGCCAGCTAGGTCGGGCCGGCCGTAAGGGAGAAGAACCGGGGGAATTAATTCCCCCGGCTGGCCAAAACCGGCCGCCCACATGAGGGGGGCCGCGGTTACACCAAGGGGAAGCAGCGCCCCCCCCGTTTTTCTCAAAGGCAGGACCCAACGTGAGGGGGGCCGTTTGATCCGAGGCGCGGCATCCATCCGCGCCACCAGCAGGGAATGGCGGGGGCTTTGCGCCCCGCGCGTGGCACCCGAGCGGCGCCCCGGCCGCACCGCCGCGCCGGACCGCGCCGGACCGCGCCGCCGTGCCGGGCCGCGCCGAACCACCCCGTCGGCCGGGCCGGGTCGGACCCTGGTCGGGTCGCCCCGGTTCGGGTTGCCCCGTTTCGGGTCGCTCTGGTTCGGGCCGACCCAGGGTGAGGGGGGGGGGGGGGGGTCGGGCTGGGTCGACCCGGACCCGGACCCCCCGTTTTCGAATCGACTTCGGTCTTTTGCCCATAACATGAGCTATAGACCTCCGTTTGATGAACCGTCAGTGGAAATGTGATCTGTGGATCAAGATGGTCGATTCAGTATATCGCACTCAAAGTTTCAGTATACTTTGAGTTCGGTCGGGTTGGTTCGTACACGAAACCAACTGGGCCTTCGGAGCGGAAACACTCATATCTTGAACTACGGACGTCCGATTGACGTGCCGTCAGCTTTGTTGTTTTCCTCTTAGTGAGACGGATCTTTTGGAATACTCTGCACGAGGTTTGGACGCAGGTGGAGTACGGTTGGGTTGGTTTTCCCTTAAAAACCAACCGGGCCCCTGGGACGAAAAAGCCAATAACTCTCAGACCGGGCGTCCGATCGACGCGCCGTCTGTTGCGTTGAGTTCCGGTTGGCGATACGGAACATTTGGATACATCAACTCTGGACATTGTGACAGTTGATGTATCAGCCTCTCGGCTCGTGGAGAGGACCCTCCCTAACGAGCTTGCTGTGTACGGGAACCCTAGTGCTGGCTGCGACTGTGACTGCTACTGCTACTGCTACTTCTATTGTGACTGCGACGACGACAGTACAGAGATCCTTGGTGGATTCGACGATGACTACAACACTCAGCGATCCTACGTGGATCAGTGCTACAGGTCCTGTGTGGGCCCGATCCTGTGTGGGTCTGATCCTGTGTGGGTCATTGCGCTCAGCGGTCCTGTGTGAACCTGCGCCTACAGGTCCTGTGTGGTCCCGATCCTGTGTGGGTCTTTGCGGGGGATAGTTACCTATCGATTCTTCGTGGGTCCGACAACCTAGATGGATCAGAGATCATCTTTATCGTCCTTCGAAGAAGTATACCTGTGTGAGCTGAATCCTGTTGCTTTCCTATGTGGATTGTGTTGTGCTATCCTGTGTGGTTTTCGTTTTGCTTTCCTGTGTGGAATACGTATACTTTCATGTGTGGACTGAGTTGTACTTGGTCTCGGAGGTTGGAGCGTATTGGAATTTATGACTTGGGTATATGTATGGGCATATACCTAAGTAGTGTCGGTTGTTACTTCATGTTTTTATCTCACCTTTGTGGTTTATCCTTTGTGGATTTTGGGAGACCTTTCGGGGTCTCGGGGTCCCTACTGAGTAGCTTATACTCACCCCTGCACGAGTTATGCCCGCACTACGTTGTGTTGGTTTCAGACGATGGACAGCGTTGATCGTGGTTGAGGCTTGCAGAGCAGGACGGTACCTAGAGGTGGACCACTGGGCGGGACGTACTCGGAGTGGACGGTGGGACCCGTGGAAAAGTGAAGCTATCTGTACCCACCCTTCAGGTGGGATTTCCAGTGGACAGCTCGGTGTAGCTGGTTTTACATTACAGTTGTTGTTTTCCCTTTCGAGTTGTACTTTACTTTCAGTTTGGGTTTGTATACTGGCCCATTTACTTTTCCGCACTTTCAGTTGTACTCTGTTTTTACTTAGTGTTTGCTTTTCCGCTTTCTTACTCTATGGTGTTTGTTTACTTTTCAAAGGCAATGCCTTCCCTTTTTACTGGGATTTACGCCTCGTTGCTAGTCAATAGCCCAAGGCCTATAGAAGGCGGGCTTGGGGTAGTCACGGCACGGGCCCCGAGGGCGGGTCGTGACAAATTGTTATCAGAGGAGTTCGGTTCTACCGCGAACACTGATATTATCTATGTGAAGCAATAATGTTTAGTGTATTGAGTGTGGTTATCAGTCCAGAGAGTCTAGTGTTGGTGCGGCGCCTGACGGATCCGTACGCTAGGACCCTGACAACTGATATCCGACTTAATGCATGAAAACATTGATTGCGTGTGTGTTTCAATGTTTTCTTTGTGATTACTTTATATATATCATCTCACCAGGTATACTGTTCTGACCGTGGCGCACCTGTTTCCTTTTCAGGATGGCCCCACGACGACAGCCAGCTTGGGTTCCGAGAGTCGAGCGTGACGACAGCCCATCGAGCGACGAGGCCTCGGTGCAGGGCCCTTTGTCAGCAGTGGAACAGGCGGTAGCTCTACCCGCCGAGCAACCGATGCTTCCAGCCGCTGACGATGCACATCGCCTTGGAGCTCTACACAAGTTCCAGCGCCAGTGACCGCCTAGGTTCCGTGGTGAGACGGACCCCCATGCAGCAAAGGACTGGCTGGAGGCAGTGGTACGAGTTTTTAGGCTAGTGAGGACACCTGCAGACCTCATGGTGATCCTTGCTGCGAGCCTACTACACGCAGCAGTGGGCCGATGGTGGAGCTTGATGCTCCAGGTGCATGATGAGGCATCTCTTCTTTGGACGGACTTTGAGAGCCTCTTCCGCTCGGAGTTCGTCCCAGCCACCCTTCGTGCGGTGCGTATCCAGGAGCTTCTTCAGCTGCGGCAGGGCAGCATGACAGTCGCTCAGTACTCGGTGAGATTTACTGATCTCTCGCGCTACTCGACCGACATGGTACGGGACCCATTCTTCCGGGCCCGGACCTTCGAGCAGGGTTTGAGACACGAGATCAGGGCATCCCTGATCTCCCTCTACATACCGACTCAGACAAGAGTACTGGAGCGGACCCTTTTGATCGAGAGCTTCCTTGTTGAGTCTACACCAGTGCCGAGACCCACTGCAGGGCGGCACGTGGCAGAGTCATCTGCAGAAGGCAGTCGATTGTTGACTCAGGGGTTTAGGCAGACCAGACTTTCAGGCATACGACCTCAGGATACTGGCTCAGTAGTGCGGGGCACACAGTGCGGAGCCAGTCTTTCAAGAGGAAGATAGTGCTACTCGTGCAGCGGGTAGGGCCACATGGCTCGTGACTGCCCGACCCGTCGTGCCGAGGAGCAGCAGATGGATGAGGGACCCCCGAGGCAGAGGTAGAGGGTCGACCGTGGCGGTCCGTAGGGAGGAGGCGGATGAGGCAGAGGAGCTGGCCGACCAGCAGGTGGGGGCGATGCTTTGAGGCTCTACCACCACCACCGCCAGGAGGTCCACCCCGACCACAGGGAGTAGGTGGGCAGAGACAGGCACAACTCCAGGCAGCAGAGGCCTACGACCACGGCACACCCGAGATGATTCGAGGTACTATCTGTGTCTATTCCACCCTTGCTGCAGTACTTATAGACACAGGAGTGAGTCGCTCTTTCATAGCCGCTGCCCTTATTCGGAGCTCGGAGATTCCGACAGAGTCGTTGGCTCGATCCATACGGCTAGAGACTCCTACGGGAGCGGACTCGACGATTTCGCACTAGTGCCGGCAGTGCGAGCTTACTCAAGGAGGCGAGAGCTTCGGCTGGGATCTTCTTGTAGCAGCGTCGAGGCCTTACGACGTCATCTTGGGAATGGATTGGCTATCTACGGTCCATGCACATATTGAATGTTTTATGCACAAGGTGCGATGTATACGCACTGACGGGAGCAGGTTCACCTTCACCGGTGAGAAGGGAGCCTTTGCAGCACAGGATGGACTTCCGTGGAGGAGAGTACAGCCCATCACTCATCAGTTGGCTAGCCTCATCCTTGGAGTAGTTGACGTGCGGAGTCCTGGTTTTCCTGCAGTGGGGGATCAGTTTGCGGACGTTTTTCCCGATGGCGTTCCTGGGCTACCTCCTCGCAATGAGGTAGACTTTTATATTGACCAGTAACCCGAGACAGCCCCGATATCCACTCCAGCATATCGGATGGCCCCCGCCGAGCTTCAAGAGCTACAGGTACGGTTGGAGGACTTTCAGGGCAAGGGGTTCATCCAACCCAGTGTTTCACCCTGGGCTTCCCTGATATTGTTCGCCAAGAAGGCGGACGGGAGCTTACGACTTTGTGTTTACTATCGTCTGCTGAACTAGGTGACAGTGGGGAACAAGTATCCACTACCGAGGATTTATGACCTCTTTGATCAGCTCAAGGGAGCACGGTGGTTCTCAAACATTGACCTCAGGTCAGGATATCATCAGCTCAGAGTCAGAGATGAGGATGTGCAGAAGACGACCTTCAGATGTCGGTATGGCCACAATGAGTTCTTGGTTATGCCTTTCGGCGTAACCAATGCTCCAGCAGTGTTCATGGCCCTCATGAACAAGATCTTTCAGCCATACCTTGATCAGTTTTTCGTGGTCTTCATTGACGACATTCTGATTTACTCTACGACAGAGGACGAGCACGCCTATCACTGGCAAGTTGTACTAGACACACTCCAAGAGAACCAACTTTATGGTAAGCCCTCGAAGTGCCAGTTCTGGATACGTGAGGTCCACTTCTTGGGACACGTTATGTCTGTGGCAGGAGTTGCAGTGGATCCTGCGAAGATCGAGGCTGTGTTAGCATGGGAGACACCCAGGAGCGTGACTGAGGTTCGGAGATTCTTGGGAGTAGCTGGATACTATCGGAGATTCGTGCCATACATCTCTAGAGTTGCGGTACCACTCACAGCTTTGACGAAGACGGTGAAACCCTTCGTGTGGTCAGACAGATGTCATTAGAGCTTCTAGGAGCTGAGACAGAGATTGACTAGCACACCTATCTTGAGGTTGCCTGAGGAGGGAGTAGGGTACGTAGTTTACTGCGATGCATCAGGGACCAGACTCGGTTGCGTCCTGATGCCGGAGCGGGCATTGATCGCCTATGGATCACGACAGTTGAGGCTGCTTGAGCAGAACTACGCTACTCATGACCTGGAGTTGGCAGCAGTGGTCTTCGCTCTGAAGACATGGCGGCACTATCTGATGGGCGAGCGCTTTACAATATTTTCTGATCATCAGAGTCTCAGGTATATCTTCTCGCAGAAGGACCTGAACCAGAGACAACGGCGATGGCTCGAGTTCGTCCAGGACTATTACTTTGAGATAATCTATACTTCTGGGAAGGGGAACGTAGTAGCCGATTGCCTCAGTAGGAGGACGGGCATTCAGCTACTTGAGGAGGCGACAGAGCAGCTAGCCACTTTGCAGATATCCTTTGTGGATAGAGATGGAGCAGCCTTCCTCCAGTCTCTCACAGTCACCCCTCCACTACTGCAGCGGGTCAGAGAGGCACAACGTGAGGACGCTAACTGTAAGACACGGCATGCACAGATATCCTCGGGACAGGCACCTGATGGTTTCTCCCTTGGAGTAGAGCATGAAATCCTTTTCAGAGGACGTACCATGGTACCAATCGCTTTGCGAGAGGAGGTGCTGAGAGAGTTTCACACTTCTCCTTTGGCGGTACATCCTGGAGTGGCGAAGATGTACCAGGATCTCAGACGACAGAACTGGTGGCCGGGCATGAAGAAGGCTGTAGCAGAGTTCGTTTCTCGATGCCTCACCTACCAGCAGGTGAAGGAAGAGCATCAGGTACCAGCATGCTTGGTACAGCCCTTAGAGGTCTCGGAGTGGAAGTGGGACGGGATATCTATGGACTTCGTGACTGGACTTCCACGCACATCCAGAGCTCACGACACCATTTGGGTGATTGTTGACCGACTCACCATGTCAGGACACTTCTTACCCATCAGAGAGCAGGGCTCAGTGGAGAGCTTGGGACGTCTCTAGGTTCAGGAGATTGTGCGGCTCCACAGTGTGTCATCATCTATCGTCTCTGATCGAGATGCTCGGTTTACTTCCCGGCTTTGGAAGGGGTTACATGAGGCATTCGGGACGCAGCTACGTCTGAGCACAGCCTTTCACCCTCAGACGGATGGTCAGATGTAGAGGACCATTCAGACTATCGAGGACATGCTCCGTGCATGTGTCCTCGACATTGGTCGCAGCTTGGAGGACCACCTACCCTTGGCGGAGTTTGCGTATAACAACAGCTACCACTCCAATATCGGGATGGCACCGTACGAGGCGTTGTACGGCAGGACTTTCAGATCTCCTTTGTGCTGGAAAGACCCTGGGGAGTTAGCACTTGTGGGACCAGAGATGGTCCGGGCCACGACAGAGAAGGTCCGGGTCATCCAGGAGCGGATGAGGACAGCTCAGAGCCGGCAGAAGTCATACGCTGATAGGAGGCGGAGGCCACTAGAGTTCGAGGTTGGCGACCACGTCTTCTTGCGGGTCTCACCTCGATGTGGTATACGGAGATTTGGCCGAGGCTGCAAGTTATCTCCGCGCTTCATCGGACCCTTCCAGGTTCTCAGCAGGATTGGCGAGGTGGCCTATCGCCTGGCTCTACCACCTCAGTTGCATCGGGTGCACGACGTCTTCCACATGTCTCAGCTGAGGAGATACGTGCACGACCCAACGTACATCATTGACCATGGGGAGCTTGACGTTGACGATGGGGAGACTTTTACGGAGGTCCCGGTGGAGATAGAGGATCGACAGGAGCGTGTCCTACATGGGTGATCGATTCCTCTTGTGCGCATCTGATGGCAGCATGGGAACCTCCAGCAGAGCACATGGGGGCGGGAGGCTCAGATGCGTGCTCAGTACCCTCATTTGTTTCACTAGTTTTTGATGTATCTGTACGGGGACGTAAATCCCTGAGGTGGGAGTAATGTAAAGACCCGTAAAATTCAAGGGAAATTTTTTTCTTAATTTTCTTTGGAATTTTACAAGAACGCTGTTTCTGATGGCACCTGATTCCGAGGCCCGGAGTGCCCGGAATCAATTTACGAAGTTTGGCTCGGGTACGTTCAGTGAACGAACGAGCGAGAATTTCTAACTTTTGAACCGGTGCCCGGTATCAAATTCCGAGGGCACAGATGAACTCGCAACGCCGATATTTGTTTAAGGAGACCTTTTTCGAGGTTGCGTTTTATGCGGGATGAAAGTTAGTTTTGGGAAAAATTAAAAGAAGTTAAATAAAAATGTGGAAACACTTTTTATTTTTAACTTGTTGGTTATTTTCTCCCAAACGGAGTTAGAGGTGGGACCCACATCCACTTAACCTCCCTTGGGAGGATTAAGTGTGGTGGGGCCCACAGGAAGCATAACTCTTCACCTTCTCTTTTTTTAAACTCCCTTAAACTCCTCTTTTAATGAACATGATAACTTTGGTTATTAAATGGGTGGAGTTGTTTAATTTCAAACCTTTGAATTTCAAAATGTTTTGGTTGAGTAAATAAAATAAGACTTTAGCTTATTTTATTTGGATAGAATTATCTAGCCACCTTGAGAGAATTTGGTGCTTTCTTCTTCTTCTTCAAACATTGACGAAGAATGCGAAGATCCTTCGAACATCGACGAAGAACGCCATGTTCTTAGTAATCGTCTTCCGCGACGCCATACCCACGACACCGATGACGTCTTCTTCCGCGTCATCTCTTCCGCGATGATTTCCCACGATGAAATTGTCGTCAAAGAACATCGAATCCTCGCTTCACAACATCGACGTCCTTCTTCCATGACACCGAACACCGCGACGCGTCTTCCGCGGGTCGTTGACGATCATCGTTCTTGAAACCGAGGTAGGGATTTGTTGTTGATTATTTATTTATTCTCGTTCTTGGTTCTAGCATGAAAAACGTGAGGATAAATGTTTATGTGTTTCCGTCTAACGAGAGGGGGCCGGACCGCACAAACACGGCTGAATCCCCCCTCCTTTTTTCTTCAATATTATTATTTTCTTGTGGATGAACGAGATGGCGTGGTGCTGTCGCACCACGCGGGAATCACACGACAAATATTGCGCGGCGCCGTCGCGCCGCGCCGTGGAAAGATTATCATGAACGCGACGCCGTCGTGCCGCGTCGAAGGAAACCAAAGGCGCAGCAGCCGGAGCGGGGCCGCTGCGGAGGGGCGTGGTGCCGTCGCACCGCGCCGGACGACGAAGGCCACGGCCGGTTCTGGGCCGCGGCGGAACATGAAGACCGGAGGCTAGCTAGGCCACCGGTGTCGGAAGACGGAAAGGGGACCGGCCGGCCAGGTCAGGCCGGCCGGATGGGAGAAGAACCGGGGGAATTAATTCCCCCAGCTGGCCAAAACCGGCCCCCCATGTGAGGGGGGCCGCAGTTACACCAAGGGGGGGAAGCGCCCCCCCCCCCCGTTTTTCTCAAAGACAGGCCCCCACGTGAGGGGGGCCGTTTGATCCGAGGCGCGGCATCCAGCCGCGCCGCCAACAGGGAATGGAGAGGGCTTTGCCCCCCGCGCGTGGCACCTGAGCGGTGCCCCGGCCGCGCCGGACCGCGCCGCTGCACCTGACCGCGCCACCGTGCCGGGCCGCGCTGGACCGCGCCGCCGGCCGGGCCGGGTCGACCCGGACCCAGACCCCCCATTTTCGAATCGACTTCGGTCTTTTGCCCATAACATGAGCTACAGACATCCGTTTGATGAACTGTCAGTGGAGATGCGATCCTTGGATCGAGACGGTCGATTCAGTATATCGCACTCAAAGATTCGGAATACTTTGAGTTCGGCCGGGTTGGTTCATACATGAAACCAACCGGGCCTTCAGAGCGGAAACGCTCATATCTTGAACTACGGACGTCCGATTGACGTGCCGTCAGCTTTGTTGTGTTCCTCTTAGTGAGATGGATCATTTGGCAGAATCCGCCTGAGGTTTTGACGCAGGTGGAGTACGGTCGAGTTGGTTTTGCCTAAAAAAACCAACCGGGCCCCTGGGACGAAAAGCTAATAACTCTCAGACCGGGCGTCTGATCGATGCGTCGTATGTTGCATTGAGTTCTTGTTGGCGATACGGAAATTTTGGATACATAAACTATGGACTTTGTGACAGTTGATGTATCAGCCTCTCGGCTCATGGAGGAGACCCTCCCTAACGAGCTTGCTGTGTACGGGACCCCTAGTGCTGGATGCGACTGTGACTGCTACAGCTACTGCTACTTCTACTGTGACTGCGACGACGACAGTACAGAGAAACATGGTGGATTCGACGACAACTACAGCACTCAGCGATCCTACGTGGATCAGTGCTACAGGTCCTGTGTGGGCCTGATCCTGTGTGGGTCCGATCCTGTGTGGGTCATTGCGCTCAGCGGTCCTGTGTGAACCAGCGCCTACAGGTCCTGTGTGGGCCCTATCCCATGTGGGTCTTTGCGGGGGTCAGTTACCTATCGATCCTTCGTGGGTCCGATGACTTAGATGGATCAGAGATCATCTTTATCGTCCTTTGAAGAAGTATACATGTGTGAGCTGAATCCTGTTCCTTTCCTGTCTGGATTGTGTTGTGCTATCCTGTGTGGTTTTCGTTTTGCTTTCTTGTGTGTAATACGTATACTTTCCTGTGTGGACTGAGTTGTACATGGGCTCGGAGGTTGGAGCGTATGGGAATTGATGACTTAGGTATATGTATGGGAATATACCTATGCAGTCTCGGTTGTTACTTCGTGTTTGTATCTCACCTTTGTGGTTTATCCTTTGTGGATTTTGGAAGACCTTTAGGGGTCTCGGGGTCTCTACTGGGTATCTTATACTCACCCCTGCACGGGATATGCCCGCACTACGTTGTGTTGGTTGTAGACGACAGACAGAGTTGATCATGGTTGAGGCTTGCAGAGCAGGACGGTACCTGGAGGTGGACCACTGGGCGGGACGTACTCGGAGCGGACGGTGGGACCCATGGAACAGTGGAGCTAACTGTACCCACCCTTCAGGTGGGATTTCCAGTGGACAGCTCGGTGTAGCAGCTTTTACTTTACAGTTGATGTTTTCCCTTTCGAGTTATACATTACTTTCAGTTTGTGTTTGTATACTGGCTCATTTACTTTTCCGCACTTTCAGTTGTACTCTGTTTTTACTTAGTGTTTACATTTCCGCTTGCTTACTCTGTGGTATTTGTTTACTTTTCAAAGGCAATGCCTTCCCTTTTTACTGGGATTTACGCCTTGGTGCTAGTCGCCAGCCCCTGGCCTATGGAAGGTGGGCTGGGGGTAGTCACAGCATGGGCCCCGAGGGCGGGTCGTGACAATTATGAATTTTATAAAATCCATACAATTTTAACATCCATATTATCTGTTCTCTAGACATAATATAAGAACAAAATCATTTTGTTAGATAAAAGATGTGTTTTTCAAAAAAAATGCAATTTTACTGCCTTTTAATGGAGAACCATTTTTAAATCCAATATATGACACTTATATATTGAATTTTACAAAATAAAATTATTATTTAGATGAGGGACATAAAAATTTAATTTGGATAAGTTTTTTGTGTTTTTATGATAACATTCATTTTTCGAAGAATAGTGGATTATATGAAATTTTAATTGCAAACAAATATGTTAATAAAAATAATTTATATTGTTAAATTATACATATGAATGGTTTTAGGAATAATTAGATTATATTTTTATCATTTGATCGAATGTTGTTCATTGAAACTAAATTTATATTTATATTGGACATAAACCGATATCAATCATTTGATATTTTTAACATATGAAAACACCACTTTCTAGTTTTGAAAATTGTAATTAATATTAAATTAATTAATGAAACATCTATGTTTTGAACTTGGATTAAAAAAATTAACTTAGGGTGAATTTTTTGTATTTTTCAGAAAATTGAAAAATACTGAATAGTACATAAAAACTGACATTTACATTTAAATATTTATTTTTATATAAAAAATTATCTTAATATAGATAAATTTTACATATATTAGAATAATTCCAATCCTTTAAGATATTTTATAATAATATTAGATATATAAAATTATGTTTGAACCATTTTAACGTCCATTTAACTTCTTTCTATGCATGTTTACCCACCATCGAAGCACATTTTCAAATTTGCATAAAATATAATTTTACCGCTTCAATTAATTGAATTTCAAAAATAAATGAGACATAGTTGACATCAATATGTAATATTTGGTTCAATAGGATTAAATTAATTTTTGGGGAATAATAACATTTGAATTTTATTTACCACAGTTAAAAGTAAATAAGTTAATTAAAGGTAAAAGTAATATTAAAATTACCCCAACACATGTCCTAATTATATTGGAAATGATTATTTTGACCAAAATCAGCCTTAGGAAAAAAATAATATCCTTTTGATCGATTTGTGTTATTTTAGGTCATTTATTTTATTTTATTCTAAGAAGAGTTAAAAGTGTTAAATTCAATGTTTAATAACTAGATCATTTTTAAAATCAAGTTACATATAATATATATAAGACTATATATATTAATTACAAATATTAAAATATTACGTACATTATGGTATTTTATTTATAATTTTTAATGAATAAATAATTAAATTTATTTATGACACATTGATGAAGCAACAATTACCTTATTAATAAATGTTAAAATAATTGATATTATTAATATCAAAAAAAATTAATTGAGGATTTTTATGACATAAACGAATTTTATAGGTGAATATTACTTGTTAGGGATAATTTATATTTTTTTTGAGTTAATCAACTTGTTATGGCTTTCCCAAAAACTATATACTAAATAGTGTCAAAATTGACATAAATGAGTTTTTAAAACAAATAATATATTATTAAATTATATAATATTCCTAAAAATATATGGTCTTTGAAAAGGATCTATATAATGATATATATGTTATTATTGAAAAAATTGTGGTTTAAATTTCATTTAATAGTTTTTTAATTAACCATGTATCGTTATAATACAAGAAGACATGGTAAAAGTTATAATATTTAACTATGGGTCAAATCTATAAGATAAGGTAAATATGGTGAACTAAACTTGTATAAAACCAATTGGTTGAGATAATTTACAATGATCCCCACCTTTTACTTGATAAAAATTCATTTGGAGCTATTAGAAACTGAAACTTATTGTCCAAAAAATAATATTTCAATATTTTTCTGAATATCCAATCACCTCTCTTATAAAAGGGTACATCACCTTCTCTTAAATTCACACCTACAAAGACAATTGGCTCAGACAACCCCAGCTCAAATCAACTCCCATCTACCCGAACATATTCCTAGAGGCCTTATTTTTATCATAAATCCATCATATAAAGCCCTTTTCTTCAAATCAAAATTAATAACACGAATAAGCTGTAATTATTTTAACACATCATTCAATGTTTTTTTCTTCATCCACATCCTCAATCATTGTTGTTTCCATAAGAAATTAATAAATCAAGTACCTTATACATAATATGATGTTATTATAAATATTTTACAACTGTATTGATTATTCAATCTGTCATACAAATCAATAATTTACCATATGTGTGTACATATGACTTACCATCTCCATGTCGTGGTGTTGTTTGTTATTCAACGCTTCATTATTTGGATAGGTATAATAATCAGTATAATTGATGTATATAAAAAATATAACATGATAATTATTAATTATATATAATATACCATCAAATTACATATGATTTCACCATCAATTGAATGACATCATCACCCATGCATATATACGGCTTACCATCTCCACGACATGATGAGATTCACTTCCACGTTCACCATTAAACGATGATTATAAAAATATATATTATTAATATGTATGTAATATATGACATAATAATTCTACATGAAATAAATATATATGTGTGTGTGTGTGTTTTTCTGTGTGTGTTTTTATTTACATATATCCCTTCAATTGGATATGAAAACGGAAACATTGTTTATGCGTACATACGACCTTTCATCTCCATAAAAGGTATTTTCCTTATCATATATCAATCTATTAAACATACTTATATTGTGAATATATATGATACAAAATTATTTTTTTTATATTCTAGAATCAATTGAATCATGATATAAGTTATATGATCAAGAAAAGAATGTTAAAACATGTATGATAAGGAAATCGATTATTATCCGAAATTTTATTTTGAAATTATAATTTTAATTAAAGGGTAGTATAATGCCAAAAATTCATGATGTATAATATCGTAAATATTAATATAGATCTTTTATAATTTCATTACATACTATGTTCATTATACATGATGATAAACTTACCCTCTACCAATGGAAAGTCAAGGTAAGGGTTAATTCCTCAATCCCTTTATTATTTATGTGTAAATATTAACTAGGAAATATTTATCATACATGTCCATGATTTATAAAAAAAATTCAAAATGAATATTTTAATGTTTTTTGTAAGGTACCATTTAGCAATATCATTATTTTAAATGTATTAGTGATTTCTTTGTCTATATATTTTTAATTAATATCCATGTTTTAAAAATAAATTGAAGGATTGATTTATATAGAAATGAATGTTTTAAAATTGTAATTAATTTGAAAAGTTTTTAAAAGTTTTATGGGACACGTTGATTCAAAAATATCTTTTAACTAACTTCATTTATAAATGCGTGACTTTTAATTGATTTCAAAAAAATGGATATTTCTCTCAAAGAGTTCTACTGATCATTTTAAACCATGTAAACATAATTTAATGGATATTTTCCTTGACTGAGTAGTGATATGTTTGACTGTGGATGTGACATTTATATACCATTAATGGATTACGATTAAATTATTACATTTCATATGATAGTTTTAATATGCTTGGTCATGTTATGTTTCAACATTTTCATATGAGGAATGAATTGGACGTAGTAAGTGATGGTTGGAGCCCTCAGTAGCTCCTCAATGCATCGTTAGGTCACATGAAAAAAAATAGTGTCTTGGAATAAGGCCATGACAAAAAAATTAGTTCTAGTCTTGCCATGGGGTATTGATAATGTGTGTATGATGTCTGAAATTATGCATTCCATCATTATGAAATAAGATATTGATATTACATGTGATTATTCGGCTAGTAGAATATTTATGTGAATAAGTAATTGGAATTATTTGATTTATCTTTTCCATATTATGATGAAGCTTATGTTTAAATGGATTTTTTTTAGTATTATTCATTTCCTTGAATGTTTATGTATATTAATGATAGTTTCCACTATATTTTTATCCTTGCTGAGCATCTAAGGTCAGCCATTTCTTATTTTTTTCCCAGGATGAGAAGAAGTGTATATTGATTGATATGCCTGGTTACACTATGGAAAAAATTTAATTCTCAATGGATTTTTTATGTTGTGTTTTATTTTTGAAATTGTAATGAAATTATCATATATGTAATCAATTTTCCAAGACTGCTAAACAGATCGATCCTACGGGACATGATTACATGTAATTAATGAAATGTATTAAAATAATGCACCGACATTGGGTAATTGGGGTCAGGGAATTACAGTTTTTATGAGATGATGTTTATCAAAAACATGGAAATATATTTAGATAAACTCTGATTTTGAAACATTACCCAATGATAGACTTTAAGGAATAGTATGGAAGAACTTCATAGAATTTTGTAATGTAGATAATTTATGAATTTTTCATGAAATACATCCATTTCTGGATTTGAGCAGGTAGAGGTGGTTCTGGCATAGATGTATATTGTGTTATAAACTGAAAACACTGCATTAAGCTAGAATCAAAGGAGAACTGATGCATGACAACATGCCTTGCTACACTCATGGATATGACACAACAAAGGGATATGATTAAAATAATACACATTTTCTATATAAACAATTATTAATGATTTATGCGTAAATATGTCAGAAAAAATATTTTTTATGATTATGAGATTTGATGTGTGAAAATAATTAATTACTGTAGAAATTTTGTCTAGTTTTTTATCATATTTTATTATATGATCTAAGCTAGTGTATTTCTCCATTTTTAAATTGTGCCCATTAGAAGGAATGAAAAAATTAGAAATACATATGATCCAGATATTAATAAGGGTCATACCATTAATGGTATTAGGCCATCATTTATATTGGAAATAGTCTCACACGTATTCTCATCAAATGAAGAAATAATATCACGTGTTATTAAGATAAGTAATGAATTTTATGAGTCCTATGGATTATAACGGATGAAATAGAAGGATATTATGGAAGAGAAAAATATGGATAATGGGGAGAAAGATAAGAAAAGTATGGAAGATAAAAAGGTGGATAAAGGGAAGAATGGAAATAAGTATTTTTTCACAGGTGATAACTATGGTGAGAATCTCTTTGTGAGTGCATGAATGGAATGGGAGTTCGTTATATGTGTGGAGAAAAAGGACCCAAATTTTTTCATTTCATTGGTAAGAAAAAGATATAAAATATACAATTCTTCATTTGAAAGGAGTTGGGACACTACGTGAATCAATGTCCAAATCATAACTGTATACCCCAAATGATGCTATTTGATAATAATCATGTTTTGATATTACTATAGATGAAGAAAATGATTATTTTTCTGATGTTGTTATTAAAAAATTGGGTAATTTGGGTATTGTATTAATGATGTAAATGTTATAATAATTAGATAGTATAAAGGAGTGTAATTTAATACTATTTCAATAAGGATTTGATATTTTATGGAACCAAGTAATGTGACATAGTTTCATGTAAAAAAATTTGGAAAATATATGGTTGGGTGACATAGAACCCTTAATTTGTTTCTGAAACTGGTATAATGATTTCAGAATAAGATATAATTATGTTGGATAAAGTATATTTGATAGTATTGACTACCTTGGAAGTAATTAATTTTATGATTATTCCATAATTGTTGGAGTTTACAACATTTTGGAATTAAGGAGTATATTTGGTGTTCTATAAGGAATAAGGGAGAATTAACATCTTCATTAATGTTTTATAGTAATTCAGGGTGTTACCATGTTATAACAAAATAAATGATGAAGGTATTCACATGTTATTACGAGGGAAAATAAATCTTCATTATGTTTACCTCCAATATAAATTTATAGACGGTGAGTTTGGACATAAGTAGATTTGGATATGTTTAAATGTTGGAATATAGTAAGTTGAGCACTTGATAATTTTTATGAGGTTAACATATAGTTTATTGGACACTCTAACCAAACCAATAGGATTTTAGTAAACATCTAGAATATTGAGGAAATAATTTTGGACCAAATAATTTTTCAAATATGCATTAGGTGTAAAAGATTCATTTTTTGAACATTCATTTCCTAATATAACTGATGATGTGAAAATATATCGAAGCACATCAAAATGATGACATTATTATTAAGAAAGGTAATGAAATCAAATAATTTTTCTTCATTTCTTATATTGATAGTAAATTAATCCCTCATCATCAAAAAAATAAAACATCTAAAAAAAAGTGTCATCCTAATACCTTCTGTTTTTTTGAACCGATGATATTTTAATTCATCATAGATTTATGGCTTTGAGGCCCTCAATTTTTCCATTATTGTTCACATGTTTGTGATTGATGACATCAATCACTCCCTATAAATATTTAAATTTTTACTACAACTATGATTCAATAATTTACACCAATGTTATCCTATTGGAATCCCTAATTTGGTGGTTACATTTTCATTTCACATTCCCTCTTAGTAAGAATAAATTTTGGTAACCCGATTTCCGATGTGGATTTTCCTCAAAGGTAATTACTATTTTCAATCGTTTCTTTTAGAAGGAAAAAATAAAATTGTGAGGATTAAATTTATTTATGGAGGGGAGAATGTATTACACCATGATTTCATAAAATGTTATCTATTTAATGTAATTCAATATCTTGCGCCACACGCAACATTGAGTTGGAGCACACCACAACTTACCAAACAGTCTGATTAAAAAGAGGATATGAATTTTATTAACTAAATTTTATATTATATATATATAATATAATTAAAAATCCATATTATGGGTTTTTTGAACATTAAAAAAAAATTAAAATTTTTAGATAAAAGAAGAGTTTCTAAAAAAATTGAATTTTACAACCTTTTAATTGAAAACTCCTTTCGAATCTAATATTTGATAAATATTATTCAATTTTACTAAATAATTTTCTTATTTATAATGAGGACATAAAAATTTATTTTGGATATATATTTTTTGTTTTCCTAAAAACTTTCAAATTTTGATGAATAGTAAAAAAATCTAAATTTTAATTGAAAACAATTTTTCAAAACAAAATAATTTAAATTATGACGGTATAAATTTAAATTTTTTTGAAGCATAATTACATTATATTTTTATCATTCAATACAATTTTAGTGATTTAAATTAATTTGACATTGAAATTTCTCATAAACACATATCAATATTTTTTATAATTTGTATTTCAAAAAACACAGCTTTTTGGTTTAAACAACAGAAATTAATTTTAATTTAATTATTTAAAAATAAATGTTTTTAATTTGGTAAAATTGGCATCATTTTTGAATTCGATACATCATAATTATCTTAGTGTGATGTTTTGGGATTTTTTTTGAAAATTTTCAATTTTGACTGAATAGTGAAAAAACTACGTAGTACAAAAAATCATCTTTTTCATTTAAATAATTATTTATAATTAAATATTTCACTTCAAATAGATAAATAATATATATTAGTAATATCTATGTAATTTACCAAATTATATAATAATAATAGATATATAAAATTTTATTGAACCATTTTAACTTCTTTTTACCCACCTTCTAGGAACGTTTACCCAACATCTAGGCAAATTTACAAATTTTCATAAAAATTAATTTTACTGCATCTATAAATTGAATATAAAAAATTCAAGAGACTCAGTTGAAATCTATAAGTAAAATGTTGTTAAAGAGATTGAAAATAATTTTTGGTGAATAGTAAAATATGAATTTTATTTACCATAGTTAAAAGTAAATAAGGTAATTAATTGTAAAATTAAATTTATAATTACCCCAACAAGGTATACGACTATAAATATTTATTTGAAAAATAAAATGATTTCATACCTCAAGGTATTTTATTTATAATTTTTATACAACAAATAATTAAATTTCTTTATAACACAATAACGATGTTGTAATTAACTTATTAATGAATGATTAAAATAATTGATATTATCGATGTCAAAATAAATTTAAATTGATATGTTTGTTTCCATCCAAGAATTTTATAGGTTTATAAAAAATTTTACACTTGATTTAATTTATTTTTTTGAAGTAATCAACTTGTGATGAATTTCACAAAAACTAAATACTAAAGAGTTTCAAAATTGACATAAATTCATTTTTAAAACAAATACTGTATTATTAAATGATATAATATTATTAAAAATATAAGGATTGGCCAAAGGAGTTGTATATTGATCAATATGTCATAAATGAATCATTTTAGGTTCTCCTGTCAATTTATTGTATGTTTATTAACCATGTATTATAATAAAACAAGAAGACATGGTAAAAGATAAACTATTTAACTACGGGATAAATCTAAATGATTTGGTTAATATGGTGACCTAAAAATGTCTAAAACATATTGGGTTTGATTATTTGGACCCATCCCCACATTATCCTCAAAATAAATTCATTTCAAGCTATTATAAACTGAAAATGATTTCAGAATAAATTAATATTTTAAGCTTTTAATAGATTGCCCCTCACCTCTCTTATAAAGGGTACTTCCCCTTCTCTTATATTCACAACTCCAAAGTCATTTGGATAGGCCAAAACATACTAAAATCTCCTACCAAATACTATCAATTCATCATAGAGGCTATACATTGATCCTAAAGATAGCCTATGGAGCCCTTTTGTTCAAATCAAAAGGAAGATCCCAAAGAAGAGTTAATTATTTCATCACCTCTTTCAAAGTTCTTTTCTACTTCTTCCACTTCCCCATTATTTTTTGTTTCCCATCCAAAATAATAAATATAATACCTTCTACATATGTTTATGTTATTATAAATATGGTACAAGAATATTAATTATTCTATCTATCCTATTAACGACAATGTCACAAAATGTGCGTACGTACGACTTACAATCTCTACTTTGTTGTGTAGTTTGTTATTCAACACTTCATTATTTAGATGGGTATAGTAATGAGTATAATTGTTGTAAATAGTAAATATTACATTAAAATTATTATATATATATAATATACCATCCAATTACATAATATTTCACAATCAATAGAATGATATAATCCCTCGTCTGTACGTACATCTTACGGTCTCCACGATGCGATTTGATTCATTTACACGCTCAAAATTCAATGATGATTATTAATATATATATATATATATATTATTAATAAGTATGTAATATATGAAATAATAATTCTACTAGAAATATATATGTGTGTGTGTGTGAGTGAGTGTGTGTATTTACAAATATCTCAATCACTTACATCTATTCAATACTATATGAAAACCGAAACGGTGTTTATGCATACGTTCGACTTACCTTCTCCATAACTGTTGTTTTCCTTTTCATATATCAATATATTATACATAAATATATTATGAAAATATATTATAAATAAATAATGTTTTATATTCTTGAATCAATTAAATCATTAAATAAGTTCTACGAACATGAATAACTAGTTAAAAGATGTATGATAAAGAAAGCGATTATTTCCTGAAAAACTATTTTAAAATAGAACTTATTATTAAATTTGTAGTATAAAGAAATAAATGTATCTTGTATAATATCATAAATTATAATTTGGTTCTATTATAATTTAATAACATACTATTTTCATTATACCTGAGGTTAAAATTACCTTCAACCAAAGGAAAGTAGAAGGTAAGGGTTAATTCCCCAATCTCTTTATTATCTGAGATTATTTATGTGTAAGTATTTATTGTAAAATATTTACCATCCATGTCCATATTTCAAAAAAATGATTTCAAAATGAATATTTTATGGTTTTTTAGAAGTGTCTCTTTATCATGATAATGATTTTAAATGTTTTAATAGTTTCTTTTTCTAATTTTTTTTAATAAATGTCCATGTTTTAAAAATGAATTTAAGGATATATTTTTATGGACATGATTGTTTAAAATTGTTAATTAATTTTTAAAAGATTCAAAGTGGTATGAGATACTTTGATTCAAAATTATCTTTTAAATGACTTTATAAATTAATTACTTTTAAATTATTTCACAAAAAATGATATTTTTCTCAAAGAGTTTTACTGATCATTTTCAACTATGTCAATAGCCTTAACTATATATTATTCTTGATTAATGTTGATATATTATTATACAATCTTCCATATTTTAATTATTGAGTTATGATATGTCTAATTGTGGATGTGATATTTGTATACCATTCATCGTTTATAGTTAAACTATTATCATTTCATATGATGGTATTAATACGAATGCTTACGTTATGTTTTATCATTTTCATATGAAGAATGAATAAGACATAGTATGTGACGGGGGGAGGCTGCTATACCTCCTCAATGCATTGGTGGGTGTCATGAGAAAAATTAGTATATTGGCATAAGTCCATGACATGATATTTATTGTTAGTCTTGTCACAAGGCCTTGACAATGTTGTTATGACTTCCAACATTATGCATTCCATCATTATGGAGTTAGAAATTGATATTACATGTGATTTTTTGACTAGTAGAATATCCACGTGAATAAGTAAATGAAATTATTTGGTATATCTTTTCCATATAATGCTGAAGTTTATGTTTAAAAGTCTTGTGTTTAAGTCTCATACATTTCCTTAAATGTTTATGATTAGATATAATAGTTTATGCTATATTTTTATCCTTACTGAGCATCATATCTCAGCCCTTTCTTATTTTTTATTTTTCCAAATAAGTGAGGAAGTGTATTATGATTGATATGTCAGGTTAAGCAAGGGAAATAATGGAGTTTTAAAAGGATTATTTATGTTGTGGTTTATTTAAAAATTTTAATGTAACATTCATATATGTAATATATTATTCAAGACAGCTAAACTGATTGGTCCATCAGGATTTATTCTTGTTTATCCTTCCATTGTATTAAAATAATTCACTGACTATGGGTAACTGGGATCAGTGCGTTACAATGAATAAGAATAAAGTGTACATTGAGGGTTCACCTGAGAAACACAATCAATCATACTACTCATAATCGTAATGATAATTTCTCGATACACAAATAAAGGGTCAAGGCACTAGGATCCTTGGGGGATCACAAAATCTTATTGGGAAAATATTTCACGTTAAGGTATTTATATGCGTGAAAATGTTGATCAACCAAATTTCAAAAAAACCATATCTTTGGGAAATAAGTGGACATGATAATCACTAGGGAGTATTAGGTGGATAAATTCACTAAGATACTCATGTATCATTTCAATATGATTAATAAAACTCTCTCTATAATATTGGCTATCTCCAAACACTACACAGATCATTTCAAAGAAGTAGAGGGGTTAATATAATGGCCCAACTATTATGATTAAAATTTTCATTTTTGATATATATGGTTAATGATAAAATTAAATTATCTTATTTCATAATATTCTATTAGAGTAAATATGATGTTACATATCATTACAATTGATAATATTACCATTGAACAATGATCACATTATTAGTATAAATATAGGGTTTTAACAAATCCAATTGACGTAGTCAAATGAAGTGGAAACCACAAATAGTAGGATAAGACAATGTGAAGCCCATTTATTAGATATCACATAGTAGATAGAATTTATTAATTTTTCCATGATCAATACCAATCTATGATCTTACAACATAAGCATTATAAAAACCTTTTACGAGAGAAGTTAATGCAAATCTAGATCATGACCAAAATAATGTTTTTTGAACCACCACATAAAAGACCCACCATTTCAAACCATACTCTTAGAGAGTTTTCTCGTGTATTAAAGTGATATTAATAAAAACCCTAGTAATATTATTATGTACATTATATATTATAGAATAATTAATATATTTTCATCATATTTTTCTTACATTGTCAAGAATTATAATTTTGATTCAATAATATTTTTATATTTTCGCTAATATTAAAATACAATAAATGAATTTAATAACCAATTCATTCATTAAATAAATAAGTTTGCAAATTGTTTGAATATTTCTTTATAAAAAAAATTATCATGTAATTTTTATATAATCGAATATAATTTTTATAAGGTTTAGAAAAACTTTTTTAGTCAAAAGCGTGAAATTTATCAATAAATTTTGGAATTTATTTTAAAATTGAAAATTCGTATTCATATTAAATTATTTGGATAATAAATTGTGATTTTAGGAATCACAATGTCATTATTCTGTAACGGTAATCTTTTTAATGAATTTACGAGATAATCAAATATACCAGTAATAATTAAGAACATTATTAATATTATATGTATTTTATGACATCATAATGACCCAAAAATGATGTAATAAGTAATATGATTGGTATTATTTTAAAAAATATAGTGTATCCATTTAAAATGATGTGATTTTATGTTTATTTGGTTTATTTTATAACAATATTCTGAATTTTCCAAAACATGCCTAATATTTTTAGGTTTCAAAATTATGTATTAAATATTTTGACTCACATAGACATATTATAGGGTAATATATTATTATGTTTGGTAAAAAAAATTTATTTAATTGAAACCAGCACCATTTTAAAGAGACAATGAGAAAAAACATTGTATATTTTGTAGTGTTTATTCTTTTTTAAAATAGTGTCCAAATCCTAAATAATATAGAAATCTCTTTTTCCATCAGTCTCTCTAGAATTTCATCCCAATCCTCTGGAGTCATACATTCAAGTATTGGATCTTCCACTCTCCTCTATTTAACAATAACATCAATTTGTTATGACTATAAGTTCTCTATTTTATTTGTTTTGAAATATTCATAAATATTACTCTTACTATCCATTTAATTTATAATTAATGAGTGCTTACTTTTACTCAAATTAAACCATTTATGATTCTTTTTTTACACCTAATACTATAGGTAAATTTTGTAAAGGTTCTTTCAATTCTCCTTTTACATTACGATTCTTAATACTACCATGACTTCTATCTCCAATTACATATATTAAGAGATGTTTCTACATTTCCATATTAATTTAAATTTTATTCCTAAATTATTAGATACCCAATTCTTCCCCATCAATCCATTTTATGAATTTTTTAGGAATGTTGTTATGCTGCTAAATTAACACATCGATTTTCATTTCCAATAAAATTGTGTAATGGATACCATTCACATTTTACATCAAGGGTATTTCAAAATATACCCATTGAATATAATTTTTGTGAATTTAATAGTATATATTAAACTCTCCTTGATTATTTATAAAAAAATATTGATGAATGAATCCATTTTGTATGATATTTATATAACATGTAAGCATGAGAATTAAAATTATGGTGACGAGTTATCCTGAAATTATTAAGCTATTCAATTCATTTGGTAATAAATAGTATCATGAAATGAAATTTTGGATTAATTATTTAACCTTATTACTTTATCGGAATTTAACTACCATGATTTATTTGTGGGATTATCCTTGACCACTTTTTATGAAGTTGTGTTTTATGGTGTTGCCAAATTTCCCAAGTTACGATTTTCATTCTATATAATGTTGTATTATTCATGATCCTTTTATTCCCTATTTACATTCATATTGACTAAAATTTTATAATTTAGTCATGTAATTCAATTTTTATTCCCATACTGGCCCTTATATCTCACCAATTTCTTATGTATATCCCCATGTTATCCCATGATGGTGTATGCGTAATCGATTATTATGTTCTTGTCAAGGATACATTATATTACAATGTTGTATTCCATGTTATAAGTTTTCATGTAATGTACATAATTCCCATTTTCACTATACATCTTGATCTTCAGGGTTTTGATAATATTAATCTCATGTAATTAATCATTCACTAATGGTGAATAATGAGATAGTTTATTATAGTTGGAATTAGAATGAATGTGTAGTAATTTTTTGGAATTCAATTAGAAAACTCCTATGTAAACCCATAGTGATAAGTCTAATTATATGAAAAAATAAAAAAATGGTTAATTATAGAGTATGTGGTTGATCATGAGCAGACACCCCTTTCTCGATACTACATGTTGATATGGATCTGGAACAAATTTACATATGAGTAACAAATTTGACATGGGGTTTTGAACCTCACTCGGGGTAACAATGGTCATGAAAATGGAACTTGTTGTGATCCTCATTTCCGAATCATGGGGTATATTATTTTGTGAATTAAAAATCTATTTATGAACCATTATTAAGGAAAAAATTCCAATTATAGTATATGTTATGAAATAGATCATGGATGAAATATATTTATGATTATAAATTAATATGATAAGGAAAGTAATATAATTTATACTCTATCAAATTAATTTCATTGGGTTCCCAATAATGTTTCTTAAAATAATCATCCCCAAATTTTCAACTATTCTATACATTGGATGAAAATTGAATAAATGTTCTAAATAAATGATTTGAAGGAGAATGTAGTGACTTCAACAACAAAATTCCTATAAGAGTGGGAGCATGATTTTAAAACATCCTACCCAAAATTACTCAACTGAATCATGTTCTGAATAGAATCATGGATCTATATTAGTAACAAAACCCGAAAAGAGTGATCAATTTGTAGTTAATAGTATAATGAGATAAATTCCACATACATTAAATGGATCGTCTAATAATTCACTTGATGAATAGTGGATCATCTCCATTGAAATTATCATCTCCATTTTTCTTCTTTTAAATAAGGGAAGTTTCTAGTGGCAATTTTTCATATGGATGGTGAGGATGATCAGTGGAAGATAAAGATAAAATATAAAAATCCAGAGGATGATATCAAAGAGTGCATGTGGATGTATTTTCAGAATTTTTTTTCAATATTTATTTTCCTATAGCTCTCCATATTAAAATGAAAATGGACTTACTTGAACCAAAGGAAAAAGATGATGAATATATTCGGGTTTATGTTGAAAATTCTACAAGAGCATCATGATAAGCCTTTAGTTGTGTCGTTAACCAGGAATGAATGGTTTACCGCTTCATTGGTGGGATAAATTTTTATATAAGAAAATCATTAGTATTTTTTTATCATTGATACCATAAAGGAAATTGTATGATGTGCCCTAAAATCTGAAATGGATATTATATAATCATAAGGGTATCAGGTGACAAGATGTGGAATATAGAGTTTAATTATGGTGGGCAGTTGGAGAAATATGATGGTGTTATCAAATTCCAACACCCCAACTATCAAAATTTTAGAATGAAGAAACCCAGAAATATCCTAATGTGAATATATAAAATCATTAGTTTTGGAGGATAAGGGCTCCAAGCTAATGAATTCTGACATGATAAACCCACTGATTTGATGGAGTAAAGGAATTATCTTGTAAATACATAAAAAATTCCTTTCATCACCAACAAGGAACCAATAATTTAAGAAAAAAATCATAATGAAATTGGATATCGGAGGCAACCAACAACCACTGAGGTAGAAAGGGATATATTTTTCAACCACACACACTAAAGTGGATCCCTATAATGACATGATGACAAGTATTCTAGTTATTAAATAATGATTTACAAAAGTAATTTGTGATTCTTGTTCAATGAATTCCATCATATAACAAAAGTTTAGAATAGCTATTCAAAAATCAAAACACATCATAGAATTAATTATTTATATGAAAATGGAAAATGGGTCAATTATTACATTTCAAGAAAATAACTCCTTCCAATCAACATTTTTGGGTTAAAAATCCCTTTGAACCTTGTAATAAAGTTTTTGGTGGAATTTAATGCAATTTTTTGCATGTATTGACATTCCCTATGTAGATCCAACATAAATTTCCATGTGATGGAAATAACTCACTATATTTTGAATCATCATTCAATTCAATAAATTTGTAAGGAGAAAGATGAATGTTCGTTATCACTATAATCTCAGAAATGGATATTCTTTCCCTATGAGAAAAAATTCCGTGCTCAAATGATTAAGTATATGGATAAAATCATCCTTGAATACATCTTTATTGTGAGGGAATAGACTAATGTGTTTATCAGGGAATTTCTTGGTCCTCCTCCTCACCGATAGGTTGAATACTGAATTGATATAATACCTAGGGTGTTACGAATATCCTAATGTCTATAAATAATGGATATCATGGGGATTTATGAGTTGAATTTTTTTTGGAGATTCTACAAAAGGGTTTATACTCTAATGTGCTTCACCATATGGTGATCTTGTCCACTTTTACATGAATAAGGATGGGTCTATGTGCCATTGTGTTTATTTTAATTATCTCAACAATATCGAAAAAATGAACAAGTTTCCACTTGCATGGTTTCCTGACTTGTTCCATCAAATATGTGGAGAATAATAATACTCCATGGAGGATGAGTGGGCAAACCATTATCATCTTAGGGAGAAGAAGGAGGAAATCCTCAAGACATCTTTTAATACATGGTATGGGCACCAATGTTTATTGGGATGCCTTTTAGGATCAATAATTCTCAAACAATCTTCATGAACATAACAAATATACTCATTATGAATTACCATGAACAAAATTATAGTCATTATTGATTAAATTCTCATATACTATATAATAGAGGATGTCAATGAGGAGAATCATAGAATCATGCTATAGAAAATTTAAAAGGAGAAGATTTATTCCATGTACAAAAAATATTGTTTTCTTCTTGAAGGAAGCCACTTTCATCGGGAAAATCATCTTAATCAATGGCATATCTATGGACCCTTCAAAGATGGATTCAATTAAATGATTTTTTATACCATAATATAAGATATATATTCATAGATTCCATGGGTTAGTTGGGCATTAAAGACTAGTTGTGAGAAATTTCATGGGATTATCATACCCTCTTACCAATCTATCTTTTACGAGAGTGAATATTTTCTGGATGAAATAATTTGAAGAAATATTTAAGGACATGAAAACATAGATTATCACTGCACCAGTGCAATGGAGAACTCTTTGTCATATATAGATGTGAATAAAATAGTGGATGATTATGTGTATGGATGAAAAATGATAAATTGGTATCTGATTCCTCAAGGTAGGTGAAAATTTATAAGAAAAACTTTTCAATATCTGACATGGGGTTGGAAGCTGTGATCCTTGTGTTAAAAATATGGAAGGACTATCTCTATGGGGAGATTGTGGAGATAAATACTGATCACAAGGGCTTCAAATTAATTTTAACATTAAAAGATATTAATAAGTTCCACAAATTAAATTTATACATAATGAATGGATATAATATCTAAATTCACTACCATCATGTTGAAGATAATACTATGAAGGAATGTTAAAGTAGAAAGGATCTAATTATTCTATTATTGATGAGAATTTTGAGGGATATGATCCTTCTATTACTAAAGAGGATGGATATAAGAATCATAAAGTATGGAAAATGATCCATAATTTTACATATGATTTACCATCCATCCCTTCTAGTTAAAATTAACGCAACTAAAATACAAGATATGGGAATTCATAAAGAGGTGGAAGCCATGAGAAAGGGTAAATCCTAAGAGATTAATATTGTTAAAGAAGGAATCGTGGGATTTGTGTCAATACTATATGTTCCATTAAATACATAGTTTAATAAGGAAGTGTCGGATGATTCCCATAGATCAACTTTTTATATTCACCCAAGACGAACAATGATGTATCATGGTCTCCATGAGCATTATTGGAGGGACATTATGAACTAAGAGATCATTATGTTTTCATCAAGGTAATATTTTTCCAGTAAGTGAAGGATTAATGTTAGAAGTAAAAGTGGATGAGAAACCACAACCAATTACAACATTGAACTGGTTGAACATCAAAAAATGTTTTCCACCGGGCTACTATGGACATCAAATGGAAAAACCTCTATATTGGTTATTGTGGAACATCTAAAAAAGTTATATCACTATACATAAATTCATTAGGATTGAATAAACTATCTATTTGAATGAATATAGATCAATGATTTGGTAATGGTATATGTTTTAAGACTAATTATTGTTTATGACCATGAATTGAGGTTCACCTCGATGTATAGGAAAAGTCTCCAAAATCATCTAAAGATTGAGCTATACATCAGTCTATACTATCATCATAAAATATATGGAAAACATTAACGCACCATTTAGTCATTGGAATACATGTTATGATATTTTTTGATGGACTTCAATGGAGGATGAGACCGTCATCTTTCATTGGTCAGGGTCACTTACAACAATTGTTTCCACTCCAGTATCAAAATGGCTCCCTATGATGCACAATAAGGGAAAATATGTCGAACACCTACATGGTTGGATGTATTTGGTGAATGAAAACACTTAGATATATAAATTTTCAAGGAAATGGTGGAAAATTTTAATACCATTTAGTATCACATCAAGGCTTCTAAGAGTTGATAAAAGGGAAATTATAACAATCATCGATGAGACCTATAGTTTGATGATTGAGACAAGATATTCTACATCATATATATATTGATGAAATTTGTGTGACTTGGGAGTGATAGAAAGAATATACAAAGATGCATCAGCCCGATTGATGTCCATTTTCGCATTGGAGAGGAGGAATACTGACATGAACTCCAACTGAACCATTCTAAATCATATGATGTATTCCATATATCCATCTTGAGGAAGTAATTTCCAGATGCATCACATATAAACAATCTAGAGATGGATCCACAAGATAATGATATTTCATATGAAGCGTAGAGTTTGATGTTCTTAGATCAAAGAGACATAGTTCAACAAAATAGGAAAATGCACATTTTCAAAGAGATTTTGAGAAAATATTTGTTTGAAGAAGCAATGTGGGACGTAGAGGAAGTGATGAAATACAACTACCCTCATCTTTTTTGTTATGGAAAATGAATATTATTATATAAAATCATCTAAAGGTGGAAGATTTTATTGGCAATTATGTATCAGTACCATTTATAATATATTCTTTTAACCATGATCACAAGATTTGTATAAATATTATGTATTAACAAATCTGATTGATGCAGAAGAAGGATGTGATGTCCCTAAAGGGTAGTACTATTCACTATGAAGACTATTTATTGGATCACTCATGAGAGATAGAAATTGTAATATTTTCCATTGATTTATACCACATTCTGATCAATCAATATAATAATGTGTGAAATAGTTTATAGGAGTCCTTTATGCCTATCAAGATCATGATGAAATCAATGTTCACTAAATCCTCCCACTGAAGTCCCACCATCAGAGACCATAAGCTAAGAGACTATTTTAGTGTATTAATTCGATATTTAATAAAATACTACCAATATTATAATTTAAATTATTTTTTATATAATAATTATTATATTTTCATCTAATTATAATTACTTTGTAAATTATTTTTTGATAGAATAATGCTAAAATTGTAGATTTGGGAAATAATCATACAAAATTAATGAATTGGTGAATTAAATAATTTTTTAATGTAATATAATTTTAAATTAAAAAATAGTTTTTTAACAAATATAAATGTCCATATAATTTTTAGAAATTCAAATGTAATTTTTATAAAGGATTGAAAAACTTTTATGGTAAAAAAAACATTTTGTTAATAAGTTTTATATTTTATATGAAAATTTAATATTCACATATTTAGAAAATTATTTATGTAAAAGTAATTTTATTATCGTAATCGCATAAAAAAATATTATCAGATGGGGATTTAACACAATTGAATGAGACTATATAATTTTCATGTAAAATCTAAGTATATAATAAATATACATGGTATTTTATGACATCAGAATGACTGAAAAGTAATGTAATAAAACATATAAATTGTATGAAAGAAAAAATATATTTTCCAGTTTAAAATAAATTGATATTTAATAAATTTAGTTTATTTTAATATAAAAACAAGCATTCTCAAAAAGATGTAATATATTTTATTATTTTAAAATTATTTCATTAAGAGTGTAACCCACCACCACAAATGTAAATACCCAAATTATTCCATGATATTTTTTGTAATTATAAGGGATTATTACTGAAAAAATTGACTACGTGTGATTCTGAGGCCCGTTGTGCTCAGAATAAATTTCTGAACATTTTTTGGGTACGTTCTGTAAATGCGTGAGCAGAATTTCCTAAATTTTGAACTATTGATCGAATCAAAAATAAAACGGAACGGTTGAATCTAAAGTGCCAGGATTCGCTTTAGAGAAGCTTTAATTTGACCAAAGTAGGTCTAGAGAAAATGTTAGTTTTTGGATCTTTTTGATAGAATAAATAAAATATTTTTTTTATACTAATCCTCCAACGGACGAGTAGTAAGGTGGGACTCGAAATGTCTCAATACAATAAATGTATTGACCCTCTATTCTATGTAACAAAAAAATTGGGAAATATTAGGAAGCTTACAATTAGTCATCCCATTTAACTCCCCACATAGTTACTTACTCTCCCCCTCTCTTATAAATATATAGCTTGGCAGAGGGGTATCAGACAAGATTCTCTATGAAATGACATTCTGTTGGAGGGCCCTAAATCAAAGCCCTTAGAGGATAGAGCTGACCCTAGCCAGAGATGACGTACGACACCGAAACTCTGAACCGGAGTTAGACATTCGAGTGGGAAGAGCAGACCTCAGCAGGAGATGATGGTGATCACGGAGACTCCCTCAACCGCGATCACACAACAACATTTCATGGTAGTGGTTATTTTTTTTAGGAATTTTTAATTCATTCTTCTCGTTTCTGAAATTACATGAAGAACATGTGTCAACCGACTAACGGGTTGACCCACGATTCGTTCGTCCTTGAAAGTGGTTATTGTGGGAATCTTGTGGGGTAATTTTTAGGTTTAACAAAAAAAATTATTCAACCCCTTAACATAATACATAATACATGCTAACACGGAGGGCACAAGCCTAACGAACTTGGCCTGAACCGTCTACTACCTTGCTTTCCTAGTACCACCTTGGAAGATCAATAGCATGTCAATGCACACCACATGAATAATGTTACAGCACCTCATCCAAGGAGAACATAGGAGGCGGATGACCACGGGATGGAATATGGCTCGACCACCACGCCGCCAGCGAATGGATTTTGTGGCCAAATTCCATAGCGGAGGCTGAACCCGCCTCCAGCATTTGTCACGGTGATGGAGCGGCTCCAATGTAGCACCGCTGCCTCAACAAATGAATGAAATTTGGGCCGTTTGGGAATTTGGGACACCGGGGGTGACACCCCCACATTGAAAGGAAAATGTCCACTTCCCTCAAAGTCGGGCTGCTACCCTCACACATGTTGCCGCCCTCACAGTAGGCCACCACCCTCGGTGCCGGGATTCTACCCTCATGTCGGGTCACCGCCTACACCAATGGTTGCCACCCTCAAGCAGAGCCACCACCTTCATGCCATGCCTGAACCCTCAGACCGGGTCGCCGCCCTCGGAGCGGGCCACCGTCCTCGAACTGGGAAGCTGCCCTTAGAGAGGGATGTCACGCTTGGACCGGGACACCTCCCCCGGACTGGGTCACCTCCCTAGCCGGGCAACACCCTTGGACTAGGTTGCTGCCCTTGCAGGCCGCCAACTGACATAGATCGAGCCGCCACATTGAGGGAATCCATGTTCTGGTTGGGAATCCCCTCTTACGGGTCGGACCAAACATCGACTTAGCGGGACAAGTCCACCTTAGCCTAGAAAAGACCAGGTCGGGCTTGGTTGGTGCTACTAGGTCTGACTGGGAGGACATTATCTTTTGGAACTGAGTGTCTATTTGATGAACCACATGTGGCATTAGAATCCTTAAATAGAGATGGTCCTTTAGGTATAGACCACTTGAGTTTTCGTTAGTGTTGGAGTATGACCATATTGGATCGAATCCGAATCCAAATGGTCCCTTGTAATGAAAACACTGATAACTTGCAGACCGGGCGTTCGATTGACACTATGTCAGTCGTGTTGGGTACCTTTTGATTTGGAAGTCCTTCGTGATACTTATTCATGGGACTTTATGGAAGTTTAAGAATATATTAGTGACATGATGAGATAATCCTCCAGGAATCAAGCGTGCCTAGTGTGGAAACACTTTGTTTCTCTGTACTTAGAGAATCTTCAGATTCTGTGTGGGTCATCATCTACCGATCATGTGTGGGTCATCATCATATCCTTTGGGGGTCATATACCGATCATATGTGGGTCATCTTCCGATCATGAGTGAGTCATCATTGGATCTTGTGTGGGTTTGCATCTTCAGATTCTCTGTTGGTCATCTTAGATCCTTTGTGGGTCAATAGTAGAGCTCCTCAATGAATTACAGTGATCTAGCAACAGAGCTAATCATCAACACATTCATATTTATGTTGTACATTGTTTGATCTGAGTCTTTACATTTGTAGTACACTTCTGTGTGGTGATTCCTTCTTGGTATTCTTCTATGTGGTGTTACCTTTGTTTTACTTACCTTCGTGGTGTTACCTTCATTGTATTTGTTCCTTCATGGAACAATTGTGCTTTTTTCAAATGAGTTGGGCGTTGTGTTTCCTCATGAATGTGATGTGTTTACATGTTAAATTAGGTATATGAATAGAAATATACCTAGGTAGGGAGGATTTTTTCTTCGTTCTTTGTTATTATGGTATTGATTTTTGGTTTATCCTTTATTTATTCGGAGAGACCATTGGGGTCTCAGGGTTCCTGCTGAGTATTTTTATACTCACCCCTACATGGACATTTCCTACACCTTGGTCTGTCTTCTGCAGATGACATACATCATTAAATGGGGATGAGGATTCCATGACTGGAGGATGCTCAGAGGTGGACCATTAGATGTGACATACTACAGAGATGATATTTCAAGAGAGGTATCTACCCTTCAGGTAGGATCAATAACAGGTGTTCCCATGAGTTTTTTTAGTTTTTCTTGAACATTCCAGTTTGTCTTGTATTCTGGCCCCTTTACTAACTATATTAACCCTTTTTTACTATATAGTTTACCTTGTTCTTGTATCCTATTGTGCGTTTGGATTGTGTAGGTTTGCAGTTTAAAAAGTCAATGCCTTCCCATTTTTAGTGATATGCCTTTCTGGTGCTAGTTTCCCACCCTTGGAAAATAGAAGGCGGGCATGGGGTAGTCACGGCATGGGCCCCGATCGACGGTTTGTGACAAATTGATATCATAGGAGTCAGCTCTACCGAAGATATTAGACTCTGATCTTTTAATCAATAATAGTGATAAGTGTAATGAATGTGGTAATCAGTTTGGGGAATCCAGTGTTACTGCAGTGGACGACGTATCCATACACCAGACCCTGACTTCTGAATTCTGACTCAGTGCATGATAACACGGATTGTGTGTATGTTTTGTAGATTTTTTTATTGTGATCTCCTGAGTCAGCTCACCTAGTATAACTTATTAACTTTGGCACACCTGTTTCTTTTCAGGATGCCTACACAAAGATATCACTCCAGGGTTCCAGGTATAGTATGTCATGACAACCCACTGAGCGACATGTCTTCGGTGCAGGGCCCACTTTCAGCAGTTGTACCATCAGGTGGTGTACCAGAAGCACCACTACCCATTGGGCAACCGATGCTACTAGACACATAAGCAGAGGGTCCATGCTGAATGAGTGCATTACACAAGTTCTAGTGACAGAGTCCAATGAGGTTCTAGGGTAAGCTGGATCCATAGGTGGGTGGGGATTGGCTGGAGGCAGTGGGTAGAGTTTTTTGACTTCTAGGGACACCAACTGATCTCATGGTGATCCATGGTTCTAGTCATCATCTGGCAGCAGTGGTATGTTGGTGTATCTTGATGAACTAGGTTCATGATGAGGTGAATCTCATATATAAGACATAGAGACCCTTTTTATGTAAATGATTGTCCCAACTACCTTACACTTTGTGTGAATACATGATCTTCTCCAATTTCATTTGTGCAGCATGATCGTGGATCAGTATTCCGCGATGTTCACTGACCTCTTGTGTTAATCCACTAAAATGGTTCTGGCCCCTTCCTTCAAGGGCCAGACCTTTGAGAAGGGGATCATATGGGAGATTAGGTATTAAATGATTTATCTCAGCATCCTGATGCAGGTGGGGGTGTTAGAGAGAGCTCTCTTAGTGGATAGATTCCTTACTGAGCAGTCACCAGCAGCGAGGCCCACCATCAGACGTCATGTAGCAGAGTCATCTGCAGCTCGAATCAGAGAGATTATGAAGATGTCTATGATTAATAGACCTACAGGTGGATGACCACATGAGACAAGGATGGTAGTGTGGGGCTCTCAAGATAGTGTATGAAAGACATGGAGTAAGCATTGTTAATCGTGAGGTGGGAAGGGTGACATGGCTCACAACTACCCGACCTGCCGTACAAACAACTAGAAGACGGTCGAAGGAAATCTTGTAAAGAGGTGAAGATTCGATCAAGGAGGTCCTTAGGCAGCAGGTGGACATGGTAGAGGATTTGGCCATGCAGCAGGCAGCGGGCGGCGATTTGAGGTTCTACCTCCACCACCTCCAAGGGGTTCACCCTGACCATAGGGAGCAGGTGGAAAGGGACGAGCTCATCTCTAGGAAGATGAGGCTTACGAACATGACACATTGGCGATGATACAGGGAATGACTTTGTTCTACTTCACCTAAGCTGCATTACTTTTAGACATAGGTTTGAGTCACTCTTTTATTACCATGACCCTCGTTCAGAGCTTGGAGATTCTAGTGGAGTCATTAGATCACTCCTTATAGGTATAGACTCATATGGGAGAGTATTTGACGATTACACATAGGTGTCGGAAATGTGATTTTACTCTACAAGGTAAGAGATTTGGCTATGATCTTCTATTAACTGTGTCGAGGCCTTACAATGTCATCATGGGTATTGATTGGTTATATACAGTTTATGCTCATATCGACTGTATTATGTGCCTAGTGTGCTATGTATGCGAGGATGGGTCCAGGTTTACCTGCATTAGATAGAAGGGAACCTTTTCTGAATATGATGGACTAACCAATAGGAGGGTGCAACCGATCACTCATCAGTAGGCTAGCCATACCATTAGAGCAGTTGATGTTTAGAGTCTAAGCTATCATGTAGTGGTGGAACAGTACGCTGATGTTTTCCCTGGTCATGTTCCGAGTCAACCTCCTCATAAAGATGTGGACATTAATAACGACTTGTACCTTGGTATGACACCAATATCTACACCAGCATATCGGATGGATCCTGAGGATCTTCGAGAGCTGTGAGTATAGTTGGAAGACTTGTGGAGAAAGGGGTTCATTCGGCCTAGTGTTTCTCCTTAGGAAACCCCGATTTTGTTTGTCGAGAAGGCGGATGGGTGTTTGAGACATTGTGTGGACTATCGGTGCCTGAACCAGGTGACCATGAAGAACAAGTACCCACTCCGGAGGATTGATTATATATTTGATCAGCTGAAGGTAGAACAGTGGTTTTCGAAGATAGACCTCAGATCAGGCTATCAGCAGCTTAGGGTACAAGACGAGGATATGCAGAAGAAGAACAATAGATGTCAGTTTGTCTATTATGAGTTCATATTTAGGCCATTTTTCATGACCAACACCCTGGAAGTATTCACGGGTCTCATTAACAGAATATTCCAGCAATACCTCGATCGCTTTGTGGAAGTCTTCTTCGACGACATCATGGTATACTCATCTACAGATGAGGAGCATGAATATCATCTGCAGATAGTTCTAGAAACACTTCAATAGAACCAGCTTTATAGTAATCTCTCTAAGTGCGCATTTTGGATTCATGAAGTTCACTTCCTGGGAAACGTCATCTCGGAGGATGGAGTTGCAGATGATCTAGTGATGATAAAGGACATGTTTTCTTGTAATCCACCCAAGAGTGTGATGGAGGTACGAAGATTCCTAGGTCTGGATAGATAGTACCAGAGTTTTTTACATAACTTTTCTAGAGTTGTGGCCCCCTATTAGCATTGACGAAGAAGGGTAAACCCTTCGTGTGGTCGGAGAGATGATAACAGAGTTTACAGGAGCTATGGTAGTGACTGATGAGTGCCCCCATCCTGAGGCTACCAGAGTAGGGCATTGTGTATGTAGTCTACTAAGAAGCATCATGAACTGATATTGGAAGTGTCATGATGCATGAGTGAGCAGTGATCTCTTATGCTTCTCGACAACATAGACAACATAAGCAGAACAATGCTACCCATGACATGAAGTTAGCAGAAGTGGTCATATCCTTGAAGATATGGGGACATTACATGATGGGAAAATGTTTTACCGTTCACTCTGATCTAAATATTCTCAGTTATATCTTCTCTTAGAAGGACCTAAACATGAGACAACGAATATGACATGAGTTCCTACAAGACTATGACTTTGAGATATTCTATACTCCTAGGGAGGTGAATGTTGTAGCAGATGAACACATCAGGAAATCTGGTATACAGTTTCTGAGTGAATCGACGGAGTAGCTGGCTGATTTTTAGATATCCTATGTGTACCGGAATGGAGCTACAAATCTTCAGTATCTGACAGTCACACCCCAACTTCATAAGCACATTAGGGAGGCACAGCTTGGGGAAACTGACTGCGAGGAACGATGTGCTCAGATATCCACAAGATAAGAACCTTATGGATTTTCTGATGCTGGGGAGCACGTCATCCTCTTCAAAGGGCGTACCTTGGTACCGGTGGTGCTATGAGAGGAAGTGTTGAGGGAGTTCTATACGTCCCATCTAGCAGTTCTTCCAAGAGTGGAAAATATGTACCAGGTCCATCGACATCAGCACTAGTGGCCAGGAATGAAAAAAGAAGCGGTAGAGTTTGTCTCACGATGCCTCACATATTAGCTAGTGAAGGCAGAGAATCAGGTTCCAGCCGGCATAGTTCTTCCAAAAGAGGGCTAGAGTGGAAGTGGGATTGAATTTTCAGTGAACTTTGTGATAGGAATTCCACACACATCCAGGGTTCATGATTTTCTCTGTGTGATTGTTGAATAACTCACCATGATGGCCCACTTCCTACATATCAGAGATCAGTGATTAGTAGAGAGAATGTGACACCTCTACATACATGAGATTGTACAACTTCAGGGAGTTCCCTCGTCAACTGTCTCCAATCGTGAATAATATTTTTCTTCATGGCAATTGAACGAGTTGTTGGAGGAGATCGGGTCTCAGCTTCAATTGAGCACTGCTTTTCAACATTAGATGGATGGTCAGATAGAGTGGACCATTCAATCTATTGAGGACATGTTGCATACTTGTATTCACGATTTTGGTTATAGACAGGAGGATCAATTTACCTTGGTGGAGTTTTCATACAACAAAAGTTATCACTCAACTATGGGTATGGCACCATTCAAGGCATTGTACGATTGACCTTGTAGATACCCTCTGTGCTAGACTTACTTAGGGGAGTCAACACTCCTGGGACCATAGATGGTACGAGCTACCACGAAGAATGTGTAAATCATTCAGGAGAGGATGAAGAATATACAATTTAAGCAGGAGTCTAATGCTAACAGGAGACGAAGACCTCTCGTGTTTAATGATGGATACCATGTCTTTCTATGTGTATCACGTTGATGAGGTTTGCAGAGATTTGGTCGGGGATGCATGTTATCTCCGAGGTTCATCAAACACTTTTAGGTCCTCAACAGAGTTGGCGAGGTGGTATAACACCTAGATCTTCCACCTCAGTTTCACCAAGTGCACAACATTTTCCACGAATCCTAGGTGAGAAGATACGTAAATGATCCTTCACATATCATTGACTGTGGTGAGCTAGACATCGATGATGGCGATATGTTTTCAGATGTTCCTATGGTGATTGAGGATCTATATGGGGAGTCTTTTAGGGGCGATTGATACCTCTGGTGATTGTACGTTGGCATCAGGGGAACCATTAGGAGAGCACATGGGAGTCGGAGACTTAGATTTGTGCTCAGTAATCCCATTTGTTTCCTTAGTCTATGTTGGGTTGTTTGGGGATGTAAAAGCCATAAGGTGGGATGAATGTAATGACTGAGATTTTTTAATGTAATATTTTTATTATATTGGATTATTACGAGTCTTCAAAAACTGACGGTGCATGATTCCGAGGCTCTGTGTTCCCTGAATAAAATTCTGAGAATAAAATTCAGGTATGTTCAGAAAATGTGTGTGCAATATTTTCTATATTTTAAAATGTTGCTCGGATTCAAAATATGAGGGACCCGTTGAATTGGTATTACCAGGATTCACAAAAGGGAGGAATCACTTCGACTGCATTAAGTTCGAAGAAAAATATATTTTTCAGTACCATTTTATAGAATAATTTAAATAACATTATTATTTTATTTTTATTCTATTCTTCTAATAGACAAGCGGTAAGGTGGGACTAACAACATTTCAAGAAAATAAATGGCTTGACCCTCTAATCTATGAAACTACAATGTTGTCGAAAATTAGGATGATTCATATTAATGATTGAATTTCACTCCCCGCATCATTACTTACTCTCCCCCTCGCTTATAACTATAAAGCATCAGGGAGGGGTATCAGACAAGTTATCTAAGATATGATGTTCTGTTGGAGTTCCATAACACTAATCCCATAGAGGATGGAGCTGACCCCAGTAGGAGGGGATGTGTGACACCGAAACCCTAATCTGGAGTTAGATGTTTGAGTGGAGGTGAGAACAGGTTGTTGCGGGGATGGAGAACAATGATTCTCCCTCAACCGTGTGCAGTCTCAAACATTTCATGGTTAGGGGTTATCTTTATCATTCGTTTGTTTATTATTATCTCTTCCCATTTCTAAAATTACATGAAGAACGTGGGTCAACCAACAAATGGGTTGAACTATGATTTATTCGTCCTTGTTGGAGGACATTGAGGGGAATCTTATGGGGTTAATTTTGTGTTTAACTCAATTTTTATTCAACCCCTAAACATCCTCCATAATATGAGCTAATGCAGAGGGTGAAAGTCTAACAGACCCCACCTAAACCCTCCGCTACCTTGAATTCATTGCTCAACCTGCGATGACCATGATCATGTCGATGCACACTAGAAGAGGATGATCGCAGCTTGTCAGCGGCGGTGAACAGAGCAGGCGGTCGGCTATTTGGTCATCTACTGTAAGGAAGGCGGCTTGACCGTTGCACCACCGGAAAACAGAAGCTGCGACGGATGCTAAACCCACCTCTTCCAGGTTTTGCGGCAACCGAGCGGCACCCAAGCAGCGCTTCCGTCTCGCCAATTGAAGGGACTCTGGGACATTAGGAATTCCAAGAGACTCGGGGGTTACACCCCTACATCGGACCAAACCATTCGTCACCCTCATAGCTAGGCCACAACCCTCACGTAGGCTGCCACCCTCGAACATGGCCACCATTCTAGGAACCGGGCCACCACCATAATGTCAGGATGTCTCCCTCGAGTTGGGCCACCACCCTCACATCGGGCCGCCGCCCATGAGTCGGTTCGTTTCCCTCACATCGGCCCACCGCCCTCGAGCCAGGCATCCCCCCAACAGCCAGTAGGCTTCCCTTGGACTAGGTGACCCCCCTTAGAGTGGGCGGCCACCCTCGGAGCAGGAGGCCACCCTCAGACCGGGTTTACACATTTGGTGAAGCCCTCTTCCCTCATACTTCACAGCTACCCCTGCGGGCTGCCACCCCTAGATAGGGTTGCCGCCATAGCTGACTACCCCCCTCTTGTCGGACAGCCACCCTAGCAGGCCGTCGTTCTTAGCTGGTCGAGCTGCCCTTGTGGGTCGCCCCCTTAACTAGTCATACTGTACATCGGACCAACAAGGCAAGTCCTCATCGTTCCAGCCCAGACCAAATCAGGCAGGGTAGGGCAATCCAGGTTAGACCAGACCTGGGCCCAACTCTTTCCAGAAACAGTGAAAAGGACCTTATCATGAGAACTGGGTGTCCTTTTAAAGAACTATCTATGGTGTCAAAATCCTCAAATCGAGAGTGTCCTTTTTGTAAAATCTACACGAGTTTTGGTTAAAGATGGAGTACAGTCGGGTTAGATAAAACCCTAATCCAATCGGGACCATGGAATGAAAATGCTTATAACATGCAGGCCGGGTGTCTGATCTACAAATCTTTAGTCGCGTTGGATCCCTTTTAACACAATATAACATTGTGATTCTTCTTCTTGGGTCTTCATGGAATTTTAAGTATCGATCGATGGATTGAGGAGATGATCCTCCATAAATCAAGCATTCTTAGTGCAGAAACCCTGTGGCTGGCTGTACTTGTAGAATCATCAGATCCTATGTGGGTAAGTTTATACCAATCCTATGTGGGGAATCTTAAGATCTAGTGTGGGTCATCTAACGATCCTATGTGGGTCATATTCAGATCATGTGTGGGTCATATTCTCATCAAGTGTGGGTCAGAATCTTCAGATCCTATGTGGGTCATCTTAGATACTGTGTGGGTCAACATTAGATCTCCTTGACGAAGTATGAAGATCTAGCAATATTGCTAATCATCTATACATTATTATTTAAGTTATACATGGTTTCATTTGAGGCACTAACTTTTTGATACATTTTTGTTTTTTGATACCTTCATTGAATTCATCTATGTGGCATTATATTTCTGGTACATACAATCGTGGTGTTAACTTCATGGTATTCTTTCCTCTGTGGAAAAGTTGTGCATTTTTCTAAAGCGTTCAACCTTGTGAATCATCATGAACGATATGGGTTTAATAGATAACATAGGTATATGTATCAGAATAAACCTAGGTTGGGATGATTGTTGCTTTTTTCCTTTTTGATTATGGTATTTATTTGTGGTTTATCCTTCTTGGATTCAGAGATACCATCGAGGTCTCGCGGTCCCTACTGAGTATTGTTATACTCACCCCTACATGGGCTTCACGTGCAGCTTGCGTTCTCTTGAGCACATGATGGACAACATTTATCATGGATAAGGGTGCCAGGACAGAAGGCTGCTCAGAGGTGGACCATTAGTCGAGACGTACCACATAGACGAGAGTTCAAGAGTTGTATCAACCGTTCATGTAGGATCCTTGGCGGGTGTTCACATGAGTTGTTTTCAGGTTTTCTTTTTCCTTCCAGTTGGGTTTGTATTCCGGTCACTTTACTTACTGTATTCAACATTTTTAATATATAGTAGACCTTGTACTTGTAACATGATGTGTGATTTGATTGTGTACGTTTGTAGGTTAAAAAAGGAAATGCCTTCTCAGTTTTAGGGATATTCTTTTCCAGTGCTAGTCTTCAGCCCCTGCCCTATGGAAGGCGAGCCTGGGGTAGTTACTGCATGAGCCCTGAGGGACAGGTCGTGAAAACCTGTGCAATGATATTATATAATAATGTTCAGCACATGATCATATAAATTTTGATAAACCACTCCCATCTGGTAAAACCCATTAGAAAAACCCATTGGATGTTTTTTTGTTTGGAATATATTATTTTGTAGTTTCCATATCCAAAATAATAATTAAGTCCCCAGTTTTCCCATATAATCCCTACAAATCAACAATTAATATTCACTAAAAACCATTATATAATGTCCATAAACTTTCATATACTCCCAAGAGTCTTCACATGTCAACCCAATCTCCCAAAAGCCCTTCACAAGCCATTGGATTCAGACATTCAATTATGGTATCATCAACTCTCCTCTTTTCATCAAACACAGCTATTTATTATAACTATAAATTTACTCTATGTTATATAAAGATATGTTCATAAATTTTCCCTTTATTTTCCATTTTATGTATAAATAACTAGATTGTACTTTCACTCTCACTAAAACATCCTTGATCCTTTATGTACAACCCTTAGTATGCTTAAATTTTTTTATGGTTCTCTCATTTCTCCTCTTTCTTCGAGTTATTTTATTATGTCACACCTTCTATTTCCAATTAAATATGTTTTGAAATGGTTTTCCATTTCCCTATTGTTTTCTATTTCATGACTAAATGATGATATACCACTTTCACCCACATCAACCCATTAAATGATTCATTATGTGTTGTTGTTATAATACAAAAAGTCCACCCCAATTTGTCATTACAAAAAAAAATTATGTAGTGAAATACATTCCCATCTTCCATCAAGGTTATTCACATTTAGAATTTTTTTTAATTGGGGACATAATATTAATTATTCCAAAATCCTTGATCATGGAATATGATATTATGATTAATTAATCAATGTTGTATGATCTATGTGGAACACATATGCATGGCAATGAAAATGAATTTGGAAGGTGCACCTGAAATGGTATAGTGATCCAATGGATTGGGTAATGTTTAGTATCAAGATATGTCTAAATTTGATAGATAGTGAACCTGATTCCATTTTGTGACATTTCCCATATGATGTAATTATGGGTTTATCATTGACCTACATTTATGATATAATGTTATATGTTGTCACCTAATTTCCCAAATTACAAATATCATGCCATATAATTCACTATTATTCATGTCCCTTTTATTCCCTATTGATATAACTATTTCCTAACATGTATTATCTATTTCATGTAATGATTTTTTTATTCACATGTTGGGACTTATAGCTCCCCTCTTTCTTATATATGTCCCCATGATATCCCATGCAGTTTTATGTATAATGAATTATTCTTTCGTGTCATTGATGTTTTCAATAATATTATTGTATTACATGTTATAAAATGTTTTGTAGTGTACCTAATTTCTAATGATAATAAACATCTTGAACATTTTGGTTTCTTTTAGTGTAATCTCATGAATAAATTATGTATATTTCTCTAACAAATATATTTGTTTTTATAAATGCACTCTATAAATAGACAATGATGTTTCCCAAACCACTCATCAGAATCATACTAAGGAACAAAGTCAACCAAAATTTTTCCATGGAAGCACACATAATCTCTCAATATAGATATGATGAGGAGAAGGATGAATCTAACGAATCATCAAGAGGTTCATAACATTTCCCTAATACTACATGTTATTTCTTCTTAATCTTGTCCCTACCAATGTCACTTTCTCACAAATCATGCACTCTTCCACATTATATGCAATTCGCCAAGAATACATGGCATTTAGATAATTCTTAAAACATGGTGTTCTATTCCAATAATTCCCTTATATGCCAGTTCATTCCTGTTTTCTTCCATATTTCTATATACACATATCTCACCATGTACTCTAGCCTAACATTTTACATCCCAAGTACATAGCATTTCGAAACACATGGCCACCTAGTCGTGTAATCCTTCTATAAATTGAATCGTCCACCACATAATAAATTATGTTTGACAATGAACACATTTCCAGTATCACTACAGTTCATCATGGGTGTGTAGTCTTTATATAGGACAAGATATTTAAATAATGGTCGCATAGGCTGCAACACCTTTATAATTATATTTTACACTTATATCTATGTGAAAACTGTAGCACCACATAGATGGGACTACATATCTGGGTAAATTTGTGTACATATCTTGTAGTCATGTTTAATATATAACTTGTTTCAATTTACTATGTATTAATCCCTAAAACTATAGTCACCTATTTACAAAATGAATTAATTTTATGTCAAAAAGTCGTTATTGAAAAAATTTCCTATCTACAGAAAACGTAACTTCAATTCTATATGGAAGTTGGGTAAAACCAATAATCATGAATCATCAGTGATTAATGAAAATATATTATCATGGAAACATGATCCATATGTGGATCTACATTTGACATTGTATTCTATAACCATGAACTAATATCTCCATCCCAATCCTGGTTTAGTGATCCGTTACAATTATTACTCAATGTGCAATGATCTTTTCTAAGGTATTCATTGAATCATAAGACTAAAATGGATTTCATTAATGAATTCACATAGAATCAGGAAAGAAAATGATATACTATAAATGTGAGAAAAGAAAATCAAATATTTTTCATTTCAAAATTCATAATCATTTATATAAAACATGAATTAATAGGTATAAACATCAAAACATAAAATACTAATTATTACCCACAAATCCAAAAATAAACACATACACTCAAATTGACCAATTCATGAATAAATCAACCAGTTTACTGATTCATGATTTTTCTGGTATACTAAAATGTTGATAATTCAATAAAAACATTTTCTTACATTGATTTGGATCAATTCCAAAAGTGAAAATGTAAAACATCATTGTTGTTGATGAGATCTACATTCTATTATGACACATGATCCTCTATCTGATCATTATATGATGTCCTCTACCAAAGATCCTCTTACGGATCTACACCAATAACTCCTCTAAATACCTAGGTTATGTGAAAATACCTTGGGATTAGCAATAGACATGTTTGAAATGATCATTCTATGTCAAAGGATAAAAATAATGAATTTGATTAATTAACTTACTTTATTTTATTATTTTCACTCATGATACCACTATACAAAATTCCTTGATGTCTTAATTTATTATATCTCTCATAGGGTAATCGTCAAATTTTGAACTAACATGTGGTCTTAGATTTCCAAACCAAAACACTATTTTGATTTTATTACTCTATTTTAAGAAGAATATGCCGATATGATATTAATATATATTAATATATATTATTATTAATATATAATTATTGGTCTCACTCAACTTCATATTATCACTATGTCTTAGCACCTACATTCTTAATTATTTGTTGAAATCTTACAGATTACTATATGAAAAAAATATCCACTAAACCAACATCCTTATAAAATCATGTGAAAATCCAGTGCCACAGAATATTATTGAAAATATTACATTATTATTGAAAATGATATGAATTATATATAGAAATCCAAAATAATATAAAAACTATCACCAAGATATTTCACTCAATCAAATACATACAAAATACTTCTCCTATATAATATTTTATATTTAAGTATATTTAAAATTAAACTCCAATCTGTCATTGATAATGAAATTTTTTGGATCTTATTTTATTGATTTTTAATTGTAATAATTCCATGAAATCCTACCCTTATATAGATAAATAAAGAATTAGTTTTTAAGAAAAAATAACAGTGGAATTAGTAGATTATCTATCTTTTTAGTTATATCCTAATAATTTAAATAATAGAATACAATAATAAGAAAATTATTGTTTGGATTAGTTAATCATTCCTTCCTACATATATAGTTCTTTATCTAATACTATAGATATATTAATAACTCACTAGAGTATCTATTGATCATTTATCCCACACTATGATACAATCAACTCATGATTGTCAAAATTATAATAATAAACCAATAATGAAATATATTCATTATAGAGAGGGGTTCCTTACCAAAATCATCACACACGTGGAGATAGTTGAACTCCATGGTTAGAACAATGCTTATTGAATAGTTGTGTAGCCAATAGATTCTTAAATATATAATCCAATTTATATTTCAAAACAAATACTATAAATTCACAGTTACATTCTCATATGATAAAATAATTATGTGAGAAAAATCTATATATGTGGCATGTGAAAATGTTGCATTGGGTTTCTTATTAACACAATAACACCCCTTTAGTGATAATAAATAATCCTTTATTATTATATATCTTCTACGTGATCATCAATGTACTTCTTAATCCACAATAGTTGTGTACATTCATTGGATAGTGGAATATTATCATACTATGATGAGATCATAGAATTAATTTCATCATTTTATCTAAAATGAAATTTAGTTTTATTTAATTAAAGGTTACAAAACTATTAATCAATTTTTGATAGACATTATTTCTATCCCATTAAAATTCATGTAATCTAATAAATCATTATTTTTTCATTTTTTAAAAACCAATCCATTATTTTTTACCCTAAATGTATATCATGTTCATATTTTCCACTAAGAGTTCATCTTCCTTTAGATAATTATGAATACATGTCTTCAACACCATAGCATAAAATATATTCAAACTTATTAATGTGATATATATTATGATTATAATCACCCTTCTATAAAATTTGAGTCTATAGGTTTAATTCACTCATGATTTAAATATTTACTTCCAACCACTATTTTTGTTGAAAAAGGGTTTAAATATTCAATTATAAATATATTTAAATGAATATCTCCATGCATCACCTATTATTGAAACATTATTAAATACCTACAGGGGGTTTTAATCCGATTATCATATATTAAAACAACCTCCACCATGGATCTTTATTTTTCCATAATTTGAAAAATACTACCTTTCTCAAATAGAAATGTATAAAAAGGAAATGAAATCAAGCACAGAACCCAAAGATATTCTCTTGGATCACCATCACTAGGATTGTCTATGAAGTATAAAAATGTAATGTGTTGATGTAAAAAATTCATGAAGCATCACATAAAAAAATGTTTATTGGGATAGAACACATATATTCCTAGGCTCACTACCTTTATACGGATTATGGATAGATCACTACATCCTAGGAGTCACTCCCGCTGCATCGTTCTCTAGACCACAATAGGTGGAATGGAATACATTTTTCTTCATCATTTTCATACTTATCTTGAGAGTAATCACCAATAATTTATGGAATTTTTATTATTATAATTGTAAATAGTGAATGAATCATCAATTGTAGATAGATGGTCTGATAAAGATTAACATTCTCTTAATATATGAACTCCATTTTATTGAACAATTTTAGTTTGTGGAAATAGATTTTTGTGAACAATTTTAGTGTCTTCCAGAAATGTCATTCACCCAACTATAACCTACTTGAATCATACATGATACATTTCATCATGTGGAGAATGTTCTTCATGGAGAAAAACATCTTAAAAAATTTCTTCCACATCACAAATGACTAATTCTTTTTGATCTGTTTATTATACATGGAAAACATTTTATTCGTGGTACCTTTTCTATTACGAGCACACAATCTCCATAAACACCACTTTTGATGAGTTTTAATGAATTACACCTTCAAAAAAAATTTCTCACAAAACTATTCCGCATTGCAGAATCGTCCCTCAACAATTACTTCAATATTACCAGAATCCACCAAGCATCAATAATATTTTATGATGAAATATTGACTTTTTAACGATCTAATTAGGGTTCCTTAAATATGAATATATATCTATAATAGTCACTAATTATAATAGACGAGAACTCTAATGTTGTCCTACCTTTAATGTGAATGTTCTATGTAGACCGTATAATGAATTTAGTAGTTTGAAGATCACCATAAATAACCTCCTTCAACACAAAAACACCACACATGAACTAATACTACTACAATGTCATTGTAGCACATTTATCTTTTGTTATAGCCAAAATCACCAACCATGCCGACAAAATTCCAATCGTCCTGTGAATTGACAACTTATGTGGGTTTGTAAATGAGCATGGTCCATCGATCGTAGTATATGGCCTACATCATACATAGTCCTTGAAATCCATACTACTCAGTCGGAAAACATTTTTTCAGATGAAAAAACCCATTCTTTTCATAAATTAAACATTTTCTGAAAATAAAAATCTAGATACTGGGGATGGAAAATTTGGGAAACAAAGTTAATCTATACCACTATAAATACATGTTCTTCAAAAACACCGACCATAATGAAATATGGTCATCTGGAGTTTTCAATAAAAACAATCAACCTAAAAAAGATAGAGATGGTATCTTGAAGGATTGATCCTAACATCACTAAGGAAATGATTGTGACCCTTCCAATTGATTTTTTTACTTCACATGTATTTATGTTAATTCCAAAATCAATTACATCTCAAATTCTAAATAAAAAAAGAAGAAACCAATTATATGTGAACACTTCATACATGATCTTATCATCATGGTAGTGATCAAACCCTTCACTTTTGACCAATGTATTCCTAAAATATTTTCTCATTAATACATAAAATAATCATAGATCTTAATATTGTTCATATAATTAATTTTTAATCAGATATATTTTTCGTCATCATCTCTGCTAAAAAATCCAACCATAATTACAATCCAAACAATATCTTTTAATAATAAAATTAATAACGTAGTTTTTCAATAAATTTTATATTTGATTTCAGTTTTATTAAATTACAAAAAAAATTATTTTAATGTATACATGAATTTACCACATTGGAAATGTTTCATTATTTTATACTCCTTAAATGGTATCATACTCATAACATTATATAAATTTCTTTTACCATACCACACATTCATCATCTTCAATCATATTTTTGAAAGACCATATTGGTTTTAATAGAGTTGAGATTTGGGGTGTATCCATAGTTTTATTATCATATTCATATCAATATACTCTAATTACTCATTCTAGGTATTAAACGAAGATAAAATCTTAGTTTCATATTCCAAAGTAGTCGATTCCAATTTTCAGATTATAGAATTTTAATTTTCATTATTTTTTAAATTGTTTTAGTAGGAGTATATTTATCAAAAAATATGGTATTCAATGAATATTAATTCTTATAATTATTTATTGATTCAAAAATTTAAATCCTTTATTTAGAAAATAAAACAACTAAAATATAACAATTTAAAAAATTATATAATTTTGAAAATAACTAAAAATATCAAACTATATTCTTCATCATAAATTTTTTAAAAATTAGAATATTATATGTTTAAAAAATATTTATGTTTAATAACATTTACCATTCAATAATTTTGTTGAACCTCTTGTAGATTTTTTTTTTCTTATTTTAAATTATTTGGATGAAATATTCATCATTTTTATGTAATTATATATACAATATTTTCCTTAATTAATTCAGATGAATCACTATCTTAAGTGTATTATAAAATTGATCCAAGAATATTTCCTTTTATAGCATGTCTAATATAACATCCTATGATATTTAAGTCAATGAAATTATATGTTCTTGTTTATACAAGCTCATTAACTTCATTATTTTAGTAATATAGATATATTACACTTTCGATATAAAAATAAATTTCCATAGTTTTTACCATGAGATTTAATAAATATGCCATGTTTCTATTAATTGTTTTTATCATCATGTAATGTGGTTTCTATTCCACTATTTGATTATAGGATAGTGAATATTTTTTTAAATTTATTATCATCATCATTCTTAATCTGTTGAGGTAATCAACCACGTATTTCATATAAGTCGTTAATATAACACATCCAACCATAATTTAGTCACAGAAATTTAGATGAAATAAATTCTAAACATACTAATATAATATTTAATTTTATCACCATGATCGATATGATCAATGAAAATAAGATTTAATGATATCATCTTCTTTTGAGGATATATATTTCTCATTATTTACCCCATAATCAAAAATGGAATATTTTACCTCAATTCATCATCATTTTATCAATACGTATTATTTCCATTAAACTGGAAAGATCATTCAAACCCTTTGGATAATTATTTTTATCCCTCTAAAACCATAATATATTTTTAAATTAAAATGAAAATCATTATGTAACTTCAATTAAATCCATTTTTTATATTATTTAACCATCCCTATTGTAATGCATTAAAACCTATACTTTTATATGGAATCATATCGAATTGCATGTGAATTAAAATCTTGAGTCACATAATTATAATACACCAAAAAATGTTTTTGAGATCCAAAATATATATAAATTGTATATTTTTTTACTTATGTATAGCATTATAAGTTTTATTACATATCATAGTATTAATAATGAAATCATTTCAAAAACATAGTATTCTATCTTCCATTCCATTAAAACTATTTATATGATTAGTGTTTCATGTCATGTGTAATTATAATTCACTACTTATAATCCACATGCTACTATCTCGTTGGACCTTCATGGATATATTTTCATGTATAACCCCATTATTTCATATAAAATATTTTTGTTCCATGAACACATTGGTTGACATAAAAACTATTTTGGCCTCTCCTCATTATCATCATCACATTAAATAATGACATAATATTTTTCTACCACTAATGGGTAAACACTATTTCATATAAAAAATATTTTTTATATACTAATATTGATCCTCAAAGAATTACAATGTAATTATCTGCAATATAATTATAGAATCAATTTCTTTATGATGAAATTTGAATAAGAAAATAAATAGTCATTAAAATGATTCCAACTTTGAGATGTTGGATGTGCTTTTGTTTTCTTTTATTTACCTCTATATGTTATTCATTAAATGTAACTCTATTAATTAACACAACATTGATTCTTGTGACCAATGTGGCCATAAAATTGAAACATAATCAAATGTAAAATTTGTTCAATTGTATTTATTATCATTTCTATGACATTGGAGTAACTCCAAATATTTAGAGAAGATCTATTTAATTAAGAAAATTTCAAAAAATACAACATTAAATTTATAATTATACTAATTTCATTCTCTATTTATTTTTTACCATCAACTATTATCATACATTCAACCATTTGATAATGTATTAGAGAACTCGACACCTATGCTACACCTCTCATGTTCCCTTATTGTATACATAATGACTAATAATTAGTGAATCATCCTTGTTGTATCATCTTCCTTCAAAAACAAATATAGTTGTTACACAAGTGTCTTTCTCAATGATAAATATTCCAATTTTTTTTAGTATTCATTGTTTTCTCTCTAATAGGAAAATATTCTCTATAAAATTATCTTCCCTTCTCCTCAAACAATAATATATAATTTAGGGAATCATTAGTTTTTTCATGATCCCTTGAATGTTCCTATATAATGTACTCCATTTGTTAAACTTTTTCTTCATGGTTATCAATATTACATGTTAATTCTATATGTAAACCCATAATATTTCTATTCCTCTTTATTGTCAGTTAAATGTCATTAATACACCCATCCAATCACAATTTATGATCCACTTGTCCCTCCTTTTAATATGTATCATCTACATTGATTTTAGATTTATGTATAGTATCTATTATGGATTAATTTTTGTCCCCTATAAATACAATTTCATCAACTTATGAGGAATAACATCTCTCCCATAATGATTTTCATTGGAAGTTGTTGGGATGTTACCAATCCTTATGAGCAATCCCCATGACAATAATTTCTAGAAGGAAATGCCAAAGGACATATAAACAATTGGGGGATGATTTCCCCATTTAAAATAGAACAACCAAGCCACGTATAAAATAACAAAAAAACATGAAAATTATGCATGATGAAAATGAATAAAAATATATTAATTCCAACTAAAAATTAATCAATGCTATAAAAAACCACCATATTAGAGTACAATTTGGAAAACCGGACCTATATGATGGTATAAATCAGAATAAAAAAACAACTGAAATCAATGAATACAAAGACATCAACACTACATCTCCAAAACATATCAATTATATAACTCTAAAATCTACGCTCAATGATTCATGGTGTATCACTAAATAAATATGGCACCTTTGATTCACTTGGTTCTCAATAAAAAAATATCAATAAACACACCAATGTTCCAATGTTGGAGGTGAGTAATGAATCATACAATATTTCTCCCAAATGGAATCCTTACCCATTACACTAGGATATAATACTTTCTAAAATTTATATAAAATATTTTCTATACCTCAATTGATATGAATTTATATAAATGAATATCCATTTTTGAAACCAAATAATTTTTTCTATTAAAGGAACAAAAAATTCATTTTGATCATATCATCATTTTCCCTTTTAGTATAACTAATTCCATTCCATATATCTACAATTACACACAATTATAAAACAATAGACCTCCCTATATTCATGATTGGTGAGTAATCCTTTCACTAAGATACAACGTAGTAAACCATTTGATAGGTAAATGTCCATAACATTATCTATCCCACTTTTGTTGAGGGAAACATCATACCCATATCAATCCCAAATGACCAATAATAACCATTGATTGTGCTGATATATTATACTCCCTAGACCCAACTATTCTATTATTTTAATTACCAAATAATGTATAAAATCCTCCATACATGATTTTTTATTACCATTATAGTGTATAATTTTATGTTTCCACTATTCAAATGGCAATTTCCAATGATTAATTGTCAGATCAAAAGTTTATTGGTGATCCTAGGCTATAATGACAACCTCTAGATACTATGACATTAATCTCAAATATATGTTCTATAGTCTAGATACATATTACTCATTGTACATAGTATATTTTTTACTATCATGTAATGGGGGCACATAGGCATTGAAAATTATTCCCATAAAGTTCTTACTTAGTGATCTTTACTAGTGAGATTCTGAGGACCAACCCACTAATAGGAAGACCACATGTTTTGGGGGTCATTGGATGTTCCTATCTATAAACATGTGTAATGGTCCCATGTAATGATATCTTTAACAAATTATGACATTTGATTTTATACTTTGGTGCATGAAGAAAACCATGGAAATGATGTTGTGGTCTAGTAGATTGTGTTGGGTGCGTCATTGATGTCATGGCACTAGTTGAATGGTCAAGAATTTATTTCTCACTTCTGGGTTATGGATGTAATATATATTAGGCCATGTTGATGAGGATGGATTTACCTTTATAAGACCAAGGCCATGGAAGTCAAGGGTAAATCTATCCACCTAGATCACCAAACAATAAAACAAGAAAAGGGTAATGATATGTGAGTGAATCCTACTTTATGAGATATTTCATACAAAGAGATTATATTACACAGTGTGTGTTCGTATATTTGCAGTCGTTACTGTGAAAATACTCTCACTTTTGTGAAAAAGATGGGTTGCTAGATCCCCACATGGACTGTGAATAATATTCACTGTTATCGAGATAATGACCTTGAGGGTCACACAGAATAGTATATTAGATTGCCTACCCAATTCAGTTGAATATGACGTTTGGACACGGTAGGACCCACCTCTATGGTTAAGGATATTTTCCAAGAAAAAATTTTATCAAATGAAATAAATAAATTCCTATTATTATTGTTTAGAATAAATATCATTTCATTTATTTATTAAATGTATTTAAAAATTTTAAGTAAATACATGAAAAATATTAATTGATTAACATGAAAATTATTCAAGGTTTGGTTAACATTTATTTGAATGAAATGTCATGTTTTGGACTCTATTGTTGTCATGAAATATTTTAGTAAATTACAATGGAGTGATAATATTATTTTTACTCAGATTAGTAGTAATAAATTGCTTTTAATAGTGTGTTGAATATTCTGCAGTTGGGTTGTAATTTTCGGGTAATTACATGCCACTATAAATAGAAGAGGAGATGAGTCTGCCAAAAAATAATCATGGGAATTATCTCTCTGCTCTGATATCCCTTGTTCTTGAGAGATATGCTCTGGATCAAAAGAGCACAGATCGAGCGCTCTCTTATTCATTTCTATAAGAGTAATGCAGTGATCATTGGAGCTTTGAATGCATTGTTGGAATTCCACTCATGCACCTAGATATTGAAAAATTACATTCCTATAGATTCCTAGTCCACATGGGAAAAATCTTGAGGATTTTGGACTTAGATTCTTCCAATAGTGATCTCTAATGATGAGTATACTTCGGGCATGATTTTTAATATAAATGAATTATTTTAGGGTTTTATATTGTTCCTAAAACACTTCACATGAGATCCTTGACTTAATCAAACATCATTTCGCGGACATCGACAAGATAAAGTCGATCGTCGGTGGAAAAATATTTATAACCCACCCAGTTGGGTCAACCTCTACATGATAAGTTCCTTCAAGTGTTATCATAGGGATCTTGTGATGAGTTTAAGTCATATAAAAATTAAATATTATTTAAATATATTATAGGGTGTTGATACGGTTCCAATTCCAAATATATTATTGGAATTAGACATCAGATGGCTATCCTACAACCACCCGATGTTTGGAATCCAGATTCAAAATTGAATTCCAGTGTTGTTTCTTATTTCGACCATAATATATGTGGCCGAAATACCCTCCATGAAATCAATTTTCATTATATATTAATTTAATGAATTTAATTTTTTATTATTATAGTAATGAATTTATTTGGTTTAATTATAATAATAATATTAACTTTATTATAATAATATTATTATAATGAAAATATTTTTTTTCCAATGCTAAGTATTTAGTTTTTTTAAAAAACATTTAAGGGGTAGGGTGGTTTGTTCTTTGTCAAAAGTGAGAAACAAAAAAATGGTGGGGAGAACCACAATGCGGGACATCGGTCAAACAAAAATAGTAAATTGTTTTAGGGGCTAAGAGCATGCCCCCCCCCCCTCCACATCGATCTTCCTCATGGAGCCACCCAGTTCGACTACATCTCCCATAGAAAGCGCACCATGCTGATGAACCTGGCGTGCAGAAGCACTACAGGTCCACCTCCTCCTTGCCCGGCATTCCTCCCTAACTATGGCCACCCTCTGCTTGCAGCGGTGCAATGTACACCTGGTCGACACATCAGCCCGCACCTGCAGCAGTCCCAACCACCTTCATCATCGCCTCCTTGCAGAACTTTGTCACATCATAGTGTGTCTCTTCCTCCTGAACGTGCAACAGGTGCAGGCCACCAGACCACCTAGAGTGAGACACCCCACCAATTGCTGTCCTTCTCCCTGTAGTTGGCAGCATCCCAGTAGGGGCCCTTGACAGCCACCACCTAACCTGACCATTGCTCATGCCTGAGTGCGACACCCCTGAAGTCGCCTCCCATGTCCCAGAACTAGCACACCCACAGTGCACCTTTGACTGCAAGTCCGGCCTCCTCACTCCCACCACCACCACTCTGAAGAAAACCAGCTCCACTCTGTTGCATTGGTCTAGAGCATCGCACAGACCATGTCGGACTCCTCCTCCACGGTGATATCTGTCGTTGGTCTAACCAACATGGACCACACGACCGTTTTCTCCCCTTCATGGAATCGACTCAGGATATCTTTTTAGTGTTGATTAGCAATATTGGGGAAGAGGTAACCTCGGTTTAGTGAGACATAAAGTTTCCTGAAACTGATCTGAGTGGGTCTTCCCACCCCAAAATGGGTTGGGGCGGACTTTCCCGGTCATGTACGCTTCTTAACAGAATCAGTGCCACATAGATTCGGCCTACACAGGTTTCGCCCGACATGCCCAGGCACTGTCTGATGTTATATTTGATCGGGTGAATATATTTAATCAATAAATAATTAAAAATATTAATGTAATTTCAGTCGAGAATTAAATTAATTAAGAAATATTTTTTTGTTATTAAAACATAGATATATAATAATTTATTTAAATTAGAGTTTAACATTAAATTACTTAATTAATATAAATTTTATTTTTAGAAATAAATTAATTAATTTGGATCGAATGATGTTAAATTTTGTATTAAAAAGTTGAGTGGAATTTTAAATTCGTTTTAATTCCATCGAATTTAATATATTGATGTTTAATTTTTATTCATTATTTATTCCATATATGTGTGTTTAATATGTATTCGGGTAATTTTTCTGGAGTCCAAAAAATTAATGTCTGGTGATTTATTGTTTATTTTTTTATGTATCTAATTATTGCAATAATCTTGTAAATAATTAATTTATTTAAATAAATGGAGATTTACACATAATCGTAGTGTAATTATATGTACAAGGGCATTCATGTCCTCTTCATTGAGTTTTACATTTTACTCCCTGATATCCCCTTGACATTACTTGAGTACTATTGTATAATGATGAGATGAGGTGTGGCACATTTTGTGTCGAATCATGAGGACTTTCTAGACAATAGATATGATGCATTGTAGGGGCATGAACTGTAATTCGAGTCGCAAGCACATGACACAGGTAACACACCCTGTGGTTTTAGGATGGTCAGTTATTCACTCAACATTTCAACCTTTAGTATCAGCTCACTATCTGGTTTTCATTTGGTATTGCATGGATTATTATTTCAGTGAATGTGTAGCTAATGTGAAATCGCATAAAATAATAATAAACTAGAATACAAGATAAAATGAACAAGTAACAAAATTATGTTTTCTAATTCTTTCAATGTCAGTTGTGACTATGGTCACAAAGTACGTGTTTATAAAAATAGAAAATGATTTATTTCTTCACATTAAAAAAATTCAAAACCTCAAATATAAATTATCTCATAAAAACCGTTTTTCATTAAAATTTGAACAAAACATTCTCTTTGAGGTGTCATTAATGTAACATATAAGGGTGACTCTAACTATTGGGCAGTCCTTATTAGAATGATTGGTCAAAATAAATAATGTTCTAGTAAGGTTTATCCATAGATAAATTTTTATCTTTTTCGAGGCATTTATTGAGTAAATAATGTTGTGATTTTAGAAGATGGGACGTCACTCAATTGATTAGGGAACCACAAGTTAAAGTTGCCATCCATCCAATATACTACCTTGAATCATCCATGTAGTGGAGTAGCCATAACTTGTAGACATTGTGTGCTAGCTTGAGTATCACTTCCTCTATAGTGCTCCATCTAAAGAGTATTTGGATTCTAGTACCTAGGGTTCCTAGAATCCGATAAAATAGTGGGAAAAATTTAATTAATTATTTAATCAAAATTTATAAATCGGTTATCAGATATAATAATACAATCTTCTATAAATAGTTTTTGTTGAAAAGTGCCATGTTATACCACATGTTTAGAAACTATGATATTATATTTGAAAAAGTAATTTTCCACACTGAAATGAGTATCCGAGAATAATATGGCGCTTGCACATAATATAATGATATAAGAAACACAAAGTACTACTTTCCCCAACTCTATTAAACAGTATCATGAAGTGATGGTGAAGATACATATTGGTCACAAATGTACAAAGAATATGATAGTTATATGTTTATTATTTCATCAACATTGGGTGTTTTTTGTGGGACACTACACCAGGGCATGGATGATAAAACATGAAGTCTCTCCTATGAGAAGTTTTCAGGGATAAAGGGAATCATTTATATTAATTAGATGATGTTACACTGACATGAGTAATCTGAAAAATTGATCATGATATTTAAATGGATCCCCTTATCATATGATTTTCACCACATTACTCAAGTCCCTTTTTATGTTTCAAAAATAAACAAGTATTTAATAAACAACACATTACCAATTTAGGTAAGGCTCTCCAATACAATAAGAATATTGAATATAATTTCATCTTTAATTATTATTGATAATAAATTGGAAAAAAAAGAAAAAAGGCCAAAATTAAATGTATTGAAAATAAAACATTCATGAATTTTTCAATTAATGAGGTATTAGCATGGTTATTTCCATTGCATATTATAAAATAAAACTACTGAAGTTTAAATTAAATTAACTGAATTAAAGAAGCAAGTTTCCTGCTTCTTCATCAAGAACATTCATCATTATAATGATTCTGTTTCACTACATGGGTATGAAATAAGATATTCTAGGGACATATGTATTATAAACGGGTAACAAATTATGTATAGAAACCTTATAGGAAGAAAAGTTTGTTATCCAAGTTGCTATGAAAGGGTGATATATAAGACCATGGTGAGAAGTACACCACTTCTTAATTTCTATGTGAAAGATTCATGTGGAACTATTATTGAGTATAAACACAAACAATAATCTCATGTGTCCTTGGATTAAAGGATTCATTCTTTCAGTTTCTAAAGTTAATGTAGTTTTTGTTATTTAAATCCCAATAAGTTGTTCATTCATAAGAGAATCATAGGAAATTATGAATGAATATAAATGTTAATTATACCCATTTGTGAAACGATAATTCATTGTCAAGTAATACTAACAGTTGAGGTCATGAATATACCCAATATGGTATTTAGGCTCAGTGTAGCTAAAAATATTTGGAATTAATGACATCATTAGTTTTTGACAGAGGAACCCATAGAAATAATTGTATGTCACAATGAATTTTGAAAAATCTCAATAGGTGAACACGAACTATTCCATGAATAAGATATAGGTATATATAATTAATTGGATTCTATTAAGTAAATATGGTATGGTAAAATGAAAAATTTTCATGGTGAAATGATATGAGTTTCTTCTAGCTAGCATGCCAAAGAATATTTTGACTATGCAGTCATCGATCATGATATTGTAGCATGGAGTAATTCTTATATGCACATTACCTTATCGACATCATGACTTTTGTACTAATGAGGAGGATTTATGACGATGTTTTACATTTCAACATTGATCTGTAGAATTTATTGTGGAGTAATTCTGAAAAGCATGTTTTATACATTAGATTCATGATGTAAAGAGTATCAATGTTTAAAATTACAGAAGCATCCATTATATTTCATGATGGGATTTGTAAATAATAGCATTATGAAATAACTATATGTCAACTATAATGAAAAATGAATATCATACAAGTCATGGTATGTTGAAAATCCATTATTTCATAAGGACATGTGTTTGGACGAAAATAGCTTGTTCATATTCAAAAAACTTGAATCAAGATAAACACATTGTGCATCAAATATAATTATAATAATAATTATGTAAGATATTACAAAAATCCATAATATAGAGAAGTTATAATCAAGTGATATAATCTGTTCTATTAGAGGGTGCACTTATCTATTATTGATAATGGGAGCTATATTGACTTGTGTTTAGTCAATGCTCAAAATGCACAAATAGTTGGCATAGGAACTAGTTCCACAAGCATGAGGAAAACATAGTATGGTCCAGGGACACGTAAATTGTTGGAAGAATTCAAACCATCGTGATGGTTTTTATATTCACAGTAGTTGGTGATATATTATTCAATGTGAATAATATTTCCAACATGTAATGAGTGTATAGAAATTAGCTAAAAATGATAAGAGTAACTGAAATTAAATTAAGGGATTCATTGTATCAATGTTAAAAGGGGATTATTATTTTGAATACTATAGTGCATATTCAAGTTAGTTTGTACATGGACGGTACAGGTGTAGTACCAATAAGGATTGATTGGTTTCACCTAGTAATTATGCCCAAATCTGTTAGAATATTACTTATCATAGCTACTATCTATGATCAAATTAATTAGCATTGAATATTCGGGCCACTAATCATGGATGGTGTGTATATGACGCATCCAGAATGTGATGGTCACATCACAATATTCTAATAACAGTTTCAAGTTACTGAAATGTAGTTTAAGATAAATTTAAGCAACATGATCATAGAATATACATTTGAAACTATTTTATTCCATGTGTCTACCAAATGATACTAGGATCCCAAATTTTTTCCATATCAAAATATTTTTGAAAAAATAACAAAAACAGTTATTGGTCTTATATTTAGATGATATCAAAGTGAAATTTATTCTCCATTGATTGACATAAAGAAGAAACCCATGTTCTTAGGAACATGATCAACTGAGGTAGATCTATAATTTTTTTTCCAAGTCAATCCTACAAATAATGAAATTGTATGGATAAGTAAATGTTTGAACAATTTATGAGATGAATTGTTGCCTATCACACAGGGAATAATCTCTTCAGGTTTACATGTCTAGGACATCGGATGAGATAAACGTGGTGAGTTAAAATCATTATGCTTAGGCGATGTATTAATCAAGTGTTCCATGGTATGTTCAAGAATTGATATTACCAGGATATTCTTTATAATAGGAAAATATCAGTTATATCGTGGAGAAATACAAGTGATGAAGTCAAAACTATATAATTGTACTTTGGAAAGTACAAAAGATTTGTTCCTTGTAAATGGGGAAGAAATGATACTATTTATTACAGTTACAAACTAGTCTTACATAGATAAATGTGATCTCATATCATAGTTAGGCTAAAGATGATGAGAGAGTCATGATCATATAATCAAGTGGCAGACATTCCTACAAATACATAGTACATTGCAACTTCTAAGGAATCTATGTTGTAGTTTTTAAAATATATTATGTTTTAATTCATAAAATCACACATTTTTAGAACCCAATTATCATAATGTAAATTATGATATTATTACAGTCCAAGATGTTAAATTATGACAGCAGACATATGGGATATACTTTGGATACCATCTCTTGGAAAGTTTTTATCTATGAGATTCCCTTGCTATAGTAGATTAGACATGCAACTGAACTATGGGGGACCTAGTAGATAAACCAATTACATTGCAGAAACATGATAAAAAATCATGTGAGTTGCTAAAAATATTAGTTAACAGGTAGGATATATTGAATTTAAGAGTTTTAAAATAGTTGGTTCTATTGAACCAAGTCTTCCAAGCTTTTTAATACCATATCATATATGCAGTTTGCTATACATGATGTCGTATTACCATTATAGGGTAGATATTTCTTCATTCAATGTTTAAAAATAATTTACAAAGATTAATTTTCATATAGAAAGGTTGTTGAACATCCCCTGATATAATAAGATCCTTTAGATACTATGACATTAACATTAAATATATGTTCTATGGTCTAGATATATCTTCCTTATTAGACAATGAAGATTTTTGAATATCAGGTGTTGGGATCCCATAAGCATTGAGACATAGTCTAATGAAGTTATCACTTGTGGAGCTCTAGTAGTGAGATCACAGGGGCTGACCTACCAATATTTACACAACATGTTTCGGGTGTCATTGGATGTTCCTATCTATGATCATGTTTAATGGTCTCCCAACATGAGGTCATAACCAATTCATTTCATTTGATTCCATTTTTGATGCAAAAAAACCATTGCAATGAAGTCATGGTGAGGTAGTTTGTGTTGGGCGTGTCAGTGGTGAAAAGGCATTGATTGAATAGACAATAAAGAATATGTCTCTTTCGGGTTATCTGGTTAATATGTCTTAGGCCATTTTGATAAGGATGGTAGTACCTTTATAAGGCCATGTCCATTGTATTAAAGGGTAAATCTATCCTGCTAGATCAACAAATAATAATGTAAGAAAAGGGCGATGACATGTGAGTGTGTCATAATATATGAGATATTACAAACAAATAAATTGTGTTACACTTTGCGTGTTCATAGGTTGGTTGTCACATCTATGACAATCCTTATATTTATATGGACAATCATGGGTTGTAATATCTCACTCTTGGTTCGTGAATAATATTCACTTCTACCGAGATTTGGTCCTAGAGGGTTACACACAATAGCGTATTTGTGTGTCTACCCCATTGAGTTGAATATCAGTATTGGACAAGGTGGGCCAAACCATTGGGGTTTGAGATCTTTCCATGAAAAAAACAATAACCAATGAAATAAATAAATTCATATTATTTATTTCCTGAATAATGAGAATTGAATTTATTTATAAAATGTATTTACGAGTTTGAAGTAAATACATAAAAAATAATAACATAGGAATATTAAAAATATTCAAGGTTCAATTAATACATATGGGAAATATGAGTCAAGTGCTGGACTCAATTGTTTTCAGGTAATATTTTAATATATTACAACTGAGTGATAATAATATTTATGACTCATATGTATAATCATAAACTTTTTTTAATAGTGCTTCAATTATTCTAGAACCAGGATGGGTTTTTTGGGTAATTGCGTGAGTCATTAAATATAATAGGAGAGTTGTTTGACAAAAATTATTCATGGGAATTCCCTCTAATATCTTCTCTCCCATGCTGTAGAGATAGATTCTATGGTTCCATGTATCTTGGATCGAGTTCACTCTTAGGGATCAAAATATGAGATTAACGGTTATCATTGGAGTGTTGGAGGCATCGTCAGAATTCCATGATAGCACTCGGATTTTGACAAATGACATTCCTACTGCTTTTTGGGGCCCCTGTGGACGATCTAGAGGAATTAGTACTTGTATTCATCAAGCATCAATTTTCAATGGTGAGTAGACATCGTGTGTGACTCCATACATAAACCAGTTGTTTTATTGCATTATATTGTGCTTAAAACTCTTCACCTATAATCATCAGCTTAACTGGGCATTGTTTCTAAGACATCAACATGATTACATTGATCGTTGGTGGAAAAATTTTAAAATCCAACTTTTTTGAGGCTTCAGTTCCACGACCAGTTCTTTCATATTATATATTAAAAAATAATACCAAACATAAATATTCAAGAAAATTGAATAAAATAAATACATTTTTTGAAATCCATTCATTCAAAGAAATTACATGAATTCTAATGAAGTCATATTTTAAAAAATAAATTTTAAAATCATAAAAAAATCACTTTACACAATACCCATTTTCCATAATTTCACAATCCTTCAATAGAGAGGGTTCCTAAAATTCTCTACACAATGACAACATAATTTTTTTTAATTCATACAATTTAAAAACATGGCTTCATGTTATTGTAATGAGTGTCGAGAGTGTGGAAACATACAACACAATCATATGTGAAAAAGAAGAATGAAAAACATATTCAAATATTTGGCTTGAAACTCCAAAAGTTTTATTTAAATATTATTCCATAACATAAAAAGAAATTCATCATGATTTGAATCCCAAAAAAAATATACAACCCCAACAGATTGGATCTATGATTCCCTGAGATGGTAGAAGTAGGAAACTAAGGAACACAACCATTAACAAAACATTTCCTTGTAATATGGCCTCAAATATTCCATGATTCATAAATAGATCGATTATCGATCAATGTAATGAGTCTCCATTGGACATGGAAGGAGATGATTTTGATATAGGGTTGTAATATTTTATGAACAAGTGTTTACATTGATAAATCAAATTATATCCATAAAATATTGATCTAGATTTTAGCATTAAAAAGTTCAGTCACATGGTTTGTAATTTTTTTGCAAGACGTACACCATCCATTACATAAATACACCCCGTGCATGGTTTGATAACATGATTAGATAAAACATATTCCAACCACTCTCATATCCTCCGTTCAAAAATACATGGATTCATTTGAGTAGCCACATGGTTTGACAAGACCATGTTCCAACTATTCACATGACCAATATCATCTAATTTACCTTGATCTATTTTCAATATGATTTTCATGGTTTTTATAAATAGTTCTCAACAAGAAAAATTTATTAAATCCCCCAAAGTACCTCCCACAAGGTCAATGATAGAAAATTGTGTCACATTTATATTATTAATATGATTCTATTTCAACTAAGTTAAATGAAATAAATTATGAATGGAATTGATACATTTTGGTAACGGGAACTGATAATCCACCTCACTGACACTTTAAACACTGTAAAAATGGATTATTTATGGTGGAGATTATATTCATCTCTTAAAAAAAATCTCCAAAATAATTTAAAATATTCTCAAGAAAATATGTTAACTCATCTAAAATTATAATGGATTTTTATGAGGATCCATATATGATATCTAACAACTCTGATCCATGATCATTTCTATCCAAATCAACAAGAAACATCTTCATTACCTCTTTGACAAGGCATTGTCCTAATAGTGAAGCCTACATTTTTTTAACAAAAAATTTAATAATGTCAAAAAAATGGATACATTTTTTTCAAATTTGAACCCTATGTATCAAGGCATGAAAATTTTGGTTAAATGAAAACTCCAATAATGGTATGTTATCCTCCAAAAGGCCACCAAAGTCCATTATATAATCCCAAAGTATATCTTCCAAAATCTGAACCATTCATTTGGATTTTCCAACTCTCCCAGGATTACTGACCATACACATAGTAAACAAATTTCCATGGGATTTTTTTTAAGAATTTATGGAAACAACACATAATCCTCATATCTCTATTTGATATTATAAAAAAAATTATACGAAGAATCTTTACCAGTTCAGAGATATAAAATCAAGAAAAATACTCCACTATATGGAATTAAAAATTAGTCGAAAATGTCCAAATGTTGTTATAGGATTAATTATAGTCCATACTAAATCATGTTTCCAAACCATTCATGGTAATACAGTGAAAATCTTCAATCCTATCTCTTTTCATATTTAAAATTGAATTGGAAATGACAGCAATATACCCCTTTTCAATTAGTATTCTTCAATAACAAATTGATAATATATTATTATTATATAAAACAAAATGATTTTTATTTTTATGAAAACACAAAAAAAATATTGATTTCATTACCTTATACATATTTTGAATTCCATGGTGAATAGCCCATCTTGAATAGTGGTAAGAATGAAATATGGGACATAACAGGCCCTAGGAATGGCCATATGATCTAGAAACCACAAAAATGAACTTTCATCTAGCTTACTTCCATTAATGGTCATCCCACTATTGATTATTGACCTCATAAAAACATATTATGCAATAAATGTTCATTAATATTTATCTCATTCCACTAAACCAGGAATAAAAGATACCCACAGTAAAAATATCACTCTACCTTATTCTTTATAATTCTTGTGCATCTTCGGTAACACCAACATCATCTAAAGATTATTTGAAGCATCATTATCCAAATAACCATATTAATTATTACATTATTCATCTACCACTAAATTTACATTACACGGTGTTCACATCAACTAATGTTGAACATTTAAAGATAATCTATCCATTTTGATTTTATTATATTCATATACATTTGTTAGAAAATTTCTTTCCTTCTATAATGATTCATAAATGATATATAGTTCTATCCTATGAGTTAATAAGAACATCTCATCAATGAATATACTATATAGGTACAATGAAAATCATATTTTTGGTAGTTTTTCTCATTAACAATAACATCTGTGATCCATAAGAAACAACTAACTCTCTCTACAAGAGAAAAAATCCCAACCATTATCCTAAAATATTATAATACACCACATAGACCATTCTAGAATCTAGAAAATAAATATTGGTGATGATTTAATTTGAAAATATGAATTTTCACATTCATAATTCCATATAAATTGACCAATTTTAATTGTAAAAGAATTTATCTGTTATGATATTGAAGAAAACTCCAGAAATAAATGTTAATAATAAATGAATAGTCAAATAAAACTATATATATAAATAAAATTCCTTGATATTTATCATGATATCTTAACCACTATATTTTCCAAATCCATAGTAATACATTTTTTAGAGATGACATAGCCGTAGAAACATATATTTTTCAAAAATAAAATTATGATAATTTTGAATATAGATGATGATCATAAAAAATACTCAACAATTTCTACAAGTATTTATCATTCTCATCCCTTGTTTATGAATAAATATATATATATTCCATAAAAAAACAAAAGAACTCAGATAGCATTTAAATATCTAACTTCTCAGTTTCATAAAGGCATCAAGTGAATTTGTAACACCAAAAGGCACAACCACTTGCCCATAATGGGCTTATGTACTCATTAATGTCTTATTTGTAATATCCTCATTCTAAACCTATAAATAGTGTTATCCCGAAAATAAGTGAATTTTCTAAACCAATAAGATCCCCTTAATGGATCTAAAAGATCGTAAATATGTGGATTTGGATACTAAATCTTTATCAAAATATAGTTATTTTTATGATAATATTCACACAAGAAATGATTTCTTTCTAAATTTTTTTAAAAAAAAGACTATCATTTTCCATGACGATGTTTTGGGAATAATGAAACGATTGCATTCAAAATAAATTAGTAGAACATTTCATTCCCTTAATTATGTTGTTTCAATCAAATAAGATGGAAATGATATCGGAATGGTCCCTATAAAGAGTTAAATTGTAAAATTCACTTCTAATAATGAGTGGAATCATTGAGAAATTATCCTTAGAAACATCATAAAAATGATCAAAAATTAATGGAAAACTACAATATCTGATCTCATCCACCTTTTCGATGTTCAATATTTCAAATTCGTGTGAGATAGATCTAGCTTTTGGTGCCATGAATCATTCCTCACCGTCCCCAAAATTCGGGTCTCCTCTAATGAGATTCTTGATGTCATCGTCAATCACAAAACATACACTCATGGAATAAAAATTGGTATGAAATTTAATAATTTTCAAAAAACACATAACAAATAATATGTCAAAACATCCATATTAATAACTAAATTATGAAAAGTCAATTCATCCCATCAATAATTATATATTTTGATTCTTACATAATAGAGTGACATTGTATTTTTCAAACAGGATTTTTATGTGTCATAATAGAGGACATCATATCATCATGAAAACCTAGGATATCAACATAACAATAATAAATAAACAATTTTGATGTGCCCATATAAAGAAATATTTTATAAGGATATAATAAAAAATAATAACACCTCTCACTTTCAAAGGTCTAGATTGATCATCCTCATCACTTTATCATCTCATTATAACTATTAACTCAATTTAATGTGGAATTTATTTACTTATTTATATTACATTAGTTCAGGAATCATGATATTACTAGTATCACAATTTCTACTTCAGTTCTGCTGATGAGTGGTATTATATTTCCCTAATCACATCAAATCATAAATTTTCTAAGGAATTATATATGTGTCCGAATGATATGAACTTGTATCACTATAAAAATAGTGATGATTCATCACTATTTGGTTTCAATTGACAAATGCACTAGGTGTTGTCGTACAATCTCTCGTTATGTGGTCAAATGATCTACATTGAAAACATCCTGGTTTTCACCATGGATTTGGAGGAGGATTCTCTATTCTATTTGATTGATTCTGAGATATTTCTATTCCTTAGAAATATGTTTCCATATTATTCATATTCTAATGATTACATTTTCCACTATTTCCCATATGTATCAGCATACTTCAACAATGAGTAGTTTTTGTGATGTCTCTATTTTCCTTCATCCCGATATTAAAAATATCAGTTTAATACATAATACATAGTGTATCTATCTGTCAGAAAATATACAGCCTAAAAACTAATTCAAAAATCAATACCTACAAGGATTAACTAGTAGAAACTTCAGGTGAAAAGAGGAATAAATTCAGGAATATTGATGGATACACTATCACATAGAGATTATCCAACATCATGGTGAAATATTATAAAATTTTAGAAATTATGAATGTATGACAATAGAAATTTTCATTGAATGATTCTTTAAAATAATCAAATTAAATGCTTTGGGAAAAGATAGAATGAACTACTAAATTAGATATATATCATTCCAGGTCCTCTAATAATAACATTTCTATTTATAGTTTCATCTCTATTGGTGTTCCAAGGAAATATAATTTTTAATTAATCATATTCAACAACACCTCTTAGGAAATACCATATCATTAATTCACACTAATAAATTATTATTTAAATTAAATTACACTTAATACAACCAATAATATCAATAACTCTAGTGTATTTTGGAATTACATACGTTACATAACAATTTAAAACATATTATATAAAAATATTAATGAAAACATATTTAACCTGGTCCTAATCATCCATTAAACACAAAACTCATATGGGATAACATGGGGAATACCTTGGAAATGGGTGAGAAATAAAGATCAGTAAGTTAATAAACAAGGCATAACATGATGAGAATAATACATGTTCTAAAAGTCATATTAATGAGTAATAAATGACATTGGAATCATAAACATGAACAATGAGACATGATAGAACCATATAATATTAATGGAATCAAGGAAGATGTGGAAAAAACATAAAAAATTAATTGTAAATAAAGACCAATGATAACCCCCAATAAATCATTATGGAAAAAGTCCCATAAAGAAATCATGTTCACTCCTTGTCCAAACTAGATGAATAATGATACTAAACATTACCCAATGCCTTAGAGGGCTATATAATTCTAGGTACACCCTTCATATTCATTTCATTCACCTGGTTAAGAATGCCACATAGGTTATGTAGCATGGATTCATTCCTCATCATAATTTAAAACATGATCATGGAATGGAGAGTATATAAATTTATGCCTGAATTTATTGAGTTATATGTGTATAAGAGTTAATATAATTTAAAAAAATGGATATGGTATTCATTACATAATTTTATTTTATGGTAATATCAGGGTGCAATTTCGGCTTCATGAAATGTCACATAAAAATTCATAAAAAGGGTTGATGAGTTAAATATGGGTATCACAACATATAGACATGAAAAAAATAGTAATATAGATATAGAAAATCACATCGTAACATTTTTATATTGAAATAGAATTCATATGACAATAAATATACATGAATAATGAAGAGATGGTGAGGATTTTGGTAGGGTAATATCAACACAACAAGGTTCACATAAGGGATAAATGATATTGAAATAGTATCTCACCATTTAAACAAAAAATGGATATTAAGGGGGATATAGGAGACCATATCAAAACATATACCAATTAAAATTAAAATACATAACATAAAATGAGTGGTTGATACATGAGAAGAGTAGAAGATGTATTACCTAAATGTGTGACTTCATGGGCTTTGGAGGTATTATTGAGATACTGGGGGTTCCTTGTTAGGAGATTAGAGAGTGGGAGAGTGCATGGATGTGCTCCTTAGATTTTAGTGATGTAAACATGGAGATTATGATGGTTTATATAGGAAATGAGATAGGTTTCATTATTATTTAGTCTTTAGACACAACATAAATAAATAACCATGGCACAAAACATCCCTTAGGGTTTCCCACATTTTCACCCAAATTTGAGTGGTTTATATTACTTTATATGGATATGGTTCTAAAAAATTTAAATAATTCCATTACATTAGTGTTGAATAGTCATAATTTTAAATAAATGATCTGTAAACATTGAAATATAATAATGGGTTTTGTGGAATCAAAAAGTTATAATAAATTAAATAAAATGAACATAAAATACACTATTTAAATTTAATACATATATTTGGTTGTGGTCCCATTTCTATTTTTAATACATCACTTTCTGGTCATTATGACGTCATAAAAAGAAATTTATATATATATTATTTATTTTTCACCCAGAATTTTGACTAATTGTGAAAATTATGAAAAATTCACCAATGGGAAACTTCTACATTATGATTCAAATAATAAATTTAATTTTATAATAATACCTTTCAAAATATGTGAATTGTTTACTTTTAAAATAAGAATATTAATTTCTTGGAAAATGTTTTCTGATTTAATAATAGCAGTTTTGAACCCTAAAAAATGACATTTACATCAAAAAACTTATTTGAACATTTACATTTAATTTTTGTTAAAAATATAATTTGATAAAAATGATTATAATCTCAAAAAACCCATTAATTCAAAATTATAAATTCATTCATATAATATTAATATTACACAAATATACTATTATTGATTTATTGTATCAAAATACATATCACGCATAATGTAATAATAAAATGATGAAAAAGTATTCCTGATTCAATACCAAATAATGTACATACTAAATTTTATATAGTATTGATACATATATCATTAATACATCAGAAAACTTCTTAAGGGTAAGGTGTGTGACTATGATTTTATCGTGGGGATGTTCGACATACATGGTTAATGTCATGTTTTTTTTATAAACATGTACTTATCCCATAAACAATTTCATTCATGCGAATGTTATTTGATCATATCTTGGGCATGGTCAATGGATAATCCGGTTTATTTTATATACATTTAATTATCTAATAACTAGGCTTTATTAGGTACGATCCTACTTGATTTGGACATCACATACATTATCTACATCAATTGGATTTTTATGACTCTGTATTAATACTGATTATTTTATCATATTTAAATGGATATATTTCCAATGCTTAATATTTTAAATTTCCTTTTAAATCCAACATAATATAATTAATCCAAAAATGTGCATGTGTTTTCTATTAATATAAAAACATGATACATTTGATTGTGTCAAAATGGAGAATTTATTTACACTAGTTTGGGATATTAAATTTTCACCCTTTAGAAATTTCATCCATGAAATTATCATTTCATTAATTATAATATACGAGGGTAACCATATTTCAACCCATACACTAGTTCATACAATGCTTCTTAAAACATATGGATTCTCTATGGATCTTTGACAAGGTCTATTGTCTTATTTATGTGAATGTTCACTCTGTGATAAAAGATCATATCAATATTCATTCTTATAGATTGATTATTCTCTAATTGTACCACTTGTAGATTGATTACATGTGAGGGTTATTGTGGGTTCTTCATTAGGAGGGATTCATAGAAGACATCATAAACATGAGATATGTTAGTTGGGAGGGTAATTGAATAGGCCACCACTACGATGTGATCAAGGATCTTAACGATTTTGATTTAACCTAGACCAAGATATCATTTTTTCACAAATCTCATCACTTTCTTCCATAGATACATTATGATGAATACCATGTCTCCAAAAATGATCATTAGGTCTCTCTGATGACTATCATCAAATCCCTTTTTCGAGAACTCAACTATAGGAAGATGTTGATTCCCTCATATATTGAAGTCAATTGAAAATTATCTCAATTTATCCTCAGGTGTCTTGATAGTGAAATCAAATTTAACATTAGTTTGAGGGTGATAAGAAGTGATGAAGTTCAAATCTATATTTAGAGAATGTCATAGAGTCTTCCAAAAGATGGTGGTAAATCATGTATCTAAAAAGAATACATTAGATATTGGTAATCCATGAAACCTCACCACATTTTTCTTCTATATCCATTTGGGATGATCTAGTGAGATGTACTCACAAATCTCAATGTGGTTTGATGTGTTTGTAAGGTGATCCAACCCAACAAAAATATAATTATTTATTCTTTATGTATTTAGAATACTAGTGACAATTTCTATGGTGATGTTTTTGAATATCCATGTATGTATGTGTAATAGATGTATCATCCCCTTAGATTTTCTCGTTTATACAATCAGTTGCATAAAAAATACATATTGATGTATATACTTTTATCTGATTCTTCATAATTCCCAACTAATATTTCACATAGATAACTTGATACATATTTTTTATTTTTGGATGTATATAGAATGTTTAACTATGTGCATCAGCTAACAAACCCTTATTTATCTCCAGATTTGATAGCACACACAGTCATGACCAAAATCATACAACTCCCTCTTCATTACAAATAAACTGCAATGATTTACCCTTTAATATAGTTTATAATTTCTCATGAATACCCACATCAACTTTTTGAGAATCCTTTATACACTCTAGATGGGATAGTTTAGAAATCATTTTTTAAATGATATGAAATTCCTTCCATTATGATTTTAATGTCCATCTTCTTCAAGTATATGTAGACCAGGTCCATCTCAATTCAAATCAATGATATAGTAATTTGAAAAATTATATATAGAGAATCATCGACTTATTCACTTTTCCAAGATAGTGGGGTATTAAAATTCATAGTATTTCTTATGTTCAATCCATATTCAATGGAGAATATTCATATTATTATATTTCAGTATATAATTTAGGATATGGTGATCCGTATATATTACACACATCTCTCCAAATAGATAGTTACATGTTATTTTCAATAAAAGGATCAATACAACCAATTCTAGATCAATTGTTGGGTAGTTCTACTGGTGAAAAAAAACTACCTTAAATCATATTCTATTACTTTTCCCGTTCAACATTGACACACAACCCAAGACCTTCCTCATAGAATCACTGAATACTATGAATGGTTCTCCACGTATATGGTTTTATGAACATGTGATTTAATGTGACTTATTTTTAGATCCTCGGATATCTCTTTATATTCATCATTCCTTGGAAACATGACTCCCATTCATGATCTATGTTTAAGAGGATTTTATAATTGTGATAAATATCACACAATTTAACGATATTACCCAGCTAATCTATTAAAACTATCGATATTTGTTATAGATATTTTCCTCTTCCAAAATTCAATTGCTTCATCCATTAAAAGATCTAGATATAACCCATTTCTTATGATGATATTCCCCATGATTTCCAGATTCATCAACCAAAATGATGATTTTTATACATTTTCATAAATCTACTTCATCAATTATTTATTTAAAAAAATTCTAAAATTCTCCTCTTTCTCCTTCCTAATTTTTGAGTATAATAGAATATCATCGATAACTTCTACAAAAAAATTTTCAAGGTAATATATAAAGACTCTACTGATTATGTCTTGGAATTTTTTCAACGAATTAATTATCCTGAAATGCGTCAGTATGTACTCATCGTACCCATTCATTGTATGAAAATAATCCTTGGGGGTATCCTCCTTCTTCACCCTATCATGGTAATATCCCAACTACAGATCCACCAAGGATATATTTTATGCTCCACCTTAAAGATCAAACTAGTAATCAATATGTGGCCGATGAATTTATTTTCTTTATCATGATTTTGCTGATATAAATATAAACAATGAAAAGGGTCATTAAACCATCTTTATTCATGACAATGAGGACTACTGGATACTATAGTAAAGTACAAGGTCATATGAACCGTTTATTGAGATTCTCTTATAATGGTTTCATAAAATTTTCAAGAACCACAAAAACTAGTCTATGCTATATCTTGGAAATGGTTAATGACCATGGTATAAGATCAATTGAAAATTCAAACTCTCCTCTTGGTAGAAGATAATGAAATTCCTTGGGAACCACAACATCATATTCCCTCACAATGAGGTTGTATTCATTATTGTTTCCTTCATTATAAATAATAATTGGAGATATATATGATTTCTCATAGGAAAATAATATCCATTCAATAGATGATGGTTTGATAGATGATTCATTAATCTCCTTGATATTTTATATAATAAGAGGATGATTTTCAATACGAAGAATTAATTTTTTCTCACAAAACATTATAGTGGATATATATATATTAATTAAATCCATGCATAGAATTGTATACAATTCCACCAAAGGGAATTAAAAAGGTTCACAATGATGATCTGAACATAAATATTCATAGGGGAGTTTCATACATATGTTGAAATAAATTCCAAATTTTCCATTTTAAATGACCTCTCTACATCCATGTTTTTTGTGTATTTTGAATAGTTCAAAAACAATTCTCTTATTTTTTGGAATGTTTAGAGATATAAATCCAACATTATATTGTCTATTAATGAATAATGAACTAGCGTACTTTCACCACATAATTTTTGGTGTCCAACTCAATTGTTGTGATTGAAAAATATCACCCTTATATCCTTGGAGGTTGTTGGTTTCCACCAAGACTTTTTAATTAGTTCAATGGTTTTCAATGTGGCCTTGTTAACAATAGTTATAGAAATGAAAAATATATAGATGGTTGAATATAGTATCCATTTTATCCATCACATTTGTGGGTTTCTCATATCTAAATCCATTTTATAGTCATCCTACCTTCCTACACCTAATGAATTTCCTTGTTTCACAAGGAAATTTCGTTGTTTCTTCATTCTGTGCCAATTATAATTAATTAATTTAAATTTCCATACACCATTAGATTTATCCATTGGAGTTATAGAATTAAATTCCACTTTTAATTTCTTTTCCCCATGACAACCGTGAGATTAAACCATCATTATTTTAGCTTTAAGGTCACATCAGACCATTTTCTCATAGCTATCAAAATCGTGGATTGCTAGTGATTATCAAGGAATATATTTTTTCCCACTAAGGAAGGAGTAAAAATTTAATTTTAAGGTAATGAAAAACAAAGGGGCCTATTATGCGATTCCTTTGAATTTTTTCCATATATTCCCATATATATTTGCATATTTTTTGTTGAGGGAATAAAAAATTATTCACATTATATGATAAATATTGAGAAAAATATTAATCATAAAACATTTAATACCATACCTTCAAGTAAATTACATCAATATTGTAATATGTATGTGTATTCTTGATCATTGTCTATCCCTATTCATATTTTCCCTCCATTAAAATATGCATCCATTGATAATTCTCTTATTTGGAACACTCTTGGTTGGAGATAAAAATTTCAATGGAGTTGATCCGTTGTTCCATGAATAAGGGGTCATAGAACCTATTGAAACCTTATGTCATTTAATAGAACCCATTTCAACTTTTTGTCTCTCAGATGGATATGGAAACTCTTCCTAATCGTAGTTACTATTTATAACCAGAGATATTTGGGTGATTATGATCATAATTTATGTGATTACCCCTATTATTATTTTGGGCATCACGTGGGGGAAGTGATCAAATTTCCCATAACATTGATTATTTACATGATTTTTCTTATTTTGGGAAATTTTTTATAATTATAGAGTAATTTGGGAAGATTATTTATAACTATTGAAAACATACATCATATTAAATAAAATTAACAGTAAATATTATAAATTATATTTAATTATTAACATAAGAAATTATATTCTTTAATATATGTTATCAGTGATCACGCTCCTATCATATAATCTCGTGGTCATTTTTTCACAGAATAATGTTTCAGAATAACATATGAATTAACCAAAGTATATCCGCTTGGTGTGCCAAACAAGGTGTACAGTATAGCGTGTTTCCATGTACGACGTTACCCTAAGTTAGGACCAGAACACCATTTCAGATTTTATACCCATATGTATGTATGTGATAAAACTATTTCCACATATAGTATAATGATGTGGAATTATTTTTAGGATATACTAATTACTCAATACAAACCAATAATCAAGGATGCTTTATTATACCCAGTGTAATCACATAGTCTCTACATCATCATTTCTAATCATAATCCCAAAAAACTATGCTTTTATTTTGATTAACACTATGAAAAACCATATCTTTATTTTATAATAATACATGATTTATTACATTAAATTCCACTTAATAGAAATCAGGATATTAATAATTAAGATTCTTTTGTAAGAAAATAAATAAAATAAAATTTTAAAACAAAAGATACCACAAAATTATTAAATAATTCCATGAAATTAACATAATATTCAATTAAACTGACATCTATGGTGGATAACCATTAGGAATACATATGAGAGGTGTGATAAATAAATCATAGAAATGGAATAAACATGAAATAACATAATGGAAATAATACATCTCATAAAAGAAAGAGTAGAAGGGTATAAAATGAGTATTAACTCTAAAAATGTACATTGATACATGATATAACATGAAAATCATAATGAAATGATGGAAAATGTTACAACAAAATAAAACATTACATCATAAACATAGGTCAAGGATAAACCACCATGAAATAAAGTTGGAAATATCTTATAAAGGATTCGAGAACACAAACTAACCAAATATGGTGTATTAGGATTCTAAACATTATGAAATGAATTGGATTGATATATAATTCTTAGCACACACTTCACATTCATTTAATTCTCATTATTAAGCATTCCATATAGATCATAAATCCTGGATTTATTTGTCATAATAATTTATTCCATGATCAAGGAATGTGAAATAAATAAATGTAAGTCTGAATTCAAATATATATATATATATATGTGTATAACAGTGAAATACACTACTTGGAAATGGGTATGTTATTCATTATATAATTGTTTTTAATGGAATTTTGTGGAGAAATTTTTAATGTATAATGATGTCACATAAAAATATATAAAATGGGTTGATGATATTGAATTGATTCACTCATCATTAAGAAATAAAATTTATAGTAATATGGACATGAAATGACTTCTACCAAAATAATTAATTGGAAACATATTTCACATTATATTGTATAAAATTGGAGAAAGAAGATATGGAGTTGATTTCAATATATTAACAGGTGTACATAATGATTCGTAATAGGGATAAATGATATAAAATGTTTATCTCATCATTTAATCATAAAAATTAAATTATGTGTGATATGTAGGAACATATCCCAACAAATAAAAATTGAAATTAAAAGATATAGTATTAAATGAAAGCTTGATAAATGTTATGTTTCAAAGATCCCTTGCATTAATGTTAGAATTAAAATGACTGTGAGGGGATTCTTAATATATTTAGGGTTCTTAGACTGGACTCCAAAGAGTGGGGGAAGATAATGGATGTGCTACCTAGAGTTTTTTGCGAAGGGAAATGGGTTCTTGGGTCGGATTGTGTAGGATATGGGAGAGATTTCATTATTATTTAAAGCATGGAATCTATATAAAAAATTGACCAAAACAAAAAAAATATAAAGATTTTTGAAATTTTTTTAACCAAATAGGTGTGGTTTTTATTTTTATATAATTCAAAGCACTGAGATTTTTAAAATATTTTTTTCATATGGAGGTGAGTAACAATTTTAAATAATTTATTTTAAAACAATAAAATATATTAATGGTTTTGGTGGATTCAAAAAGTACTATTAAAATTAATAAAATGAAATTAAAATCACAATTTTTTTTGGAAAAACGATATTTTGTATGTTACACCACTTATATTATTTATTAAATCACTTTTGGGCCATTATGATGTCATAAAACACAAAGTGTATCTAAATATTAAATACTTTTTTCCCAAAAACTGCACTGCATAAAGAAATTATTAAAAATACACCATTGGATAATTTCGAAATTCTAATTCCGAAAAAGATATTCATTTTAAACAAATAATATTATAAATATGATCATTTTAACATTTAAAATAAAAAATGTAAATTATTAATAAATACATTGTGTTTTTACAATCACATTTTTCAAACCATTATAAAATTTCTATTGAAATCATATAATTCATCTTTTTTTATATATATAAAAACATTATTTAATAAGAAATATTTATTAAAACATTATTTATTTAAAATATACATAAATTTATTAAAATAAATTCTTCAATGGAATGTGGATGCTACCAAAAAATGTCATTTGTATTCTATTTAATCGAAATAAATATCATTTATAATGTAATATTTGTAGGATGAAAATATATCCATTATTTAGTACCAAATAATATTCATATATATACTCATATGTTCATGATACTTATCCATTTAATACACCATAAAACTTCAAAAGGGTAAGGTGTATGATTATGAGAATATCATGGGTTGGTTCAGTATACATGGTTTGGGTCATGATGTCGATGAGTTTAAACATCTCTTGTAAATATTCTAGGTAATAGTTAAGTTATTGGATCTAAATATGGGTTTTGTAAAGGGTAATGCCCAGAGGTACTATCATCCTTGGAAGCTTTAAAAAAATCAATGTGTATTGTCCTAGTAGTTAAGTCAATCACTTCCTTTGTCTTCATCGATTGGAATTTTTAAGACCATATATTTATAATAATCATTTTGACAATGTTCAAGGACTATATAATCAATTTTAATATTTTTTTATTGAATTTTAAATAAAAAATAATATATTAATAGTAATTAAATGTCAGTTTTTTCTATAACCATAATAAAATAATACATTTGATCAAGTCAAAAGTGGAATATAATTTTTAAAAATTCATTTCCATGAACCTCTTCCTTCTATATTTATAACCACCATAAATTTTTAATCAATTATTCTATGGGAAATAAATAGAATGAACAACTTTTCTTGGGTCATCCTGCCCTTTTAATCTCTATATATCATTAAATACTTTATTAATACTCTGAACCATCTATTGGTACACCTATGGATTAGGTATAACCTAATTCTAAGAGACCTCATTCGATTTATTCTAGGATTTATACCAAGTTCCATTATATATATAAAAAAGAAAATAAAATTTAGTCTCAATCTATAGATAATAAAGGTTCAAAAATCCCAATTTTTCAACATTATAAAAATCCACACCATGTTTTAAAAAATTTATTATTTTTCCACTTCTATTTATTTTTAATGGATCCGCCGAATCTTTTTTAAATAAAAAATGTTTAAAAATACACTACATTGACATTTCAAAATCAATCATTTGAAAAAAATTCCAAAACATCACAAAATTTAACTCTTTTACACCCAATCAAAAATCATTACATAAAATGATATATCTACTCTTAGTGGGATTTTATTTTATCTATTCAAGTCATTAACTTTTATTTGGATAAACCCATGAAAATGATTTAACAACTCCTTGAAGTGTCTCAAACAAATTATGTAAACAACAATATAGTTACATTTATTTTAGCATAAATTCGTTATCTATGACTTATTATGTTCAAATTATCATGTTACAAAAATCATACTTCTTTCTATAATGAAATCCTAATTACTGATGAAGAGTGAATTTCATCGCCAACAATAGAAAACCAATATAATTTTTCCGAAAATGATAGAAGGATCATTCAAGAATAATAACATTTATTACATCCTTCTCCTCACCATTGGCTTGGGAAGGAGGTGGGATGCAACTAGGACTTTGGCGACATCCACAAGATAGTAGTCAGTGAAAATATATACAAAGGAATTCGTAAATAGTGGGTGGATGATTGTTCCCATTAAGACTAGAAAAACCAAACTATGTATACAAAAAATTAACAACCAATAAGTGATTCATCACAAAAAAAAATGTATACATCTAATGTAAAGCCATCTAATGGATTTACCAAACTAAAACCAATCACCACTTTAGTGTACAATGTGAATAAAAATGACAAATATTTGAGTATAATGTGGAATATAAAACAGCAAAACTCAAAGGCTCCAAAACCATCAACTCCAAAGCTCCAAGAATACTCCAAAATATGACTCCATAGTTAATGCTCAATTTATAATGATGAATCACTGATGAAAAATGATAAATTACCATTACCTATGTCTTGTTAAACAATATCATAAATTCAAAAATGTTCCCAAATAGGTTATCTGTAATGTAATTCAGTAGGTTTTCCCAAAATTACTTCCCGGAAAATGAATCCATGATAGGAGATGTTGTTAAATTTAAAAAAAATAAAAAACGTTAAAATAGTTTATATAAAATGAAAACCAATTTCGAAACCAGACAATCCTTCCATGTATTAGATCCAATTATTTATGTAATTCCATATCAACATGTTAATTTTTTCATAACCAATTCTATTCCACATTTCCACACATTCATACATGTATGCCTCCATTAACCTAACGATACACATGGGTTGTGAGTAATCCATTCACTCAGTCACTACAAAGTGAATTAATTGATGGGAAAAACTTTATACCATTTTCCTACAGACATTTTATGTGGAAAGATTGATTCCCTTATCCATCCTAAATTCACATGAACACATGACATCCATATATACCAAAATCCATGTCAATAAAATCATTTCAATCCATTTAATTACAATAAACTAATTTATTGGAATCTAATATAATTTAATTTCCATGAATCAAAAAAATCATTTATTAATATCATCATTCTAAAATCATGAAATAATGATAATTTCCCAAAAAAAATCCATAATCTCACAAGCCATCCATAATGTGGGTTTCTACCAATATTTATAAATTTATTTCATAATCATCTTCATTAAATTAACCAACTTTTAATCGAATTTTTTATTTTATAATCAGACTATTTGATAGTAAAATCCACCATCATCACAATAAATGTTTAAAACAACGAAAGAAAAAAATTATTCAACAAATATTTCATGAGACCCCAAACTGTTTTCCTATATCTTATTATTTAACATTAAAATAATTATATATTATCATTATTAGAATCCCAGTGCAATTATACATTCTCAATGTATTGGTTGTGTGATTACAATAGAGGGATGAAAAAACTATGTATTATAACCATGAATGATAACATACCATGAAATATGGATTCCAACCCACCATGATACGTCAACTGATAGAACTATGATCGAATGAATTAAATTCCAAAAATTTTGGGATCATATTTTTTCAATTTAGGGTAATAGTAATTAAAAATGATTTTTATAAGGATATACCAAATTAGATCCATACAACCATGATCTAAATTTTAATCCTGGACATCTGTGGTGAATGGTTAGTTGAATTGTTCCCAATCTGTGTTCCAACCAATTTATTTAAATATCTCCCACACAATTTGATAAAATTTTTAAGGACTTAGGTGCTAAATATTCTCAAAAATTATTCTAAAATAATAATGATGTTACTATGGTGGATAAATGGTTTTTGAAAACTGTGCGCCAATAGTATGGCTACCCAGTGACCTCTGGTTCCTATTTTATAGATTCCTATTCGGGTTTAACAATTTCAACTAACCTATATCATGGCGTTCACCTCGAATAAGCTCCAAAAAATCAATATATAACTCCAAAAATTATTCCAAAACATAACCCTATAACATTATATAGATAAAATATATAATATAATGGGTATTTACCTTAAACTAGATGTTCTAAACATTGTATATAAAATACCATACTTTATAATATAAATTTAAATAATTAATTCTAAATATGATTAAATTAAATAATTTTTTAGATATGGAATCACTTCTAGGACTGAATTTCCATTTACATCATTATTTTTAATCCACATCAACATCATTATAATACTTCCTTTGAAATTTTGTAGACCTATGACAAAAATGATTCAAAATAAAAACATCCAGTTGTATCTTACACTAAAATATTTATTTACCTCACATCAAATTACTTCCAAATGTTTTTTTTAAATATCAACTATATGATCTTATTCATTTCATTTATTATTAATCTCAAATTGTTATATAGATTTTAATGCCATTTTTTATTGATGAGTATTTTTTATACCCATTTTAGTAAAATTTTATAATTGCAATTTTTTATTCAAAGACCATATTTTGATAGTTATATAAGATTTACATTAATCATGTATGAATTCCATTAAATTACTTAATTATGTAAATATCAACATGATGGTTTTTCTAATACGAACATCCTTCAAATCGTCCCTAAGTCCATGAATAGGTCTAATGATTATAATGTCATAATTGAATAAACATTCAATTTTTTTTCTTGTGTGAATCATTAACGATGTAAAAATATAATAGAGAAAATTCAATTTACAATCATTCAAATTATAATCACAGTAATAATTATTAGTTTCATTTGTCCAAATATTATTTTTTTTAGGTATAGTTAGATACATCAATGCATATTACATTGGAAAAAACTATTGATAATTTCATTTTGTTCTATTTCATAATAATTTAAGATCATACTAACATATTTCTCCTATAAAAAAATAATGGATAATAAACTAATATGATTTGTATTATTTTTAATAATACTTATATCTCATTTATAGTTAGATACAATCTCATATGATTCACCAAGATATTACAATCAATGCCATCAAATAAAGAATACTCATTAAAATTCAATGAATAATTTATTAAAGCAATATTCTTCTTATATATCCTCCTAATGAATACATGAGTATATGTTAGTAGGTTTCTTATCTTGAATCCCAAATAAAACCCTTATAATAAAGAGGATTATAATTTTCCAAATTGTCTACAAGAAACAATTTTTTTATACTATTCCCTATATTTATGTATAAAAAAGAATATAATAAATGTAATGAATAATTTCACATTTAAAATATTGAGATAAAATATAATAATCATAGAAATTTCATTTGGATAGTATATACTAGTATGAACCCATGGATCCCATATCAATTATTTTTTCATTTCCAATCTATTAATATGTAACTAGTTTGTGAGTAAATCAATTTGTGGGAGATTACTACTCACCGATAATCTATGGAAACATGTAATATTTGATAAACATGATTTAATAGGGATACAAATGATGAAATAAATGATAAAACATTCTGTCATACTATTATTTTAGAGAAATATAACCTTCCATAAAACCAATATTGGTATCAATTATTCAATAATACTCTCAGCTAAATCAAAACTAATATAAATGAAATTAATGTAAAAATATTATTCAATGTTTATCATACCCATTTCCAACCCCATCATTCAATCAAATATATTAATTTATGTACAATTTTTTATACCCCATTTTCTCTAGATATTATATGATTTATAATTTTTTAATTCTATATAATAGACAGACATATTTCTCATACACAATAATTTTTATGCATCTATCTCAAATTAATATTATTAACCACTTTCAAATTTTTCAATATTAAATTCCACAATTATATCTATTAGTGTATATAATAATCTTTTATTTCATTTTTGATCGATAAAACTTGAAAAAATAAAAATCCACTACTCATTAAAAATATCAATTATACTATTTAACATTACATATAAAATAAAACCTAATTCTTTGAATGATTTCAGATAGTATTTCACAATGAGTGGGTTCCTCAATCTATCCCATAATAGAAAGAAAAAATTTTGGTTTTTAAAATTCATTACATTCTTATATATCATATAATAGTGTATTTATATTTTCTTGATTAATGATTGAAAAAATAGTATCACAAAAAAATAAGTAATTACCAATCACATCATGGATAAATAAAAAATAGTCAATAAATATAGATAAAAAAAATCATACATTTGAAATATTTTATAATATCATCAATCAATTCATAAATTGCGGCAAGACATATATCACTATTTATTGATGAATCTTATCCTTCCATCCTTCATTATTTATATATTTCATTAATACTTGTACCAGAATGGTTCTTCCATGGAATTTCTCATGATTATATAAGAATAATTCCAAACCAACACTAAATACCTCCATTTCTTCTAAAGCATAAATTTTAAAAAATATTAATATAAAAGCTATAGTTTAAATATGTGGAGAGAGTTATATGTAACATAGTTGTATTTATGTGTGTTATTTTTATTTTTTTGTTGATTTACAATATGGGAACATGGTTGGCCATCCATGGGAATCATCTTAAAGGATATCTCTCTTGGATATTCTATATTTAATTTAGAGTTAGTGACTATATTACCTAATATTTATATCAAATAATTTGTCCTAGGATTCATGAATAAAATGAAAATATAAATTTTTAAACAATTCTCATTTAAATATTAATCACACAATGATTATTTGTATCGTGGATTATCATAATGTTACATGTGATCAAGGAGGAATTATAATGTAATATACCATGATTTTTCATGTAACTAATTACAATGAAAATATTAATTTTTGAGATATAGTGTAGTATGAGTTATTAATATACCTAATAAGGATTTTATTTTTTCTATATCAACATCCCTAGAAGATAAATTTTCATATGTTTGACTATTTCTATGGTACTTTTGGGTGTGAGTGGATGTTTGTGTTGTATTACTTGGCCAGATGAGGAGATTATAATATCAATTAATTGTCACCACATAAAGAGTGAGGGTCATGCTGTGATGATGGTATTGGTGATGAATCTTATGGTTTTGAATTGGTATTCAATATGTATTTTATTTTTTAATAGTAATGCCTTAACTCTCAAGGGTTTGATTTTAAAGGGTTAATGAAAGACACTATAGGGAAGGGAATTGTGACATGATGACACGTGTGTATTGTATTTTTTGATATGGAAAAATATTATTAATAAGGTTCATTTTATTTAATAGGAATAAATATTATTATTTAAAAACATATATTATTTCAAAATAATGCATGAACAATTTTTTATGATTTTTTAGATAGGAATATTTGGAATGTTGTGGAACCTATAGTTACATTGTTATAAGGGTCACAATATATGTTTTAGACACAAGGGTTAAAAAATTATAATGTTATATGTCATGATTTTCAGTGGAATTATGTGAAACCGAGTCAAATAGAATACATGTATCCATAAAAGGGAACCCACACTATTAATGCCAAGATGTGATAGTTTATAACTCAACTATGATGTAGGGAAGAAACACTTGGCTATAGAGGCCACGCTATGGGGATCAAATAAATGGTTTGTTGTACTATATAATTATTTGTAATGACACATTTAACAAATGTATTAATTATTAAATAAATTATTATAAAGAATTGGTAAATAAATGGTTTATTCTTCATTTATCTCATATTAGGAATATACACTCATTATTTTTTTATGGACTTCTAGGTGACAAGTCCTTCATTTGTAAATAGATGTATTTTATTTTTAATGTATGAGGTTTATCTCAATAAGGAAAATTTATGAGCTACAGTGCCTCTACATATAATGATCATTATACTATAATATTATCATAACCAATATTTAAGGAGATGTTTTTTCAAATTACCCAATTTCAAAAAAATTATGATGAACCAATTTGTAATATCAGATTAGTAGAAATGCATAATCATAGGGAGGTGGTTTCAAAAATATTTCACCTTATTGTAATTTCAAATATACAAAATTTTTTCATGTACCAATGTTTTAAGGGATGATATTTCATTTAAACATCTTAGTGATTCATGAATTGTGTGGTAAACTAGGGTAGATGCATTATTGTAAGAAAAATGTGAGTCATGGATTGTCTTCAGATTCTACTGTTCATTGACACCTATAGCTAACATATGTTATGTCATCTAGTTGGGTGTGACAACCCCATTATTTTTGGGAAATAAAAACATTATTCAGGTATGATATAGGTTGAGTTTATAAGAGGTGGTTTATGGCCTTCCATTTTATCGAGACTTAGGTTGAGGTTATGAAATTTTATTTTCCATCATTATTATATGAAAATATGGTGAGGTGTCTCTAATTGATTATAAAATAACTATTTTAGAATTTTCTTTTTATTAAGTGTTATGGTGTTAAAATTATTATGACATTGTCTATTTTTTCGTGGATCAGGTTTCCATCAGATGGTCGAACCTACATGTTTTGGAAGTATTAAACTCCATTAGATCCTTTTATTTAATTGTAAATGTGAGTTGTATTTAGTGTCATAGGGGATTATTGTGATTGGTGATGAAATTTATTATGGTATTGATATGTATAGGAATTATTATGTGAGTTCATAAATTCATTAGGGATTTTCTGATTCCCTAGAGATATATTGTTTATGGTGTCTTTGAGTGTGATCGATGGGAATCAATATAACTATATTTTTCCTAAAAGATAATAGATTTGTGAAAAGTACATTATGGGTATTGTTTTTTGTTTCATTGAAAACTATAGTATGATGAAATATTTTATTCAATTTTGATTTATCTCATAGGAAATACATCAGTTATGTAATAAAGATGTAATTGTGGTCAGTAGAGAACTAGGACTAAACTATATTGTCATGTATTTTTTACTTTATAAATTTTACTTATTCTTCATCTTTTGATTAATATTTTAAGAGTATATATATACTAAACATTGGGTGAAGGTGATATTTTGGACCACCCTGAGCGAGGGAAAATAAATCTATGTTCTGTTTGTGGGTCCTAAGAAAAAATATGTGATGATTGAATATATTACCAAATGTATGAAAATAAAGATTCAAAATATGGCTATGATACATCACCCGAAGTGAGTTGGTGGAGGTATAGTCATTTTGTGGGATGTGATGACGTTTGATATTACTGTGAGACCCACAATGAGTTATATTGGTCATATTGATGTTATTATTGATGAGACATGCTATGGAACCTCAACAAGATTATGATGGTTGAATGGAAAATTATGTAATGTTGGTACATCGTATGGGAACTCCCATTGAGAGGGAGTGTAATGGTTGATAATATTATCAATTTCACAGACTATATCGTTTGGCCTAAGGTATGTTTGTCTTGAAATACAACATATTCTACTATAGGTAGTCTTATCATGTTTATATTTGAATCAAAATATCCAAGATAGAACATGATCGTCTAATGTGTATTGATTTTTAGTTTCTTTATATAACATGCACACACACACACACAACATATTTTGAAATATTAGTGGAACCCCATTGGTGTACACCATAAAGATGTATTTTAAAAACCCTACAACATAATTTCAAGGCATATACCGACATTAATGATTATATATTAGGTATAATGTCTCATAGGTTATATATCTATAGTATCAATATATAGGTTATAGAATTTTGTCCTATGTGAGATCTAGGTTTTATAGTACTGTCTCTATTTTATTCATTTTTTATTACTTTTATTAGTTATTTATTGAGATTATCTGTTGTAAATTAATTTTTTTGATACAATGATTTTATGTCATTTGATTAATGTGGATGATTTATATGATTTATGGTGATCTATTTAAAAAACAATCCATGAAATTACTGTAATGTTTATCATGATTTATTTAATTATTAGTTACTTCCTATAATTATAAAGTGGGTATATTCTATTAACTATATTTTATTTAATATCTACACTAATTAGTAGAATATTTCATATAAGCAGTCATAACATAGAACATTTTGTTACCCCCATGATGTTTACTTTATGATATCTACTATCGGGTATGAACATGAGGTACTATAGGAATACTTTCAGTTGTCTTTCATTCTATGATCTTCATTGTTAGATAGAGTAATATTTACAATTTTTTATGGGAACTAGGGATGGTGTGTTCTATGTTCCTATCTCATTGAAAATCCATGTTTCTCTGAGTAAAATAATTTTTGATCAATAATTTTTTTGTAATGTTTACTATGGTGTTATGTATGTGTTTAAAGTTGTTATACATACTTTTAATGATTTTCATTGAGATGATAGTTAATGCGAATTTTTGTAATAATGAATCTTATAAGGAACATAAGATTTTTCATGAAAATTTATTTATTTCATGTATATGTGTAGTGGTACTAAAAAAGAGAAAATGTGTTTAGAAGAATAGTTTTTAATAAAGCCTTTTTGATGAAAATGAATTTAATAATTATATGAAATTGATTTCTATTAACTAAAAGTTTAACAATATAATATAAAAAATTATTAAATTGAATTGTTTTTTTTGTAATAATTAATTTAATTATGGTTGTTGTGGTATATGTTTTTTCATCTTATGTAAATTATGATGTACTTTTTCATCTATGGTGTACTAGTTCATTATAGTGGGTAGGCATGAGATGATGTTTTCAATTATTCCTAGTAGAAATGTTATGGTACTATGGTGGGTAATGTTTGTCTTGGTAGGAATGGGTTGAAAGAGACCATTTAAAATGTTGGGGTAGTATATGAATCTACATTGTCATGGAATTATTACTCTCTCTAGAGTATGTGAACTATTGTTCCATTGATGGAAGTATGTTAATGTTAACAATTTATTTATACATGAAATCAATAGTTTTTTGGATAGTAGTTTTCTATTTTTGGTAGAGACCCCTGAGTGAGGTGAGTTATTATTTTTTTCTAAAGAATGTTGATATTTTTCATTAGGATTGATATTAGGGTTTTTATAATTTCATGATAATAGTTTTAGTCATAAAATTTTAGTTTGAGGATGGTTAATAAGTTTGTGGTATATTATTTATAGAATGTAAGGTGAATGTGACTCATTTTTTCTCTTCTCCATTAGGAAAATTTTGAGTCTTGCTTATTGAACTAGTTGTGATAGATGAAATGAGATTGATTGATAAAACAGAAAAGGTTTTTTGGATGTGGGTGATTCATAATCTATTTGATGAAGTATTGGGTTTTCATGAAAATTGACCTAAGTGTTTCAAGATTAAAATTTTATTGTGGTTCATAGAATATTCCATGTATTTCTAGGAATGTCTTTATAAGGATTTAATGCTATGGTTTCATGTTAGAAATCAGGGGTGAGACCTATAATTCTGTGTTGGTAATTTGATTCACCTATGGGATATGGTGTTATGGAGTACCGTGACAATGTGACATGCTTGAGAAGAATGATTTTGAAGATGAAATATATTTATTTTAATTGTGAATGTATTTATAATAATGAGTCTATGTCATTGAGTAGTTGGATTTTTAATAAATCTAAGGGGATACATTGTGAAAATTATAGGGAATAAATTTTTTGATGTTCCTTGATAGTAGTTGATTTGATTTCTATACTAGAGAACGGATATTGTTTGACTGGTCTTGAGGGATTCCACCTTGGTTAAATGCAAAATATTAGACCATGTACCACAAAACATGTTCCCCATGCCGATTCACCTCATTATCTCAAGCATGAATCCTCCTATTCTAAGGGTAGATGTGTTTTATGAATTGTTTAATATTGTACAATGAGAATGCAATAACCCGATATCGTAGTGAAAAAACCAATATAAAATAACCGAATATCACAAATATTAGAGTTATAAAAACAAAAATATAAATTGAAACTATATAATATGTTAATAAAATTAAATATAATAAATGCCCAAGTTAACATTTCATAAATAAAACCAGGATTCGAATATTCAAGTCACATGAAATACTGAAAAAATAATAATATAAAAAGTTGTTCCTCAATATATACTTTCCTAAAATTTATATTCATCTAAATATGTTCGATAAATTCTTCTTAACCATGTGAAAATTTACATTGGTGTCCTCAGAAACATTTCCTCCAATAAACATGTTCTAGACTTTTAGAAACCCATGTGTATTTGTAGTCTGACAAGGGTGCGAGTACAACATTATAGGACACCTCCAAAAGTGGATATTTAATATTTTTGTATACATAATAGTGTATGTGAATATATTAATAACCAATAAATATATATTTAAATATATTGGTTTTCTTTTTTGTAACAATATAGGAGGTGGCCACATTTTTCCTTGGTATTTGTGGGACCAATACCCATAATACATGCTTCATCCCATGCAAGTCATCTGAACATTTTATCAGAAGGGTCATAAATTGGAATATCAATACCACCAATATAATCATCCAAAAATGATTTGGAACATATTTTCAGACCATCACATCCATATATTATTTGGGATTGTGGTATAATATCAATTAGAATTAGTCCAAGATTTCAATCAGGATCCAAAAATCCATGGCAGACCATCCAAACCATTAGGGGGGAAATCATTTCCCTCATACGAAACCATGATATGAATTTATTTGTCTATACACATATATCTATGAAAATCAATCACTTTTACATAAAATAACAGATGTTGGGGTTCTCTAAGTATATTTTTGGCCTTCCTTAGGGAGAGGAGCATCCATCTTACAACTAACCAAGAATGAATAATATCATTAGTTCAATTATAATCAATATAATACATAATCCATATATGAGGAATACCATGTAAAATATCCTAAACACTTAAATTATCAATAAATTCCAATATTCATGGTTCGACATACATAATTTTTTTTACATATTCTCATCAATGTACCATCATTCATTTATAAATATGAAATAAAAATTTTCACATCAACATTTACCAAGATCCCAATAGTATTCAAATAAATTATCCATGATTTTCAAAATGAATCACATTCAATAAATTTTTAAAACCAAAAATTCTCTTCATAATTTTATGAAAACCATCATTTAAAAAATAAGTACTTTTGAAATCTATACAAGCCCAAATAATTTCCATTAAATGTAAACTAGTACAAGAGAGATCATATAATTTATTAAAAAATAGAAAAATAAACTCATTTGATATCAACAATTTAATTCAATTTGAAACATATTGTAGTAATCCAAATGGATGTTAAAAACCTTTTTCAAAATATGAAGTATTTCAAAACACAGCTATCCCACATTTTCACCCAATACCTGTTTAAAACCATATATAATCAATATGATCCCAACATTTTATGGATACATAATACTCCATAAAACATTACAAATAAAAAATTTTAATATCATTTATTATTATAATTTAATTTGGTACATTTAGGTCGAATTAGGTTTTAATTTAGGATTTTTGGGTAGTGAATAGTTGTTGTATGGTTTACACAAAACATGCGCCGACCCTTGGAAATAATTCACCCATGAGATAAGGTGTATTCACATATTTTGAATGGTTTAAAAACATTTTTTCATAGGGATAATTAATCCATGGTCTGGATAATATGGGCACATGAATAGAATAAATTTATGTATAGCTGTTCAAAATTCCCATGAAACTATGAGTATCAAAATTTAATTCCCCAAATTTTTTTTAAGAAATCCTTAACCCCATATATTTTATCCCAAAATACTCCCAAATGACATAACATGATTTCCATTTTTCTTGGTGGAACCTTAATGTAATCATAGGACCCTTTATCACGTTTCTCTATGAATTTATGGAATGGTGGATGAAAATGAAACCTCTTCGGAATGTGATATCTTCCTTGTTTAGGATCACCAATATCTCTCATTATTATATACCATTAAAGATTTATTAAATTACCAAACATTGGAATATTTTATATAGATTTTTATCCTATATATTTTCTCCCATTATGAATTCAATCGTTCAACATTGAATTGAATCTAATTTTCATGTTTTGATATTCTAATTTGGATATTTGATTGACATAACCTCATAGTGTTAATGAGAGGAATATTTATTGGTGAAAAATTGAATAATAGTTTGTTTCTCATGTCTCTATCTTTTATGAATTTAATTAATGCACAAATTTGTTTGAATAATGAAATTGAAAACTATTTTTCTAATGAATGAAAGGAAGGAAACTGATGTGGATCCTTTATATATATATACATATAATTATGTAATTGGGAACAAAGAATTGTGGAATTTGTAATGAAGCATAACTTAATAACGGGGTGTTGGACTAATGAACTAGTCCCCCAATGAATATTTATATTTGAAAGCGAAAAATGTGTTTCTGAACAGTGGTTTGATGCTCTTAGTACCTATGGGGTGAAAGACTGATTCTTTATTTTAGTAATTCATGAATATGAATTCATGCTAAATTGTAAGTCCATGTTTTTGTGATAATTGTAAATAGAATTTTCCATTGAAGAAAAAAAAATGAAATCCGAATTTAATTGAATTGTGCGATCTGATGAAAAGATTAAAATGTAAATCCATATGTTGTATGGTTGAGAATATGGAAATGGTTAGAACATATATGTTGTTGTAGTCTAAATAATAATAAATATTAATCCTTTTTACATTCTCACTTGATCATTTTGATTTATAAATCTTTATAAATAGTTATAGACTACAGATTTCATTATACATTGTTGGTGGTGGCCATGTTACATGGACTGACGCCCTACTCAGGAAAATACTTCTTAGACAAATAGTTTTCCAATGTGTAGCTATGGATAAAGGAAATATCCTTATATTAGATTATTTAGTTTGAATTCATGATTCAGCATTGAAATAATGAATATACATGATGTCGAGACATGTTTTGGATTTATCCACATGTTTTTCATTTGGTGTTTTATCTTAAATTATGGAAAAAATATAGCATTCTATATAAACTGCTTTGGTTTATGATCATTTTCCATGTTATTGGATGTATAATGTAAATAATTATTTATATATGTTATGTTTTATTTTTTTATGATATTTATATGGTATATTTTTAATCACTTTGGGTACATAGTGATTAATAGTGTATGGAATCAACACAAGTCAAGTTAGACCTTGATTATATTTTGAAGAATCTTCTACATGGGGAGGTGCTCTTGAGGAAATGGTACATACTGACATAAGGAACAAGAAATGATAAATGTTTTTCTAATGCTAAGGATGTAAAGACTCATAATTTCCATGTAATTGTTTTTATATACATGGGAATTTTATGGGTCTGTAGTTTCTTACGGTTCCTGATTCTGAGGCCCGGTGTGCCTAGAATCAATTTCTGATGTTTTGTTAAGCTTAAATTAACACGTGTAAGCATTTTTCCTGAATATGTGGAATAGAACTTAAATGGTTACTTAGATCAGAAACCAGAGGGCACCATTGATCTCTAGATGGTGGGTTTACCCTAGGCGCGACTTAAGTTTAGTCGGCGCGGGCCTCTTGTGAAAAATCCCAAAAATGGCATAACCAAAAATAAAACAATTAAATAAATTATTTTATTTTTAAAATGCTTATATCTCACAAACGGTAGCTCGGATTAAAAATCTGAGACCACCGCTGACCTCATGTGTTCATGATTTGTTCATGCATATACTAACTTTTTCCGGCATGAGCCCGTAAAAAAGTTTTTTTTTCCACAAATAAAATAATTAAGTGAAAATTATTTTATTGTAAAATTCATAACTCCAAAACGTTGGATTGGATAAAAATCTGAGTGAACCGTTGTATTTGTTTGGGTGTTGTTCACCTAGGAAGATCCTAACATTGACCGGCTTGAGTCGAGGGTCACTGATAATAATTTTCTGAATTTTTTTTCGTGTACGTTCATTAAACGTACGTTCTGGATTTTCTATCTTTTGGACCGGTGCTCATAATTGATATCTGGGGGTAGCGTTGAACTTGCAGCATCTGTAATTTCATAGCGAGACCTTCACCGCAGTTGCATACTGATGAGTTTGGAAGTCATTTTTTGGCATTTTTTAAAAAGAAAATAATAATAAAATAAAGTACAACACTTTATTATATTTTTACGCTGCCATGTGTTGTGTGTGCGGTTAGTTGGAACAACCATTTTGGGGTTGGGGGTGGGACCGCCACACCCTAACCTTCCATGGGAGGATGATTGGGTTGGGGACAACACGGGAAGCATGACCTCCCGCAAGAGGTTATGATGTGGGGTCCAAATGGGGGTTAAACCCCCTTTTAATGGGAAGGGAGAGGAAACCTCACAACCCACACAATTAATGCTGTGGGGCAACATAAAATTAATTGTTTTCAATTAATATTATGTGTCAAAGTGAAATTAAATGACGTGTGTCAACATAAAAATAATTCTATCAATTAATTTTATGTGTCAACATAAAATTAATTGCTGTCAATTAAGTTTATGTGCCAACAATTTTTAATTCTCTTGACCCCCTTCCTTTTTTAATTTAAGTAACTACATCATTGGAATTTAGGAAGGTTCCTAATAAATGAACTGTCATAAATTTCATGATTTTTATAAACCTCTTCCCCTCTCATATATATAGGGACCTTGGAAGAAGGATTTGTGACGGCTTCACCAAGCGACGAAGCACTGGTAATGTGACGGGACGCCCAACACTTGGAGGATTATGCTTCCTCCAACGAAGAACGTGAAGACACAGATGACAAGAAATTATTCCTTGGATTCTTCCTCGGATCCCCCCTCCCCTTCAGACGTGGGAACTCATCGAGGACCCTTAATCCTTGTTCTTCGTCATCAACAAACTGATGCACGAACTCGGAAGTGGAAGCTTACGACGAACGACGTTGGCATCATCTTACCACATGACGAATGAACGGTCATTGATTAAAAATTTAGGGGTGTGTTTTATGTTGTATATTGCTTAATCATCTCTCGTTAAATCAAATTACTGATCCTCTTGCTATCATTATAACGGGGAGGGCTCAGGCCGCAGGAACACGGCCCGACCCCTCCACAACCATTATGGTTTCAGATCCTTGGATGGACAACGACGTAACAGCAGCATGGAAATGTGGCGATGGCGATGAAGACGGAAAATAGAGGTTGCACTACCCTCGTCCTCCGTGAACTGTACCACCATTCGAGCGGTGCCCAACCCACCTCCCCACGCGCTGCCCGACGTGCACCCCAACCGAAACAGCAGCCAGCCTAGCCCGCTGACACCCTGCCCGCGCGCCCCGCGATCTGTCGGTGTGCCCCGCGCCTTCCCAGCGCCCTCTCGGCACTTGATCGGTGCATGGGCCGCCTACCCAGCACCCCTTGGTGCCCAGGCCGCCTGCTCGGTGCCCCCAGCTGCCCGGACCGACTTCGCGGTACCCCCAGCGACTGTGCGGTGCCAGACCGGCTTCCTGACACACCCCACACCCTTACCAGCACACCTGTGTCCTGTCCATGACCCGCACCGCCCGTAGTTGGCCTCTCATGTCAAGCCATCTGAGCCGCACCCCTTGCGGTGCAAGACGGACCTGCCACTGGCCTTTGGGCCAAGTTTCCCAGATGGCGTCTTTGGCGCAAATTATCCACACAGTCTGCTGGGTCGGCCCCTACATACAGGGCCAAACATAGCGGGCTGAACTGCCCAACGGGCCAGGTCAGACGTAGCAAGTCTGACCGGATCAACCCGAACTGAGTTAGCCGAGTCGGTCTGATAGGGTTGGACTGGAACCGGGCCCACTTTTGACCCTTTGCTTGCGTTGGCCATATATTTTTAACCTGACGTCCGTTTGAAGATCTGTCAGTGGCTCTGGTAATCACTTTGAGAGTCAGCCCCTTAAAAATATCCCATGAGAATTTTGGGTACAGTTGAGAGACATTTGGGTTGGTTCGTACATGAAACCAACAGGGCCCCCGGGACAAAAAAGATAATAACTCATAGATCGAGCTTCCGATTGAAACATTGTCTATTTATTTGAGACCCCTATGATGTGGCTGGCCGTTGAGATACTTATTCATGGGACATTGTGACACATGGAGTATCATCTTGTAGTTCATGGAGCGGAACCTTGTGTAGAAGAGCGAGCAGACTACGGAGACCAAGAAGTTGGCTGAGACCTGATGACTAGTTGTCTGATTCGTTTGGAGTGACTTGACTAGCCCAATGGGGAGTGATATTGTGTGGGGAAGTTGACCCATGGCATAGGAGCGCTACTTTATGAGGTGGCAGACCTATGGTACTTGACAGGAGGAGTACCTGTGTAGGCAATTAGGGGGACTGCTACTATGGGAGGCGGCAGACCCATGGCGGGGAGCGCTACTGTGTGAGGTGGCAGACCTGTGGTACTCGACATGAGGAGTACCATAGCAGTCTAAGGTTAGTGAGTTGCACCTGAGAGTCGTGATAAGACTACTTTTCAAAACAGAGGAGTATTTCTCCAGCACACGTGGTTTTTTTAATGAAAAGTACTATCTTGAGCTAAGATAATGGCCATTGTATTTTTCCTCATGATTTAGATGGGTGACTTGATAACTTAGGTATATGAATGGGAATATACCTATATGTTGATTATCCGTTGAATTTTATGCTTTTTTGGTTCATCATTTTTATATTTTTGTGAGTACATGTGGGTCTCGGGGTCTCTAATGAGTATGGTTATATAGTCACCCTTGCATGGGATATGTCCACACTACATTGTGTTGGATGCATACGACGGACAGCATTGACGGTGGCAGAGAGCGAGCCAGGACTGGACGATACCCAGAGGGGGAAAACTCGGAGAGAAGGTACACAGAGAGGACCATTATACATGGAGTGCTGAGGTGGACATCCTTACCTACCCTTCATGAAGGTATCCCAGACGACGACATGGGAGCTCCATCTATAATTTAGTTGTTTCCCCTTTCTTTCAGTTGTTCTTGCTTTCAGTTTTACTTTCCTGTTGGGCATGTATTCTGGCCCCCTTTACATTCATCACACTTGTTATAAAGTTTTCACTTAGTGTTTTCTTCCACTTGTACTTTGGTTGTGTGAGTTTATGTTTCATAAAGGAAATGCCTTCCCAGTTTTAGGGGATTATGCCTTTGGTGCTAGTCGCCATCCTCTGGCCTATGGAAGGCGGGCTTGGGGTAGTCACGATACGGGCCCCGGGGGACGGGTCATGACAAATTGGTCTTAGAGGGAGCTTATATGGTAGAACATAGGGCTCTAATACATTAATTCTGTGAAGCAATAATGTTAAGGGTACTGAGTTTGGTTTTCAGTTTTGGGAGTCCAGTGTTGGGGCGACGACCGACATATCCATAAACCAGGACCCTGACTACTGATTTCCGACTTAGTACACCAAAACACTTATTGTGTGTGTGTTTTCTAATGTTTTTCTTTAAGTCAGCTCAAACCAGGCCAGCTCACTAGGTATAATCTTTTGACCGTCTCACATCTGTTCAGTATGCCTCCACACAGACAGCCAGTTGGAGTTTCTAGAGAGTACCTGATGATGGGCCACCGAGCGACGAGGCACCGGTGCAATGCCCTCATTCTATGTTGACACCTTCGGGTGGTGTACCAGCAGCACCACCACCCATTGGGTAGTATATTCCACTATCTGCACTGGTGGAATGTTCACTCCGACTGAGCATGTTGAACAAGTTCCAGCTGCAGAGGCCTTCGAGGTAACGAGGCGAGACAGATTCCCAGGCAGTTGAGGACTTACTGGAGGCGATTTCTAGAGTTCTCTACCTATTTTAGACCCTAGTAGAGAATATGGTGATCTTAGCTACAAGTGTTTCCCAGTGAGATACTATGGGTATCGTCTTCATAGTGATGATATTTGAGTACTTGGATAGTTTTCTGATAATATACCTTCTGGTAGTGTGTCAGCTATATCACTGCCTGTAGGTCAGGAGTTTCAACCTGTGGTACCAGTAGATGAAGAATGTAGGATTAGTGCCTTACATGTGTTTCAGCATCAGATAATCCTCAGGTTCCAAGGTGATCCCGACATAAAGGTGGCTGAGTACTGGCCTGATGAGGTAGCTAATAGTCCTCTAGAACTTCTATAGCTTCTTCAGGACGAAAGGTCGGTAGGTGAGTATTCATCGAGGCGTACCGATCGTTCTGGTGCTCAATGAATACAATATGATCAATGCTTCAGAGATTGGACCTCTAGGTGATATTTCTTTAGATACATCTGATCTATCACCTTATTTTTACTCTATGCATTCCGACCTATGTTTGGATGCTAGAGAGAACATTTTGCGGTTGAATGTTTTTTGGATGAATAGATACAGCCAGAGAATGTTAGCAGTGGGAAACCAGGAAATTGGAGATAGTCACAGAGACTGGGGCATGCAACATGTTTCGGGAAGAGGATGTGACATGGATAGATGAATATTTATGGCAGAAGACGTTTAAGTAGATATAAGAGATCATCTTGAGGTGGTGTACATTTTGACATGTTACAACCACCCACCGTTGTAGTTCCTTCCAGGCTCAGGGAGCTGAAGGGAAGGGGAAGAGAGTAGCTGCATGCAGTCAAGGAGTGTGACCCAAGGGCTCTAGGAATGATATGAGGTACAGTCTGTGTTTACTACTAGCTGCCGTAACAATAGACATAGGTACCACCATTCCTTCCTTCCACGAATCAAGTCCTAGACCTAGAGTTTTTGGTTAAACCATTGACTTGACACTCACATATGGAGATACCATTGGGTGGACACTCGATACTCACACATATGTGGATGGTGTGATATCACCCTAGAGTTGATAGTTTTAGTTGGAACCTCTTGGTGGTAGCGTCGAGGCCTTACGATGTTAGTTTGGGTTTGGACTTGACATCAAAAGATCACATTCAGATTGACTGTATTAGGCAAAGAGGTTTTGGTTTTTCTACAATGTTGAGATGAGGTTTTCATGATTGTACAAAAATGGAATCCTAGGCAGCACAGGTTAAACTCAGGCTTAGTAGGGTGTAGCCGATCACTCTTGATTCAGCCAGCCTTACCCTCGTGGCAGTAGGATTTTTGAGTTTTTGGTTCTTGCAAGACTATGATTTTGAGAAATTCTATACTCCTTGAAAAGGGAAAAGTTGTTGCGGATGATCTCAATAGGAGATCTATTATTCAGCTGCTAGGAGAGGTGACAGAGCAGCTAGCAGCCTTATAGATATCCTTTGTGGATAGTGATGGAGCAGCCTATCTACAGTCTCTTATAGTCACTACTCCTCTTCTTCAGCGAGTCAGGGAGGCACAAATTGAGGATGCTTATTGCAAGACATGACATGCTCAGATATACATAGGAAAAGCACCTGATGGATATTATAAAGTTGGGAAGCACATCATCCATTTCGGAGGACATACCATGGTAACGGCTGCAGTTCAAGAGGAGGTGTTGAGGGAGTTCCACACATCCCCTCTAGAGGTACATCCAGGTGTGTCGAAGATGTACTAGGACCTTCTAGGACAAATCTGGTGGCTAGGTATTAAGAAGGAGGTAGCAGAGTTTCACTCTCGATGCCTCACTTGCCAATAAGTGAAGGAAGAACACCAGGTACCAGAAGGCTTTGTTCAGCCTTTAGGGGTATCAATGTTGAAGTGTGATGGGATATCCATGGGATTCATGACGATTCTTCCACATAAGTCCAGGGGAAAAGACTCTATTTAGGTGATCTTCAACCGACTCACCAAGTCATCCCACTTCCTACAGACTAGAGATGGTACGAGCTGCCACATAGAAGGTGCAGATCATCTAGGAGTGGATGAAGACTGCACAGAGAAGATAGAAGTCCTATGTTAATAGGAGACGGAGACCACTGGAGTTTGAGGATGGCGACCACATCTTCCTACGGGTCTCACCTCGACGAGGTCTGTGGAGATTTGTCTGAGGCGGTAAGTTATCTCCACATTTCATCGGACCTTTCCATTTCCTCAGTAGAGTAGGTGAGGTGGCTTACCGCTTCGCTCTTCCACCTATGTTTCATCGGGTGCATAACCTCTTCCACATATCTTAGCTGAGGAGATATGTGCACGACCCTTCACACATCATCGACCATGGAGAGCTGGACATCGATGACGGGGCGACATTAATGGATGTTCCAGTGGACATTGATGATCGACTGGAGCAGGTCCTAGGTGGACGGTCGATACATCTAGTGTTTGGTCGCTGGCAGCATGGGAACTACTAGGTGAGCACATGGGAGTGGGAGGCTCTGATGCGTGATTCGTGCCCCCACTTGTTTCCTTAGTTCGAGTTGTAGCTTAGGAGGATGTAATGCCCTGAGGTAGGGAGAATGTAATGTCCCAGAATTTCAATTTTATTTATTTTATTCACATTGGAATTATATGAGTCCGCAGTTTCTGACGACACCTGATTCTGAGGCCCGGTGTGCCCGGAATAAATTTCTGAATTTTTTTTCAAAATTTAAAATATGTGTGTATGTATTTTCCTTGAAAAAGTAGAATAACACATAAATGGTTACCTGGATTAGAAATTTGAGGGCACCGTTGCACTGAGGATGGCAGGTATCCCATTGGCGTGACTTATGTTTAGTCGGTGCAGGCCTCCTGTGAAAAATCCCAAAAATGGCATAACCGTATATAAAATAATAATATATATTTTTTATTTTTCAAATACTTATAACTCATAAATACTAGCTCGGATTAAAAATATGAGACCATTGCTGAACTCATGAGGGAATTATTTGTTTATGAAGATACTAACTTTGGCCATTGCAGGCCAGTAGGAAAAGTTAATTTTTTGGCCGCAAATAAAATAATTAAGTCACAATTATTTTATTGTAAAATTAATAACATCTAAACGGTGAGTCAGATTGAAAATCCAAGAGTACCGTTTGGTTCATTGGGTTGCGTTTCACCTAGGCATAGCCAAACCTCAAATTGCGTCAGTCGAGGGTGACTGATAATAATTTGCCATACTTTTTTTCAAGTACGTTCAGTAAATGTACGTTTAGGATTTTATATCTTTCGGACCGGTGCTCAGAATTGAAACCTGAGGGTACCGTTGACATCACATCATTGTTAATGGATAGTGAGACCTTCACAGCAGTTGCGTTCTGACAAGTTTGATTGTTAGTTTTTGGTTTTTTTAAATAAAATAATAATATTATAAATTAAAACAATTTATTTTATATTTATGTTTCCATGTGTTGCGTGTGAGGTAAGCTGGAACCTCCCTTTCGGGGTTGGTGTTGGGACCACCACACCCTAACCTCCCATGGGAGGATGATTGGTGTAAGGACCACCTGAGCAGCATAACCTCCCGCGATAGGTTATGAAATTGGGTCTAGATGGGGATTAACCCCCCCCCCCCCATTTAATGGGGAGGGAGAGGAAACCACAGAACCCTGTTAGTTAATGTTGTGTGTCAACATAAAATTAATTACTGTTAATTAATTTTATGTGTCAACATGAAATTAAATGTTGTTTGTCAACATAAAATTAAATCTATAAATAAATTTTATGTGTCAACATAAAATTAATTGCTGTCAATTAATTTTATGCGCCAATTCTTTTTAATTCACTTAAACACCCTTCATTTTTAAATTTAAGTTACTACACCCTTGAAAATTATGAAATTTCTTAATAAATGAACCATCATAAATTCCATGATGGTTAAATACCTATCCCCTTCTCCTATATATAGGAAGCTTGGGAGGAGGATTTAGGACAGCTTCACCAAGCGACGAAGCGCTGGTAAAGTGACATGATGCCTAACACCTGGAGGATAACGCTTCCTCCAACAAAGAACGCGAAGACACCGGCGACAAAAAATTCTTCCTCAACACCTTCCTCAGAACCCACCCTTCCCACATGGGATCTCATCGAGAACCCTTCATCCTTCCTCTTCGTTGTCAACGGACCGACACACGACCTCGGAAGTGGAAGCATATGGAAAATGACGTCGACATCATCTTCCCCTACGACGAAGGAATGCCCGTCGATTAAAAAGGTAGGGGTGTGTTTTAGGATGTTTAACGCTTAATCATCTCTCTTTAAATAAACATATTGATCTTCTTGCTAGCATTCTAACGTGGATGGTTCGGGACGCACGAACACGGCCCGACCCCTCCGTAACCTTTAGTGTTTTAGAACCTTGGATCGACGACGACGTAACGGCGGCATAGCAATCTGGTGACAACGATGAAGACGACGAATATAGGTTGTGGTTCCTCCGACCTACACGAACAGCGCCTCCGGTCGCGCGGCGCCCGACCTGCCTACCCGCGCGCTGCCCGACATGTGCCCCAGCCAAAACTGTGGCCCTCTCGGCCCGCCGCCACCCTTCCTGCGCACCCTACACGCGGTCGGCCTGCCCCGCGCCTGCCCACTGCCATCCCGGTGCCTGCTCGATGCCCTGAACACCTTCCCGGTGCCCCCTGGAACCCATCCCTCCTACCAAGCGACCTCCCTGCGCATGCCCGGCCCCCAGCCCGCCCTCCTGGCTCCCAGGCCGCCTGCCCGGCGTCTCCTGGTGCCCAGGCCACCTGCCTGGCCCCCACGGTTCCTGGGCTGCATCCCCGACGCCCTTCCGGCTTCCCGGTGTACCTCGTGCCCTTCCCATGAAACCTGTGGCATTCCCGCTCCCCTCGTGGCCTGCCATTGGCCTCTCGGGCTAGGCCGCACACCTTGCGGTGCCAGCCGGACCTGCCACTGGCCTTCGGGCCGAGTCGCCCGTGTGGAGGCTTCAGCTCGAATTTTCCACACAATCTTTTGTGCCAAGCCCAGTAGACTAGGCCAAATGTAGAGGGATGAATGACCAAACGGGCCGGGTCAAACCCAGCAAGTCTACCCGGGTCAACCCGGACTGGGTCGACCCGTACTGTGTTGGGATGAGTTGGTCAGACCAGGTCGAACAAGACCCGGGCCCAATATTGACCCTTTTCTTGTGTTGACCATATCATTGGCATCAGGCATCTGTTTGATTAACCATCATTGGCGCTGGTAATATCTTTGAGAATCAGTCCTTTATAATATACCCCAAGAAAATTTGCGGTATTATTGAGATATAGTCAGGTTGGTTCGTACATGAAACCAACCAGGACCCCGGGACAAAAAGGCTAATAACTCACAGAACATGAATTTGATTAATGTGTTGTCCGTTGCAGTAATACCAATATGATGTGGTGTAACATTGAGATACTTCTTCATGGGACTTCATGACACATGATGTATTGGTTTGTAGCTCGAGGTGTGGACCCTCCTGGAAATGAGCAAGCAGACTACGGAGACCTATAAGCTGGCTGAGACCTGTTGACTGGTTGTCCGATTCGTTCGGAGTGAGATGACTAGCCTAGTGGGGAGTCCTTCTATTTTAGGGGGAAGACCCATGGCAGAAGAGCACTACTATGTGAGGAGGAAGAATCGTGGTACCTGACAAGAGGAGTACCTTTGTAGGATATTAGGGGGCGCACAACTATGTGAGGCGGCAGGCCCATGGCAGGGGGCGCTTCTGTGTGTGGCGGTAGACCCGTTGTACTAGAAATGAGAAGTTACTCAGTAGTCTAATGTTAGTGAGTAGCATCTCAGAGTCGTGATAGGACTATTATGCTTGACAGAGGAGGAGTTCTCTCGAAGTCATTGTTTAATAAATGAAAAATCCCCGTTTGAGCTAAGTCAAAGACCTTTGAGTTTCTCCTCATGATTGAGATGGGTTACTTGATAACTTATATATATGAATGGGAATATTCATAGGTATTGGTTATCCATTGAATTTTATGATTTTTGGATCATCCTTGTTAGATTTTAGTGAGACCTTGAGGGTCTCGGAGGCCCTAATAAGTATCATTATACTCACCCCGGCACGGGCTATGCCTGCAATACGTTGTGTTGGATGGAGATGACAGACAACATTGACGGAGACCTAGAGTGATACAGGACTGGACAGTACCCAGAGGTGGACTACTCGGCGAGACAGTACATGGAGCAGACCGTTAGACGTGGAGTGATGAGGTGGACATCTATACCTGCCCTTTAGGTATGAATCCTGAATGACGATCCTGGATCTACTTATATATTTTAACAGTTTCCCATTTCATTCAGCTGTACTTTCATTCAGTTGTACTATCTTGTTGGGCTTATATTCTTGCCCCCATTACATTCATTACAATAGTTATATTGTTTTTACTTATTGTTTTCATTCTCTTATAGTCTGGTTGTGTTAGTTTACATTTTATAAAGGCAACTCCATCCCAGTTTTAGGGAATTATGCCTTTGTTACTCGTCGCCAGCCCATGGCCTATGGAAGGTGGGCTTGGGGTAGTCACGATGCGGGCCCCGGGGGACGGGTCATGGCAAATGATGTGAAATAATATTACTGATTCTTTGAGAATAAATAAATGGGATTATGATGAAAAACATTACTTTTCTAAATGGGAGACAATGGATAATTTGGATAAGATTTATATATAGGATCATTATGAACAGTTGAAGAAAATTATTGTGCCATTTTCTGTTGATTAACCAATTATGAGTAGGATCATGGAGCGATGAAATGATGATCTATAGTGTTTTGCTTCTAGGGATGCCTTTATTGTCGGTAGTCAATTACCTATTGTACAATATTTTATATGTGATCATTAATGTATAGGTTTGGGTTGTTTTTTCTATGTGTCTGTCAATGGACTTGATGCATGATTTTTGTGCATCAAAATTATATGTTCACCATGGTTTGTTAATGATTTACCCTAATATTCAGTGAAAGTATCGGTGGTCAAGAATGGTAATAGATATTGAAGCTTTCTTAAAAATATGATACACAGTTTAGTTGGTGATAACAAGACATCAGTGACTTTGTTTTTTTCTACAATCATTACACATCCCATAATGGAAGTGGGAGAATAACAACATAGACTCTTTTTGGGTCTTTCAAGGACCCATAGAAATGTACGGTCATGCGATATTCAATTATAATTTGTTTACATATAGTATATATTCAAATCATGATATTTTTCTTACTTCATTATTCTATATTTGTATCAGGTTGAATTTTGTATTGAATTGTTTTTGATTATATATTTTCACACGAAGTAATGGGCTCTAAAATGTCAAATAACTATGGTGTGAGAAAACATGTGGCGATCTTTCTACCTATCCTTTGGGTGATAATGGAAGAAGAAAATAGAACATATTTATGTTACCTCTATCAATAAATATATGGTGACTTTTCAAATGGAACCATATGAGGATTTAATGGAAGGGTATCTTAATCACCACTATGTTGGACAGAGGTGTGGGAGTCTGAGTTTTTGGAACCAAGTCTCTTGTAAATGATGTCAAAATAAGTTTATTTTATTTATAAATTTTTTAATACAGTGTAGAGGATAGATTATTCTAATGGTGATAAACATCTTCTATCTCCTTCATTTAGAGTGTGTTATTGTGATTTCCTTATATATTCTTTAATAATTTCACCCCATTTTATTTAGAGTAAAGGCATGAAAAAAATTATCAATCCATTTGAGATTGTTTAGTGGATTAGACTAGTGGAATATAAATTTGATCATCCAAGAATGTATTGTTCTTTGAAAAATAATTTAATTATGTCACAACATTTGATGTATCACCAAGTCCCTTTTCATGTAATCTACATTGATTATGCTATGGTGGAGGTCTATGCATCCTATAAAGAATGTCTGATTCCTGAAATGGATCATTGTAATGATTATTATTTTTTGGAATGACTATGTTGTTGGTATAAGTTTTATGAATGAATGTATTCATTATGAGGAATCATGGGTTTAGTATTCCTATATAATTTTTAATATCCCAACCCATTCACCATGTTGGATTTCTAAAAATTTGGATTATAACTTGAGGAGGAGTGGTTAAATAGTGTGGAGGTTGTAAGATATTGACATTTCTTCCGATATCGCATTCTTATAGTAGGTATCTCATGACCATTTTTTAATCTAGTATTTTTTAGGTATGTCTCTATTGATATCGGGTGAGTTCTGTATGTTCTTGTAGAATTTTTGGGAGGCTTTTGATGGGTGCACATTTTTGCCTAACCATTCTCTAGAAAGGGAAACATTTAACCGTAAGATATTTTTATTATTGATTTCAGTTGGTTTAAAAAAAATCACATCATGGATAATTCATGCACCCCAGAGGCAGTAGAGGAGAATTCATAGGGAATACATTTTTTCTAACCATATAGCCTTTCAAAAAAATATTTCATCAAAAAATTTAAACATACAAAATTTCAATTATAAGTGTTAAAACTCTCAATTTATATCACTAATATACCCCACTAGACTTAACATGATGTCCTATTCTCTTGGAGTCGTCAATGTAAATTAATAGGCTCCTTAATCTCTAATCAATACAAATCAATGATGTCATGGATGGAATAAAAACCTATATTTAATAAGATATATTCATTGTTTTGGTTCCTCTCACTCAATGTCCCATATTTTCCTTCTATTACATATGGATGGATACACTATTTCATGATGATATATATTTATATTTTATTGCATCTTTTTTCAATGGATATTGATCCTCTGTTTTGACACGATGTCTCCTGTTTCTTTCTGAATTCTTCTTTTTTACATCCAATTAATGGAGAAATTTTGAGATAATTCAAAAAAAATACTAATATTTGTGGTATAAATGATATTTTCCATATTCTTTATCCCGGTCATGTATTACTGTGGCATCATTGGATATCCATGATTTGATATTTATTTTAAATTTGAACAAAAAGATTCACTTCCCTTTTAATTTTGAGACCCTACACGGATCTTGTTGGACCCATTAGAGATATGAGACCGTTAATGATGGAAAAACAAGGGGTATTCCAATATTTATGAAATACTGGTTAATTATTTCTAAAATGGGAACAATGTATATTTAATTTTATTAATCCCTTTACGATGGATTGATAATGTTTTTATGGTTTTGATTGGCTTAATCTCAAAGGTATAATGAGGTGACTAATGAATGATGAAAAACATATTAAGGGGGATTTTTAATTTAGTTTATTGTGATGAAATTAATGAATCCCTGTATTTTTTTGAAATATGAATGTTTACAACATTTTTTGAATGGCTGACAAGAATGGAAATTAATAATGAACCCTTACATATATATATATATATATATATATATATATATCATAATGTAATTTTGATCAATGAATTTTGGGTAGGTGAATGATTTTTCATCTACACTTGGGGTGTCAGAAAAACACAATATAGGCCCAGGATGTGTATTTATACATTATGAGAAGATTATGTTTCAGATGAGGTAATAATGCTCTATATACCCATAGTGTTCCAAACTGTCACTCTAGGCCCTCGATGCATGAATGTGAATTGACACAGGGAATATGGTACATGTTTTATTGATAATGTTTCATGGAATTATGGTTAATAGTACCATATAAAATTGTTAATAACTTCTATAATGAATCCCATGATAAGTATAAAATGTATATCCCTAGTGGGTATTATTTAGACTCTGACATAGGATGAAGCATATATGATGTGGTTGAAAATATAATAATAAATATGAAATTTGTTTACTTTTTTCATTTGAGAATTATTATTTCTAAAACATTGTAATCTTTTATAGAATGGATATTTCTTTATAAGCCAGTTGTTGTGGAATAATGAATTATACTATCTCTATACACAGGCTTCAAACTGGTAGCCCAATATACTTCAAGATTGCATTTTAGGATAAGGGTAATATATCTATATTAGATTGGTGAGTTTTTATTAGAGATATATCGTGAATGAGGAAGAAAAGAATATTTTTGGACCATGTTCGGAGAGGTTATAGTGTTTTTCAATTCGTTTTTCATCTAACCCCATATAGATTTTTTTTCATTATTTGTCTACAAATTCTATTTATGGATCTTTTTCCCATTTTCTGAATCTTCATGAGATTCTTGGTTTGTAATGGTTATTGTATATTGGATTATATTTTGTATTTTGTATATTGGCTACCATTGTGGTCACACCTTCATAACGAGGAAATTTTCTCCCCACATTTCCTCTTATAGCCTCTCTAATAGACGGTATCCTTTGACATAAATGGAGGTTCACACAAGGATGTGTGGAAAACCAACTCAAGGATTCATTATGTGGAACCCAAATCCTGGATTCCCTTATGTATTTGAATCCATTTCAACATAATCTTAAAAATTAACTAAAACATTCCAAAATTATTAGTTCATAAAACAATTCAATTAATCCATCAATCATGATGTAAAACATTTATTTTCAATGTCCAACAAGTAGAATACAGTTTTTCATTTAGAAAATCCAAGGACCATAACATTGTTAACGTTGTATCACATTGACATTAGACATCACAATTTCCTACATCATTTTTGGATAACTACAAACTATAATGGTTCATGTATGTTTTGTCTTAAATTCATCATCAAATCAAATGAGATCATTAGGAGGTCCATGTTATCAATCCAAATAACATAACCAGATTACCTATGAAGTTGAATAAAAAATAGAACAAAATATATTTAAGTAACATCAAACATACATATGAATACATATTTACAGGAATATGGTAAATGATTTTGGAATGTACCCTAGCGAGGGCCACCAAATTATTTTTGACAAGGAATATATTTTTAATGAAATAAGGATTTGTTTTCATAGTATTTGTAGTTTCTACTCCTTTTTATGGATGTGATTTTTATGGGTTACTTCTAGTCTTTGAGATTTTCTAGATTCAGTATTGTTTATGATGTATGATGTGGATAGTTTTTCTTTATTATGTTGATGAATAAGGTTTTTTCTAGGGTTGTGGGTATCTAGTGTATTAGATATTTGGCTACACCAAAATTGATTATGGACCAAATAAAGTAACTTTTGGAGTTGATCATGTATCTTTCATGATCAACGATTGGGCAATGAAATTGAGAATTGTTTGTTTTATGGATGATATGAATTTTAAATGGGAAATCAATAATCAATATTTTTTTATGTGAATGGTATATGAAGGAAACATGTGGCTTAATTTTGTCAATATTGGTTATGATTCATGGTTCTTATGGGAGTTGATATCACAGTAGATGATTTGGGATTGTGGGAAGATAGTTTAAGTAAGATATAATTGACTATATAAAAGAAATTAGGAATTAATACATGTGTTTCTGTTGGAATTTCCTTCAAAAGAGAGAGGATTAATAATTTATATCAGAACAGGTGCATCAAAATAAAATGATGAGGATATATTTGGTTAATGAATGGTTTGAAATAATCTATTGTTAGACAAATAAAATGTAGTGGTTCTATAATCAAATGGATGGATCTATTATACAGGGATCATCCTAATAAGTTATCAATGATTAGATAATCTTTTATGGGGGTTTACGAATGACTGATGAATTTAGGGGCATTATGTTTTTGGGAAATGATGAATTATTTTTCTTCAGAGTAGGTCTCATTTCTAGAATAGTGAATTGAGTCTGGATGAAAGTAGATAGAACATCATTAATGTATGATTTTTCCTATTATCAAGTGTTTTTATTGTGAAAAGGGTCATTATTTGGATGATAAAGGAGACATACTTCGTGATAGGTGGAGATTATTCCATAAATATCGTGTTACAAAATGAATAATCACAGTGAAATTATGAAGACTTTTTATTATGGGAGCATAATATTGTATCCTAGTGAATTTAAAAAATATCCTTTATTATATTTTTGTAATGCCTTGATGCATATGGGTTAGTTTTTAGATTGATTTGAGGACCATGTATTGTCGTTGGATATTTCACATTGATAATACAAATATATTGGACATTTTACAAATGGAAATATATTTCACATGAAAATCATGAAATTTTTTCCAGAATTACACCATCATTGAAAATAGATTAATATTTTAGGAGAAATTAATATTTACGACATATATGTTTTATACGGGAATGGGTTCCATGTTATTACCACTAGGGTCAAATCATAATTTGAGTAATAGTCAGATGGTTATCAATTAATATGATGGATTTTGGGGGCTATCAACAACCTGAGTTTGAGTGCCATGATAAGGTTCCACAATAGTGGAATGAAATTTTTCATTTATGATTCAACCCACTATATTTGACATTTCTATGAGAACTTTTATAGTACATAATGGTTGAGGATCAATGTCATGTCTTGTGAGGGAACTCAATGTATAGGACCTAACAATGTTGTTGTGACGTTACCATTTTATTCTCAATAAACACCTAACATATATCATTTTTTTTCATTAATTATTAATTATTTAAATGGGATAAATCAATGTTGTATTACTTATTTAATGCAAAGGATGATTGGGACCGCAAACTCTTGTGTTCATAATTTAAAAGAGATTTCTACTTTATCTTTTGACAGAACGACATGAGGTAAAATTATGAGGTTACATTTTCTAAGGATAAGTTATTCCCAAGTATCCCTCTTTGTTCATGTGAAAATTATTTAAATCATTGATCATAACATTAATTTTAGTTCATGTTTCTCTTATTTATTTAATGTATTGAATGTAGAGAAACTAATTTATTATTTAATATGGGTGGAATCCATAAAAATTGAGGCATATTACTCCTCTAATATTGCATCATATTCCATGTTGTTGAATACAATTTATTTTCAAGTGACTATGTTATATGTTTGATAAGTATGGAAAGTGGATGTGTGTCACATAAAGATTGTGATAAGACAAGGTAGATATTCGTTAATATCAATAATGTAGATGATGTGTTGTTTAGTGACTGTAGAGTCACATATTGGATATGCCTCTAAATGGTTGAATATTCTATTTTGGTCTAATTAACCCATTATTTCTATAAAATTTATTTTTAATGGTATATAAACTATATTAAGGTTATATGGGATAACTTATGACATATTATGTGTAAGGGTACTTAGGAAATGATTCTTTTATATGAAGTATTATGGTTGTTGTATGGGAACTATGTTGGGTGTTTTTTATGGACCAAAATACCAATTTTTAGTGGTTGATTATTTTGTATTTACATAAAATTATCAGTGTATATGGATCTTTGTTTTTGTACAAAAATTTCATAGCATTTTAGTGAAATGAAAAATATATTTTTAAAACACAACCTTGATGAAAATATTTGTTAATTTTCTCTCTATAATAGAAGTATAATATGTATATATCATTATAGATCGTCAAACCATATCATAATGAACATCAGAAATTTTTCTTCACCTAAAAATTAAATTCAAAATAAATAATTATAACCAGGGGAAGGAAATAAATGAATGGGTTATATTAGATGGCCATTTAGTGTAAACATATGAGATATAAATCTAATATCATTTGAAATCATAACGTAAGTACATGGGTATGTTGTCATGAAAATAAAATAGAAAGTTCATAAACATCCATTCATTGATCATAATCATTGTTTGGGTCAAAAACCATTATCATATAAGAATAAATTTCCCATAATAGTGACTAATCATCATAAATTAATCATTGACCACATCAAACATTCATAAAACTGTGTCACCATCTTATATATTAAAAAAAATCATATGTCAATTTTAACATGAACTACCATAAACATAGTGGATTTTTACATATCTACCATTTCCCAATATGGTTCCAAACTCGATAGTTTACTATAGTGGATTTGGATTCACATATTTTCCATAGTGTATCATGTTGATTGCCTTTTTTACCATTATTACTTAATGAGATATACTTTTTTACAAAATGTATTGGAGGGAAACATAGCATCTACCTTTCAAATGGTGAAAAAAATTATTATGTCTTACAAAATCTCATAGAGAAATCATTATATCATAATATAATAACCCATGTAATGAAGACAAGTTCCAGAGACATTATATCAATTTACCATTTCATAACCCATAAAAAATTAATGGTTTTTATAAATATTTCATCAATATAATAATTTACCATATATATAAATTATATTTAATATATCAGTAAGTATTGTCTAATGTGATTTACAGGAAACATTAAAGGATTACTTTTTAGAATTAAATGGGCATTGAAATTTCCCATGGAACCCTTATTGAAGAATTTTTCCATTACACATTAAAAACCATTTTTGAAATAGTAAACGTTTTGAAAATACATTTTCATAAAAAATAAACATACTATCATATATATGATGTTATAAAAATCAATTATATTTTATTGAGAAAAATAATCATTCCATTATAAAAATTCATTTTATAAATTGAAATTTAATAATTAATTTTTAAAATCACATTCATTAAAAATATATACTGAAATATAAAAAATATGTTTTCAAAGTTATTTAAAATAATTCTTATTGTAAATAAAATTTCCTCTATGCAAATAAATTTTACTAATGGAAATCATATAAAATATTAATGAAATCGTTTTCATTGAAAATAATTATTGAAATTTGTAATATATTGTTTGAAGAAATGTTTTATTTATGATGGTGTAAAATAAACGTCATTTCATTTATTTTAAAAAACGATTCTTTCAAACATTTAGTGAGAGAAAATTTTATATTATTTAGATAATTTCATAATTATTAATTTTAAAAATATATTTAATTGGTAAAATAAATTTTAAATTTTCTTCAATAAATAATTTGGATGACTTAATACCAGTTTTGAAAACATTTTTAGAAAACATGATTTTAGAATAAAAATATTTTTAATTTGAATAGATAAATTATGTTAGTTTTTTATAAAAAAACTTATTCTTAATTAGTAAGTATAAAAATGAGTGTAATGTGATAGGATAAAATTTTTCAAATTAAAAATACAATAAGAGAATGTATTTCATGGCTTTCAGGAGAGAAGGATCATATTATTTTATCATTAAAATGATAAACATAAAAAATCATAGTAAATGATATAATTGTTTCATAAAACCTTATCATTATTTTAACTATTGTATTGTAAACTCTTATAAGGAGATATAATAAAATTGATATTTAAATCCCAATAATTTTCCAATTAATCATCATAAAATAATATCATGTAAAATATATGATCAAAAACTAAGTAGTTTGGGAATATGTAATGTCTCTCATGGAAAAATAAAATGAGAAAACAATCCCCTACAAGAAGTCTCAAATTTCCACATACTCAGTCGAACCTCTACAATAAATAATATAATTAAATTGTATATCTATTAAAGAACTATAACTATATATATCATTCCATATATTCATTACATATGACCTAATATTATAGGATTACTAATAATTCTATATTAATGATATGTTTCGGTTGGTAACTTCTTTGGATTATGGGTACATTATGATTATCCATATATTGTCCTATTATAATGATAATAGATCATTATTTTCCAAAATATTAATCATAACATTAATATAATATATATTTATTTTATATGTATTTATATTGATCATAATAATTTAGAGTTATAAAATAAAATACACCAATAATAGAGATGGTATTTTATACATACACATTAACAATGTTTCAATTTTCAATATATAAAGAATAAAAGTAATGTAAATTATATATTAACTATATAAAATTAATTTTATTTTATATATATATAATAATTTAATTAAATAGGAACTTATTACCTTCCATTTAATGTGTGAAAAAATGGCAGTGCTTCGTGAGGATGTAGTGAAGCAGGCATAAAAATGACGATATCATATTCCCCTGGAATGGAAGGTAAAAATGTAAAAGTTATATCTTGTATCCAAATGCATTAAAATATCCTAATTATCACATATAAAAAATAAATTCATCATTATATCTATATGTGAGTGGTTAAAATGAAAAACTATAACAATGGTATACGAGGTAATAGTTCTCTGTACACATGAACAATGATTTTAGAACAAATTTTTTGGAATATGATAAAGAGTTAGATAATCCCATTATTGAAATCACATATAAGTTTATGTAATCAACTAGGGAAATTATTTAATAATAGTTTATTATTAGTTGATGTTGGTCATGAATGTTATAAAATATGATGGTTAGTTTGGGACCTTAAATCTTCATCGGACAAATATGTTTTTTATAAAACAAACGGAATAATTTTATACAATTTTGAATAAATTATGGTCTTTGGTATTATTGTATATATTTATGTATTTGAATTGTACAGTAAGCCACATAATCATGGGTGTTAAAAATCTAGTGAAATTTGAGACTTTTCATTCTTAGGAGTGTGGAGTGAAAAATAGGAAATTTGTCCATTGAGATGGTCATAGATATTATTTATAACCTCTCAAGTGGTCCTAGAATTTGGTGTTCAATCATATTTCATGATTTTTGAAGAAATATGAGCTATTCCAGTTTATGAGAAATATTTAAAATATAATTAATTAAATTTTAATTTGATTTATTGTGTTCACTCTTTCATATTTCTTAAATAGTGTTTCATATTATCATTATAATTATTCAATTTTGTCCATAATGTGATGTTTTTAGTAGGTGAGTCCTAACCTTGAATTGGGAAACTGGGCCTACTTTTTTTGTCTCATTTTCCACATCATGTTTATCATTATTCCAACTTTTTCAAAAAAATTCCATGTACTCCCTATAATATTCCGCCCATTGGTCTTTTTAGTTGAGAGATACAGATTAAGAGAAGAAATGGATAGGGATAAGAGGAGGTGTTTTTTTGAATATCTGGTCACCTAGGATCATCATGCAACAAATGTGGATCACATATCAAATAGAATCATTTATAGTTACCTCCTAGATGATTTCATATTTTACCTATTATTCCACATATTCCTAAAGAGTATGATTTTAAGATCTAATGTAACATCATAGGTAAATAAATTATTTGAAATTTTTTATATTTATCAATATTTGTAAATTATATATTAATTTTACTTTAACAAAAGGGTGTTTCCCGATTTAATGATAACATCTTCTCTTAAGTTCGTTTCTTTAATTTTACATATCCAACCCCCTAAACATGCTATATTAATTTATTATATAGAAAAACTTGTATCCTCAATATAATATGTTGTTTTTATCTGATGGATTTGAAATAAACTTCCACACACGTCCATCTAATGGATATGAAAATAGTGTTTCTGTGGACGACGAACTACAGCCTCAAGAAATAATGATTGTTCAAATATCTCCATACGCCTCTCATGGTGACCATTATGATAGAACTATATATATAAGTGATATATATTATATTTATATTGTCTATATACTTCTGTATTTTTCAATAGAGGAAACTTTTATGGTTTTCATAATGGTTAAATATGATAATTTCATTTGAGAAACTGTGGACTACCACCCCCTCAAAGTGATATGAATCGTTCATGACATACGTGAGACGTATAAATGACGGAGTTAATGAAAATATATATGATATTATAATTGAATTAAAATATACCTATGTATCATTAATTTCTCTATACATTAAAAAATGAATTAGAAAGGAATGTTGCAGTCATGCGTACATACGGTTTACCGTCTCTATAAACGGTGCATTTCATTTTTTATCTCTAAATGTTATGCACTATTATAAATACACACATATATATATATTGGATATATATGATATATATTAAATTTAAATAATTAATATTATTCAGGATGTGATATAATTTTCACTACATGGACAATTTGTAATTATAACAAGTTCATTTTTTACTCATGTTACGAACATCGACAAAATGTCTAATATGATGTCAAATATTTAACTAAATGATATAGAAAGATAATAAGTTATATAAAAGGAATAATATAATGTGAAAAATGTTCTTTTGAATGTTTAAATTAACTTATTTATATTATTCGGGATGAACAAGGAAAATACAAGACAAGTTAGACTTGAGGTAATGGGTTTTGTGTCTCACCTTTAATTCCATGACATTTCCTTTGTTATCCACTTATTTATTAGATGTGTTGTATTTGTACTACCATTTTGGAATATATTATCTTGATTATTTTAATATTATTTTATGCGATTAATAGTTTTGTGTTTATTAATTTTTGTTCATACGAATCGATTGATTGCTACGGGGTAAGCGGTTTTCACCAAACTTTTTATTCCCGTGAAATTCAGGCTATATTTTCCACTATTTACATCTTTGTGGTGTATGTACTACCGATGATTTTATTATTAGGGTAATTTAATTTAATTTATGGGTATTTACATCTTATTTTTATACTATTTACATCATTGGGTGTATTCTTCGTATGTCACCAAATCAGAAAGGGAACTTTCACCGTCCTCCTTTTAAAAGACATATTTTTGTTTTGTCTTTTAATTTTCATCTCCTAATGTGGTGATATGATCTTCTATATCCTTATTGATGTAAATTTAATGTCCACGTAATTAGATACCCTTTTCCTCCCATCAAATCATTTTCTGAATTTCTAATTGACGTCGTTAGGTTCCAAAATTTTCATAAGGGAACTTTTTAACCCAAATTTCCATTCATTGGGTAAATATTATACTTCATGATTATGTCTTGATATGATTATGTGTGGAATTTATATTTATTTATTTATGTTTCAATTTCCCCTCCTATTTATGAGGATATACTTTTAATACACATAATCACTCCATTGATAATTTTTCAAGACATCAATATGAACATGATAAGGGAAATCTTAACTAAATTTCAATTCATTGAGTTAAACATCCATGTCAGTGGTTTTGTTTTTAAAAGAACACGTGTGAATGTCCTATGATTGATTTACACAGAATATCCAATCATATTGAGTGTATTTATATGTGTCATATAGAAATATTTTATTCATTTTTATTAATCTAAGGACATCGTCATTGTTAGGGACTCCGTCCCAATCTCCATTTATTGAACCATGTTTTGATAAAATACACCTATTTATTTTAGATGATATATACTAAACAAATTTGACTTTTAATTTTCATTTGATTGGATTTTTTTTATAGAATGATTTTACTAAATGAAAAAAGGAATGTTTTTAATGTTTGTAGCAACATTGGCCTCTCTGCCACATTAATCATTAGTTTGATACATCTATAAGACTTAATGATTTAAAAAAGGAAAAGAATTCCCTTATTATATTATTGGGTGTTTTGGTATTGAAATTGGTTTTTGAAATGGATTTTTTATTTGAACATCTTGAAATGATTTATTGTGATTTAAATGTGGAAATGTAATATTTCATTCATGATTGTCCTATTTGTTATTTTTTGTAACGGTACATGGTCATTTTTTGGGAGGTTACGTGTTAAACCAAATGATAGGTGGTTTGTTGATAAACCAGTATGGGTGGTTACATGATAACATCCAATGAATAGGATATGGAATTCGACCATATGGATATTACATTTAATGATATGTGTGGATGTTAACCAAATGTTTATTCCATCTAAGTATGCTTATCTCCAAATTTAACATTATATGTAATGTGATATTTCTATGGGTTTTATGGTAATATTTTGGTTGAAAAGGGTATGTAATTATCTATTATTCAATGAAGAGTATATACTGCATCATAAAGGTGAAAAGTAGTACATTTGATAATGTATTCATGGTTTACTTGTTATATTGAAAAACTAACAATTTTCCTTCTTTGTGTATCCTTTACTAAGATTTTTTTAGAATCTAATGTTTTTGAAATTATTTCCATAGGACATAAAGTCTAGTATAATCAAGGATGAGATTATAGAAAATTCATACTGTCTTCAACATGGAACTAGATATATTTCTTTTTATGAGTTTTTATTTTTTGAGAGAATGGATATTGAGTAGTAGTGTCAACATGTAATATTTGTGTTGATACCTAATAGTTATAGCATAATTATCTAAAACTCTAAACCTAAAAAAATCCTCATTGTGAATTTTAAAATTTAACTCATGATTAAGTAATGTTTTATGTTCGGGTCCTTATAGTTGGTATCAGAGGACGGTTTAGTCAACTTTAGGGATTAGGGGTTATCATTAAACATATGGTTTGTCCCGATGTATTCTATTTCAGTTGAATCATTGTTTTAAAAAAAATATAGATCATGGAATGTCTGTTACAAATGGAAAGAGGAGGATCTCAAACAAAATTCATTTCACTTCTTGATGAAATGCTTGAAATAATTATTGGAAATTCATGTTTTAATGATTTTGAAAATTTTTGTAGCATACAACTCAAATAAATGGATTTGTTTGAGATATCAAACACGTACACTAAACCTTGATATCATCGTGGATCATGAGTTTTAATTAATCAATTACTATTTTCTAAATATTCTCATATTTTCTGTAAAGGTAAATATTATCAAGGCATTTTCAAATATTTTACGTTATCATATGATTTTGAAGAATATTATGATTTTGAAAATGGTGCTGATGAATGATACCCTTGCACATCCTATTTATATTTTCATTTACAATATAGTCTCTTATAAAATACTTATGCAATTTTAAAAGGACTATTGATTTAAATTCTCAACTCAAACTTGGTCCGACTATTTTATAAAAATCATGTTTTATAGTATGTTTCCAAATTAAACGTCATACATGATTATTTTATGAAACGATTTTTTTGCGAACACCCATATGTCCCAAGTTGTACAAGGTGTATTTGGATGAAGGAAGAAAATTATTTTGATGGATCTATAAAAAATTATTTCAATGCATGGTCCTTCTACCTATGTTAACAAGATGATGATGAAACAATATGGACACCATGATCAACGTGTTATGTTCTTTCTTTTGGAGTAGTTTTATTTTATCATGTTTATGTGAAAAAATGAAAATATATAAGTCATTGAGGTCTTAATGTATTGGGATGAATATTAATGGTATAAGTAAACCATTGAGGATTAAAAAATGTTAGGTTTATTTTTAAGTTTTATTAAAATAACAAATTGTATGATGGGTGAAAAACTATCACGTCTGGTAAGGCTGCAGGATTCAAACCCACGACAGAAGGGCGACAAGGGAAAATTGCCAATGACTAGCCTACGTGATGTCCCTGGTTAGTATAACATGTTCTTTATATTTAAATGATTATATGGATGAAAAATAAGTTGATTGTGGGAACATATGTTTTTCTAAATAGATATCCTTAATATAGGAAACTGATTCCGTGATTATGTGATAATGGTTATTTTGGAAGTTGTTCTATATTATGGAAAATCACGATATGCTTATAGGAAATAGAATACATTGGTAATTCATTTGAGGATTAATGGTGGTATTTTATTTTGGAATAACTTATATTTTATTTTGGACATATAGCTATTGAGTTTAATTATATAAATTATTAACCTATCATTGAGAACATGTGGCTAGGTTAATTACACTTCATTATGAGACATTAAGAGATGTCCATGTTACTTGTTGATAATTGTTACGATTTATTGTGGAATACTATGTTATTAGGTCCTTATGAATTTTAGTTTTCAATCTATGATTTTATTACATTGATGAATTTTAAGGATTGTAGTATATTGAATGGTCTTTGTAGAACATTGGGTACTATTTGTGGAATTTTAGAGATTAATAATAGTATTTAATTTTATAAATTATTATTCTTTTTGGGGAATATCTGATCATGTACAATGATTTTGGGATTTGGTTGAAGTCTAAATACACGGGAAATATATAGTTTATCTTTTGTAGATTATGTGATACTCTATTATCTGATTCTAGTGCGTCAGTTTTCATCTAGTATTCTGGAATACTCATTGTTTCTAGAATACATGAGATTGTGGTAGGAATTTAGCAATGGAGGAAAGTCTACATGACAAGTATGTATTTTTCCTTATATTTTTAGTTATCCTCCTGAATAAATTCTTCAACATTATTAAAAGTAACATAAAAGAAAAAAAAATTATGTTAAATTTTCCAACATGGGAATGAAAGACTATTTAACCTATCACATGTTTCTGATTTTTTGGTAGTTAACTTTCTCCAAATCATGTTTTCAATCACTCTCCATAAGAATTGAACACTTAGTTTCTCCCCCATATCCATGTTTTCATGGAATACTTTTATGGGTTCTCTCGGGTGACCATTGTACATATCATTCATTCTTTTAAAGGGATAAGTTTATTTACAGTGTTTATGATATGGGAAATTCAATGAAGTTTCCAATCATAAATTTAAAATTGCACGGACATAATTTCCAAATGGGGGGAAGGATGTAACATCCCTGTTAAATGAAGAACATGAAATTTTTTATATTTATTAATAGTTTTAAATTAAAGAATAATTTTAATATAAAGGGGATGCTATGATCAATGGAGTACCAGATATGCATCAAAGGTTTTTTTTTGAAATCTTATGTTGCACACAACGTTGAGTTACACTGAAAAATAATACTATAATATTATTATTTTAAATGGTAGTTAACGCATAGTTGTTGTATTAGCAGAAATGAAAAAAATGAATAAAATATTATTACACATGTTAATTATATATCATTAAAATTATCCAATAATATTTAGACTCTTGAAATAATAATGATTATGAATTTAAACATAAATACTATAATATTCTTTATAATGTTGATTTACCACCTTTTGATGGAGAACCCCTTTTAAATATAATTTTTTTCAATTTAATATGTTCTATTTGAAAAAATAACATTATTATTTAGAATCTAGAAATAAAAATATACTTTGGATGAAATTTGGTATTTTCCTGGTAATGTTCAAATTTTAATGAATATTTAAAAATACTGTATTTTAATTCAAAATTTTTTATCTAATTTATTTATATGGTTATGATGTCCTTTTAATCGAGTTTAAAGTGTAATTATATTATATTTATACCATTTCATCCAATTTTGGTCATTGGAAGTAATTTCACTTTTAATGTGGGCAGAAACAAGTGCCAATATTTTGATTATTATTATTATTTCTTAAAAACATTTTTTTTGAAAATGAAAATTAATTAAAAATTAATTTCTTCCACATATATGTTTTGAATTTGGAAAAATGTATTCAATATTTCTAGACAAGAGGATGAAATTATGTAAATAGGAAACTTTTATTTTTTTACATGATGAATATTGACTTTAGTAAATATTTCATTTACCGTGGTTAAAATGAAAATCTAGTAAATAAGGGTAATTAAATAATATTATAATAAATTTAAATTACCATAATATGTGTCCTAATATAATTTTTTATAAATTTCTGACCATGGGCATACATGGGTCGATTTTGGGACCCCATGGAACCACTTGGGAGTGATAATGAGACATTATATTAATTGATTTAATGTAAAGACAAAAATGACATAAACATATATCTTTTGGAAAATAAATTTTTATATAGGGTTATATAAGATATATCATGGACTATAAATATTAATTATAAATATAAAAATATTTCCTACATTATGGTACTTGTTTTATAATTTTTATAATTCAAATATATAAAAATATATATGACACACTGATGATGCAGTGTTTACCTCATTAATGAATGATTTAAATAAATAAGATTATAAAAAATAAAAATATATCCAAAACCTATCCAATTATTATTGGATAATTTTATTTAATTACTATAGTCTTATTACCTTATACATTAATGAGTTTTGGACCTTTATAAACCTAAAATGAATATATAATAAAATAATAATTTTCAAACATTCTTAAAGAACACCTCCTCCCCCTTATAAAAGGATACAACATATAAACCATTCCTCACACTTCTCAAGACCCATTTCTCATCAAACCTATGCCCAATTAATCTCCATACATATCTCTATTCCTCTTAGAAGCCTTACAACAGGCAGAAGGCAATTCAAGTAAATCATTGGGTACACACCAAAGGGAGGTACCCGATATAAAGGTAACATCTTCTATTAAGTTCTATCGTTTTATTATAAATCTCCTACACCAAAACTCTCAGTATTCATTTATTTTATATAAAAAATAATCTTCAATATACTTTATTGTTTTTATGAGAATTATTCGAAATATAATTCCACACACCTCCACCTAATGGATACGAACATATTGTTTCTGTGTACTGTGAACTACTACCTCATGAAATGATTATTGTTAAAATATATCCAACTGACTCTCATGGTGTCCATTATGATGGAAATGTATTTATATGTGATATATATAATATTTATATTGTCTCATTACTTCATTATTTTTCATTATGTTATTCTTTTATGGGTTCCATAATGAATAAATAGGACAATTTCATTTAAGGGATTGCGGATTACTGCCCCCTCAATGTGATATGACTCGTTCATGCCATAAGTGGGACACATAAAGGATAGAGTTAATTAAATTATATAGGATAATATACTGGAATTAAATTATACCTATGTATCATTAATTTTTCAATCCATTATGAAATGACATATAAATGAAAGTTGCGGTCATGCGTACGTATGACTTACCGTCTCCATGAACGGTGCATTTCAATTCATATCTCCCAGTGTCATTTAATATTATAAATACATATATATAATATATATATATATATAATATATATGATATTTAAATCATTAATATTATTATTGAGATAATATAATTTTTACCACATGTACACTTTGTAATTATAAAAATTACATTTTTGAATCAAGTTCTAAACATCATCAAAACTTACTATATGAACTCAAATAATTAACTAATTGTAATAAAAACATAATAAGTATTATAAAAGTAATAATAAAACATGAAAAAAGATTCTTATGAAAGTATAAATTATCTTATGTTTATTATTTAAGGAGAACAACAAACATACAAGATAGGAGAACTTAAGGTAAGTGGTTTCTTATTTCACTTTTAATTCTATGATATTTCCTTTGTTCGCCACATATTTCTGGCATGTGGTGTATTTTTTACTACCATTTGATATATATTATCACCATTCTATTTAAATTCATGGTATTCATTGCATAATTTGGTGGTTATTAATTCTTTTCCATGTGAATTGATTGATTGCTACATGGTAAGGGGATTTCATCTCACTTCTTAATCCCGTGAGATTCAGGCAATATTTTTCACTATTTACCTTTGTGTTGTGTATATACTTCCCATGAGTGTATTATTTCGTTAATATAATTTAATTTATGGGTATTTACATCTTCATTTTATACTCCATCATTCATGGGTTGTATGTTTCATGTGTTACCAATTCAGTAAGATAACCTTTCACCCTCCACATTTTAAAAGACTTCTTTTTTGTTTTGTCTTTTAGTTTACATCATCTTTTGTTGGCACATATTATTTGATATATTTATTTATATAACTTTTATTTCCATGTGATGAGACATAATTATTTATCTCATCAACTCATTTTATGAATTTATAATTGACGTCGTTAGGCTGCTGAATTTTCATAAGGGAACTTCTTAACCCAAATTTTCATTCTTTGGGTTACTCTTATACATCATGAATATGTAATGACATGATTATGTATGGAATAACTATTTATTTATTTATGAAGTAATTTCCACTCCTCTTTATGTGGATATACCTTTGATACACATAATAAATCCATTGTTAATTTATCAAGTCATTATTATAAACTTCATAAGGGTAATCTTAACACAGTTTCCATTCGTTGAGATAAAAATATTTCTCATTGGTGATACCCATGACTTAATAAATTTTAAAAATATTTTTTCTATTAATAAAGGATATTTTCCTAATGAAATGTATTAAATGGTATTTTATGATCTCATTCAGTCTTATATGACATCCATTGATGATACCCATGACTTAATATGTTATTGATCAATGTATACAATTCATATTATTTCATAGAATGGTTCATTATTTTATGGCAGGTTGTTTATGAGTTTTTTTCTATCTAACATGTTATCCCATTATAAATTCATATAAAACCAGATCATTTTCAAGGGTTATTATATGTTGTCATGATTATAAAATATTTATATTTGCCATATGTTGTGATATGAGAACATGTATATAATACCCATATAATTTAATGTGTTACGATATGATAAATGATGATGATCTAGTTGAAAACATATGTATGATTTCCTTACAATATGGTTGGGACATATATATCAACCATTTCATTGGTAAATGTTTTATATCTAATGAGGTAGACATTGCTGCAACGGGGAGTGAACATGGATTAATAATGGACATATTTCACGAATATTTTCTTGGGAGTCATCATTCCCTTCTAATAAGGCTTGGAATGTAATCCCAATCTACTAATATTTCCACGGTAGTGATTACTTGAATATGATTGAAATAATTAAAAATGTTTAGGTGTATTCAATAATTATATTTCTTATTCATATGCTATCATTTTATGGGATTTACCCTTATTCCATTATGATTCATGACTTAGGAAATTTTCAATTTTTATTCTATGACTCTTGTAGATGACCATTGATATGAAGGTTATGATCTTAACATTTTTATATTATGTTAACATACCATTAATTTCATTTTAGGAATATGTATGTATATAATCTATCCTTTTTGAGCATCCAGTTTAAACTATTATTTTTTAATTAATGGTCTCTAGGTTATAAATAATAGTTTTAATATTGGACCAATACTGGGGAAGATCATTTAAGGACATGTAGATGACCTTTTCACCATGATTAAAAATTCTATTTCTTTTTTTGTAGACAATTTTATTTATTAAGGTCATCAATAATTTAATTTTTTTCATTTGAAGAATATTCATCTAAAATGATGATACATCCATATATGTTATGATAGGGTAGATGTATTTTGTATGAAATGTTTGTTTTAATCAACCATTGGAATATATGATGGAAATTATTTTGTGAGTCATGTATATAAATTTATAAGTATATTTCGTTTGATTCCTCTATTTACATATCAATGGACGAGGTAATGCTTATAAAAATATTATAGAATGAAGGTAAGGGATAGTGTGAGTGATTTACCATATTTTCATCCTAATATAGATACAACGAGTATATGTTTATTTGGAAAAGATCTTCATAGGGGTAAAAAAGCCGATAACAAATTATTGAGCTAGACATTATCAAGATGTATTCAAAGAAAATGGGCCTTCTGAACTTCTAGATTGACACACCTACAGGGTGTGATTTCAGAAATAAAAAACTATTCATGATCAATCATAGAGGTTTAAAGTTAATGTTGTCTGTGAATAAACATTGATATACCAATGGATTCATATTTTAAATAGGTAGGTTTCATTATGTTGAAATATATAATAGTTCTTTTATTATTTTCATTTTATCACTGATGATAAGTGTTACTCACACTATGTTGTTTGGTTTTAGTCCATTATTGGAACTATAATGAATTGAGTAAACAATGAATGTTTCAGTTGTGGTAAAAAAGTGAGGGACTTATAAAAGGAAAAAATAAGTCACAAGATATAGGAATTGAGTGACTGACGTGACCACATCCTGGTATAAAAAAATTTATAGAGACAATCATGATTACCAATAGTATTAAATATTTTGTTGATGCTGGTCTCGTCTAGGAGTATTGAATAGGCCAATCATCCAGTGGATGTATGGAGGATTTCCTCTTGACTCAGGACAAGGGGATACTATATATTCTAGACATAAAACACCATTAATAGAGTAGTATCCCTCAGATGATCAGTTTATATGTGAATATGATTATTATGTTTAGTTTTATTGAAAATTATATATTATCAGTGTGGTGTGAACATGATTTAGAGGAACACACATTTCATGGAAGAGGATGGTATAAAAGGGGTAATGTAATGTTAGTGACACATTATGACTAAGGAAAAGGGAACTAAATGGAGGAATGACTGCTTCAAAATTCCTATGTTGATTCATAAAATATCATCTAATAGGGGAAAGGGAATTGAATTTTTACAAAGGCCTCATGATTTGAAACACAACTAAGGTTCCAGTCTATGAAGTTGTAAGCTTCAGCTAATGTGTGTATAGAGCAAGGATCCATGGCATGGTGGTATGGGATGAATGAATGTAATAGAGAAAAAGAAATACCTTCAGACACTTTTTTATTATAATGATGAAAATCATGAAAGGATATCAACAATAATTCCACATGGGATAATGTGGATTTAATATTAGAAATAGTGGTTTTGACAGATGTCATTAATGATGAAATGGACAGGATAAACTAACATGATTTGATTTATTTTCATAGGGATTCAATGAAAGGAAGATCAAAATTATGGAGTAAATCCATACCTGAGAACTTAATAACCACTCCATATGATGAATTATTATAGGAATACTATATCATGAATATTGAAAAACTACAATTTGAACTATACATGGTACAAAAGTTTAGTAATAATATCCCAGTTTTCATCAATTTATTGATTTCCATTTGTGTTTATTGACCATCTGTAGTGTCTCATATTTTCCATGTAATATTTTTAAATATTATATGGTATTATATTGAGTCTAGAAATATCAACATCATGCAATTCGGAGGCCTGGAGTTCCTGGAATAAATGTTTGAAATAAATAAAAATATTAAACAGCGCGCATGAGCGGTTTTCCTGTAAAACTAGAATAACATTTAAATTGATTCCCAGATCCGAAATCAGAGGGAACCAATGCATTCATAGTAGCAAAATTACCTTTAGCAGGGCCTAACATCGACCGGTGCAGGTCGAATGTGAGAGTTAGATTTTGGACATTTAATAGAATTAAAATAAAATAATAATTTATATGATTTAAAAGTTAACTTTTTTTAATTGTCACATAAATTCCCCCATTTAAATACATGCTTATGAAATTTTCTCATGGATTGCCTCATAGACCTACCAATTGAGAGAGAGACACTTGGATTTTTAGAGGAGGCACTGTTGGCGGATGATAACAATGCATCTCGAATCTGACAAACCTCAACAACGAATGTGATATGGTGATCATTCTTCAACTGGATCGAGGTAGGGGTTGTTATTTTGATTTCTTCTTTCCCCATTTTTGGATTTAACGATGAATGAGGATCCACCATGAACATGTTGATCCATGGACCGTGCATTCTTATAGGAGGGTGCTATTTTCTGTTTCATTCGGGGTTTGATCTGAGAATTTTAATTGTGATAAATGTTGGATTATCATTTTGATTCGCCTTGTTTAACCCTTCTAATGGTATCAAATCATCGTCGTGAAAAATAATGGCAGAGGTTCATTCCTAATACTAGTGTGTTGAATTTTCTTCCAATGTTTTCATGTTCTTCACGGGGCGATGAACAACAGATCATTGCACATCCATTTTGTGACGCAACGATCAAAAATTAGAGACCTGACATCATGGCAGCCTAGCATAGGTGAGACGGTGATGGAAGAGGAAAAAATCAACATGGTTTGGGAACAATAGTTCATTTAAATTACTTTGTTTGGAAGATCAAAATTCATTTTCAGGGAAGATCAGAGCCCCAAAAATATCAGAATAAACTTCATGATGTTGGGGCGACCTAAACCCAACAGTTTCATTACTATCGGATGGTTGGATCAATGAATAGGGCAACACGGGAAGCACGAAGGTAGAGGTTCATGATTCTAGAAATTTACAGAATACACAACATGTATTCTTATGAACAAGTTGTGTGGACTGGATTAGCAGTGGCTAGGTTTTTGGGTATCAGACAGGTATTTCATGGCGTGTGACCCTAGAAAAATGGCATTATAGACAATCCCTGAAGCTCGGCGTGTATTATGGGATGTTCACAGACACAATATGGACTACAGGGATTTGGAAGGTGGAATGTAGAACCTAAGTATCATGGAATAGGTGAGTACGTGGGACTCGACGTTTATACATGGGATACATGGAAACCAGTTGGAGTACACAGTTGTGTACTCCACCACATGGCCAGGTGAGGACATTAATGCGGGTCACCCCGTGTATCAATTACACGAGTTGGCATACATGGGCTGAGACTGTGTACGGGCACAGGTGCAGCGTACATGAGGAGGAACCCAGATACTTTGAAACAATGTGTGATCATTTTTACAGGCTGTGTAGTTTTGTTTTAAATGACCAGCCTTATGACACAGGCTGTTGAACAAGAGAAGTATCCATGATCAGAAGATGGTGTGTGACACTACTACACACCATATACTTTTCTGTACATTTCTTGATCATCTTGTCCACTATTTCTTGGTCATGTTTCATTTGGGTTTCTTCCCCTTCTTCTAGTTCCAGTGAAGGTCATGTATTTTTTCCTTCTATAAGAGTATTATCCCTTAAGTAGGAATTTCTGAGATAGAGTCAGGCGTCCCTCAGAGAGGCCCGAAGCGAGATCCTCTATCCATTCTTGACCCTAGGTAGAGTCAGGTATCAACAATACCATATCTATAGGGAACTGACCATCTACATAGAAGGTGATTCCAGATGACTTCCGGTAACTGGGAAGCCCCTGGCAGTGTTCCTCATTTGTGTATAGTGATCTTTTTCCCCCAGGAGTGTGTTCTCTCGGAATCAGTGTATCTTACTCTCGAGGACATTCCTGATGAATAATAATTCTCTGACAGACGTCATCTGAGCTATTAGAATCGTGGAGTGATTTCTCCCTGAACGAGTCAATTCTGGAATCTTCAAACTGAATCCCTGGCAGGGGTATTCAATTGACTGACATGTCCCATAGACAATGGGTCTCGGTTTTGAGTATATTTGGTTTTTGTTCTACTATTTTATGTTTGGTAGAAATAAATTGCGTAGAGTTGACTGTACATTTCCATTCTGTATTTTTTTATCGTTTTTGAGGTCCTCTACTATGTATTGTTATACTCACCCCTACACAGGGTTTTCCCACACATTTTCAGTCTTGTGCAGACGAGCAGCCTTTTGATAGAGTCCAGGGTGGACCAATATTGGACCAAGATTTCTGAGATCCCTATAGGACAAGGTATCCCTACATCTAAAAGAAGTAGTCCCATTACCTCGTTGTGTTTACAGTTTAGATTTTTTAATTTTCAAAGTCATGCTTTTGGAAGGCTTGTATTCTGGTCCAGTTAAAGTTCAGTACAGTACTTTCTGTCGTACTCTATTGGGTGGGTTTAGTTATATGCATGCATTTTTTTAACGTAGTTGTTTTTACATTTCATATATTGGGGGATTTGAGATGTGTGTGTCTATACGGTTACTTATGAAATGCCTCCCATGATAGTAATAAGCCTACATGGTGCTAGTCACCAGCCCCTGGCCTATTTGAGGCATGCTTGGGGAGTCACAGCGCATGCCCCACTTGGACGAGTCTTGAAAGAGTGGTATCATTGGTGGACGGTTCTACCTTAGGACCAATATTCCGGGAGATTGGGTTGAGGCAATAGTGTTAAGTGTTTCGAGCTCAGAATTCAGGACATAGACTCTATTGATGGTTCGGAAACCAATATATACATACACTAGGACTCTAATAAGCTGTTTTTCAACTCGGTACATGAAAATTCTATTTGTGGGGAAGTAAAATAATGGTAAATGTATTATATATTAATGGGTCGTGTTTTCAATGTCCTTTGTGGCAGATATCTACATATATACTAATTAACCATGGAACATTATGTTTACTTATAGGACGCCTACACAATGTATACCCACTAGCATTCAGCATCACGATCATGAGGATGACCCACTCAGTGACGAGGATTCAATATAGGGACTAGATCTCCAAGAATTTCCACCAGGTGGTGGACCTTCTATACCACCACCAGTGGAGAAGACGGTGTTACCTGCAGTACCGACTGATGAGGGGTGCTGGCTGAGCGTGCTCAATGATTTCCAGAGACAGTGACCCCTCATGTTCCAAGGTGACCCCAACACTCAAGCGGATGAGGACTGACTTGTGGTGGTGACTAGAGTTATCTATCTATTGAGGACACCAGAGGACCAAATAGTGATCCAAGGAAGGATCAATCTTCAGGGCTTGGAAGGACGATGGTGGAGTCTGACCACACAGACTCATAACGAGGTGACAATTTCAAGGACGGAGTTTGAGCAACTCATTTTTTAGGAGTTCTCTCCAATTATGCTGAGAGTAGTTCTCACGAAAGAGATTCTTCATCTCTAGTATGGATGTTTGACGGTAGATGACTATTTATCGAGGTTCATCAACCATGAGAGGTACTCGATTGATATGGCCAGGGATCATTTCATCATAGCTCAGACCATCGAACGAGGTCTACAACGAGACAACCGAGCTAGTGTCGTTCCTCTGTTCATTTATAATAATTCTAGAGTTCTCGAGTGAGCCATGGTGATTGATAGTTTTGTTGAATAGTAGAGAGAACCGATGACAGTTAGCCGCAGGTAGACATGTACAGAAACCTCGGCAGTAGGGATCCAAAGTCAGCCACAAGGATCAGGTCATGAAAGACGTCATAGGATGACCCATCACAGTGGATCAATAGTCCATGGATCTCAGTCTGGATCCAGTCAACCTAGGGTGAATCAAAGCTACATGTGTGATGGTAGAGGACATCTCGTTAGAAATTGTCTGACATGTCGACCTGCTGACAGGGAGGTGGTGGTTGGACCTCTGAGGTACAGGCATAGAATGGAGCAGACATACCCTCCTCGGTGCGGACATGGAAGTGGAGCATGGAGAGATATAGTTGGTGGAAGACTCTCCTATTTACGTCCACCACCACCCCCAGGAGGTATGCACCAGGCTAAGGGAGCTGGGGTACTGGGTCGAGGACAATAGAATGTGTTTGAGGCATACGACCCAGGAACTCCAGGGATGATCTGATGTACGATTTGTGTCTTCACTACCTTTATTGTTGTACTTATAAACATAGGTTCCAGACATTCCTTACTCACCACATGACTTGTGTGAAAACTTGAGATTTTTTTGAGCCACTAACTCTATCCAAACACTTGGAAACACCTACGAGAAGAGAACTGACGATCATGCACCATTGCAGACAGTCTGACTTTTTGCTTGGAGGTTAGAGTTATGTTTGGAACCTCTTGGTGGTAGCGTCGAGGCCATATGACATCATTCTCGGTATGGATTGGTTATCTTCGATCAATTCCCATATTGACTATTTTAGGAAAAGAGTGTGTTGTGTCTGCCCTGATGGGATGAGGATTTTCTTTCTCGACGAAAGGGAGACCTAGGTATCATTGAATGGGATCACACATAGGAGGGGGCATCCGATAACTCATGAGGTGGATAGCCTTTCCCTCAGAGCATTAGATATAATGAGCTCATAGTTCCCATTATGAGTGGTGGAGTACGATGAGGTCTTTCCCGATAATGTTCCAGAGTTACCTCCCTACTGTGAAGTCGAATTCTGCATCAACATACACAACAAGACGGTGCTGATTAACTCAAAAACATATCGGATGGCTCCATTAGAGATTTTCGAGCTGAGGGTGCAGTTGGAGTATTTTCATAACAAGGGTTTTTTAAGACACAATGTTTCTCCCTGGGAGGCCCCCATATTGTTTTTCGAGAAGTTATTATGGATTTTGTGATTGTACATGGATTATCAGCACATGAACTAGGTGACTGTGAAGAATATGTATCCACTTCTATGAATCAAAGATCTCTTCAATCATCTAAGAGTGGAATTGTGGTTCTCTAAGGTTTACCTTCAATCTGGATATCACCAGTTATAAGTGTAGGATGAGGATATATCGAAGATGTCATTCATATGCTACCACAGTCTCTATGATTACTTGGTGATGTCTTTCATGGTGACGAATTCCCCCATAGTGTTAATGGGAATTATGAACCAGATATTCTAGCCATATTTTGACCGGATCGTAGTGGTCTTCATTGACGACATCCTTATGTACTCGGCATTTGATTAGGAGCACACGAGACACCTGTAGATGGATCCCTACATACTAATAGAGCACTAGATTTTTGGGAAGCTCTTGAAATTCTAGTTCTGGAATCATGATGTCCACTTTCTAGGATATTTCATCTCAGCAGATGGAGTAGCTGTGGACCCAGCCATGGTTGAGGCTTTGTTAGCATGGGAGCCACCTAGGAGAGTGATAGAGGTGCGGAGCATCTTTGGGATTGCAGGATATTACCAGAGATTCATTTCTGATTTCTACTAAATATCATCACTGATGAAATCCTTGACTAGGAATGGGAAACCCTTCATGTGGATAGATAAGTGCCAACTAGATTTAGAGTTGTTGAGACAGAGTTTGATGAGTGCCCCGATTTTGAGACTGCCAAAGGAGGGTGTCGAGTATCTAGTTTTTTTTGATGAATCAGGAATCGTTCTTGGCTGTGTCCGGATGCAGAGACATGAAATTATTGATTATGGTTTGCACTAGCTTAGTCCACATGAGCATAACTATGTGACCCATGATCATGAGTTGTCAATGGTAATATTCACGTTATGATTTGGTGACATTAACTAATGGTCGGGCGGTTTGTCGTCTAATCTGACCACAAGAGCCTCAAGTAGATATTATCGTAGAGGGATGTAAATATAAGACTGAGGCGTGGGATTGATTTCCTCCAGGACTATGATTCGATCATCATCTGTACTCCTGGGAAGGGGAAAAAGGTGGCAGATGCTCTTATCAGAAGGTCGAGCCCAAAACGGTTGAGTGAGGCGACCTAGAATTTATCCATGATGAAGTTATTGTTCATGTACAAGGAGGATTCATTATACCTATTGTCAATTGTTGTCACCCTCCACTCTTTTAGAAAGTTAGGGAGGCACAATAACTAGATGTTGAGTGTGAGGATTTATATGTTTAGTTATCTATAGGACATGATCCTAATCGATATTCAAAAGTTTGGAGCACAAAATTATTTTCTAAGGAGACACTATTGTACTAGTGGAGTTGTAGTAAGAGGTCTTGATGGAGTTTCATACACCCCCTTGGAGGTACAACATAGAGTATCAAATATGTAACCAGATCTCTGACGACAATTCTGGTGGTCAAGAAATAAGAAGGCAGTAGCATAGTTTGTTTCTCGATGCCTTAAATTCAAGTCGGTGAAGGCTGAGCACTAGGTTCCAGTAGGATTAGCGTGCCCCTGGATGTTCCCGAGTGGAATTGGGATGTAATATCGATGGACCTTGTGATAGGATTACCATTAATGTCCAAGGGGCACGATTCCATCTGGGTGATCATTGACCACTCACCAAGTCAGACCACTTCCTTGCTATTAGGGTGTAGAGTTCAATAGAGAGCTTTGAATGCCTCTATGTGCAGGATATATATTTTCTTCATGGTGTCCCTTAGACAATATTCTTAGATGGAGATGCCTGTTTCACATCCGAGTTATAGAAGGGATTGTTGGAGGATTTTGGGACTCAACTATGCTTCAGTACAACATTCCATCCCCAGACAGATGGTCAGATGAAGAGGACCATTCAAGACCTAGAGGTTTTTTTTGTGGGCCTGTATGTTGGTCTTTGGTGGCAGTTTGGGGGACCACCTACCACTAGTGGAGTTTGGGTAAAATAAAATCTAGCACTACACCATTTTTATGGAACTTTTTGAGGCATTATATGAGAGACCTTGCTGGTCACACCTTTGTTGGACCGACCCCGGAGAGTCAACACTCATAGATACAGAGATGGTTTGAGCTACCACTAAGAAGGAGTGGATTATATAGGAGTGGATGAAGACTACAGAGAGATGGAGGAAGTCTTATGATAATAGATGACGAAGACCTATAGAGTTCGGGGAGGGAGACCACGCCTTTCTCCAGGTCTCACCTAGACGAGTGTCACAGATAATGGTCTAGGGCAGCAGGCTATCTCCGAGGATCATCAAACCTTTCCAGATACTGTTAAGAGTTGGAGAGGTGGTATACCGCCAAGCTCTACCACTACAGTTTCATCGGGTACATGATGTCTTCCACGTTTCACAGGTGAGGAGGTACGTCCATGAACCATCGCATATTATCGACTGGGGCGAGGTGGTAATCATGGTTGTAGAGACCTTTGTTGAGTACCCAGTAGAGATCTATGATCAGTAGGAGATGACCCTTCATGGGTGATCGATTCCCCTGGTGTGTGTCCAGTGGCAGCATGAGAATCTTAATGAGAGCACGTGGGAGTGGGAGGCTCAGATCCATGGATAGTGCCCACATCATTTTTAGTAGCCTTTGTTTTGGATTTTCAGGGACACAAAGCCACAAGGTGGGGAGAATTTAATGTCCCATATTATTCATGTATTATTTTAAAATAAGAACATTTGATCACATGCAATTCCGAGGCCTGTAGTGCTCAGAATAAATGGTTGGAATAAATTACAATTTTATACACCGCACACGATCATTTTCCTATAAAAGCGGAATAACTATTAAACAAGTTCCTAGATCAGAAATCTAAGGGAACAAATGCATTTAGAGAAGCAAATTTACCTTAGGTAGGGCCTAACATCGACCATTGTAGGTCAGCTGTGAGAGTTAGTTTATGGACATTTAATGGAAATAAAATAAAATAAAATAAAATAAAAATTTATTTTCCTTAAAAGTATCATTTTTGCGTAGTGACCTAATTCCTTCATTTTAAATACCTTCAAACAGAACCTGCACATGGTTATCCTCATAACCCTTTGAATTGAGAGATAGGATCTTGGACCATTGGTGGAGGACCCGATGGCGGACGATGAAGATGCATCCCAAATCCGACAAAACTTTCCAAAAAACACGAAGAGGAGATAATTTTTCAACAGGATCGATGTATGGGTTGTTATGTCTAATTCACCATTCAATGTTTTTGAATTTGATGATGAAGGCGGATCAATCATGAACATATTGATTCGTGGATCGTTTGTTCTTGTAGGAGGGTTCTATTTTCTATTTATTTCAGGGAATGACTTGGGAATTATAATTGTGATAATATTTGGATTAACATTTTGATTCACCCTGTTGAATCCATCAAACTGGAGCAGATCACTGTCATGACAAACGACGATGGAGTTTCATTCCAAATTTTGGTTTATTGGATTTTCATCATCTTATCTTTTATTTCTTCATGGGGCGATGAAAAACAGATCATTGTGCATCATTTTGGTGACACAACGATCCCAAATTGGAGACCCGACATCGTATCGGCCTAGTAGAGGTGTGAAAACAAAGGAGGAGGAAGAATTGACATGGTTTAGGAATAATTTTTATTCAATTGTTCATTGTATAGATTATCAAAATTAGTATTTGGGAGATATCAGAGGCTCGAAACTGACGAAATTGACTTCGTGACGTCGGGGTGACCTAAACCCCTCAATTTCATGTCGATCGGATGTTCGTATCGAAGAACGGGGAATCCCAAGAGGCCCAGCGACAGTGGTTCACGATTATGGAAATTTCAAAAATACACGGTGTGCATCCTAATAAAAACACCATGTGGACAGACTCAGTGGCAGTTATGGTTTCAGGTTTTAAACAAGTATCACAGCATGTGTGACCCTGGTCACACGTCCTCTTGGACCTTCCCTAATGTTCGACGTGTATTATGGGAAGTACACGGATAGAAGATGGACTACATGGCTTTAGAATACGACATGTAGTCCCTCAGCGGAAAGGAAGAGGTGACTATGTGGGACTCAATGTGTATCTAGGGGATACACTAACATAAGGTAGAGTACATGAACATGTACTCCACCTCATGTCCAGGTGAGGCCAATAACATGGGTCACTATGTGTATCGATTACACGGGTCATCATACATGGGTTGAGATCATGTACGGGCACATGGTCAGCGTACACGGGGCAGAACCCAGATTATTTGACACGACATGTGATCATATTTACACGCCTTGCAGTTTCTTTTCACCTGTCCAGCCTAACGACATTGGCCATTAAACACGGGATGTTTTCGTGATCAGAAGGCACAACGTGTTACAATACTACGAGTCCTGTAATTTTTTGTACATGGCCCGATCTTTTTGTCCACCGTATCTTGCACATTTTGTGTTTGGTTTAGTTCCCCTTCTTCTCATTCCACTGATGTTTAGTTATCATTTCTTTCTACAACTGTATGATCCCTTCTTCTGGACTTTCTGAGATAGAGTCATGAATCCCTCCGAGAAGCCCTGAGCGAGATCCTCTATCCATTACTGACCCAAGGTAGAGTTAGGTATCGACATTATCATCTCTATAGGGCGCCGAACCTATACCTAGTAGGTGAATCCGGATGAGTCGCGGTATCCAGCAAGGCCCTTGTAGTGGACCCCATCTCTGTATTGTGATCATTCCACACTCAAGACTGTGTTCTCTCGAAATGTGGGTATCTATCTTTTGTGGACTTTATCGATGAACAATACTTCTCAGACGAGAAAAATTATAGTTGTTAGACTCATAGAGTGAGTTCTCCCAAAAAGGTTTCTTTGTGGAATTGTCGAACTGAATCCCTAGTGTGGGTATGCAGTTGTGTGACTTGTCCCTAATCTATGGTTCTCGGTTTTGAGTATATCTAGATTGTGGTCTCCTATTATATTTTTGGTAGACATATATTGCCTAGAGCTGACTGTACCTTTCCATTGTGTATTGCTTTGTGGTTTTCTATGTACTCTACTGTATATTGTTATACTAACCCCTGTACGGGTTTTTCCCACATGTGTAGTGTCTTTTATAGTATTGTAGCGTGAACTGTAGAAGGTAATTTTTGGCCCAGAAGTAGATAGGACTATTCCCCCGTTTGGTCGTTCGGGCCACAGATTTGTTCTCTTATTCTTTTAAGGCCTTCGAGTAACCCATGTTTTCAGTCCAGTAAGGCCTTCTGGCCATGTCAAGGCCTTCTAACCACCATAAGGCCTTCGGGCCACCTTAAGGCCATCAGGACAAAATAAGTGCATATGCAAACTAGACAACCTAAATGAACATGCTCCATAAGTAAGATGTGAAAAGGTATTTTACCATAACAGAGGATAGATGGAATATAAAAATGTGAGGGCATGGTACCTGTTATTAGGAAAATAATTTTCATGCATGGGAAAGCATATCCAAACATCCATGAAATGGTGGAGATCAGATTTCACAATGAAGATGCTGGGGTGGAGCAGATCAAAGTAGTTTGTTTGGGTAGTATGTAATGTTGGAAGTCTAAAGGAAATTAATTCCTCTAAGGACTATGGGCCATGTAATACTTATGCCTACTGGCCTTATAAAAGTTCCATCTCACCCCTTGAATGTTGGATTATAAAAAATCAAAAAAAAAATGAATGCATTTGGGTTATAGGATGATATATGTTTTATTGATAAATTTTATGACTATTTTGTTTCTAACTAAATGATATTGCATAAGTGAACTTTGAATCTATTGATAAGGGGGTTGAATAGAATGTTTGGCAAGGAAATTAGACATAAGTAATAAATTTCATCTATATTGAATATATGGAATATGAAAACTGTTCCTAAAATGATAAAAATCATGAAATTTATATGTACTATTTGAACATTGAATGATTAATAATATTGAGTGTTCTTATGTTTTGAATTATTTTGAGTGAGTTATAATAATTTTTTGACTATATAGAATGAATATCTTGTTTGTGAACATATTTTTATAGAATTATACTAAACTTTAATCATTGTGCATTTTTTGGAATAGGTGGTGGAGACATATTTAAATGATATGATCATAGTGATTTTATCATTTTTCGTAATGAAGATGTGTGATAAAAACTATATTGTTGGGAGAGAAGGGAATTTGATTGTTTGAACAGATTATGGATAGTGGTAATAGTTTTTCATGAATTTTAAATTATAGCTATGTTGCTCATATTAGGAATAAACCTTAATATTTCATGGTAGAAAGGATTAAATTTGAAATATAATGGTATTCTTCACCTGTTTTTTTGTTATGTATATTTAATTATGATAAAATTATTTTTATAGAGATTTTCATATTAATGTAACATTTTCACTCTAACATAGTTGTGATGGTTATTGATTTTGGGATTATATTTAGTCAATAATAATGTATATTAGTGGGGTAGAGTACCATGAAGCCCTTGGAATAGATAAAAACAAATAGAATACAACATTCTAGGCCATTCCATTGTAATATAATCAATGTCAATTTTAATGAAAAAAACATCTCTTCATTAATAAGTGTATAAAAATATGAATAATTTATATTGGGGAGTTCCCTATCCAGTAATCAGTGGTAACATCATTTTTTCGTGACAAATGATCACTTTCAAAAGATCCTTGTATGGAAATCTAAATATTTTCATAATTGTGGTATTTCATATGGCATTTGGAAAAATGGAAATCGAATTATACTAATTTTATTAGAAAAAAATTATTTTTGAATTGTTTTATGACATTAAATAAGATTAATATGATATGAAAACTAATTGAATAATTAATTTAGTGGATATTTCTGGTATTTGTTGGACATTGAGTATGTTTGTACTTGTAAAAAGAGTTTATGGATGAACATTGTTAATTAAAAATGTGAAGAGTAAATTGAGAATCATTAAGGATTCTATATATCATGTGAATGCACAAAGAATATGTAATCTACTAAGACGGATATATATTTTCAAGACCCAATATATTCCACCATGAGGCCTCATGTGTTGGTCCTGTTAAACTAGTGAACACCGACTAGCATCATGTGTTACAATGTTACGCAAGGGGGTAATATGCAATTAATATTATCAAAACCATATTTGATAAATAAAATAAATTATATCAAATAGTACATATAGTATAATGATTAATTCAAAATTGAAAAATAATAGACGGTAAATAAAATTAACACATTATAATATTATGTTCTGATGTCAATAGATATAGTTATACATCCCAAAAGAGAATATCTTTTGGGTCAATAATATATAAGCATAAATACAAGTACAATAAATATTTAGAATCAATAACCAAGGACATAATAATTTCATTAGTAAAATATCTTAATTCATGATAGGCTTTATCCTTATTATCAATTATGTCAATGTCTAATAATTGACCTATATTCCAAATATAATGTTGAAAGATCCTGAATTGTTCATCTACATGGTGTTCCAATAAACATTAAAATCAACAACTAATATTTTCCTTTATAATTAACCACCATTTCTGTATATATGTACTATATGAAATTTATGGGATAAACATCATATTAATAGAGATAAAAATCCTATTGGTACTCAATTATTTACCATTGAAAATCATATGTTTTTCATTTAGTGCAGAAATTGGTGCAAAACATCAATGGTATTTTTCCATATTTTAAATTAGTGAAATAAAAAATAGTTAATAATTAATGTTATATCACCAATGGAATGTGGATTATCAAAAAAAATTAATAAAAAGTGGATTGGCTAAAAAAATTGGTGGGTAAAAGGTTTATGGGTTTTCAACATATCATAATAAATTAAATAGTTTGTTTTCTACACTAGTAATAAATCAAGGGGATAGACAATCGGTTATTGAGGGATGAAAAGTATTGATTATATATTATTGAAACTATATTAATTTTATTCACCAACATATATTAATTAAGTGTATTATTAATTTTTTAAAATAAATATTCAATTAATAATATTATATAAATACTGATTAATTTAGCCTATTATGGGGGTATTTGTATTATTGTTTTTTTGTAATAAATAGAATAATTATACTGTCATCATACATTGATCATTTTTATAGGCGAATGATGGTTTTGAAAAAATCTATTAAGGATTTCACATATATATATGGATAATTTACTAATTTTATAGCTTATATAAGACTGTACTAGGTTTTAGGATTTGTGCATAAGAATAAAACCATTCAATAGTACAACTATATGATATTTTTTATTTTAATTGATGACAATAAATGTATTGAATAATTATTATTTATTAACTGAAACCAGATGATAAAAAAATTTCACATAGCTAAGGAACCTAAAATATGCCTCAAATTTCATGTTTAAATTATATATAATATATATATATAATCCAATATGTATTATTGATCAAGGTTTAATGTTTTTATATGGAAAACCAATTCCCCTTATTTAGGATTGATGTTAGCTTAAAATTGTAGATGGTTAAAAATGATATATTGAGTCCAAATAAAAATTCAACAGAAAAACCGGTACTATCAAGGTTCTTGTTAAATATTTATGAGGAAAAGAATCCTAAATTCTGTGAGGTTGTAATGTCCCTCACCTAATAGGGCTATTATTGACCCATATTTCAATTATTTCAACTTCGTTCATTATATATTTGTAATTATACAGGACCTAAATGAAATTTCTAGGAGGGAGATGGGTGGGAGTGTTGAATTAAGATGCTTGTACAGTAAATGTAAGTACTTTCCTATAATAGGTAATTTGTAGAGATGGTTTTTTTAAATATGATGGAAAATTATTCATATCAACTAATAATTTAATTCTAACAAGCTCTTCCTTATATAAAATTATAATCATTTCAGTCCAATGAATACCCTCAATGATCACTTCGTAACTCCATTTCAATCTCATTGGGATTAAAAACATTTCTCGGATTCTAATGAATGATTTAAAAGGTACATTACAAGAATAGTGATGGTATATAATTCATAGAATCATATTTTTTTTCATTTTCAATGAGGAACTAATATTAATATTGAATTTTATTATTATAGGTCCATCAAATCTCTTCAAATACTATGATTTATTTTTCACAATGTCATAATTAGAGTTAATATTACGTGAATCAGATGTATTTATTTGAACATGATTCTAGAACTCTACATTAATATAGGTACTGGGTATAGACAAAAGAATAAATAATATGTTGGATAATCTTCCCAAATTGTTCCTTACAATCACTAGTAGGACGCTAAGGAATATTTCTACACAAAATTTTGAAGATTAACCCTTCTTCTTAAAATAAATTAATGTAGTTAAAAATAGGATGATACAGTGTTGAGTAACAAAAATATCATAATGGCCTCTATTTTTTCAATAGAATTGTGATTATTCAAATTAAATCATATTTAATAATATAATATAAACAACATTAACAGCGTGATGAAACAAATAAAACTAAAATAAACTAATTAAAAATTTTAATATATAGAATATATATCTCCTATATATCTAAAAGTAATTAAATATGACTAAAATTGTAAATAAGACCCTAATAAAAATAATATTTGGATATTCTCAAAACCCGAGATTAATCGAACTCAAGAACGACACAGAATAACTGAATCAGAATGTTAGTAATGAAATATGCATGGTAAAAATTATAATGACACCTTTATGAAAAATATAGTTAAATTAATAATGGATGAAATATTATATACTTACAAGATTTATGGATATCATTTCAACTTTATAAAACAATCAATTAGGCAAGTAATATTAGTGTATGAATACTATTCAAATAGCTGGAATAATAATCTGACCATTAAGAATAGTAAACTTAAGATTAAAATAGAATCCTCACAACTGGTAGTTGAAAATTATAGTTAATTATAATATAGATTTATGTTTTGATATATTAGTATCATGGAACTGATAAATATATTTATTAAAATCCATAAATTATATGTTTATATATTTATAAAAAAAATTATTTTATTTGAAATTTTAAAATAAATATATAATTTTTTAGGAAATATTTTATTCATAAAATTTATTTATAAAATAATATTGTTTTTTACTATAAGGAAAAAATAAATGTACGATGACATATATAATTATAAAATGGATATGAAAATGTATGATAATATTTAAATTACTAATTTTCAAATAAATGATTATTTTTGTGAAAGTTATATTTCTGTTTTTTTAAATGGAAAAAATTATTTTAATAATTAAATTTATTCATTATGAAATTTTAATGGTTAATTTTTTTTTCTAAAATAAAATATTTTTATTGAATAGTGAAATAGACAAAAAATATTTTATATTATAGAAAGGTATATTATTTTTCGAGTCATAACAAATTTTAAAACCCATTTATTTCAAGTAACATGAACCATTTATTATATAGTAAAAATATTCAAAAATAGTCATGGTCTTTAACAAATATAATAAAATAATAAATATAATTTTGAATAATTTTTCTCTCCTCTCCATAATAAAAATAATCCTCAAAATCCCTTCTGCTCAAAACATACAAGAAATAGAGAATTATGATTTTCAACCCATTACCCTTACCAATCATGATCCCAATTTTATTTTACTTCTTATTATATCCAAATAAAATTTTATGTTTCCTTATGGAGTATTTCATGTAAATGACATTTATGTCCTTATATTATCAATTTATATCTATTAAATTATTTTATTTATGACAAAACATAACCTCCATCAACCAAAGTTATATTATGTTACATGTATCATTTCTATTATGAAATGATATTATTTTAATGTAATATTCATTTTACACCCTCCATTAAATATTTTATAATAATGTAATTTTTTTTAGTATATGTTCTATTCCCCACCTCCATTAACAACGCACATCATTTTTTCTCCAACACCATCAAATATGAATAAAAATAATATTATAGTTGAATAAGATAATAATATGAATATTCAATTATTTCATTTATTGAATTTTTCATTGAAAATTCAATTAAATAAATGGAATTTTGTTTATCCCAATCTTCAAATCCTCCTAAATGAGATAATCAATTAACATTAGAAATATTTATAAATGATTCATATATTTCATGAAAAAACAATATTTCAGACCATTTTAATATATATTTATATCCAATTTACATTACTTTTGTAGTTTTAGTACCACTGGAAATGAACTTAAATAAATATATTCAAATGATCTGACTAAGAAGCCATGAAACATACACCCCCAGAATATTAAGATTAAAGATTATAAGTCTGTGAAATTGTAATAAATTAACATAATAAAATTATATTTAAAAAATGTATAAAAAATGTTCTGTTGTATGAAATTAATGAATTTAATTTTTAATTTATGAAATTATTATCATGTGTATAATGCTTCAAAACATTAAAGTATGTGATCTATCTAAACCAATACTTTTATTTTCATTGTGACTATTCTGAATATTACTCACCATACAACTCTATTTAATAATATGGAATGTTTCTAATTTTATTACACATCTATCATTATTATATTCCATGGTTGTTCTGTCTTCCATTTTTAGGTTATTACATTTTTTATTTACATTTCATATATTCTATCTTTATAAAATATCCATTGTAAATGATATGAGGAAATATTATGAAACACGATTATTTCCATGGGTATTTATTGTGTTTGTAACTTATCATTTATTTCAATATTATGGAATGCATTTTTATGTACATGTTTAATGGGTGCATATAGATAGCGCTCGAAATCATTGGGTTGATATTTTGTCTCATGAGATAGTGTGTATGGAAATAGGGAGTAGACCTAATATATGACATGGCTTTGTCCACCATGTGATTTTATCTTATAGGATAGTCTAGTAATATTCTTATATTATTTATTATGTATCTCCCACATTTTTATGATTACATGACATTATTATTTTATTATTTTTATATAATTCGTCTATTTTACTATTAATGGGACTTGGTTAATTGTGGTTTCATGTTAAACAATTTGATTGATATTTTATACTGCTCGATCATGTTTATTCTTGTACAAGGATTTATAGCTCAACCTAGTCTTTTATGTGTTCCCCAATATATCCAAAATAGTATTAAGAGCTCATTATGTAGTTCAGAATATATAAGTTTCATTTTATTTTCATTTTTTCATATTCATCATATTCCAATCAGAGTATGTCATTCCAAATTGTGCTAGTATGTAATGGATCTTTGTATTAAAAATGGAATTCAAATTATATTTATAAATCTTTTGATAATATATTTGGAATTAGATTATGGTCATGTTATTTTTGGGGTCATGGACTATAATACTATAATGTATACACTATGGATAAATCTGATAATAGTAAATTAAACTAGAATATTTGTGTTTTAACAAGGTAGTGTATTCTTGAAAATTTAATCCATGAAATGATAAGTTTTTTTGAATGTGATAGAGAATAGTTTTACCAAGGAGTAGATACCCAAATATTGGTCATTTGGTATTATCTTGAATGAATGAATGTTTATAACAGAAGGGTCGTACTGCATAGCTAGTTTGTCCTGCAACAAGGATATGTTTTTAGAATATTGAAAAACACTTTAAAAACAAATATAAATGAATTATATATATATTTCTGTAGGAAAAAATATTTAGAAGATGCAATTAACAAAAAATATTTTTAATCTGGAAGACACATAATCTATTATATAAATATAATTAAAATTTTATTCCATATATGTTCATAGTTTCCCATTAATGGGATTTCTAGTTTAATTATTCTCACCACTTTATTTATATTAGTGAATGATGGAAAATTTGTGGAAATATTCTAAAATAAAATTTTATATAAAATGCTATGATTTCCATAATAATATGAAAAAATCTATTGTATTGGGAGAAGAGATAATGATTGTAGAATAAGCTCATACAACTCATGATATGAATAATTAATTCAATAACGTGGAAGTCATACTTCTCCTTATAAAGAGCATGTTATGGTTTTGTCTTTTATGAGAAAAAAGACATCCTCTATTTTGTGGATAATATAATTCAATCTTTTTTTATAATTGATTAACTCCATTGATAAGATATTTCCAATAATCTATTACATATGAAAATTGAACATCATACCTGCTAACTATCAACACTAAAGGGATGCTGATATGTATTGGACTATAATTAGAAACACGAAGGTCAAATATCTAAATTATTAATTATTAGTGGAAGGATAAAAGTATTTATAATTCTATAATTATTTTCCGTGAAATTTCCAACAGAAATTAGAGTAGAATCTCCATGGACGGAAGATAATAGCATATGATTCTATCAAGGTGTATGATGTAAACATTACAAGTCAATGATGATATTCCTATAAATTCTTCAACATCACCAAATTTAAATTTGACTATTTATTTTGTGGGATAATGACCATTCCATAAAATATTTATGGATTCATGATTTTGACAGTAATGAAGATATTTTAAATTGTTCCGTTAATGTTTCGATAGAAATTAGTGAATTTTAGAGATATTTTGGAAGATGATATATCAATAATTAAAAGAGTATTTAAATTATAGGATTGAAGTGTACATATTGTGGTTGAATCAAAACTAAAAATACAATTTGTAACAAATGGTAGAAGAAACAACATTGTTACTTTCACATGGTAATCGCGAGATGATTGTGTTTTGAAAAATAAGATAATCGATATAGTCAATGGGGATGAGAGAAGAAGAAAACCACTAATTTGATGGAATAAAAGAGTTTTTAGATTAAAAAACAGAATATATACAACTTTTTAACTATAATTAGTATTGAAAATATGACAACAATTTCCTTATGTCAATGGTTGTTAGATAAAGTCATCATAAACATTCAGTAATACCTAGAGAGAAAAGAGGGGTTATGTTATCACTATGATGGAAGTGCATCGCAAAAGTGCTGAATTAAAAGGGATATTGGGTTTTCATTCGTTTCAAGTGATTTTTTTAATTTTATCCTTTTTATAGAAATTTTTTCACATCATGCAATTTTAGTAAAACCATTCAATCCACACCAAAAAACTTTTGGTTGATAAATTTATGATAACATAGAATATAGAATTTATTTCATCCCTTGTATATAAATCCTCCCTAGTGATTCTTTTTATTGATGAAAATTTTAAATAATATCATTTAGAACATATTTTAATGAATTGTAATGTTATATTTTTCATGTAATAGATTTCCTTAAATAAAACATACATCATATATAAAGGGATGAACATTACCCTTTACATATCGATTCATCCTATGATTTTGTACATGTTTATTGTGTTGGATGAATCTCCATTGGAATACTCAAATGATTTATATATATTTTTTCCTTTTGGTGGTTAATATATACACTTAATTATTTAAATAATCAGTAGGACCATTTACAAATACCTGAAAATCATCAGGGATTATAATTTTGTAATCCCTAATGAGTTGTTCAGTCTTCTTTTTGAAAATGATGTTGAGTTATCAATTGAACTTATACCTTGTTCTATAACCATATCGAGTAATAACTTCATGATAGTCTCAATTGAGTTATAATAATTAAATAATCAATAAAAATTAAATTTAGAAAGGGATTTATATGCCTGAGTGCTTCCTCATGATGTGTGATAGTCCTCTATGTCAAGAATAATTAAGTTTCAATTGATTTAATAAATTTTTAGCAGAATATCAACAATATCAAAATAAAGAACATGTATCCCATATCAGGGATATATGACTTCTTCGACCATCTATATGGGTAATTTCTTTCTATTTTTTCTTATTTCTGTTGAGATATCACTATTTAATGACAATGAAACAATATATTCACATTATTTCCTTTCGAACAATGTATGAACACTATGATTATATATTGATTCAATTTGGACTCAATAATATTTTAGAAATACTTATGGACATAAATAATATATTCATAAGATATTTTCTCAACTATTTATGTATAGACTTTATAGATGTTATTCGATATTCTCCAAAACCATGTCGGTTGACGGAGATCATTTGACTCCTATTTAAAATTAAATATTAATAGATAATTTATATTAATTTTGTATACTTTTTATGGATATAAGATGTACCATTTTTATGTAATGTTATCGCTAATAAAGCTTTTCATGTGGACCACAATAAATTAATTGAAATATACGAGTTCCCAAAACTATCATATATAACTGGTATATATAGTTATATTTTACTAGATGTTTAATAATGTTTGTTTATCAGAAACATATTGGGATTATAAAAACAACTAAATATGAATATTTTATGGGGGTAATGTTTTTCTGGACAAAATTATGTAAATAATGATTTTTTGTATTTGAAATGAGGCTTACCATGATGGCAGTAATCACACAATTCGTATGTGGGGAAATACTCATGGTATGTAGTACTACCTTAAATAAGGGTCTAGAAATTTTTGATAATGTGGAATGTCAAATTCCTATGTTGTACCTCAAGGTAGTTAAATTTTTATGTGATAAAATCCAATGCATTTTCTTGAGTTGATTGTTGTGACATCACACTAAATATCAGGTGGAATTATCTATATGGTGAGAGAATTATGAAATATATACAAATGATAATATCCCAAAAAATATATATTTACCAAGAGGTAGATTAATTGAAACCAGTTAAGTAGGATGGAGATAATCAAAGACTGTTATAGGTTATCATATAGCATACAATTAATGAAAATTAAATAGAATATGATCTATGTAAAATTTATTTGGGATCATTAACAATGAGGTGAATTGATAAGGATGAAATCATCATTGACATAAATAAAACATTCATGGGAATAAAATTGAAGGAAAATAATAATACATTTCACAAATTATTTCTCAATAATCTCTTATAGTGAAGATAAATCTTCCATAAATAATGGAGAATGAAATACAAAAGAAGGTGGAAAATATAAAAAGAAATTATTTTATTGTAGAACAAGAGTTATAAAGAAGTTTATTTAATACTAGGTCGACAACTATGTGTAAAATACATTCCTAAAATATTAATGTATCTATTGAATACTGCAAGTAGCATGACCATATATATTTAACTTGGGGCATGCAGTTGAATTGAGATTTCTTATAAGATAATTGTAGGGACATTATGAAGAGGGATGTGATAAAATATACATCATGGTTCCCAGTAATTCATCTTGTTAAGGATAAAATAAAAATTTATTACAAATTTATGAAACCCTTGATCATTCTATATGGTAATGGGAAATCATCACTATTGACTAGGTCACAAGTATTATATATATTTCCAAATCTAAAAACTCTATAAGGGTTGTAGTGGGTGGTATTATAATTACTTCTCAATTAATATCAATTCGAGATGATTTATCTATTGAACAATTTTCAGTGACATGTTTTTTAGAAGTGGTATGGATTAATGGAAAACCACTATTGATTTTATTTTATCACAACATAATATTTACCATTATATTATGGTAATATATTAAAAATTATCCGAAAAATTAATTGAACATCAGTATGTCTTATCACCCCAAACTGATGGAAAATCTGTGCATTCTATCCTGAAAGTTGAATCCAAATTATGTACACGAACAATTGATATTATTAGAGTATGGAAAAAATATCTTGATATGGTAAATTTATCATTCTATAATGGATTTCAAAAAAATCCAACTGGATCCATATGAATCCCATTATGGTGGGATATTTATCTCAATTACATGGTGGGATGAACATGGTGAATGAAAACTCCTATTTCTTCTTGTGGGTGAGGAAATCATAAAAGGGTTCAATATAATTATGTTAATATTTAATTCTTCCCAAAGATGATATAATAATTATGATGAAATTCATCCTCAAGTTTTGTAGTTTGTGGTTAGAGATAATGTGTTTTTACACATGTATCCATGGAACATGGTCATAAGCATTGAGATTCATTGTATTGTATGTCCAAGATACATTATCCATTTTGATATGCATGATAACCTCATAGTAATATAAGATTAAATATCATTCCCACTAACACTATATCATTAATATGAAATTTTACATGTATAAATATTTTGTATTTTTGTACCAAATACCTAATTTGTAGTAAATTCAATGGTGTCACACTATGAAAATGATCTATCTTATGAGGAGCATCCGGTGATGATCATGGACCATAGAGTTAATGTTCTATTAACAAGACACCAAAACAAGTCCATGTTTTATGTAAGATACATAAGTATAAGGAGGATATATTGAATCTGAATTTAGGGATGATGTTGAAGTACCTTTTGTTATTTGAGTATGTAAAATGAAAATTCAATGCAGAAATTTCTTAATGGGGGAGAATGTAGAAGCCAATTTTTTTTATAATATATTATCCTGTCATAAAAATTTGTCGTATTGATTAATTTAACATGAATCAAATTCACTACATTATGATGAAAACAAGTTTTCATTATATTAAAATAAACAATATATTTTAAAAATAAAAATTTCTATATGAATTGAACATAATATAATGAGGTAGAAAATTATAATAAGATAATAGTAACTTCAAAATATATTATCTCCCTAATACCACAAAATAATTTCACTAAAAAAATAACTATTTAAATTTATCTGAATGTTAAAATTAGTATATCCTTTTGGAAAATATATATTTTTTCTTCAATATAATATATAGATGATGATTTAGTAATGAAATATGAGGTATTGAAGGGATTTAAGTATCGCACATGACCATTACAAATATGACTATATTAATAGAATATAATGCATTGAAATATTAATTTAACCATTTGAAAATGTAACATGACAATTAGAAGAGTATCCAAACATTTGTATGTGTAATATGAGATTTAGGAATCTTATAAAATTACCATATGATATAGTTATATTATCAAATTGGTACATAACTATGAATATGAGATATTAAGTGTCTATTTCTTTGTAAAACAAAATTGTTTTAATTTCACATTTAAAAAAAAATAATTTTCAAAAAATATTTGATTTCCCTAAAATGGTTTTTGATATTAATAAGCTGTTTTATAAAATTGAGAGATTAATTTAATATGATGATAAATAATTTTCCAAAGGATGGAAAAAATAATCCTAGTAATAAAATGGGAATTTTCTAAATGAATAATTATATTTTTTATTAAAATTTCTCATAAATAAAAATTATATTAATAATATGGATTTATTTTATCAAATTAACACATTGATAAATTTTCTTGGGTTAATTTTTTGTGTATTTCTGAAATATAAGAATATTTTATGAATATTGATAAATGAGAAAACTAACTATTTAACATTACTAGATTTATAGAAGAATTTTCTAGTAATTTATGAATTATGTTCCCAGTCGTTAAAAAACACAATAAAAACATGAATAATTAATATTTCTATTCATTGATCCAGCATGATTATATAATTAATAAAAAGAGAAAAAACATACACTGATCAATAAAAACCACCCCTCCAACCACTTCTTATCCCAAATAATAATCCATGAATATTTCCAAATGTCTAGAAATTTCACTTCTCAATCCTATCTCCCAAGAACATGATCTAATATTTTCATGCAATTTCATTTTCAGGATGCATTAATTTTTAATACATGGATATGCTATTTATGTGCCATTATTCCTTATTTGACAATTTTTCTATCAAAATTTATAGTACAATATCCTTTCTACCTCATCCAATATGACACTATTAATTAAACATCATAGTTATTTTTTAAATAAAATTTTCAATGTAATATGTGTATTCTACCCTCCCATTATTAGATAAAATATGAAAACATTGTTTATAGTATGGTTGGTTCACCTCCTCTATGAATAACACACATCCTTTTTCATCAATGCATTCAAAGATATCCATAAAAATATGGTTATCTTTAAATAAGATGATAGTTATATATTATTAATTGTTTCAATTTATTTAATATTTTAATGATAACATAATAAATTTAAATGAATTTATTTTGTTAAGGTTAGCAGATCCATCTAAATACATGAATTAACTAATCTTACTATTTATACTAAAATAATTTCCCCATTGATAGAATAAAGAGTTATATTTAAGACCATTTAATTAAATGTAATTGTATTAATACAATTAAATTTCACATTTTTATTTGTATAAAAATTATATAAGAACATAAATAACATTCCAAATATATTTTGACCTTCATTCCATGAAAGGAATGCCATCAATAAAATGAGATTAATCAGTATAAATAATTAAAATTTTAATCAATTTAAAACATAATATTATTTTAAATAATGAATATACAAATTGTCGTATGAGTTAAATAATTAATGAAATTAATTGGATTATCTAGGTCATCGTGTTTTAATAAATGATGATTCTTTAAAAGAATTTATAGAATTTTCTTGAATCCACACTTTTTCATTGGGTTATAAAAATTCTCACTCTAAATCACATTCTCCATCAATTTAATTATACAGAATGATTCTAAATTTTGTATATTTGTATATCAAATTTATACTTCTATTATTTTATTTTAATTATGTAGAATAACCTATTCCGGAAGTTCATTTCTCAAATACCCAATTTATTAATTATCAATTGTTAATGATATGAGACAATATTTTATTACCGATATTTTACATTGGGATTTATTATTTTTATTAATTATGAAGTATTTTATTTTTAGAGAACTCATAGTAATGTATAATTTATGATTTGTGTTCATAGATGTATCTATAATGAATTGGTTTAAATATTTTCATGTGGAATATTATATATTATTTTAGTGAGTGACCCTAATCCACGATATAGTTATATTATCAATGTGATGATGTCTTTGTGCTATGCATTCACCAATTCTTATTTCATGATTTCTGTTACTTTAAAATTACATTGATTTCATGATCTTATTATACAATTATTTATATATTTTTCATCCATATCATTATTCATTTTCGTTACATCATTATGTTTTCATATTATTTGTTATTATAGTTATATTATTTTTATACATTATTATTATAACATGATGATATTTTTAGCTCACCCATTTATTTTAAATATTCCGCAAATTATCCTCTACAGTATTAGGATCTCATTAGGGAGACATATATATTATTTTTTTATTTTAGGTTCACATTTGTGTTTTATGCACATTTTTTTTCCAATGTAACTATGAATATTAAGAATTTAGTTGTAATTAATGGAAATATATATTTAAAATAATCTTATAATATGTGTTAAAAGACTGGGTTTCTGTAAAAGCATGGATTAGTTTTTTCATTTAAAAATCTATAAAATAATTTTTTTTACATTTTCTAATTATTTTTAAATACTTTTCTTCAAAAATATTTGATTTGGGATAATTTGATAATTATATGACTGTCTAATATTATTTTAATGATCACCTTCCAATCATACTTTCTGATACATGATGTGTCCCATGATAAAGGGATCTAAGAGACTCTTTTATGTGCGAGATGATTTGTATAATCCTAATAAAGGATGTACAATTTTATAATTTTACAATTATTTTGTCATAGTTGGTATCAATATTGTCATCGATAAGAAATATATATATTTTAAAAAATTATATTGGGATACAAAATAATCCCACAAAAAATCAAAACTATAACTAGGTAAACAGATGGATTTATTGAATTATTTAACACATTATTAATTTATTATATTTTTATGATAATTTATATTAGTTTTTATTAGATTTTTTATTTCTCAATCTATCAATAATGGATTAATTAGATGATTATAACTACATGATTGAATAAAATGTGGTGAAATTTACACTTATTATATATTAATTAATTATAACCAATTTATTTGATTTTAATTATTCATATAATATCATTTTGAACCGAATTTCTAATATAATATTCTCAACATGTAAAAAATAGGATATTGTGTTATCTATTAAAACTGCCAATGGTGCAATGATTGCATCCCAGGAAAATAAATGTTCTCCAATAGAGGAATTTCGGTTGATTATTTTTAAAATTTTATTCATTCCCCATTTCAAAAAATATTATGTGATATTTAGAATGTATGGGGAATCCATTCATATAAATCATATTTATTATCGAAATAGGGAAATATCGATTGATATCACAAATGATCACTTGATTATATATAAATATACTTGTTATATCAAACATAATTTTGTAGATATATTTTTTATGTTGATACCAATTAATGATGTTTTTTTCTAAATTTGTTTGTAATAATATCTACACACAGTTTTTCCAATTATATATGAATATGCCAATGTGTTTATTGAAGGGTTCTTTGGACATCCTCGATATCATGAGGTTGAGTTTTAAATTTAAATCATATGTATTTTTATTAATATATTGATGAATACTATGAAAATAGTATATATTAAATTAATGTACTTGATGAAGAAACCACAATAAAATTGGGTAAAGGGTTTTATATTCCCATGTACTGCATTGCTCTGTGTAACTATCAACTTTGTTAAGAATAAAATTGTCTAACTGTGTAATGGCCCAGAACTCTCCTACCCATTCGTTTGTCGAAAATAAGGTCATGAAGTGTTCTAGAGGATAGAATGGACATTTCTCACACTTTTCAGAATTTTTTTGTAACTACACGCCATGTAGTGTGAGTAGACACAGTGTACCACCTTGTCGAGTATACCCCGTGTTGATGTCATGGCCTTGCCACGTGAAATAAATAAGTACACATCGTGAAGTTTCTCCCCATGTACGCATTACCATCAAACCATGTGTTGACCAGTCAGTGGTCGTGTGCCATGTTGAAGTCATGTCCATGCCGCGTGAAATAAATAAGTACACATCGTGTATCACATCCTATATGTTATTTAGTTTCTCCCCGCGTATGCGTTACCCTCAAACTGTGTGTTGACCAGTCAGTGGTCATGTTCTGTGTTGAAGTCGTGTCCTTGCCACATGAAATAAATAAGTACACGCCGTGTATCCCATTCTACATGTCGTGCAGTTTCTCCCCGCATACGCGTTACCCTCAAACCTTGTGTTCACTAGTCAATGGGCATGTGCCGCATTGAATGCCATGTTGGAAGCCGCGTGGTAACCGTGTGGAATGGCTGCGTACACGCCATGTTCTAGGAAGTACGCGCTATGTAATTTAATTTTTCTCACCTATAAATAGATGGGGGCCTATCCTACTTTTCAGATCATTCCTCTCCTCCGCTTACCGTTGAGCAGAGCCCTCCCGAGAGACTCCTAAGATCCTTTCTTCTATAACTTATTCGTCCGAGCTCTGATTTATGATCTGTCTGTGGCCATAAGATCGTAATGGCGAGACAGAACTTCTGAGATAGGATCTGTTGTTTTCCCTCCGTCCTTTCTTTCCCAGCTTCCACCCGAGATGGTATTTTCTGTGTTTTGACAGAAGCGATGGACGCTGACAGATGTCTTCTAAAGTTGATCTGGGATAGCGTTGTGCTCAGAACCTGTTGTGGTAGGGATTTTACATTTGTCTCCCTAATTTTTGCATCATGTGGGATGGGTGTCCTCTTTCTTTCATGAGACCTATTTGAACTATTTTAATAAAGATAATAACCGTCATAAATAACCGGGATTGGAAACTTGTTATGTTTATCTTTGTTTGTACTATTGTTATGTTGTGAATTTAATATTCTTATGCCTACTGAAAATCACAGTCGTTGTGAGCATTTCCATGAACAATTATATGTTTCCCTATCATTCTAGAATGTTTTTGTGGATGGAAACATTATGGAATATAGAAATTGGTTAATCATGTAATGTTGGATGATTAAATAAATATCTAAAAAACTTGTGTGATCACCACGATTGAACAAAATGGAATAATGAATATGTGGGTGTCGGTTTGGTTACGTGCTATGCGAGAAGGGGGGGGGGGGTGGTGAATCCTGTGTTATTACAAATAGGATGGGCTGCGTTGTTGTGGTAAATGATATTAAAGGGGAAATGATGTGGCACGAGCCTGGTTTTGTGATACGGTTGTGGAGATGTGGTTTTAGTGGAAGCAGGGTTGTTGTAATGGGTTTTGTTTTTTTAAAAGAAACTGGAATGTTGATAAAATAATTGTGGGGAAAAATAATGAATTAAATGTGGGAACAATCACTGGGGATCAAATGATAATAAAAAGGTTGGTTTTCTTTTTCTTGTGTTCTATCTATCATAATTTGTGGTTAGTAGGGTTTTGTTCTACGAAACACTTGATCTTATTTTAGAATTTCCCAGTAGATAAGGAATTAATAAACTAATACTGTTGAAACATGAAAACCTAAATGGGGTTGGGACTATTTTATGTATGCATGCTTCGTAGTAGTAGTGCAGAGAGACGTGCTCAGTTTCTCGGTATAGAAGCCATTGGTTGGGTTGTGTGATTGGTATACATATATGAATTTGTATCTTTGTGTTTTGTCACACCCCACCCATGTTGAGCACTTAGTGCCAAACACTCCCATTTCATGGGAAAGGGTCTTTTCCCCTTAGTTACTAGCTCCTCCCTCCACCTTCTTCCATAGGTTGTGATGGCTTGAGGTGACCTTACACCCAAGACTCTTCGGGTAGGTCTCGATAGGTGTGTTTTTACCCCAAGACACTTCAGGCAGGTTTGATTTACAAAGAATCATCAGGATGAGGCCCAGGTGTGTTCGGTCGGGGATGTGTTTTTGGTTTGTGAGGACCAGGTATGTGCGTGCAGGATATGCGGTTCGTGAGGCCCAGGTGTGTGGGGGCGGTATGTGTGAATTAGTGAGGCCCAGGAGTGTGTGGGCAGGAAGTGTGTGGTAGTGTCAGGACGTTCACCGTTAGGAAGTGCATCTAGTTAGTGGGGGGGGGGGGGAAATGGTGCGGGGCACCCAATATTCTTGTTCTTATATACTACTACCTGTTGTTTTGTGATTTTGGGGAGCGTGGCTGGTGAGGTTGGGTGGATAGAATTCCTTGATAGGTTTTGGTTTCTTCTTTTGTTATCACGGGACATTAGGATGTCTCCCAACCTTTGCATGAGAGCTTTAGTTTTCTATACTGAGTATACTTGTATGCTCACAGTACATGTAGTTTCAGGTTTCTAGGAGGACTACCAGGGCCGTGCAGGACCCTACTAGTCAGTACAGTTGGAGTTTTGCAGTTTGGTGTACTCTTGTTTCTTTTTGTATTGTACGTTTGAGTTTTTCTAGTACGTGTACGTTGTTTCATAATTCTTTAAACATGCATATGGAATTGGTTTGTGTTATTTTTCATTTACATGTTACTTTTCCTTTTGATGTTTGACTCATTTTATTTCCCGATCATAAATAATAAAAATGGTAATGCCTCCCATATTTGTGAAAACATAAATACATGGTGCTAGTCGCCACTATGGGGCCTACTGGTGGTGGGAATCAGGGGAAATTATCTCCCATTCACCATTTCCAGCTCAGGAGGGGCATATTTGGTGGGAGGGGTTCGTGACAGAATGGTATCAGAGGTGATGGTTGAGGGACAGGATGGAGTCTGGAGTTAGGTACTGTGATGATTGCATGGGATGGTAGGGAAACAGTGTTGGGTAATCATGGTGCGGGGCATAGGATAGGGAATACTGGCTAGGACATGGGATTTTAGGGCCCCCAATGATCTGATGTAAGGACTCTGAGCCTACCAAACGACCATGTGAGACTACATTGATAGTAGGGAAGATAACCTATGGAAGGTACATGCATCATCATGTTTTTGTTTTACATTATTTGGGTGTTCTGGGATAGAAATTAAAAAATGTGATAAAATGAAACCTTGAGAAATTTCCTTGCTACTGGGATTTGGTGATCATTGTTTACCATACAGCTATGGCACCTGGACAACATCCCTGGGTGACTCAGACAGTCGGGGACCAGTAGATTCAGGCGGTCGATCAGTTGAGGATTGACTGATAGGAGGAAGATGTTTAGTGGAAAAATAATCTCCGTTCTTTCCAGAGACAAACCCTCAAGAAGTACGAGGGTAGTACTTCGGATATGGAGACGGAGGGGTGGCATGAGGAGCTAGTGATCACTTTTACTTTGAACCGTGCTCCGAGGGAGTATTGGGTTCCCCTAGCAGTCTGTCAGGTGAGAGGTGTTACATGTCTGTGGTGGATGCTCTACCTGGGATAGAGGTCATAGGAAGAGGTTCAGTGGGATGACTTTGAGAAGGTGTTTCGAGAGGAATTCCATTCTTCCATGATCAAGGTAGATAAGCGGCATAATTTACTCTCCCTTCAGCAGGGGAGTATGTCAGTACAAGAATTGGGGATCAAGTTCAAGGATCTCCTACGCTTTTCTCCGGATCTCTTTCTAGATGTGGAGTCTCATGCGAGATGTTTGGACAAGGAGCTTCGTCCTTCGCATCAGAATTTTGTTACCCCCTTCACCCTTCCGGCGTACATGGCAGTACAGAAGAAGGCAAAGGTTGTAGAGAGGATGCACTCTCATGGAGGTGCACCACTAGAGGAGATCCAGTCGGGTTCATCGAAGGGGAATGCAGTCAGCAGCAGGTCTTGTGCGATAGGACCTTCCAGATTCAGGCCAGTAGGGAGCAGGCCTCAGCAGTTCTAGTTCAGATCATTGGGTCCTCATCCCTTTTTTATGAGCCCAAGACCAAATTGTTTCTCTTGGAGATTTTTCGGGCACATTCAGAGTCGGTTCCCAACCTAATCTCAGTACGGTGGAGGTGGGATGGTTTAGTGCCCACCTTAGCAGCACTTTTTACTAGCGAGGCCCTTCCATCAGCAACATGACCCTCTTCTTCCGAGGGAAGAATTTTTAGGAGGAGGCCGACCTCAGTGTGCTCCTCAGGGACCTCGACCAAGGCGTGGTCGGGGAGGTGGTCGACATCAGATAGCCAGAGGAGCTGGGCATGGACAGTTGCACACATCAGAGTTGGAAGCTCTAGAAGGACAAGAGGGGGTGCGAGGTACGATTTGTTTGTTCAGCACTCTCATTCCTGCTTTGATCGATTTAGGAGATTTTCACTCAATTGTTTCACCCGGTCTATCCCATTCATTGGGTCTGGATGTAGAGAGACTTTCCGTAGCCCTGGTAATGAGTACACCAGTTGGAGGTCAGACCAACATATCTTGTTTTTGTCGGGGATGTGGGATGACGTTGGGACCACATCGATCTAGTGGGTACATTATTTTCCTACAGATGCAGCCATACAATACTATACTATGCATCGACAAGCTGTTTTCTATAAGTGCTGTTATCGACTGCTTACAAAGGAGAGTCGTGTTCTCCACTGTGGATGGGAAGCATGTAGCTTTTGATGGCGATAGGATCTATCCAGTGGGAAGCCGACGTGTGAAGCCTCCCCTTCCTTGTTAGGTGGGTTATCAGTGCTTTCAGCTGATACAGAGATGATGGATTTCCCATAGGTTGTTGGGGAGTTCCTTGATGTTTGTTCCGATGAGTTTTTGACTCTACCCCCCCCCCCCCCCCCCGACGTGATGTTGAGTTCGAGATGGAATTACAGCCTGGTGCCCATCCGATTCTGATGGCCCCTTATCTGATGGCACCTTCGGAGTTTCGGATTCAGATTGACAATCTGATAGAGAAGGTTTTTGTTCAAACAAGCATGTCACCATGGGGTGCTTCAGTTTTGTTTGTGAAGAAGGTAGATGGTGCTCTCAGGATATGCATAGAATACCAATGGTTGAATCATGTAATGGTCAAGAACCATTACCCCCCTCCATGGATAGATGATCTCTTCGACCAGCTGAGGGGAGCAGGTAGGTTTTCTAAGATTGATCTATGATTTGGATATCATCAACTGAGGGTAAAGGACAGTGACATATCGAATACAGCATTCAGGTGCAGGTATGGGCACATCGAGATTGTAGTGATTCCATTTTGTAGTTACGAATGCACCAATTATGTTCATGGGACATAAGAAATTTTTCGTCCGATTGTTTCTGGACCGGTTCAACATTTTGTTTCTGGATTACATCCTGATCTACTCAAGATCAGAGGAGGAGCTCGTTGAGCATCTCAAGGTAGTCTTGGAAGTCCTTCGACACCACCATACTTATGGGAAATTGTCAAAGTCTATGTTCAAGACACAAGAAGTACACTTCCTTGGGAACGTGGTGTCTCAGATTGGAGTGTCAGTGGACCCGTCGAAGGTGGAGGGAGTTTTTTCTTTGGCAGAACCCAAGAGCGTTGCAGAAGTTCATAGTTTCCTGGGGATGGAAAGTTATTATCAATGGTTTGTTTTGGACTTCTCTTGAGTTCCAGCTCCATTAGAAGCTTTGACTATGAAGGAACAAGTCTTCCTATAGAGCGAGCAGTGCCAGAAAGCATTCGACTACCTGAAGGAGAAGTTGTTTAGTGCTCAGGTAATCAGGTTTCCAGAGGAAGGGTAATCGTATGAGGTTTTTTTTATGCTTCTGGACGTTCTTTGGGGTGCGTACTAATGCAGAATATGGGTGTGAACTATTATGGGTCTAGAGGGTTGCGCCCTAACGAGCGTAATTATGCCACCAATGACCTAGAGCTTGCATTAGTAGAGCTCCCAATGAAGTTGTGGTGATTTTACCTCCTTCGGGAACACTTTCCGGTCTTCTCAGATCATAAGAGCTTACTTTATATCTTCTCCCAGCATGACCTGAACATATGGCAGTGGAGATGGGTTTAGTTTCTCCAAGACTATGACTTCGAGATCTCTTACACTAATGGTAAGGGAAAAGTTATGGCTGATTCCCCAAGTAGGAAGTCGCATAAGGAAGTTGTTCGGGAATCCACTGATTCTTAGAAAGTTATGGGAGAGTTGGATGCCTTACAATTGGATGCAAGGTTATACGGTCTTAGAGGCTGTTTGTTTCAGATGAAGGTGCAATCCTCTTTGTTGTAATAGGTGGAAGAGTCTCAGTGGGGAGACTATGAGGAAAAAGTAATGTGGAATCGTATCGATCAGGGAAATGCTCCAGAAGGATAGTCAGAGGACAGTCGACATCAGATGCTTTTGCATGGCAGGCTATTTTTTCAAGAGACGATGCGTGAGGGAGTTATCCGTTAGTTCCATAGCTCAGCCTTGGTGGTACATCCTGGAGTTTCAAAAATGTACCGATGCCTGAGGGAACAGTTTTGGTGGCCCAGGGTGAAACGAGCAGTGGCCGAGTATGTCGATAAGTGCCTAGTGTCTCAGCAAGTAAATGCTAAACACCGTGTTCCCAGTGGTTTTTTGCATCCTTTAGATGTCCCCAAGTAGAATTAGTTTGAAATCTCAATGGACATTGTCATAGGAATACCCAGAGCTCAAGGTGGTTATGATTCTATCTGGGTAGTGGTGGATCGACTGACAAAATCATCTCACTTATTAGCAATTAAGGAGTTGGGCCAGGTGAGTACCTTATCACAGAGGTACGTAGATGAGGTGGTGCTTTTTCATGGAGGTCTGAAGACTATCGTCTCAGATCAGGATACTCGGTCTACCTCACATGTCTAGAGGGGGTTACAACATGCATTTGGTAGTCATCTACGCCAAAACACTGCTTTCCATCCCCAGACCGATGGGCAGACAGAGAAGACTATCCAGATGTTGGAGGACATGCTGTGAGAATTCATTCTAGATTTCGGAGGATCATGGGTGAGACACTTGCCTTTAGTAGAATTTTCCTACAACAACAAATTCAACTCTATTATTGGCATGGCACTGATTGAGGATTTTTATGGGAGACCGTGTTTTTCACCCATTTGTTGGGTAGGGGTTGGTGATACAGGTTCTCTTGGGCCAGAGGTAGTACAGAGCACCACAGAGAATGTTCAGCTTGTGCATGAGAGGATGAAAGCGGATCAGGACCGAAAAACGTCTTATGCCGATCGTTGAAGGAGGCCCTTGGAGTTAGAGGTGGGAGATCATGTGTTCTTGAAGGTTTCCCCTCGAAGGGGAAAACTGATGTTTGGGTAGGGGATTAAGCTCTCCCCTTGGTTCATCAGACCTTTTGAGGTGATGGGGAAAGTCGGCGAGGTGGCATATCATCTGGCCCTGCCACCTCAGTTGGAGAAGGTTCATGAAATCTTCCACGTCTCCTAACTTCATCAGAACATAAATGATGACTCTCACTTTATCGATTCGGGAGAGTTAGATATGGGAAACGATGCGACCATCAAGGAACAACCAGTCAGAATCGAGGATCGTAAAGACAAGGTACTCCGTGGACAAACCAACGCCTTGGTTAATGTGTTGTGGAGGCATGGTGGCCTTGAGAAGAGCACATGGGAGTGGGAGGCTCAGATTCATTCTCAGTATCGGAGTTTTTTTACATGTGTTTTTCTTGTTATTTTGAGTTTTATTTTGATGTTATACGTTGTACCTTTTGATATATGGAATTCTTGGCTTGTCAGTTGTGAGATGTTTTGTTTCATTGTTCTCTGAATGTATGTAACATATCGGGATGTGTGCGGAAAAGAAAAAAAACCTCATCCTTAACCGAGACACATTAATGCAGATATGATTGAACCTGTGCGGGTGAGTCAGTGCTTCCTAATGCGGATAATATATCGACATGGGAGATGGAATTCCCCAAGCCATGTGTTCGCGTAGTGTGTTTGCTGTACAGTGTTGGGGGCAGTGTAAGATGAAAAATCCAAATATATAGAAGTGGGAAGACCCAATTCTAAATTGAGACGCATTAATGTGGATGAGATTAAACCCGTGAAGGTGAGTCAATGTCACCTAAGGTGGATAATATGTCTACATAGGAGAAGGAAATCCTAATACATATGATTAGGTTTGTTGGTTGGGTTCCTGTTATAACAAGAGCCTAGAGAGGTATCTTGAGGGGTTACTATGGGTTGTGTTTTTTGAATTCTCGGGGACGAGAATGTTTTAAGAGGTATATGATGTAATGGCCCAGACTTCTCCATCCCATTCCTTTGTCGAAAAGAAGTTCATGATGTGTTCTTGAGGGTAGAATGTTCTTTTCTCCCACTTTTCATAATTTTTTTGTAACTACACACTGTGTAGTGTGTGTACACGCCATGTACCACCTTGCCGAGAATACCCAGTGTCGAAGCAGTGGCCTTGCCGCATGAAATAAATAAGTACACACCGTGTAGTTTCTCCCTGCGTACAAGTTACCCGCAATCCGTGTGTTGACTAGTCAACGGTCGTATTCCGTGTTGAAGCCGTGTCCTTGTCGCATGAAATAAATAAGTACATTCCATGTAGCCCATCCTACACGCCCCGTTGTTTCTCCCCGCGTATGCATTACCCTCAAACCGTTTGTTGACCAGTCAATGGTCATGTGCCGTGTTAAATCTGTGTCCTTGCAGTGTGAAATAAACAAGTACATACCGTGTAGATCATCCTATACACTTTGTAGTTTCTCCCTGCGTATGCGTTACCCTCAAACCCTATGTTGACCAGTCAACAGTTCTATGAAATGTTGAATGTCGTTTTGGAAGCCGCATGGAAACCCTGTGGAAAGGTTGAGTACACGATGTGTACTAGGAACTACAAGTCGTGTACATTAGTTTTTCATTCCTATAAAACAAGAGGGCCTGTCTTTCTTTTCAGATCATTACTCTCCTCCACTTTCCTTCGAGTAGAGCCCTCCCGAGAGACTCCTACGCCCTTTCTACAATAACTTCTTTTTCCAAGCTCCGATTTATGATCCATCAGTGGCCACAAGATAGTGAGGATGAGGCAGAACATCTGATCTTGGATCTTTTGTTTTCCCTCCACCCTTTCCTTCCCAGATTCCACCCGAGAAGGTTTTTTCTAGGTTTTGACAGAAGTGACTGACGCTGACGGACGTCTTCTAAAGTTGATCTGGGGAAGCATTGTGATTAGAACCTATTGAGGTATAAATTTTACCATTGTCTCTCTAATTTTTGCATCATGCGGGATGTGTGTCCTCTTGCTTTCACGAGACATAGTTGAACTATTTTAATGAAGATAATAACTGGATTAAAGAAAGGGGATTGGAAAGTTGTTATGTTTATATATGTTTATCCTATTGTTTTGTTGTGAATTGAATAGGCTTATGCCTACTGAAAATCACAGTCGTTGGGGGCCTTTCAATGCTCAATTAAATGTTTCCCTATCATTATAGACCATTGTGTGGATGGAAACTTTGTGGAATATGGATATTGGTTAATCACTTTATTTTGGTTGATTAAATAAATATCTGGAACACATGTGTGATCACCCTAGTTAAACAAAATGGAATAATGAATATGTGGGTGTTGGTTTGGTTATGTGGTGTGTGAGAAGGGGGGTTAATCCTGGGTTATTACTAATAGGATGGGCAGCGGGGCTTTGGTAAATTATATTAATGGGGCAATGTTGTGGCACAAGCCTAGTTTTGTTATATGCTTATGGAGATGTGGTTGTAGTGGCAGTCGGGCTGTAGTAATGGGTTTTGTTTTTTAAAAGAAAGTGGAAAGTTGAAAAAGAACTATGGGGAATGATAATGAATTAAACATGGGAACAATTACTGGGGATCGATTGATGATAAAAAGGTTGGTTTTGTGTTTCTTGTGTTCTATCTAACTTGATTTTTGGTTGGTGGGGTTTTGTTCTACGAAATGCTTGATCTGGTTTGATAATTTTCTAGTAGTTAAGGAACTAATAAACTAATTCTGTTGAAACATGAAAACCTAAATGGGTTTGGGATTGATTATTGTATGCATGCTTCGTAATAGTAGTGCTGAGACACGTGCTCAGTTTCTCTGTTTATAAGCCATAGGTTGGGCTATTTTTTTGTTATACATTTATGTATCTATATCTTTGTTTTTTTTCGCACCCCACCCATGATGAGCACATAGTATTAAACACTCCCATTTCATGGGATAGGTTGTTTTTTCCTAAGTTACCAGCTCCTTCCTGTTCCTTCTTCCATAGGTTGTGATGGCTTCAGGTGACCATACACATAAGACTCTTCAGGTAGGTTTCGATTGGTGTGCTTTTAGCCCAAGACTTGTCGGGCAGGTTTGTTTTCCGATGAATCTTCGGGATGAGGCCCAGGTGTGTTCGGACGGGGATGTGTTTGTTCTTTGTGAGGCCCATGTGTGTGAAGGCAGGATATGTGGTTTGTGAGGCCCAGGTGCGTGCGGGCGAGATGTGTGACTTTGTGATTCCATAGTGTGTGCGGGCATGAAGAGTGTGGTAGCGTCAGGACGTTCGCCGTTAGAAAGAGAAGCTAGCTAGTGGGGGGAAATGGTGCGGGGTACACAATATTCTTGTTCTTATATACTACTACAAGTTGTTTTGTGTTTTTGGTGAGCGTGGCAAGTGAGGTTGGGTGGATAAAATTCTTTTCTAGGTTTTGGTTTCATCTATTGTACTCACGGGACATTAGGATGTCTCCCCACCTGTGCATGAGAGCTTTAGGTTTCCATACTGAGTATACTTGTATGCTCACCCTACATTTACATTCAGGTTTCCAGGAGGACTAATTGGGTCGTGCGGGACCCTACTAGTCAGGACAGTTGGAGTTGTTGCAGTTTGTTGTACTCTTGTTTCTTTTGGAATTGTACTTTCGAGTTTTTCTTGTACTTGTACTTTGTTTCAGAATTTTTTAAACATGAGTATGGAATTGGTTTGGGGTCTTTTTCATTTACATGTTCCTTTTTTTGGTGTTTGAATCATCCTATTTTCCGATCATAAATAATAAAAAGGGTAATTCCTCCCATATTTGTGAAAACATATACCCTTAGTGGTAGTCTCCACTCTGGGACCTACTAGAGGTGGGACTCGGGGGGTCATTATCTCCCTTTCACCATTGCCATCTCAGGAGGTGAATCTTTGGTCAGTGGGGGTCGTCAAAACCTGGTCTTTACATCACTTATCACAACCTAAAAATAACTATTAATATAAAATATCCTTTACCACATAGTGATATACTTTGTTACATAATTAGATCACATTTATTCTCACAATGGTGGATCATTAATCTACACCTCATCAACTGAGGTTTAAACATATTCATATACATAATAATATTTTTTTTCAGATATGGACACATTGATGTCAATGTGAGGGTTATTATACATGAAAATTCCATAGTTATATTAATGTATTTGATTGAATTAAAATTTATATATTACATAAATATTTTTCTCTATACTTTATATATGTTTTTCAAATTTATATGTCAATATAAATTAGGGATAGAAATTAAATTTTAGGATTTTTATAAATATATTTAAATTGTAAATGATATTCAATATTTATAAGGTGAAAATTTTGACTGTAAAAATTGTCCTTCTTAAAAAACTTAATGACATGAAGTATTATATTTTCTGATTCATCAGAGTTATACATTTTTTGAAGAAAATCATGGATCAGTTTCTATAATTTATATTCATTATTTTTTATAATATGAATCATAAATTAGATATTTTGATAGAAATGATTATTTATTATATAATACACTATAAAATAAAACTAATGATATCTTCTATGAATTGAAAGAAAATTCCAATAATTATATAACTCAAAATAGATTTTTACTTGGAAGGGAGTTATGTTTCATTGGAAACAAATTATATTAATACCGATTTTATGTTTCTATGAAGTTGGTTTTATGACACCAAACATAGAATGACCTATTATAGATTATTATTTTTGATATAATTAAATGTATCATATATGTTATTTGGATGTTCCCTATAAAAAATTTAAAATTTATCAAGTTATTTATTATGTTAAAGAAATAAATTTGAGAAAAATTTTCTAACACATGATAAAATGATAGAAATGGTATGTTTTGAAAATATTTTTATTTATAATTATATTTGTGGAGAAAATATTAATATATATATATATTGTGTATAATAGACTAATGTGTATATTCATAATATAAGGATATGAATATATATTTATATATATAAGCATAGATGCTATTTGAAGATCAATGTGTATGGCTACTTAATTTTTATTAATAATAATATCTGAAATTTGGATTCTAATATTAAAAGTAGAATGTATAATTATATTATATCATAAATGAGTATACAGGGAGAACAAAAATTAATGAATATAAAAATGGTGTCCATCGAAATGATACGTTTTGGGAAACAATTTTTTCATGTTATATTTCTTCATCCATCAATACATGTAACGATTTTTTTGAAATAAAATGATAATAAAGAGAAATTATGGAATGTCATAAATAATAAAGTGAAATGATTTTTGGGACGTTAATTCAGGGGAAATATTAATTTTTAGTTTTTGATCATCATGAGATATAAATTATTCTTTTAAAAGAATAAAAATAACAATGATAATATTTTAGATCAAATCAGTACTCTTTTATTATGGATTCCACCATAGGACAAATTATTTTTGGAAATCTAATTACTAGAAATTTTGGTGGAATATTTAATATTTAATTATTTTAATGTAAATTTATTCACACAGATTTGGATGGTAAAATAATTTCAACGGATAATTGAATTGAAACTTTGTCTGTAGAATTGAGTTAGTAAAATGTGGATTTTCTTACTCCATGGATATTCATTTAGCTGGTTATTAGGATGATCCCACATCACTATTTATTTTTCTATTCATTTATATTTTTATCCCTTTTTTTCCCCACTTTTCTGTTTTAATTTTAATTCCATTTACATTCCTCTTTCCCCATGAATTTAAAATCACATGTCACATTTGAAACTCCCATTTTCAGATCCAATACAATGGCTATGTGATATATAGATGAGGAGGGTGAGAGAGGATTTGTATCCACCATATATCTTAGGGGGATATAAATCATTATAAAAAATGTGAACTATGAATCATAAAGAAACAATATTTGTTTCCATCCAAACATTTGTCCTTCGAATATTTTAATAAATAAAACTATGCAATTCTATTGTTTTCAATTTTGGGACCTATTACAATAGATTGTGACCCCATAGTGGACGATTTGATTCTATTTTGAAGGAAATTCAGGTTTCAACATAATTGTGGTGTTTTAATTTGGGAAATAATATTACACAATGTGTTCTTTCCGTAAAAAAATATGTATATTCTTCTTATTAATGATGATGTTGTTTAAGGGACTATATTAAATGTTCATTGAGTGCATGATATACAATGTAACATAGAAATGTAGCTATGTACCTAGGGAAACATCAAATATAAGTGGACATAGTCATGTAATAATACACTACTAGCCTCTACGTTTTCCCTGACTATGTAGTAGTTCATGGATATATCCAACGTATTCCCCATATATGTAGTAGTGTATAACTATACCTCATACAAGACTTTGATGTGTAGTAGTACAAGACTACACCACATCTGGAACAACACCGTCTATAAGAATATGGAATTTTATTGATTTGGGATTACCCATATTGTACATTGGGTACATAAAATGTTTTATTAATTTTATTCCCATTGTATTGTTTTTTGTGATTTTACATACAAAATACAAAGGGTGATACAATGAGAATATATATTGATTACTTTTTTCATGTAGATCATGAAGCTAGAACCATATAAGTTATTTTAGGTTTTCAAGGTGGTGATTCGAGACATGTGAGATATAATGAATATTTTTAATCTTTTATTTGAATCATTGGTTCAAATGAGAGATCTTTTATTGATTTAATGATAAGGCTGAAGAGAATAGTTCAGGGATGTTGTATGGTATCATCAAGGTCCTTGATTGGTAGTATGTTGACACTAACACAAGGTTACAGGACATTGTTATGATTTGAATACATATATCTCTTTCATGTTCCGGCCAAACTATACTGACATGGAATAGGGGTGGTATCATGGCCTCCACTCTTTTTATTTTTATTTTTTTTAAATTCATTTCATGTTGTGTAAATGATTCACTCTAGGATGTGTTGCCCAAATTTACAGGTGTTGGATCACAAGGCTATTTTTACCAAAAGTGAAATAATGGCAAAAGCCACAACTTGAATTATTATTATATGGAACTCAACTTGGTCGTATAATATGAATTTATAATAGAGATAATCTAAATCGATGATCTCTATTAAACGTACATTGATATGGTGTGTAAGTTTAGTGATATAGATTTTTTTATATTTTCCCATAGAACCCAAACCATTGTTTTGTTGATTGGTTAAATATGATGATGATGGGCTTGGGAATTGAACAACTCCATGTGGTCCTATGATTAATTTTGTGTTACTCCTTATTCCACCTGTTATAATATGATTTCTCTGTGATGGAACATTTCAGATCAATTTATGTACAGTGATTCAATAGAAATGGAAGATGAATATGTTTTTGGATCCATGATTTAGAGATGAGACATTAAGAGTGGATGTTCATGTATAATACCATTGGGGGGATTTTGTTGGGGGATATTTCCCAACAATCATATGGATGTCTGAAATTTGGTATTTCATTGATTTTATTGTATTTATATGTGATCATGGATCGAGGTATATAATACTTATGGGCTTATTATGGATTTTGATTACCCAAATATAGGGGGTTATGTGTTTTAGGGATTCTTTCACTGGTGATAAAACACTAATTGTGATGGTATATGATATTGGGTAGTTTTGATATAGAATGTATCTTAGATAATCGGGCCATCATGTATTATCTTAGTGAGGATCTTTTTGTGGGGCCACATGTCATATTATCTTCATTTGGATGACTATCATATATGTCATAGCAGATCGAGAATAATGTGTGATCTTCGATCCTTGTTTGTGGAGTTTTTGAGCATTCTCCCTAGATAATGAAACATCTATATGGGAGTTATATGATACCAATTGTGTAGAACATTGGGTATACTATGTTTGATATACATGTGGTAGACTACAAAATGTTTATTAAGACACGAAGACATTTTAAAAATGTATGTATGGTTAGTCATGATCAAAATCCCAATGATATATTGTGGTTTAATAACTTCATTTTATTTATTATAATCTAGGTTGTTCATATTTCATGAATATTATCATATAAAAATACACAAAAATTAAAATATTTTTGGTGACCAACAAAGATTCATTTCCCTACCAATATATGAGAAATGTTTCAGGTGTATAGACATTATTTATAATTTTTTTATGGTAATTGTGTCCTGATTGATTTAGAGGATTCCCATGATTCGTTAACCAAGAGGATACAATCATGTATATTTTTATGATTATGATATACTATATTTGGGGAGTTTTAGATATTAGGTATGTCATCAGCTTGGCATTGGTATAAATGGCTTGTACATTTATTTTCTATTATTTTATCATGTATATATGTCCAACCAAATGGTTGGAAAATTTGTGTGTATAACATGATCGGTTGAGTTGTGTACAATATTTTAATCTACTATTTCATTTTTATGTTTAAATTATTTATATTAATACAATATTTTACGTTTTTAGTGACTAAATAACATTCATTTATTCATTATTATTGTTCACTATGATATAATGGATTAGTATCCCACTTTATTATAAAAGACCCCCACTATAATTATGAATCATCTTCATTACATGTATACATTCCTAGGTTCAGATTGTGAATGAGTCCAAATACAATCAATTGAGTGACTGAGTCCAAGAAATTAGGAAAATTATTTGGAGATTTACCTTTAAATTGAGTTAATTATAGCTGTTATAACAAGAACATGGTTCTTATAGAAGCCATAATTAAATAATTTTTATTTAGATGATGTTCATAGATCATTATTATAAAATAATTGTTGAATCAGAAATTTGTTTATATATCTGTTGAAGAACATATATTGACACAATATGAATTGGGATATTTGGGAGTAAACATATTTATTCAATATTTTCCAAAAAGATATGTACATGTATGTGGATTATAAGGGGATGATGTAATTATAACCATTACATTAATAGAAGGATACCATGAGCATTGATTTTATCATAGATATTATGAGAAAAATTAATGAAATTAATTCAATTTAGTTTATGGTAAATCTACATACAAATATATTCCATTTCATTTCTATTATAGAATATTTTTTCACTCAATTTATTTCCAAATATATACATAATTTAATTTGAAGGGATGAATACAGTACAACATTTAATTATTTTCAAATAGATATCCATGTTTCACATTACTATTCTAGTGTAGTCTTCAACAATTATTAAAAAATAAAAATATCATCAACACACATTATCATCCAAAATACTATTGTCAAAATAGATGTAAAATTTATATATTTCATTACATTAATAATTATATAATTATTGAATTCCATGGCTGCTAATATGATCATCTTCATTAAATTGAGTTATTGTTTAATAAAGACTCTGATAATGTATTTAGGTTTCACAATATGATCATCTGTTTTAGAAGAGAGAAAAAATAACCTACATTGATGGATTTTGAGATACCTATTTGTTGAAAACATATATTTCATCCAAAAAGAAAGTGCATTATCCATCAATATTATTAAAATTTAATGTTTTAAATACATGATATAACTTTTATTTTGATTATAATCAATTATAAATATAATATTATAATAGATAAAATGTTTTCCATTGAATATAACTATTGCTGTAGGTTTTGATAACATAGAAGATTGAACATTTTACCCCTATATTCACAATCTTTGTTGTGATTAGTAAAAATTCAATTAATATAGAGTATTGATTGGATGTTCCACTAAACATATCACAAGTGAAGAATGTGTTCCACATTTCACCATATTGGATGTATTTATGTTATACATCACATGTACTGAACCTGATGTTTAAAAAAACTATTCCACTATATCAATCATAATGAATATTCTATATATACCATTGATCATATAGGTAATGTTCTATGATTAATGTTCACTCACATAGTCAAATATATTTTGAATGATATAGTGTTTGAGGTTGAAATGTGGGAACCACAAAATATAATGAATTAAAAGTACGCAAATTAAAATTAAAAAACGTGATGGAATTTGGAAATTGAATATTTTTTGGGAAATAAAGGGACACGTCATTATTTTAGTTTGAAATTACCTTTAATAAATCACAAGACTAGTTAAAATTCAATTTTTGACTACAATGGGATTAAATAAGGGAAACAATATTTTAGTACAATATGATATTATAATATACATTAAATGATAAATATTAAATTTCATTACAATTATACACTATAATATATGGAAAAGTAAAAGAGGAATAAAAAATAATAAGAAATATTGTAGGAATGACGTAATAATTATTCTTCAATGAAGATTTAACCATTGTTTATAACAATGAAATTAATGAAAATAAATAAATATATATATAGTCTTTCAATATACATGTATACAATAAGCATATTGATGATTTTATATTTCCATGTCATAATTATGGTGATATTTACAATATAATGAAATTAATTTATTGTAAATATGAAAAATCTATTGTAAATAATCATTGAACAAAACGAATAAGTTAATAAATCATTAGGGAGAATATATTTTAGTCATTTTTAATAAATTATTTAAAAATTACAACTCTCTCCATTAACTATCAGTTTTAATATATCTATATATATATATTCTAACCAACTATATTTCAAATGATTATTATTAACATGTATTAAATAATAATAAAATTTTCTTATATTATGAGGTATTTTAATAAGAAGATTTACAAGTTAAATTTATATAAGACACATTAATTTTAACCCTTTTTTTAAATTTTATTTAATCGATGGATTAAACATTATGAATCATTAGATAAATATTAGGAAAAAATATTAATTTAATTTTTAGGTTATAAAATAAGTTAAATATATAAATATTGTGTCATCAAGGTATGGGGAACAATATAGTAAGGTGATAAAATCAATTACAAAGTGATAATCTATATCCAACCCATATTAAAAATATGCAAGGATTATTGGATGAAAAATTTATCCTCAGATTTTTTCATTTATATCCAATTTATTAGAAAACTTTTATTTCATATAATTTATGGAATGGGTTTCTGAGAATATGAAACTCATGATCATATATAATAAAGTCCAATTTAAAAACAATTCTAGGATATGCCTCTCATTTATTTTCCTCACTATTAGTAGACCTAATTTCTCACATTAAATTAGTTGTCTATTTTTTTGAATTCTATACTGTTAATAAGGATCCTGATATTCATCTAAATTAATTTAGGATTCTATAGACGATCATTTTTTAATATAGTTGGAAAATATTTATCTTTTTTATTTATATTTATTTTATAAAACACCCCCATGATAGTTAGTTCGTACAAAAAATATATAATATAAAAAATACAATTATCCTAACATTTGAATGATATTATAATAAAACAAGTCCAAATTCTATAATTAAATTATATTGTGTTTTTATTTAAGTTATTATGACCAAATTAATTAACAATGGTGTTAGAATTTATTTTTTTTATGATTATTAAAAACTAAATTATAATTGTATACATTATTTATGGTTATCTTTTATATAGTTTTATTTTCTTATTTTATTACATATAATTATATTTGTAATGTTGATGAATATTATGACTGATTCAAAAATCGTTATAGAGAATTTTATGAAAATTATTTTTTGGACCATTAAAATGACATATAGGTAAAAATAATTGGACTATAGATCCATATAATATATATATATAACTATAATGGAAGTTTATGTATAATTAAATAATCATAATGGATAAATGAAAGATTTCATTACTCTAAAACAATCATTGAAAAAAATCAGTTATTTACACTAAATGAGAAATATTTTTCATGATTCATTATTTAATGGGTAATTAAAAAATATTTGAATAATATAATTTAAAATAAACATAATTTTTTCCGATAGAGATGAATAATAACCCTCTATTTATTACAAAAGTAAATATATAATATGTGATATTTTCCATATCTAGGCGAAGTGATTTATTTTCTAAAACCTTTGTAAATGAGTTACACTTTTTATTCACTAACAATTTTCATTAGTGGTGGTCATAATCAAAAATTTTTTATATATATATTTTTTTCATTAAAATTTTCCTAATTACATTTTATAATTAAAATATAAGTTTTTTAATGATTAATACATCATATAATAAAGGGTCGTAGTTAGAAATCATCCAAATTTATTTTTTTATAATTCATCAATGTCTTTGATAATTAATAATATTATATTTTTATTAATTTTGAATGTTAAATTTAAAGTTTCATCTACTAATTTTTAATATTTAAATTTATTTCAAAAATTTTATAGATATTAATTTGGTGGATTATATAAAATAGTGAAATCGTGGTTTATTTTTTCATTATTTTACTTTCAGACCATTTATTATTTTTAAACCAATAAAAATATAAATTTACATTGTTTCATGATAACAATCAATTATTATACATATATAATATCAAATAAGATTATAATTATTTACATTTTAATATATGAAGATTATTTATAAATTGTGTTATATATTTGTTTTATGAAACCTTTATCATTATAATGAGAAAACAATTTTCATGATTTTTCCTATATTTACCTCAATTTATATAAAATATCTATCATATCTGAATGTTTATATCATCCATCCCACTACCTATGTAATCTATTATAATAATTTTCTACTAGGTAATGAATTTTTAACATCATCCAATCATGTTTGTATCTACTACTATTACTATAGGCACATAAAATGTTATATAAAAAATTTTATTTCCATGGGAAAATAATATTTATTTTTTGAAAAAAAAAAATTTTTTTGATTGGAAAAATCATTTTTTATTTTTATACAAAAGGTGGGATGTGTAATTTATATTTCTCTAATAAATTAAGTAAATATTTATATCTTATCAGATTATATGGTTATGGGACCTTAGTTGTCATCTAAGTCTATTATTTTATTGCAAGTATATGGTTTAAAATGTCCTAATTTATAACAGTGTTTTTGTGTTTAATATTGAAATATTTTTATAATATCATATTATTATTACATGTTCCACATTCCGAAGGCATTCCTTTTTTTTGTTTCATTCTACATTCCTTTTTTTTCATTCACATTGCCATTTTCAGTCCCCATTTTTCATTATTGTTGATTGTACATTCATAAGCCATGGAATATGTTAAATATTCACGATGATCCTCCTATATTTTAATTTTCAAATTTAATGATATATGATTATTGTATTGTGATTTATAATTACATCTAGTGTTTTGATGATATTATTCAATTAATCATGACAATTCAAAAGAAAATTATGTTTTCAAATATGAATACAATCTAATGAAAAATCCTATATGGATTATTCTGTAACCTATCATAATTATAATTTTATGTATCATTTTCCTCATATTTATACTTTTATCATTGTATAAAGAAGAATTTTAAGCTTGATGAGTGTATATGGGATCCATGTATGAGTGAAATATTTAATATAAAATAATTAAGAGTTTTAAAAATATATAAATATGTATAATGATCTAAATAATAAAATCTCATACGTTATTGAACGGTTTTTTATTTATGAGTATCTATATTTTATCAATTTAAATAATGACAAATATATTTATTATTGTTTTGATTGATTCATCAAATGAACATTATATCAAATGATCATAGCTAGGTTAAATGACTGTTTCCAATCTATAAGATAGAATATTCATATCCCTAATATTATATCAAAATTTATTTAATATTTAACTACACAATCCAACCCTTGGTGGGTCTGGTAACTCAATCTTATAAGAAAAACTATTTCTTCACATTGTTTTCTGAAAAACTGATAGGAATAATGCATCAACCTACGAATCCATATCTTCTAATCTAATTCTCTATTCATGGTAGGTAAAACATTCATTGTATATTCAGTGGATGAGTACACTTTCTATGAATGATTTCATTTCATCAAATTCGTCCAAACCCTGAATCTAATATATAATTATTTTTACCCTCTCGATTCATCTCTATAGTAAAATCATATCCACTAAGATAAAATTTTCCCCCATTATCTAACTAAAAAAAGTGAAATCATTTTCCTGACATAAATATCATGGCCCACTTTCACTACCCCCCCTACATTCATAAAAATATCATATAAAGGTCAAATTTCATTGTCTCTAACATATTTATATTTTAATTATAATAAATATACATCTCTTACTAAATAATAATAGTTTCATTGAGGTAAAAAATGCTAACCCAGCTATAAAAAATACAATTCATGTCATAATATTTAATAAGTGTTACTATTAAATATTTAATCCCATTTTATTGTTCTTCATGTCCATCATTCTCATTTAACCATTCTTTGTAGCACATCAATATTTATAAATATAGTTTCAGAAAATATGAGCTACCACTACTCATTTACCAATCTGACTTATCCCATCAAATTTCACCCTAAAATAAATTCTTTATCAAGATATATTATGAATACTAATATAAAATATCCATACTTTTTATTTAGATTGATGAAATGCATGTCATCGATGAATGTAATAAATTTAAATTTTAATTACATAGTCCTTTGTGAGAAAAATTAGATCTAATGATAGTATTATGGTTCATTTCATATTGATAAATCATGATAATTATAATGATTTAAGAAAAATATAAGGTTTAAGGTGGGTATAGTTGATGATAAAATTTCGTTCATTTATTATAAGATAAATGATGTTAACATATTTTTGTTAAATCCAAAAAATATGAAAAAAAATTCCCGATATAAATATAGTTATTTGGGCCACCAATAGATTCCCAATAATCCTCCATCATTCCACTAGTTATCCACCATGTTTGTAATTTTCTAGAATCAATATCCCAGGGGAGGGTATTGTTAAAAAAATCATTTTAAACCCACTAGACTCATAGTGAGATACCATAAGTATTACAAATTAATCAAATATGAAGCACCCGATTATATTTAATTTCATTAAAATTGAAACTTACCCATAGTATTTTACAATCTTATGTACTCATCAAAAACCTATAGGTTAACACCTCAAAAACACTAATGTATTGATCTCTGTAGTTTATTAACTGATTATATATATTAAAATAGATCCCACCCAATTATTCCCTAATACTAATGTAGAAATCAAAAAATCCAAACAACGTTGTATATTACAATACCATTCAACAAATAGAAGTTTCTTATATGATAAGTATCTTCATTTTTTTGTTACCTATATAGAATATAAGATAAAAAAATCAGAATTTATTAATCTGCAACAACCAAATTTAATTTTTTACATATATTTACGTCATATTTTGTAAAATCATTTAGAGTATGGTTTTATGGTAAATATAAATATCTATCTGTCAAATCTTTTTTTAAATTTCCAATACCAAGGAAAAAGTGAATTTTGTATAATTGGTATCCCATATTAAAAATTTAGTAACATATTCAATATATCTGAAGAATATAATTATCTAATTAGGAGTATCAATGGTGTTAAAAAATAAATCAAATTTATAGGATAATTACATTTCAAATCAATAACATATATAATTATATCATTTCACATAATTTTATTCACATAGTTTAATCAATAATGAAATTATCATGTTTATGGAATCTTCATAAAATCGTTTCATTATATTCTATCAAAATTTTCCCTCTATTTTTTTTAAAATAATATAATTCATCATAATAAAAAATTATTGATTATAAACATAGAAACACGTAAAATATATGAAAATTTGTTTTGTTCATTCTAATATCAATTTTTTAAAAATTGATAATAAAGTTATATATTTTATAGGAAAATTATACTATTTTTTATCATTAATGTATCTTGAGTAGAAGGGCCAGTTTCTTTTGATCATTTATTTTCACAATAATATTATTCATAGAAGATAATTTAAGGTTTGATAAGTTATTAAAAACCCATATAACACCGTAGAAACCGTATAGCAGTCATTTAATTCTTATTACTAATAGAGCCTCTCTAGTTTATCTATAATCACCTATAAATTCATTATCTAATATATTTAATGAAACATTGGTTTCATAGAAAAAAAGTACATGAAAAATATATTAATATAATAATTCTTATACTCAATTTATTCTTTATTCTTATCATTCGTTGAATCATATATGTGTGTTTTTTAGGAAGTGGGTTTCCTAATATATACAACATATTATATTTCATGATAAAAATATCAAATTAAAATTTTCATTGAGAGAATTATTTATATTGAGATTTCATTTTTATAAAATAATATTAAATAATATATTTTACATTTTAATAGTATTTTAATATATATATATGATTTTTTATTTTAATTTCACATCAAAAAAAATTATTTATGCTAAATTTATTAAATATATTTGATTTAAATGTTATCCCATTTTTTTATATCTATATTGATACTCAATTTTTTTTTTGAAAACTCTATTAATTATGATTGGAAGAAAAAATTTACAATGAATGTCTTTATGTGGATAAATACATACATTCAATAATTAAATAAATATTTTTCACAGTAATCTAACATGACTATGGAATGTCAATAATTGAAGGAAAATGCTTTGTGGACAGAAATGGTATTTGTTGATTTTTTGATAAGAATCATACATAACTAGATGAAAATTTTCCAACATCATATTTATATATGTCCATATTAAAATTTTACAATCAGGCATTGTGTGTTTTATATGGGTTGAAATACATTGTGACTATGATTTATACTCATGGGTAACTATTTATTTTTATTATATTGAAAACAATCCTTATAGATCTCTAATGATGATTTATTCATGGATGGGAATCATACATTCCTTAGGGATAACTCACTATTATTGGATAGAATATTTGAGGGAGGTGGTGATGGAGTGCTCCCTGTAATTACCAAACCTAAACGTTGAGAATGTAGGAATGGAAAACTAACCAATACGATATCATTTTCATCTATATAATCTACAAACACAGATGAAAATAAAATTTCATGAACCCCATTTCTTATATGAATAACATATTCTTCTTTTTCAATAATATAAAACCCCTTAAGAATATCTCATAATTACAATAATGAGGGTGAGTGGGAACATGATGGGGCACCATCTAAATTTTTTGTTGAATCTATTCTGAAATTATTTCCTTCAACAACCTACGGTATAAATCCATTTGTGAGGAGATCCTGTAAGAATTATTATCTAATTGTTTTTAATGAACCTATTTCTTGATTTATATACTTATATTAATATACATCCATGAAACATGTATAACCTACTAAAACCCTAAATATTTTTTAGAAAATAGTCATTCTAAAGTAGATATTATCCCATTTCTAATTGTTTACGATTGAAAATATTTAGACTCATATAGTGTCACATCACAATTGAAAATTATTCTAGGAAACTAGGACTCATTAAATATCTATCTCCACCACGTTCATCAAAATTCCATGAATTATCCAAAAGGTCCTCATTAACATCCTTTCTCCAATGTTAATGCTCTTAATGACCCATTCGTCCAAGGTATCCATCTTTGCCTCAAGATATTGATTAATAAGTTATTTAAATTAATGTGTTCCACATTGATCATGTATTATCTTGGATAACTAGTTATTATTAGATTTATTTCTTTTTTATTCGGACCCTTATGGAGTTTAAAATGATTTATTACATTTTTAATGAGGAATTATATTAAAATTATTATATATAATGTTATTTGATCTTGATGATCCAACTCGATGTAATAGATGAATAGTCTTATTGGATAAATCATTTTATGTGAATATTTGAACTAATAATTGAGCTACTTGTTTAATCAAGTACTATTATATGGTGTTAGACCAATTATATAACATAACATGATTAACTCATTAGGTTTAACATCAATTCATCGTCAAAAAATATTATGTATCATTCCAATCGCCCTTTATCTCCATGTTACAAACAAACAAGGGGGTCGATATCCACAATAAGGATTCCTAAATGATTTAAGCTAGTATTATATTATCATTTTTTATCACATATATATTCTGAGAAATAGTCCATGTATGAGTACTTTCCAAAAATTATGTGTAATCCCTATCCCCTTCTTCAATGATTAACCTATAACTAGTCCAATTAATGATCTATATCTATATATGGACCACTAAATTGGTGTGAGCCAAAAAATAAATTTACCCTTTCATCATTAATCATCCCTTTAAAATGTATAAAACTTTTATTGGTATTATTCCCATATCATTCATCACTATTCCATATTGCCAATCAATCCCATCCACATTGAAAAATTTTACTTATGAGTATGGTCTTCTATTACATTCTTGTTACACATTTATTGGTAGTGAACATCCATATATATGACCTCTATTATGTGTAATTTTGAACCATTACCTCCACTACATCATTACCTATAGATAAAATAATCAAAAAATGGACACTCCATAAAATATTGGACTCTAACAATTAATAGTATTGTTTATATATTTTTCCTAATTAATCGAGTTTAGAATGTATAACATGTTTTCCATTATTCATTATTTTATACTATATGAAATTTGTATAGGAAACTGACCATAAAAGATAGATTATTTATTAATAGATTCATAACCATAAAAATCATTAATCTTATACAAATAACATGACCCTAAAATGAAAAACATTATAAAGAAAATGTAACTAAACTATATGGGTTATGATTCCATTAATATGAATATTTAATAAGTTAATGATCTTGGATCAATCCGAACATCAAAATTGTTATCTCCCAAATTGATGATTAAAAATTCTATAATGACAAAATGATCAAATTTAAAATATATAATCACTATAAATAAAGGTATATATAAAGAACCTATAATACATAAATAGGTTCACCTCTATGTATACTAAAGGCCAATCATATAAAAAATTCTATCCAGTTGTAATTTTATTACATTGAAGGATTTATAATCATTTCTAAAATATACAATGGATCACTAATAGATGTATTAAAATAAATTATATAACAACAAAAATCACATCCTTTTGAAAAATTCACATCTAAATCATAACTAATGATTTCGAAAAACATATTTATTTTGGAAATTTTGTCTACACAAATAATTAATATGCTATTATAGGGATGCATTAGAAACATAATGCTTATATGAGCAAGAAAAATTATCAATGTAATAAATTATTATATCATTCCCTTTCATTTACTAATGACTCTATCTTTATGATGATCATGATCCATTAACATAGGAAATTATTTCCACTATCATATGGAATTCAAGTAATGCTCTTAAATTCTATGATGTAGGAATGTTAATATAAAAATCCATCAAATCATTGCAATAATGTCACAAATATTAAAGGGGAAAATGACTTATAAACAATCTTATGAATGGTGTCTCAGGATTAATAATGTGGACCATATATCTATGTCAAATTACATTGATATTGTATCCCTATGAAAAATAAATTATACATCCTACATCATTGGGATGAGATAAAGGATGTATATCACTACATCCTTATTGGATAGATTAATATTATTAATGAGAATACCATATGATATCATTTATATCACCTCATCAACCCATATCCCCGAATACATTATCAGGTTACCATAATTATTATCCTATCCTTAGACATCAAAACTAGGAAACACTAGGGGATCTCACATATGGGATGATGCAGTAAATTATTCTATGTAGAAAGCTCATATTTTAACTCCCCCTCAGGAATTCCATTAGTATATACTTCATACATACAAGTAGAATGCCCATATTTCTACACAATATTAGTTACTCAACAAATATATTTTTCTGAGTAGATTAGTGGAATGATAATCTTAATTCTCACCATTAATAAACCTATCATCAAATCCCAGATACATCAATGTGGTATGATCATATCCATTCTCTAAACGAGGTGAGTCATCAAAATATACTGGTGAAATTGATATATAAAGAACATACCAATATACACATCCATATTCGGAACATATTTCAACATAATTCAACATTATCCTAAATGGATATAAATATCCTATATCCCATTCATGAGTCCTTCCAGTATACATTGATAGAGACACAGGTGTCATCCTATATTCTTTGTCTCCTTGTCATCCATGAATTCCATGATATTATTTATATAAATATAGGATAAAATTTATAATCACACTCTCATTAAAGAAAATACTTGAGTTAATATCCCATAACTTATATCTAATGATAATCATCATATTTCAGATGTCAGATTGTAATAGTATTATATCCCCGCATTTTTCAACACCGTATACTCTAACCAACATATTATCATGGAAACATAGTAGATTTATCACATAATGTTTTTTCTTTATGAAGCATACTGGAATATAGAAATGGCTACCAAAGTGTCTACTATGAGGGCTAATTTAAATTAATGTAACTACCCACACTATTAGATTCTAACCATTATCTTGGTTGTAACATTGATTTCCTGGTGAGGAAAACCATAAGTAATTAGCGTCAATGGAAATATTTATCCGTATATAGGTTAAAAAAACTGCTATAATTGTAGTTATTTTTTTTATTTCCATTGCGGAAAAAGAATATGAAAAATACTCACCAATTATATACATATATTGTTGCTACAAATGTCGTCAACATAGTATTATTGTCAATTAAACTAGAGGCCCACTACAAAAAACTTCATTTATCATCCATGATTTTCCCCCCATGATATATAACAATGAATCATCAACCATATAGGTCATTAGATTTATTGGAATTGGGAAATAAATCTCAATAATGACATAGCTGCTCAAAATAAAGGCACTTCTAGTGTCATATATAATTATCTGTTTCTGTCATACTGTGTGGAACATGAGAAATGAATGTCATATATGCCCATATATTTTTAATTAATCTTTATTTTTATATCCACATAAATGAATGATTTAGGGATACATTAATTATCAACATCGTCCCTAGACCATATATTATTGGATTACATTTGGGAAATTTCGATTAGGTGTAATTCTGGACGTGTAGAGAAGAAAAAAAAATTATTTCATATTATATAATGAAATAAATATATATAATGACGATAATGAAATTATATCTTATAAATTGTTATAGGATGAAAAATTATTTATGATATTCAAACCCATGGTCACTACAAAGTATGAAAGTCATATGGAATTAAAATTGGGGTGTATACAATCAATATTAAATAAAATTTGGGAGAATATCTATCACATTATGTCCTTTTTTGTAATGTGAGGGGTATACAGACTATATAATTATGATTAATGAGATATATGAAAACATCAATTAGATACCATTATTGTATTCTAAATGCGTATTCTATGAATGAATCATGAATGAATCAAACATTATCAACTAAATAGTATAAAGATGGTCATATCAAAATTAATATCATACCATAATAATATAATATTACATCATTTGGTGAATATGGAGATATACACATCATCTTGATCACTGGACGCCATGTTTTACCTAGAAAGGTAATAGAAAATTAAATCACATCAAGAGACGTCTCAAACAAGGATTCATCAAATGACAAGATGTATGTATAATTAAATACATTCATCCTATTACCCAGAAGCAATGTAATCAGAGGTAACATGATATTTAGATCAATTTTATTTTCAATTAAACTTTTGTTAAGAAAAATGTCATTTTTTATAAATAAAAAATTAACGAATGATCGAGCATTCATTATTAGATGGTACCATTATCAAAAAAAACTTCTGTTTCACCTAACCTATAGAAGAACATATTATCCATGGAGAATAGAATCACAGAAAATAATTATGTGGTAAAATTTATGAAAATCCCCAACACATAGTGGTAGAAAATTTTATATAACAAACACCATCCTTAATATTATGAAAATTATAATAGATAGATGTCTTCACTGTTACATATTACAATCAACCACAACCAACATGGATGAGGAAATCATTAAAAATTACTCCTCCTAATATTGATTTCTCATTTATATTAGAGGGGTTATATTAAATAAACACTTGGTTCCTTCAACTGTGATATCCAACTTCTTTATTGGGAGTTGTTTTTGGGAAAGGTGTTGGGAAATCTCTTAGGTTTACCCTCTCAAAACTATTTTTTGAAAAAAAAATTGATTTGATTTTTTACCACATCTCCTAACTAGGTTATAATAGATATGAAATCCTATTTATTTCCTATATGATGTCTACTTAAATATATCACAAATTGATGATTATAAGAAATATTTGTCAATACTTAGTCATCAATTTAATGTTTTTATAAATTTATTGGGGTGATTTTAGTAGTTACAAAACATTTTTGGAGAAAAATATATCTATTTAAAATTAACGTAATGTCACATACATGAATTGGATTTCCTATAATATGGTATTAATATATTTAATATAATTTTTAATCTTACAAACTCCATTTCCTGTAATATTATATTTCATATATTATAAGACTCTATATCATATTAAAATATCCATCACATGAAATTTATATCTAATGAATTATTTTTTATTCCAATAATATGTATTTTGATATTCTATAACATAATATATATTTTTAACATATATGTTAACTATGTAATGTGGAAATTACTATTAGGATATAATTCTTATCACATGAAATTACTTCTTACAAAAAAACCATAACATATATGTTTTATCGCTTTTTATAGTATTCAATACTTATTTATAAAAAAAATTATATCTATTTATCAGGTATTTATATATTAAGATTATCTTCAAGTATATATATTAAATTATTTCAAATAGTTATTTCATCTAAACTATTTTATTAATTATATTTTCAATATATATATATATATGTGGGGAAAATATTTTAGGATAAAATTACAATCACCATGGGAGAAAAATCTATAAATATTAATGTAGTATATTTTATTATAACGATATTAAAGTTTAGTATATGATATTACAATCATAAATGATTTATTAATAGTTAAAAAGGATATAAATGTTGATTGTTATTATAATATTTACAATTTTAGTAAATGTTGATTCATTATAAAGTGTTTACAGGTAAAAGATGTTTTTATAGATTTATTTAATAATATTTATATTTAATCCATGTGAGTATTATTATTATCATTTTGGAGAAATTAATTTGTTTTTTGGGAAATAATACATTTGTAACTTTGATGTATTTCATTGGTTTCACATTCACGATTACTGCTTTGTGAAATAATTTTTGCAATGTTTTGAATGTTTATGATGTCATTTATGTGGTAATATATTAATAGTTTTCATGAGTTATAAAACTATATAAATTGAATTTGGATGAACTATTGAAAGTATGCATGTCGTTAATATTTTATCAATATTGAACAAAATATTTAATTATCATATATTAAGGGAATATAATGTTGAAAACAAAACAAAATTGTTCCATTATTATCTGGAAACATATATGGTACCACAAAATTTGATCATCGATATCTACAAATATTATATTTCATATTTCCACGATTTTAATTTATTTTTCACTATAAATTTCCAATAAAAAGAAGGACCTTGTGTAATTTTATATCTCGTATTTAAAAGGATCATTCAATAATTAAATTATCATATATAAGGATTGAGATTTCTATTTTTGTTGTGTAAACATAATGGAATCATATATTGTTACTATATATAAAATTCAAGGTTATATTTTATTACACGATGTGTGAAAAATTATAGATAATTGTTTAGTACATTCAGGTGAAAAAATATAAGATATTGGGATTTGATTCTAGATGTGGAAAAGGAATGATAAGGGATTTCTCACTCTCTTTTATAGTTAATATACTGTTAATTTTTCGATATAATACTACATTGAGGGTACTAACTAAGTCCCTATTATAATAGGTCAATACTATAACATCATTTTACCATGAGTGGGTATGTTATACCATTTATCCGAGTTCACTTTCTGACATATTATCATTATATGTTATTATCTATATTTTTTTAGACAACATGGGAATTCATGTAATATAACTGGGTTAACCAACGTGTAATGGATGTTTGGTTCATGCTATGAGAAGGGTTCACACCGTGAAAGGTTACTAATGTGAAGATTGATTTCACACTGTGAGTTATCTAATGATCATATTTTAATAGAAAGTCTATGTGTTTTTCGGCATATTTATACATCCTGTATTTTAAAATGTGTAAAATAATTTAATTTAATTTAATAAAATTATTTGTGATTTTTAGGGATCCGTACATGGTTCAGTACCCATTTCTGGAGGCATGTTTTACATTATTCTTTACCATGTATCTATCCAAGTTATTTTTGGAGGCACTTTTCAGTGTGGATATATCTATTTGGTGTTAAACATTCTTTGAGATTTTGGTGCGTCTCTATGAGTGAGTGATCAACAAGATTATTAATTTCCACTGATTAAGGTTGGGCCCTTGATTTACATTATTGGGTTCGTTGGGCTGAATTATCATTTCATCATTCATTATTCTTGATATATCAAGAAATCTTATTCAAGAGGTTGATCTATTGTTGGTTGGGATGCGGTGCATGAAAACTAGTGATGAATGGGTTTTTTATTCTATTCCACTAACCATTTTTCTATATTATTTCAATTTTTCAAATATTTGACATGGATTAAAGGGTCATTGTTGACATTGCTGAGTTTTAATTCTTGGTGGATCCCATTCTGGGAGTGTGCGACCATATATTCAAGGTCGGTGGGATCATATATATCCTATGTTGATGAACCTCATTTTTCATATTTTATAAATTTATTTAATAATGGAATTCAAAGGATTTATTCACGTATTGAAAAGGGTTTTTAATGAAAAATGATTTCTCCTGGTTTTTTGAAATGTGAAAGAAAAGGTGTATTTTCAATGAATTGAAATGGATTTGTGAAATGGTTTTGAAATTGGGTTTCCATACATTGTAATTAATTGTGAAACAAGAACAAAATACTAATGTGGAAGTTTTATCTTGAGGCCATCTCCCATGTTTTGTGATTTATCCGGAGGTTTTTCACATGTGTATTTTCTCTATTCCTAGGCTTCTTGCTCTTGGGGACTGATATTGATGTTTTTGGGGTGTGGGGAAGTCATGGGTTATTCATATACATCCTAGCCCTATGTTCTATGAAAAATATTTTTCACCTGACTATATGTGGTATTATTATTCATCTAGTTTGTCATATAGTGATCCTTGGTGTTGATACATATGCTTCAATTATTTGATTCATGGGATTTTTGTATTATCCTTGATATAAATGTTTATTATTATTAATTTATACATCTAAATTGTGCATGGAAATTTATATACAATATCAAGTTTTAGTACTATTAAAAAGTTAATTTTTTCCATTATTTCTATAACACTACTTTAGTACTAATCATGCCATGTATTATTTCAAATGTCCATACAAGATTGTTGTACAATGAATTATTCTGGAAAACTAGGTTGGGATCCTACTAATCTTGTTAGATCACACAGTTTTCACCTCTTCATTGGTGAATAGACCCTTCTATGTCTTTTAATTAAGGGAAAGGAAAGCCCCCACAATGAGGTGGCATGGTTTCATGCTAGCTGAGTGGGGTAGATGGTAGGGATATGGTGCGAGTTTGTACTTTCCAACACATGTTATAGTTGTTTGGTTTTTTTACACTGTAGTTTTACATGTTTATTGAAGTTTTAATATACTATTATTGTCTTTTTTTGTCCTATATTTCAATATTTATGGAATATATTTATTATATTTCCATTGATTTATCATGTTCAGTTTATATATATGCTATGTGAAATTTCAATTTGGGTGATGTAATTCCCAATTGTTTTTTGCTCGACGGTCTTGTGCTTTTCGCCAGCCCATGGGGAATGGAAATTTACTCTGGGTATGTGAAAAGTAGATTGAGTCTGAGGATTGAGGAAAACATAGGTTTTTTCATTACCAAAAAATAGTATAAGAGTTCATCCTTCTTGATGAGTCCATATCCTGGGATATATATATGAAAGGAGATATGATTTTCAAGATCTGAGATGTATGTTGCGATGAGTTAAATACTAGATCATATGGGGATGAGGCTCATGTTTCTATTGGATAATGTGTTATGTGTCTCTAGTCTTGTTTTTAATTATATCTCAGATTTGTTTTTGGTTTTCTATTTTGAAATTATATTTCATCAATTTCATAATTATTCTTTTGTTTTTTTTGTTGTAGTATGCCTCCAAGACATTTATCATCGGTTCCTCATGAGGGTGAAGATCATTCTTCTCAATGGTAATCCCCTTATAGATTACAATATAATCGAGGCTATAGTATTGGTATTTTTTATTTATTATAACATTCACTTGTTTAGATCGCAATTGTTGATGTACAACATGGAACATGAAGAGAGATAGATCTGTAAATGGTATTCTTGTGTGAAAATTCAGTGTCATTTAAATGAATGAATGAACCTCAATATGTGATAGACTAACTGCATATGATCAATAAAATCCTCGACTATCTAACAATATGTGTGATTGTTAAGGTAAAATGTGCAGTGTTTAAGCTTCAGGGTTATGGTATGAATTATTGGCATTCCACGGTCTATGAAGATAAATTTTTGGACATGGGCTAAGAAGGTATAAAAAACCTATTGTTCCAGCATATTTTCCCTAGGATACTGATGCTGGAAAAATATTTGGAGTTACTCTCTTTATAATAGGGTGAGTTTCCAGTGTCAGCGTAAAAAAATTGGATTTCTAAGCATGTCCATTTTCTATGGATGTGGTAAACAATGGATAACTAAAGGCTCCTATGTACCTGTAGTTTTTTTAACCATATACCAAATCATAGATGTTGAAGTATATTCTTTATACTTATACAGATACGGTAGACATTGCTAATATGGTTATAAAGAATATGATAGGCACGGTTGTCTTTTCCACATATTCTCTTCAATATAGTGCCAGATTTATTGGTTCTCATTGAAAGAAAAAGAAGTTTTAGGATCATCATAGGATTTGTTGGGGTGGGTCTAAAAAATGATCCCCCTCTTCAACACATTCTATAATAAGTAGCGTGCCTCTGAATTTTTATTAGTGTCTTAAAATTATACACTCATGATGTTATTTTCCTATTCCAATGAATGTATGAGATATTTTTAGATGTATTAGTCACATAATGTGATTTTTTCAGGATTTGACAATACATCATTGTGATCATGGTTCATCACCACCAAATCCTACTATCATGAAATCAAATGACTCAATGAATTCAAGGATCCATCCATTTGCCTGCTTAGTAATATACTTTCACATAGTAGAAGATGTTCTTGTGGAGTTTGAATCATGTAAGGAAACAGTAAGAGGTACAATATTTAATTCATATTCTATAGCAATTTAATTATTTGATACTAGTGCTTCCAACTCGTTTATATATACATGTTTTTTATATTATAAAAAATCCAATGTAACATATGACCTTGTTAATGGAGTTAGTGAATCTGATTTTTAAGATGAAAGGGTATTCATTTTAGTATCGTTCTTATTCTATAATGATACGTCATATAGTGTTTCTCTAGTATACTCACACTCATGATCTAGAATTGAATGAGTTCATCATCATTAATGATTGACAAGATACTCATCAAGATAAGGGGGATTATTATCAATGGAATGTTTCATTTCATACTGTTGATGGGAGATCCCTTGTGTTCCAGTAGTGGTGGTACCCATGGTCTGGCTATCCACGAGCATCAAACCAGGAGATCTAGAGTTTTATGTCTACTATTTTCATTGACACTGATTGGTTTTCTACTTTAGTTGATATTTACAATGTTGTTTTGGACATTTCTGACATTTCACCAGAAAAATTCTAACCTCCTCTTCCATTAAGAATGATAGAGTTTATGTTTGACCTAGTATAAGGTTGAAATCCAATATCAATAAATTTTTATCATATGGAACCATTATAGCTAAAGAGATTATGATTCCTCTTGATGACCTATTAGAAAAAATGTTGTGTTCTCCCATGGTTTTCCTTGGGATTCCACTATTCACTTTTACAAAAAGGTAGATGGTTTACATTGGTTATGTGTGGACTATCCTGTAGTTAACGATGTAATAGTTATGGACATTTATCATTATCCTCATGTTGATATATTGATTGATCATTTAAATATGGAAATGTTGTTTTCATTGAATCATCTTCTATAATGTTATCCCCAGCTCAGTGTTTGGGATTATGATATACTATAGATAGTTTGTATGGGAATATACGGAATTATGAATATAATATGTTAGTTTTTTTATTAAATAACACACATTTAATTTTATGCATTTGAATAACCTGGTATTCGATCAATATCTTGACACTTTTTTGGTCGTGTTCTGGGATGATGTTCTTGTTTATACGAAATCCTTGTTTCAGCCAGAGCACCATATGAGGATGGTTTGTAAATTCCATAAAGACCACTTTTTTATTAAATGATTTCAAAATATATTTTCTTTATTTATGAATGGATGTTATTAGGGAACAATATTTTAGAACATGGATTCTTAGTTGATTCTGAGAAGGTGAAAAATATCTTTTCATGGAATGTACCATAGAAGGACATTGAGATACAAAGCATCCTTTGTCCTACTACAAAAAACTAATGGGTTGTTAAAGATTTATCTGAACTGGAATAATTTTTGACTTATCATACCAAGAAAGTGGTGTAATTAAAATTGTATGAGAGGTGTAAATAATATTTTAAATAAATAAAACAACTTCTTTCAATAGCTTCTATTTTTATCTTACATGAGACTGAAAAGGGGTATATGGTGTTCTGTGATGCATATAGCATTTGTTTGGGATGCATGATTATCGTAATGACCATATTTTTTATTATGGATCTTGTACCCTTTGGATGAATTAAAATAGTTACCCCACTAATGATTGTGAGATTTTTGTAGTCATGAATGTTCTTAAATGCGGACACTCTTAGTAGGAAGGGACTATTGAATGTAGTTCAAAAATGTATGGATGAGAAATATCTAAGGAGGATTGTTTTCTGTTTTCAACTTAATAATTAGGAGAATGTTTTAGGTATGTTCCTAAATAGTTTTCATTTATCATCATCTCTCCTAGATTCCATTTTGTAGAGTAAAAAACATGATTCGGATCTTACAAAAATAAAGTAAAACATTTATGGTGGGGAGATTGCTTCTTTTTGTTCACTATATTAGTATTGTATGATCAACTTTGGTATTTGGATTATAATAGAAGAATTTTTGTGGAGTTTAGACATGTTTAATAGTCATATCTCTTTCTGATTCATTCATCAGGACAGTATAATTTTCTATTATGAAATGAGGTAATGATTTGGGTGGATGTGTATGAAGCATGACATAGAACATTATGTGTCTCACTATTACACGTTCCAGCAGTTACTGAAAGGGAATATGAAACCCTCTAGTTTACTTTAGCTGCATCCATTGTCGTTATGGAAATGGGATGAGGTATCTAAGAATTTTTTTGGGAAAACCATAGACTTTCTGTGGGACTAATTCAACTTGTGTTGTTATTGATCGGTTAATGATGTCTTCTCATTTCCTTCTGATTAATGATACCACTATGGTAGATGTTCTGGGTATCTGTAATGTGAAATATATTTTGAGGTTAAGTGGGATTCCTCCGGATTTTTTTTAAGATAGGGATCCTAGGTTTTCATCATTGTTCTCACAGAGTATCCAATATATGATGGGATCTCATGTTATTTTGAGCACAATATACCGTCCTAGACTGACAGTCAGACAGAGCATCTGATTAAAATCGTGGAGTGTATTCCTTCTTCTTGTTTCATAGATTTCATTGGATTATGGTACATCCATTGGGAAGTGGTGATTTTTTTATTACAAAAGTTATCATTATTCAATAATAATGGCCCCCTTTGAGGTGTTTTATAGTTTCACATGAATGTCACATTTTTAATAGGATGAAGAACATAATTTTTCTTTAGAAAGACCATGTTTTTTCAAGGATACATCAATGATGATTAAATATTTACATCATGGTTTGTTTATATCACATATTTGGTGGAAATAATATTTAGATCAGTGGTTTCACCCCTTGTATTTTTCTAATAGTGACTAGTTTTTTAGAAATTTTTCAACTCTTTTGGGTGAGAATCTGCATGGAAAGCGTGCAAATTTTAATTTGAGAAATGATGGGACATTTGAGGTTAGTAGGAGGATCAGGTATGTTACATTATGATATTACCGATTGATTTGTTGAATGTACTATTGACATAGTTTCAAATGCTAATCAAATTTCAAAACTTCCTTATGGAATGTCTCAAATGGAACTTCTTTAATTGATTATTTTGTTTGTAGGAGTTTCTTGATGAATACTAATTTAATCCCACCACTTCACCATGGGGTGATCCTATTTTATTTTTTGAATAGAATTATGGTTTCATGATAATTTTTATTTATTGTAGTGCCTTGAATAATATCACTGTTAAAAACATGAATCATTTTCCAAATATCAATTATTTTTTTGATTAGATCCTTGTAGTGTAGAATTTTTCAATGTATAACCTGATGTTAGTGTACTATCAGCTGAAAGTAAAGGAAGTAGACATCAAAATTAATGTGTTCCATAATAAATACATGCATTATGAATTTTTTGATATGTTGTTTGGGTTAACTAATGATCATGATTAATTCCTGGATTTTATGAATTGAATATTTCTTTATTTATTATATATGATTTTTGTTATGTTTATTTATTACATTATGGTATATTATAAATTTAAATAGGAGCATTAAAAACATCTAAGGGTTTTTTTCAGACCTAGTTAGAATATAAATTGAATGGGATGTTTAGAAACTGTGAATTTTGTTTTCAAAAGATTTCCTTTCATGGGAACATTGTAAATAATGATTTAATATCTATTGATCCTACAAAAAAATTAAATTGATTAATATACAATAAAAAGAATGATTCTTAGATATATATTTTTCATGTATTAGCTGGTTATTACTCATGGATTGCTATAAAAATTTATCGTTATCTCACCCACTAACTATGTTTACATGAAAATGGTTTAAATTTTTTTTACAATAGATTGTGATGATTGTTTTCAAGAAATGATGTTGAGATTGTTGAATGCATCAGATTTGGCCTTTCCTTCTAGAAATGGTGATTTTCACATCTACATCCATGCATAAATGAATGGATAGTGTTTTTTTATGTAGAATGATCATGTAATTCCTTTTGTATCAAGAGAAATTAAACATCACGAGTTAAATTATCCCACACATTATTTCAAATTAGAAACTATTGTTTATTATTTTAAAATTTGGAGTGATCATTTATATGGATCCAAATATGAAAAATAAAATGACTTTAAAATTAAGATAGACATATTCAATCAGAATGAATTAAAAATGAGGTAGAGAAGATGGATTGAATTGACAAATGATTATGATATTATGATCAATTACCATCCAGTGAGTGAAAATGAAGAGTTGGATTCCCTGAGTCGAAAAAATCAGGCACCATTGACGATGTTATGATTGGAACATGTACCTTGATTATTGATCAAATGAAATCTATATTGGATGTTGTTTGTGAAATAAATTACTCTATTTGGATTCATGTTCCAGTGCACCCATCTTTCGAAAACATAATTATAAAAGCGAATGAGAACGATGGTGTGTTACAGAAAATGATATATTGGTTAAAATGTGTATGTTAACAGAATTTAACCCTGATAATGGTAGTGTTTTTTGATTTGGAAAATGGTTTTCTGATCCTTTCATTATTAACTATAGAATGAATTGTTTTTTGAATAACATAGTTCTCTATTTTCATTACATCCTAGTTGCACTATGTTGTACATAGTCCATTAAGAGTATTACTAGTGGGATAGATTGAATAAAGATATTGCAGATATTACCATGAAATGTTTGACATGTCAACAGGTTAATGTAGAGATACAACTACCAAAGGGGATGCATCACCCATTTTTAGTTCCATATTGGAAGTGGATGAATATATCCATGTCATTTGTGGTAGGACTACAAAATAAATCTCGAGGTAACAATGCAATTTGGGTTATAGTTGATCGACTAACTAAATCAGAACATTTTATTCTTGTTTGAGATACTACGTATTTGGATTATATTTCATGATTGATCCTCAATGTTATTTTCAGGTTACATAGATTAACACATTCCATCATATCTGATCATTTTCCGTAGTAAGATTCTAGGATTTGGAAAGGCCTTCAGAAGTCTTTGGGCCCAAAATTAAACTTTTTCACTAATTTTCAGATCTATCTAATAGACATACTGAGACAGCTATTCAGACATTGGAGATATTCTTCGAGATCATTCGACCGACTACCAGTGATTTTGGGAATATAATATTTATATAGTTGTATTTTCATATAATAAGAATATTCATTCCAGAATACAGATAGAACAATTTGAACCCTTTTATGGGAAGTGTACTCAAACACTATCAATTGTGATGAAGGTAGGTAATTGAAGTAGTTGGGACCATAATTAGTTAAGGAAGTGGCTAGTAAAGTGATGATGATCCATCGACACATTTCGATAGCATTGAGATGAATGAAATTTATGAATATAATAGGAGGAATGAATTTTCTTTTGAGGTAGGTGATCTTGTTCAACTAAGAATCTAACTATGGAAAAAATTTATGTGTTTTGGTTCGAAAGGAAATCTAAGTCCACAGTTCATTCAACCCTATAGAAATCATAGAGATAGATTAACTAGTCACATAACAAGTAGATTTTCCTTTGATTTATCTCTTGTATATTAATTTTTTTATGTTTAAATTTTGAGAAAATATGTGTCGGTTTCATCCCATATTTTGATCCTTGAAGCAGTTTAGCAGTATGATAACCATTCTTATGATGGGAAACCTATTCAAGTTCTTGATCGAAGAGAACAAGTATTTCAGAATAAGGTAATCAAACAAAAAATGGTTCTTGGGGTAAAACACATGGTTGAAAATCATTATGGGAATATGAAAATTATATGAGGTAAATGAACCCTCACTTGATTGATATGTAAATTAAAATTTAGAGGATGATATTTCTAGAAGGGTTGAGAATGTAACACCCTAAGGAATCTATTATATATAGTAATTAGGCTACATCCTAACCTACATGTCAATTTATGCTTCTTCCATAACCCCCTCCATTCACATTCCATCCACATTTCCACCCTCCCTCATGTGACACCTACGGCTTCCCCCCGACTCGCTCTCCCCTACTCCCTCTGAATTAGGGTTTCGTGGCTACTGGAATCCTTCGAAATTCCGGCTAGCTTCGACATTCCACCACAATACCTCCTTCCATTTTCCCATCTCTGTCCCACATTTATCCCTCGCCGGCCACACTATCATCGTCACAACTATCATCCACACATGTTACTCTTTCAAACCCTCCTCACATCTTCTATCCTTTTAATCCAATGATTACACCAAAATCAGCCATTATTTCATACAAGCTGTGGTGCATCACGCTACTCCATCTCTGACGCTTACTACATCCACTACATTGCAACATTGCTACACCATCTTATCCTCTATAGAACTCCTCCCCAGCTCGAGTTTACTATTCTGAATCATCTGTTTCTAAATGTCAAACGTGTTATCTTCCTCCTCATCTGACGATTTCACCAACTCCGGCCTCCAAAATCTAACGTCACTGTTTCACCTAGACACTTCGTCTTCAATTATTCTAAAATCCACAATCTAGGGATTCGTAAAATACTCCATTCAATCTCCCAAATCTGGGGTTTTAAGTACTTAGTTCTCATCTACATGTGCTCCATCGCCGTCGACTATCTTCAATTCATTCATGTTCATCTTCGTGGTTTATTCTAAATCCCCCACCTCCATCTTCTCCTACATTTTTCTATAAAAGTAGAACTATTCTAATCAGCCACTTGATGTGGGTTATACTTCATTCAGCTACCACAATCCCTACTTCAATAGTTGTGTAATACTACTATCATTCAATAACTATACCTTATGTTCTTCATTATAATATTTTTAGGTACACATAAGATGATGAATGTTTCATAATAATTATTCCTATATAAATACTACACGTATAATTTCTCTTATGCATTTACCCCGGATCTGGCTCCATGACCTCTGACTGATCTACCACCATATGATATGCCTCAGACTACTCCATATATCATCAATTTATTCTTGGTATTATGTGTAAATACATATTGTAGTTTTTGATTCAATTGATATCTGATGTAAAATTACTGGGATTTTTTTACTTTGTTCCTACTTTATTGTCTAAATTAATAATGAATTTTTTGAATTGTTTGGTCTCAGATGTCGACTTAATGGGTTTTGATCCTTGTTCTGGATTCCATTGTTTGGGTTCAGTTTATTTGAGGATATGGGTTCACATCAAATAAAATTTTTACTTATGGTAATGTGACAGTTTAGTAAAAGATGCATCCTATCAATCCTACACTGCTTTCTATGAAGGATCATTCAATTTTTTAGACTGATTATATAGAAGATATTTTCATCTCTCATTCTATAGTATTTGATCAGGTTTTTAATGATTGGGAAAATGGTATGGCTCTCTCGATTGACCACAATGAATATTTCCATAAGTACCCTTTTCAGTGGAACCTTCTACAAGCATTGTAATTCTTCTTTCCCTGTTTCTTTTGGTCATTCATTAAACCATATTATTCCATTAATTTTTCATTTATTTTTATATTCTTATGATTATTTTATAGGATAAATATTAAGATTTCTAATGAATATTATGTCTTATTTTTCTGATTGATGATATGATTAAGCATAATAATAAATAAGACTACATATAATAATATAGCCTCAACCCAAATGCATATTATATCATTTTGAGTTTATTTAATTTCTAAAAATGAATAATAAATTAATGGATTTGTGTCACTTTTTGGTTAACTGTATAATAATTTAAGAGAATTTTATGATGGGTACATTGAAATATTAATTAAAGTGGCAAGTCATTAGTGTATTCTTCATGGTAGATTTCATTGGACAACCAAGAGCACAATGAGTTTTATTCATAGTTCATAGAAACTCTAGAGGGGATCCTCTTCTGGTTTAGACAACTATTAATTTTAATGAAGGAACCAGGAGAAAAATATGGGGTTGTGGATCGATTTCACTACAGATTTCTCTATGTACAATCTTCACTAGAACATTCACCATATAGTGTAATAATTATTTATTAGTATAATTTTGTCCATTAAACTTTATTTTTCCTTCATTATTTTATTAATTTTTCTATGCATATGTTTATGGAATATGATAAACCATAAATGCATATATAATATTATGTCTTTTAATATTATGATTGACGATCTAATTAATTGTAACAATAAAAAATCTGCATATAATTATAATGTTTCTAAACATATTTTGATTGTGTCACATTGTGGAGGCCAAAGCTATCACATTTTCCGTATTTCCACTCTCATTCTACCAGGTTTGTTGTCTTCAACATGAGAGGGAGGTTGAGGTGCTATTAAAATTTTTTTGTCTCCACTCTCATTCCTAGTAAAAAATATTTTTCAACCCCTTCCTGATTATTCTTTTAGTTATGATTCAATTTTAAGTGGAAGGTGCAGAAAGTATGAATGTCTGATAGGATTTGTTTTTTGGTATAGGGGGATTTTGATAAAAGTGTTCATGTGTGGCTTTTAGTGTTGGATTTTATGTAGGAGAGTATAATTTTGAATGAAAAACAAAATGTACATAAATATCCTCTACATGAAATGTAGCACTAGAGGGCTAATGATCAACTAACTTTAGAGGCACCAATCGAGATGGAGGTGACAATAAAATTTGTGGAGTTAAATTTTGAAATAAAATATTCAATCATTGAGGTATCTATTATCTATACAAAATTTGGTTTCTTTACTGCTAACGCGTACCCTATATATGCTTCCACGTCACCTAAAACATTTCCCTCCACCCTACCAATTCATGATTCCTCACCTACGGGATCTCAATACCCACGTTTCCCTCAACTCTTCCCTCCTTATTAGGATTTCCCATTAACCATTTCTTCCATCCCTGTAAGGACCCAAAAAATTGAAGGGAAATTTTTTCAGAATTTATATGGAATTTTACGAGTTTGTGGGTTTAGAAGACACTTGATTCTGAGGCCCGGTTTGCCCGGAATCAATTTTTGAAGTTTTGATCAGGTAAATTTAGTTAACTAACGAGCATGTTTTTCTATATTTTGAATCATTTCTCAGAATTCAAATTCTATGGAACCTATGAAATCGCAACCTCGGAAATTGAATAAGGGGACCTTTACCATGGTTGTGTTTTCTCGGGAGGAGAAGCTAAATTTTGTGAATTAAATTAGATGTGAATAAAAATTGTTGAACAATTGTTATTTATATCTAAGTGGTTATATCCTATGTGAGGGAGTTCTGGTGGGACCCAGTAGTTCCTAACTAACCATTTGAGGATAAATGTGAGGTGGGTCCCACACGATCACCAACCCTTCACATTCCCAAACTCTTTAACCCTCTTAAACCCCCCCCCCCTTTGTCACCCCGTAAATTATTTGGATAACTCCTCTTAAATTAAGTTTCCTCTCCACCTTCCTCTCCTCCATTAACGTTTTCCATCACACATATTTAATATCTTGAATTAATTTGAAAAGGGTGGCCTGTCTTTAAATGGGAGTAGGTTAATACATTACTGGTTTGGCAAATAATATGGTGGGGGAACCTCTAAATAAATAAGAGAAGAATCCTTATTCAATCCTCCGACGAAGAATGAGAACACGCCACGCCGTACAATCTTCTATCCGAAACAAAAAGGGGAGACACCACTTCTTCCTCAGGCACTCTCTGTTGATGTCTAAGAATACTTATCTTGTGACGCCCTCAACCGCGACACCGACGATTAATAACAATTATCAAGGTAGGGGTTATTTTTTTGTTCAAGTATTATCATCGTTCTTCGTTGCTTATGGTTTGGCCACATGATATCATTATAACGGGAGGATATTGGACCGCACAAACATGACCAATTCTCATTCCCTCTTATTTTATAATTTTAAATGATGTTAGAGGTGGAGGTGCATGGTGTCGTTGCACCGTGTGGTGATCGGCAGGGAACTATGGCCATGCAAGGCCGCGAAGAAGGTTGCGCGGTGCCGCTGCACTGCGCGGGGACGAAGGGGACCGCGGCCGGAGCAGGCCGCGATGATGGTGGTGCGTGGTGCCATCGCATCGTGACAGAGAGGCTGAGGAATGCCACAGAATAGAGTTGGACCGCGGTAGAGGGGAGCGACACCATCACACAGTGCCAGAGCATCAAGGGTCGCAGACAGAGTGGGCCGCGACGACGGGCCGCGGTGCTGACGCACCTCCCCGGTGGAAGAATGTCACGGCCTAAGGCCATGACAGACTTGGAAGGGCGGCCGGTCGTGTTGGCCGCCAGCACCATCAAGATGCGGGACCCAAGGGGGGTCCCGTGGTAAACCAAGGTGTCGTCCAATAAGGACGGCTTTTTCTTTGAAACCAGGGGGGTAACACCCCCCACCCATCTGCGACTAGGGTGGGCCCCTCTGTGCGCCGCCACTTGGCCTGGTTTCCCAGCCACGCGGCCTACCAGAATGGGCCGCCCGCGTCGGGCTGGGCCGGGTCGGACTGGGCCCTAACCCCTTATTTTCAGACCCTCTTCAGTTAAACGCTCATATCATGGGCTACAGATCTCCGATCGACACAATTTCAGTTGAATAGTTTTCCTTGGATCGATATAGTCGTTTTTTTATAATAAAATCAAGGATTCGTCAAACATTGGGTATGGCCGGGTTGGATCGAACATGATACCAACCGGGCCCTCGGAGCAGAAATGCTTATTGTCTGAGCCCCGGACGTCCGAATGATGTTTCATAGTCTTTTTTAGATTCATCTTGATGAGATGAATATTTTGACATACTTCTCCTGAGGTTTTTACGCATTTAGAGTAATGTTGGGTTGGATTGCACCTAAAATCCAACAGGGCCCCTGGAACGGAAAAGTCGATATCTTTCTGACCGAAAGTCCGTTTGGCAAACCATCAGTGGCGTTGGTAATCATGTTTAGAAATGGTCCCTATGAGTATACCCTATAAGATTTTGGGTTACATTTGAGATATCGTTGGGTTGGTTCATTCAGGAAACCAATCGGGGGCCCGCGACGAAAAGGCTAATAACTCACAGACCGGGCGTCTGATAGACGCGCCGTCTATTGCGTTGAGACCCGTATGATGAGGCGGTCCATTGTGATACTTATTTGGTGGAATTGTGATACATGGAGTATCAACCAGAATCTCGTGGATCTGATCCTCTCGGAGATGAGCGTGTGGAGTGTGGAGACCTAGTAGTTGTGGACCTCATGACTGCTTGACCGATTTGACTTGGAGTGAGGCGACTAGCCCAGTGGATAGAGTGCCCGGTATTTGGTGGCAGAACCATGGAGGATGGAGCGTCTGGTTGTGGGCAGCAGACCCGTGGTACTCGACAGTAGGAGTACCTCTGTAGGCTATTATGGGATCCACTACTTTTATTTGGCGGTAGACTCATGGCGGAGGGCACTATTGTGTTTGGGTGCGGACCTTCAGTACGTGACAGGAGGAGTACCTCATCAGTCTAAGTTTAGTGAGTAACAGATCAGAGTCGTGACATGACTACTATGCTCGACAGAGGAGGAGTTCTCCAACAGCTATTGTTTCGATGTCATGAATAAAATTTTAGTTTGAGCTAAATCAATGAGCTTTGTGCATTATTCATGATTCATATGGGTTAGTTGATAACATTGGTATATGTTTGGAAATATACCTAAGTAGTGGTTATCCGTTTATTTCTTAACTGTGTGATACCACATGATTGTGATTTGCTACATGATATCTTAGGTATAAGTATGGTCTTATACCTATGTAAGGGTTATTTGTTTAGATCATTCTTTGCGGTTATCCTTATTGAATTTAGTGAGACCTTGAGGGTATCGGGGTCCCTACTGAGTATCATTATACTCACCCCTGCATGGGCTATGCCCGCACCTCGTTGTGTTCGATGAAGACGATGGACACTGCTGACGGAGGCAGAGTGTTCGAGGACTGGATGGTACCCAGAGGTGGACCCCATGACGAGTCAGTATCCGAAGGTGGACTTCACGAAGAGGCGGTACTCGGAGGAGGTTGATGAGCGAGAGCTTTGAGGAGGATATATGTACCAACATTTAGGTAGGATCCATGGTGGACGACCCAGGAGCTATTCTCTATGTACCTACCCTTTAGGTAGGATCCGAGGTGGATGACCCAAGAGCTGCTTCTATATTCCAGTTTTTTGACTTTTCTATTGTACTTTGGTTCAGTTGTAGCTGTACTTTTCAGTTGGGTTTGTATTTTGGACCATTTACCTTTCATCACATTCTTTTTTACTTTGTGTATTACTTCTGCTTGTACTCTGTGGTGTTTGTTTACTTTTATAAATCCAATGCCTTCCTAGTTATCAGGATTTATGCCTTTGGTTCTAGTTATCAGCCCCTAGTCTATGGACGGAAGGATTGGGGTAGTCATGGCACGGTTCCCGAAGACGGTTCATGAAAAATTGGTATCAGAGGAGTCGGTTCAACCACATAACTGATGACTCTGATCATTCCTTTCTGTGAAGAAATAGTGTTAAGGGTACCAAGTGTGGTCTTCAGTTCAGGGAGTCCAGTGTTGGTGTGGCGGACGACACATCCATACACCAGGACCCTGATTACTGATTTCCGATTTGTTTAATGAAAACACTAATTGAAGTGTGTTTTCAAAAGTTTTAATGTCATATATAACCATGTCATCTCACCATGTATAAATCTTTAACCGTGTCACATCTGTTCAGGATGTCTCCACGCAGACAGTCAGTTGGAGTTCTAAGATAGTACACGATAACGGCCCACCGAGTGATGAGGCTCCTGTGTAGGGGCCTTTTTACTACATTGTCACCCTCAGGTGGTGTACCAGCAGCACCAACACCTGTTGGAAAGTTGATTCCAATCGCCATACTAGCAGATGGTGCACGCCGACAGAGGGCATTGCACGATTTCTAGCAAAAGAAGCCTCTGAGGTTACGAGGCGAGGCATATTCTCCGACATCATAGGACTAGCTGGAGGTGATTGCTTGAGTTTTCTTCCTAGCTGAGACAACAATATAGTGGATGGTGGACCTGGATTCTAGAGTTTTCAAGTGAATGACCATGAGGATGGTCTGCATAGTGATGAGGCTTCGGTACGTGGACCGATTCCTGAGATAGTACCTTCGGGTAGTGTGTCATCTAGAAATCACTTCTTGTTGGCCAGTAGTTACAACCGGTGGTACCGGTAGGTGACACATTTAGGCTTATTTCCTTACACGTGTTCCAATATCAGAAACCCTCATGTTATGAGGCAATCCCAACTCTCAGGCAGCTGAGGTCTCACATGAGGAAGTGGCTGAGAGTTTTTCTAGAGCATATTCTACTACGACAGAACGACGTGTCAGTAGCTTTTTATTCATCGAGGCATACAGATCATTCCGGGTACTCATTTAATACAATTCGATCAGTTCTATAGAGCTCGGACCACTGAGTGTGGTGTGTTTAAGGATATCTGAGCCAACACCTTATCCTCTATGGAATCCTACCTATGTTAGGATGCTAGAGAAAACCTTTGTGTTTGAATGTTCTTTGGCTGAACGGATATAGGTAGAGATTTTTAGCAGTGGAAGAGCATGGAAATGGAACTAGTCTTAGAGACTTGTGCGGGTAAAATGTTTCATGAAGAAGAAGTGTAAAGGACAAATGAATCGGCAGAGCAGCAGACATGGAAGCAGAGCTTGGAGTGAAGCATTTGGTGGTGTACTTTTCAACATATTACAACCACCCAATTTTGTAGTCTTCGCCAGGCTCAGGGAGCTGGAGGGCAGGGGAAGAGAATAACTTCATACGGTCAAGGAGTGTGACCCAAGTGCTCTAAAAATTATTTGTGGTACGGTCTGTGTCTAATACTAGCTGACGTATCAATAGACATAGGTATCAATCATTCCATCCTTCCAAGAATCTTGTCCCAGACCTAGAGTTTCCAGTTAATCCATTTACTTGACCCTCAGGTCTGGAGATACCTTTGAGGGGAGACTCGAAAACCACACTTACACTGACGACATTATATGACCCTTGAGGAGAGTGTTCCGGGTATAACCTCTTGGTGGTAGCATAGAGGCCTTACGACGTTAGTTTTGGTATAGACTGGGTAACCACAGTTCATACACGGATTGTCAGTATTAGGACTAAAGATTGTGGTTTATCTACTACGTTGGGATGGGGCTTTCCTTGGTTGGAGAAAAGGAAAACCTAGGCAGTATAGGACGGAATCATTCATAAGAGGGTGCATTCGATCACTCAAGAGATGGCCAAATTTACATTTGTGCTAGAATTCTCCAGAGTTGTGGCACCACTTCCAGCAGAGCTTTCTGAAACTGGGGTAGAGGTTGACCAGTGCCCCCAACCTGAGGGAGTTGGTTACATAGTTCACTGAGACGCATCAGGGACCGGACATAGATGTTTCCTAATGTAGGAGTGGGAATTGATCACCTGTGGATCACGGCAGATGAGACTTCACAGAGCATATGGGAGACCACTGGAGATCGAATATGGTGACCACATACGGGTCACACCTCGATTTTGTCTAAAGAGATTTGGCCGAGGTGGAATGTTATCTCAAAGGTTCAACGGACCCATCGTGGTACTCAACAGAGTACGAGAGGTGGTTTACCGCTTGACCTTACCCCCACGGTTTCACCGGGTGGACGACGTCTTCCACTTATCTCAGCTGAGGAGATGTATGAACGACCTATTTGTCATCATCGACCACAGAGAGCTGGACATCAATGACGGGGTGACCTTCTCAGGGTTCCAGTAGAGTTTGAGGATCCACACGAGTGGGTCCTACGGTGATGGTCGTTTCCTCATGTGCGCTTTCTCTGGCATGACAGGATCCTCAAGGAAATCACATGGGAGCGGGAGGCTCAGTTACATGCTTAGTACCTCCTTTAGTTCCCCTAGTTTGTGTTATAGATTTACAGGGACATAAATCCATAAGGTGGGAGTAATGTAATGAGCCATAAATTTCAAGGAATTTTTTTTCTTAATTTCTTTGGAATTTTATGAGTCTAGGGCTTCAGACGGTAGTTGATTCCAAGGCCCGGAGTGCCCGGAATCTATTTACGATGTTTTTCTCGTGTATGTTCATGTGAACGAATGAGCGGGTTTTTCTATCTTTTGAACCGGTGCCCAAAATTAAATTTGCGGGCACCGATGAACTCACAAGGCCAGAAATTCCTTAAGGGGACCTTTACCATGGTTGCGTTTTCTCAGTAGGAGACGTTAAATTGTGTGGATTAAATTAGAAATGAATAAAAATTGTGGAATAATTTTTTATATATATAAGTGGTTATATCCTAAGTGAGGGATTTGGGGTGGGACCCACTACTTCCTAACAACCCATGTGATGATAAATGTGAGGTGGGGCCCACATGATCCCCAACCCTTCACATTCCCTAATTCTTTATCCCTCTTTAAACCCCCCTTTATCACCCCTTGAATTAATTGGATCACTCCACTTAAATTAAGTGGCCTCTCCACCTTCTTTCCCTCCATTAAAGTTTTCCATCAAACATAATTAATATCTTCAATTGATTTGAAAATGGTGTCTTGTCTTTAAATGGGAGTAGGTTAATACATTATTTGTTTGGAAAATAATATGGTGGGGAAACCACTTAAGAAATAAGAGAATATTCATTCTTCAATCCTCCGACGAAGAACGAGAATGTGCCACACCTTACAATCTTCTCTCTGTGAAAAAAAGGGGAGACACCGCTTCCTCCTCGGACGCTCTCTCTTGACATCTACGAATCCTTATCTTGCGATGTCGTCAATCGTGACACTAGAGTTTGACATAGAATATCGAGGTAGTGGTTATTTTTTTTGTTCAAGTCTTATCGTAGCTCTTCGTTGCTTATGGTTTGGCCACATGATATCATCATAACGGGAGGAGATCAGACCGAACAAACATGGCCGATTCTCCTTCCCTCTTCTTTGTTAATTTTCAATGATGTTGGAGGCGGAGGTGCAAGGTGTCGTTTCACCGTACGGTGATCGGAAAGGAACAGCGGCCATGAAAGGCCCCGGCGAAGGCGGCGCGGTGCCTTTTCACCACTCGGGGATGAAGGGGACCACTTCCAGAGTGGGTCGCGGTGACGGCTGTGTGCAGTGTCGTCACGCTGCGCCGGAGAGGCCGAGGTAGTCTGCGGAACAGAGTCGGACCATGGAGGAGGGGCGCAACGCCATCGCGCCGCCCAATAGAATCAGGGGATGCAACCGGAGTGGGCCGCAACGGCGGTGTGCGGTGCCGACGAGCCTCACCGGTGGAAGAAAGGCGCGACCGATGGCCCCAGCGGACTTGGAAGGGCGGCCGGCCGTGACCGCCATCATGGGGCGGGGCCTATGGGGGTCCCGCAGTCACCCAAGGGGCTGGCCATGAAGGTCTACCATTTCATTGAAACCGAAGGGTGTATCACCCCCCCAATCAGCGGCTAGTGTGGGCCCCTCTGGGTGCCGCCAATCCGCCTGGCTGGCCAGCCACGCGGCCAGCCGTGTGGGCCTGTGGGGCCAGACCGCGCCGGCCGAGCCGAGCCGGGCTGCCGGCTCTGCGCTGGGCCCCGCCGGCCTGACCGGGCCATGCCCAACAGGGCCGGACCCAGTCCCGGTTCGGGTCGGCCCCATTCGGGCTGACCCAGGGGGGTTTTGGGCAGGGTCTGACCGGGCCCAAACCCCATATTTTCAGACCCTCTTCAGTTAAACGGTCATATCTTGGGCTACGAACCTCTGATCAATGCACTGTCTATTGTATAGGATTCCTTCAATCGAGTATGTCGTTTTAGTATATTACACTCAAGGTTTTGGCGAACATTTTGTATGGTCAGGTTGGTTCGAACACAAAACTAACTGGGCACTCAGATCGGAAACACATATAACCCGAGATCTGGACGACCAAATGAGGAGCCGTCGACTTTGTTGGATTCATCTTGATGAGACGTATCTTTTGGAATACTTCACCTAAGGTTTGTAGGCAGTTGTAGTATGTCTGGGTTGGATTTTAACTGAAATCCAACCGGGACCCTAGAACGGAAAAGATGATAACTATCAGACCGCACGTCCGTTTGATGAACCGTCAGCGGCGTTGGTAATCACGTTGAGAAATGGTCCATATGAGTAAACCCTATGATAGTTCTGGTTACAATTGAGATACGGTCAGGTTGGTTCGTTCATGAAACCAACCGGGGCCCTGGGACGAAAAATCTAATAACTCACAGACCGAGCGTCCGATAGACGCGTCGTTTGTTGCGTTGAGACCCTTGTGATGAGGCGGTCCATTGTGATACTTCTTTTTGGGACTTCATGATTCTTGGAGTATCAACCAGTAGCTCGTGGAGTGGATCCTCCTGGAGACGAGCTTACATAGTGTGGAGACCTAGTAGTTGTCGACCTAACGACTACTTGGCTGATTTGACTTGGAGTGATGTGACTAGCCCAGTGGACAGAGCGCCCAGTATTTGGCGGCAAACCCACAACAGATGGAGCTTCAGGTTGTTGGCAGCAGACCCGCGGTACTCGACAGGTGGAGTACCTTTGTAGGCTATTTGGGGAACCGCTACTGTGTTTGGGCGGCAGACCCATGGTGGTCAGAACTACTATGATTGGGTGCGGAGCCGCGGTACATGACAGGAGGAGTACCTCAGCAGTCTAAGGTTAGTGAGTAGCATCTCAGAGTCATGAAAGGACTAATGTGCTCTACATAGTAGGAGTTCTCCAACAGACGTGGTTTCGACGTCATGAATAAAATCATGGTTTGAGCTTAGCCAATGACCTTTGTGTATTCCTCATGATTGAGATAGGTTATGTGATAACCTAGGTATTTGTATGGGAATATACCTTAGTAGTGGTTATCAGTTGATTTCATAACAGTGTGATACCTCATGATTGAGATGGGCTACTTGATAACATAGGTATAAGTATGGGCTTATACCTAAGTAAGGGGAATCTGTTTAGATCATTCTTTGTGGTAATCCTTGTTAGATTTAGTAAGACCTTGAGGGTCTCGGGGTCCCTATTGAGTATCTTTATACTCACCCCTACACGGGATATGCACGTTGTAAGAACCCGAGAATTTATGAGAATTATTCTTTTTAATTTCTTTGAAGTCTTTTGTTGTACGCTACACCAAGATTATCTTACGCTATATGCAACACCATATTATCTTGAAGTATATGCAACACTATTCTTGGATCGTTTTAAACACAATTTAAGGTTCATTTGATAGTATTTATTCTACACAACATTGAGTGTATATATATATATTCAATGTATAAATGAAATATCGTTGGATTCTGTTATACGCATCATCAAAGGAGTCGTTCACTACACAAAACCCTGACATTACTTACATTACACACAATCTCGACCTTCCAAAATAGAGTTTGTTATATGCAATAACAAGTTTCAATAAACAACGATATGTTTTTAAAATATTATATAAACTAGCCGTTATGAATAGTAATACCCACTTTTTGAAATTTTATGAATTTTATCATTCAAAATGGACTTAATTTTAAGATTTGGAATATCATAATTATCCGAGGGTGAATTATTGATATTTTTCTGAAAAATTTCAATTTTTGATGAATAGTGAAAACAATGGGTTACTATTTAAAACCGGCTTTTTATTTAAATAATTATTTATTTTATTTAAATTTATTTTAGGAAAAAATTGATACATAATACTTATATATGTTCAATGTAATTCATGGGAGTAATTTTACAATAATTTTAGATATATTAAAATATTATTGAACTTTTCACCGTCTTTTACCCACCTCTAAAGAGAATTTGAAAATTTACATAAAATTTAATTTTACCGCTTCTATGAGTTGAATTTAGAAAATCCGAGAGACATGGTTAATATCAAGGAGGAAATTGTTTTTCATTAAGATAAAATTAATTTTGCTAAATAGTAACTTTTTACTTTTATTTACCACAGTTAAAAGTAAATAGGGCAATTAAGGGTAAAAATGATATTATTATTACCCTAACACATGTCCTAATTCTATTGGATAAGTATAATTCGACCCAAAACAACCATCGGAATATAATATTATCATTTAGGTCCACTTGGACTATATAAGGATGTTTATTAATTTTTTATTTAAAAATAAGTTAAAATAGTTAAAATGAATGTTTAATAAATAAAACATTTTTAATATAGGGTTATACAAAAGTTAAATTCGACTATAAATATTCATTACAAAGATAAAACTATTTCCTACCTGATGGTATTTTATTTATAATTTTTAGACATTATATTCTTTAATTTATTTATGAAACAATGGTGATGCAGTAATTACCTAAATAATGAAATATTAAAATAATTGATATTATAAATACCCAAATAAATGCAATTTGAAACTTTTTATAAATTACACTAATTTTCTAGGTTAATATGACATTTTATTAGTGAGTTAATTAACTTTTTTAGAAATAATAATGCTGTTATGATTTTCACAATAATCAATTACAAAATAGTGTCAAAATTGACATAAAATAGTTTTTAAAACAAATGATATATTATTTATTGTTATAATATTCCTAAGAAAATAAGGATCGGCCAAATGACTTTTATAAGGTTATATATATTAATATTGAACCACTTGGGAATCATTTGGATTGTTATAGTAAGTCCATTAAACATATAGTGTATGAAAACAAGATGGCATGTTAAAAGTTAAATTATTAATAATAGAGTTAAATCTAAAAGAAAAGGTTAAAATAGTAACCTAAAATTGTCTAAAACCTATTGGTTGTTAATATTTCGACCCATCCCCACATTATCTTTTAAATAAATCAATTTGGAGCTATTAAAAACAGAATATGACTTTATAATAGAATAATATTTTATGTTTTTCTAAAGGTGCCCCACTCCTCCCTTATAAAAAGGGCACCCCATCCCTCTTCTCTTAACACCATTTTTAGCCTTGAAGCTCGGAAAAGCCCTGCCCATTTCCCTTATCCAGTTTACTAGAAATATTCTGGAGGTTCTGGTCTTCTCAAAAGAAAAACTCTACTTCCTTAAGAGGAATCTTAAAGGAGGTGCGTCGTAGAAGAGGTAATATCTTCTTCCGATTCTCTCAAGTTTATTTCTTCTTCTACTATTTATTCATTAGTTTTCTCATTATAAACTAATAACATAAATATTAATTATATACTGATATGTTATTATAAATATTAAACAACCCTATTTCACCTTCTATCCGTCCTACGGAAAATGAAATCACCGCGCATGCGTATGTACGGAATACCGTCTCCACGCCGTGTTGTAATCTGTTATCGACCACCACCTTACGTGGATGGTATTATGGTGTAAATAAATAACTATACATGATTATTTTAAAGTGATATTAATTCTGAAATATTATACATACACTTCGATAAAATTCCACGATCATGGGAATGATATCTTCGCTCATGCATATGTACGGACTACCATCTCCACGACGCGATGAGATTCATTCTCCATGTTAACCATTAATGAATGATTATCAGGTATATATACTAAATAAAAATGAAATTTATGAAATAATAATAATACTTGATTTATGTATATATATATATATGTATGTCATCTAATAAATTCCATTCAATTCAATAAGGAAACACAAACAACGTTCATGCATACGTACGACCTACCGTCTCCATGAACTGTGTATTTCATTCCATTTATCGATCTATCATATATATATGTATATGCTGAATAAATATTATATTTAAATCATGTTTTAAATTCTGGAATTAATTAAATCAGGATATAAGTAATAATTTCAAGAACAACTAGTCGAAACACATACATTAAATTAAACGAATTTAGCCAAATCACTGCTTTTACATCGAATTTACAAAAGAACAGGTATTATATGGTCATAAGTAAACCATATATGATATCATAAAAATAAATATGATTCTGTAATAAGTCAATGAAATTATTTAAATCATTATACATGAGTTTTAGATACATACAAGGCATATCAGACATAAGGTATGGGATAAGTTTTCCAATCTCACGCATATCCGATATTGTTTATTCGTATGTATTTACGGGGGTTTTTGTTATCATACATGTCTGAAGTGCACTGTGTTGCATTTGTTGTCAATGAGGCATGAAGTTGTCTTGGAATGAATGGATGTCAAGAATTGTCAAGATGTGAATGACAAAGGTTGTGATGGTGTTGGTGGTGAAGGAGAATGGCCATGGTACTTAGAGGAATGTCACTTAGGAGATTCACTAAGTGGAATTGGAGAATATGGTTGAAACATTCTCCATGGACATCAGACGATTGTTGAACTGATCCTTAAGTTCCAAGAACTTGTATCAACTGGATACAATGTCACAACAATGATTGAAGACCATGCATTTTAGTGACAATGCATGAGGAGTTGAAGAAGATCCATCCACAAGTCCTAAGTGGATGAAGTGAGCTGAAGAAGTCCATGCACTATCTCTTAGTGCATGTGAATCAGAAGAAGATCCAACATGATCTCTGATTGGATCAATAAAGAACTTTGATGAATATGTTTGATTCAAGAGTTCGGTTGATGAAGAAGACCCTTCAGGAATTTCACTCCTAAGTGAAGATTAAATATTTAAGAGGAATGGAGGAATTCTTAAGAAGAAGATGAGAAGAGATGAAGAACCTTCGGGAATTCCATTTCTAAGTGATGAATAAATGTTGAAGAGGAATGGAGGATTTCTTAAGAAGAAGAGAAGAGAAGAAATAAAGAAGGAAGAATAGGAAGAGGAAGGATGGCTTAAGTGGCATTTGGCATTTTATATTGGGAGTACTTTGTTTCTTAACAAAGTCCTATTCATTTCCTTTGCCAAAAAATAGGCCACCAAGGAGGCCAGCCGAGGGTCATCACCCAAGGCACTTGTGGGACTCAAGGTCACCAAGCCCATGGGGAACCCTCAAGGCCAGGGCACCAACCTTGAGGCAGGGGGCGCACCCAAGGATACCGCATGGGCGCCTAGGGCACGCCCGGAGGAGCGCAGGGGGGCCGTGTATAAGCCCCCGAGGGCACGCGGTGGTGAAACCCGCGCACCTAGAGAGCATAGTGGGCGCCAGAAGCGCGCCCGCAGGGAGCAAGGTGGGCGCAGAGCGCGCCCGCAGAGAGAACCCGGTGCGGGGCGGCACCGGGAGGGAGGAAGTTCAATTGGGGTGTTGCGGCAGCGGCATGTTAATAAGCCGCGAGAAAACCGGGCGAGGATTCGATGTGGGACGCGGATTTTTCCCGCGGAAGAGATCCTAGCCGTCCGTCTCATCGCGCGCCAGATCCGAGCCGCCCATCTAATCGCGCCACTTGCGATCAAATCCAGGCCGTCCAAAGACCTGATCCGACGGCTCCGAGTCGTCTTCCACCTCGAGCTCGAGCCGAAGCCTCCCCGCGAGCCGCCGCTGAACCAGAGCCTCCCCGAAGACAAAATTCGAGCTCCCGACCACCTCTGAGTAAACCGAAGGCACCCTCGTGCTCGTCTGGACATGCAGAATCGATCCATGCAATAAAGAAAGCATGCATGCAATGTTTAAGAGGATTTCGAGTTCGGCCGAGGCAAGCAAAGCTGCCGAGGCCACGTGGTTGGTGTTTTTGCATGGGATGAGCCTAAACCGAAGGCTGTGCATGCGTTATGAGTCGCATGCACGTAGAGGAACAAAAATAAATGAACCCGCATTGAAACAAAGGAAAGAAAATAAAGATTCGAAAGATCTTTGAAGATCCGAAGATTTCGGTGATTCAAGATTTATTGCACGCGGATAATCTGAGGCAGCCTCTGCCTATAAAAATGAGGTCGAGCTCTCGAGGTTGCTTGCTGATGTTTTCATTGAAGATCTGTTGATCCGCGTGTGCCTCTGCCTCGCGAAGAAGAAGCCGCCGCGCAAAGTTTTGTGCGGCTGAAGTTCCTTGCGCGCTACCTCTTTGCGCGACAAGAAGAGGAGGAAGGGCAGCGCCAACTTGCGCGCCCCCTCTGTGCACCGTGCCTCCTGCACGGTTTGCACTAGTGCGGCCAAGGTGTCCTTGACACGCTTGCGCACCCGCGGTGTTATACCCTGCGCGGCTTGCACTTGCGCGCCCGCGGTGCTTTGCACCTGTGGCTTGTGCGACCCACAGCCAGTGGGACAGTCACGGCTGTGAAGGGAAGATCAGGGCCGCACCCCTTGCGCGCCTTCATTTGAGACAGGGAGTTCGGGTTGTGTTCTACACACATTGTGTGTGTGCCAAAGAAGGCCGAGGCCTTGCCTCGTGTGTGTGCAAACAAAGGAGAAAGGCTGTTGGCAGTAGGTGTGCAGAGGAGGAAGAACCGAGCCCTTAGTGCTTGGGTGTGTGTGCAAAGAAGAATAAAAGCATTACACCCTATAGGTTGTGTGCACTTGGACAATACAAGAAACGTGTGACTTTGTGTTCCAAGTGAAGACACAATTTGTGTGTGCATACCTTGAAGAACAAACTAAAATAACACTAAAGTGTGTGTGTGCAACAAGAAGAGGAGGAGGCCAACTCATGTGTGTGCTAAAGTGAAACATTTGTGTGCAAATTAAAGAAGTGGAAGAACCTAGGTGTGTGCACTAAAAGTGTATACACATTAGAAGAAGAAGAAGGAGTGACCCACACTAAAGTAGAACACACTCTAAGTGTGTAAACAAATTGGATAAAGTGTGTGAAGTTCGGAGAAGGTGTGTGCTATAATTGATTACACCCTTTGTGGGTCTACTGCACCAAGAAGAGGACAGGAGAAGTGCATGCATGCATGCATGCACGTGCACACGTGAACAGAGCCAAATCAGTGGTGTGCATTTGAGTTGTCCAAGACCAGGAGTGAGACTGGACCAGACCGAAGATAAAGATATTATTTGTCTGAGCATTCAGTAATTGGAGAGAAGCCGGGGCATCCTTAGAAGAAGGTGATAAAGCCCGAGCAAGATGAGAAGACCTGTTCACCCCAAGTGATCAGAAGAAGAGCAAGGCCAGCACCCTTTATCCCAGGCTGCTGAGGATACTTGAAGAATCTTAAAGTGAAGAAGAGCTACTCGTGTGACTCGAGGAGCCAGGAGAAGACCCTGTGGGACTCAGGGAGAAGAAGTCTTCAGTGGGATTCTGGAGCAGGCCAGTGGGACTCTGGTAACACTGTGGGACGCAGTATAAAGACCCTCCTGTGGGACTCAGGAGAGATACAGTGGGACTCTGTATCGACCATTGTAATTTTAACAGGTTATAATGGAGAATCCATGCTGGGAGAGCATGGCAAGGATGTAGGCCTTTGGTGCCGAACCTTGTAAATCCTTGTGTCCTGTGCCTTTTCATTACTGCATTATCCGGGAAAGGTTGAGAGATACAAGAAGAGTGGATCGAGGCTTTAACCAGCCATAGAGGTTTAATTGATAAGGAATCAATTAGTAAAAAGTTTTAAGGGATCACTGATTCACCCCCTCCCCCTCTCAGTGATTCACACTGATCTGGGCACTTCAATGTCCATATTTTATTAAAATGATTACATGTATTTTTAATGGACTTTTTCCCATTTTTTAATTTTAACACATGTAATGAAAGGAATCTTACTTTTTTTACCACACGAGGAAATTTTTGACTTTTCTGACAAAAGTACGAGAAGAATGTTATTTTTAACTTATACGGTGTGAACAGAATTTTTATGGTTTCATAACGCCTCATTTTCATGACGTTTTCTCTACAATATTGCATGATTATTTTCAACAAAACCCTTTTCATTTATAATTTCATTGAATTTTGTGAAAATTAAATGATTTTCAAGAAGAAAGGATGTTTTCCTCAAGAATTCATTTAAACTGTATTATCAAACCCATTTTCCATCTAAGATGACATTATTTCATATGTGTATGTTTCGGGTATAATGTATCTATGATTTACATGGTTCCACTTTTCTTATGAAGAAATGTTATCCATTATATTTTGTGGATTATATTATGGTGGGATGATAAGTTAATCTGGTTCAGTGATACATGACTGGAACTAGGAGTGAACTCGATTCAGAAAGGGACTTTGTCCACTAAGATGGTCTTGGAAGCAATGCCTTGGCTACTATGGAAATAATATCATGTGCTTAATGGTTTCCACAATTACATGTTTTATTCCCATGATATTTTATCATGATTGATGTTCCTTTATGATATATGCCTTACATACTTCCATTATTTAGGTCTTTTATCAATATTTTCATGTTTAGATTTTATGTTCATGTTTTTGAATTCAAATGTTTATAGATTGTTTTATGTTCTCTATTCCTTACCTTACTGACCATTTGAGCTCACCCTTTTTATTTTTTCTTTTCCCATGGATATAAAGAATGTTTTTTGGTATGAAAACCAAAAATAGAATGTTCTTTATGGGAGATGTTGAATA